>CM062234.1:14030487-15230487 GCA_031216185.1 Syzygium aqueum
GATACTACTAACATATAATCATACTAGGGAATCTGAAAAAAAGTTATGAAACTCAAAGAAAGACATAGATAACAACTCGATTTTGGGATGCTTGGAGCAGAGAAGTATGGCCAATATTTCTAGTCTAGATCAAATA
Source organism: Syzygium aqueum (assembly GCA_031216185.1). Classification (NCBI taxonomy): domain Eukaryota; kingdom Viridiplantae; phylum Streptophyta; class Magnoliopsida; order Myrtales; family Myrtaceae; genus Syzygium; species Syzygium aqueum. Next base: position 14,030,624 of record CM062234.1, read on the forward strand.
TTTTCTCAAGTCTCGCTCGGGAAAGAAAAACAATGGTGTACTCACTTGTAGAGAAAGTAGGACATTGACTGCATCGTACAATCTCTCTGGCTCCATCTTCTCACCAACAATTTCAGGTGGCATCATTGAGAAAAGCAAGCAACACTGAATAAACAGGAGAAGAGAGGCGATGAGAAACGGATCAATTTAGGATTGGATTGAACCTGTGCACGCAGTGTAGGTATTCCTAGCAGTATTACCTTCAGACCTTCTGCAGTGCAATCAGAGACTTGCCAGCCATGATCTTGATCCGAAAATGTCCAAGATCCTTTAGAAATATGACGGTGCATGCTTTTGAAGTCTCCCGAAGGATTGTCCTTGACCTGGAATGTGGTTGACATATCAATGCAGTTCAGCTTATGTGAGGAAGCAAAAGAAGCTAGGAAAAAGTTTGAAGGCAAGCAGATGCTCGCAAGAATCAAATTCAAACCTGAGATTTTTTAATGAAGTCGTGTCCTCTAGCTAATACTGGTGCTATCTCCTCAGTCATATTACTGGCAAGCAAAGCTTGGATGGCGAAGCCCGTATCCCACTCTTGGCTACCAAAACTCTGCATATGAATGAGCCAAGCACCATACTGAGCTTTCCTCTAGATGGTCTCACTTGACTAAATCAATCGTCTCATTATTATAAGAATATTTCCATCTTTCAAGCATGCACATAAGTATTTCTCAGTTCAAATGTAAGCCCAATTCTGTTATAGTTCAGTGACACTACTACTAACCTGCATCTTCATTCCGTCTTCTGCCACCCAAAGGTAATCTGGTATCCTAGCAAGATGCCGCTTGAAATAGTCACCGTCTGGGTCTTCTACCCAGCAAGCAAGCATGCATAACACCTTTCCAAGTCCAAAGCAAAAGATATACTAAGTGATGTTTCTCATGATGTGTAAACGTTGCGATTATGTGTCTCTCTCTCTTGTTTAAATGTATGTATTTATTACCTTTTCTACACCTCCAATTGTGATATATCGACTGTTCTCATCTTCATAGTGAATGTGCTTCATTGTCACTTGAAGAGCCTTTTCTCTCAGTTTATTAAACGGCCAACGGTTGAAAAAAGGCTCAGTAAAAATGTAAAGACTGTCCCACATCAGATCCTGTACTAAAGAATGGGGATAGTAGAGATCCTCCTGCAGCAACAATTCAAATCATTTCATTCAAAGTTTTCGCAAACTATCTGATTCTGGATCAATATTTTGGACCATCTAGTGATACTTGCCTTGGCGCAAAGATGGCGGACTTTTCTCCAGCAAATAGTGTCGTAGGTTTGAGTATGAAGTTCTTCTTTCAACTGTTGAACAAGAGGTGTGATCGGCCCAACAAATTTTTTCCCGTACAGGTATGACATGGGCATGTAAACCATCCGACAGTAGCACCACATTTTAGCTACATCATTCAATATTGGACAATTCAGACAAAACATCCATAATACTAAGGAGAAACGCAATAACACAAAATAGAAGTTGAAACTTTCTCTCTTTCAAGGGGAATTGTTGAAGGTTGGCGACTTCAATAAAATGCCTACGCCATGTTCTTGTCGGTGCAGCAAAAATGCCACATGGTCCCAACGTGAAAATTAGTACAACAAATTTGTCTTGATACCTGTGTAAAATTAAATGTACACGACTACTATAGAGTACCAAAAAACCTGGATGCATGGGGAGGAATGAAGGCAAGATCCAGAACTCAGGCGGCATGGGCTTGCTTCCAGACCAATCGAAAACGCCGAGAATCTACAGAGCATGCATGACAAGACAACCCACAAGCACAAGCAGAATGTCACATATATGATTCACTCAAACACATACACAGAACAATCTTGAGAACAATATTTTGACGATTAATGAAGGGAGAGTGAGAGAGTACTGAGAGCCAAGTCTTGCCCCAGGAGGGTATGTAGGTGACCCCGCCGTGGTCGTGAATCCACTTCCTGGCCCGAGTACAAGCATTGTCCCTGCCACCATCGGGCCCTTCCCCGAGAATGCGCATGCATATGTAGCTCAGGACGGTGCAGAACATGGTGCTGTGACCTTCAATGTGCAAGCCCCACCCACCATCTTCATTCTGCAACAAAATTAATGCAAGACATAAACACAGAGTTTCAAGTCGAAGTCTTCCATAGTTCCTCTGCTATTTCTCCATCCACTTGTCTCTCTTTTTGCGAGAAAAGAGTACCTGGTGATTGTAAATGTAGCGGAGAATCTCTTTGCGGTGCTCAATGGGGAAGACAGCGTCGAGGTGGCCGGTAATGTAGACGCACATGACTAGGGGAGGGAGGTAGAAGAGAGGGCCGGCATTCTCGGCGGGCCAGTGGCCATCGCTGGCCTGCAGAGCGGATAAGAAGTGGATGGCCCGCCTCAGCGCAGTGGACGCCTTGTCGTTGGTGATCTCCTCGCCGTCCTCCACCCTCACCGGCGGGATGGTCTGCTTGAACTGCTTCTCCCTCAAGAACTGCTCAGAAATCATGCACCATGCGTCAGCTTAAGCTTGCCCATCACTTGGGAGTACCGCACGTGAACAAGTTTTAAACTTGACGTCAAGCAACAACAGTAATGGTGTGCTGAACAATAACAAAGAATATTACGACGGGGATTTAAACAACTCTCAGACAAGTTAAAAAATGTTATACCGTAGTTTTAAAGTGATGAAAGTGATATTTGTAAACAGCTTTGACGAAAAATTTTCTGTCCTCGACCGATATAAGTTGGTAATCTACAAACCCCAACTCCCGAGACCGCGATTATTACTTCACCCATAGAATGCGTAAAATCTAGCATTTCTCGTAAGGCTACGGTGATGAGCTCATTTTCAAAGCACAGTCAAATTTTCACCTTTTGATGGACTTGAGGGATGGAAGCAAAAGCGAGATTGTTTGGAAAGGAAAGAAGAGGAAACAACAAAACCAAGAACACGGGGGTGGGCGGTGTACCTGCATGCGCCAGAGGAGGTCGTGGCAGGGCTTGAAGTGGTGGCGGTGGTCGTAGAAGTGCTGGCGAGCGGCCTCGACCTCAGCGCGCTCCTCCACGGTGCCGGCCTCGGGATCGAACTCCCAAATCTGCCTTCCCACGTAGTTATTGGTGCTGTACAAGTAGGGGTCGTCTGCTCCCGCTGCTATCTTCAGCCTCCACATTCTGATCTTCTCTTTTCCTCTCTTCCTAGATTAAATTGCGGATTCTCAGCTCATGTAATCTCCTTCCTGATGATTTTGCAAATGAAAAGTAAAAAATGACCCACAGAACGAAATGTTGAATGAGTTGCTACAGATCTAATCACCCCAATGAACAGGCTCATTCAAATATTTTCACTCTGTTTTCTGAGATAATGTCACCATCTGCAAGCATGTGCCTTAAAGATATCCCAACTTAATCGCGCGGTGATCGTATTGTAGCGTAGCAGAGCGTAGCGAGAGTATGAACCAATAACACAGAGAGATACATACCTCTTTGAAGTCTGTTGGAGATGGGAGAGAGCTATGAGAAAAGAGTCGAGCACTCTCCAAAACCAAAGTGCTGTTGTGGTCTTGTGGAGGAGAGGGTTTGGACATTTTACCTTAGAATTTACTAAGTATTAATTTGTTATCACTTTCCTCTTTCCTCTTCCTTTTTCTTCCCGGCAGCAGTATCAGGCTGGGTCTCAATCCCCTGTCAAGTACTTTTTTAGCTCAACTCGACTGGCATTACCTACTACATTAAGCGTGCCTCATTTATAGATCATGCGAGGGCACGAACTGCGAATGCTGATCGTTGATTCCCCGCCTGCCGTTCCAATTGATGATAAACGTAGGGGAAGAAACTAGTCTACACGAGAATAGGGTATGACTTTCTATCATCTTCCAGATTTGTACAGCATTGATTTGATACATTTGATCATAAATGGTGAAAGTTTCCTCATATTCACGGCCCTTGAAGACTTCGTATTCCATTTGGGTGGTATTTGCAGTGTATCCTCTATTAAAGAGACTGACAGTGGCTCTAAAGATTATATTTGTTGACGTGGGAGAATCATTTAGACCTTTGTTCAGATAATTGTGGGTGTAGTTATCTGCAATTGAAATATAAACCAAAGAAAAAGTCGTCCCTTGCTTAGAGAATGTCTTTAAAACTAATAAAATATGCATGGATAGGGTCACATGGTTCAATAATATTCGTCAGCATCTATCTCAAACCGGAATGCATTCGTCTCTTCGTGGTTAGAGTTTGCATCAGCCTGAGAAAGTAACATGTCGACCGACTTATGGGTACGTAGACAATCTCAATTTTGCCAAGTTGCTTTGGCCAAAAAAAATTAAATAAATAAAAGAAAATCTTGCTGAGTTGTTTATGCTATTACATGAAGATATTATTCGATAAATTGCTTTCTTAAATCAAGTTATCCACAAATACATATTACGTATGCATAGTTTTTTCCCTCTTCCTTCAATTCTATTTTCCTGTGCACAATGACGACAAGTGCCTGAGAGACGAGATATAATGTTCATAATGAAAACGCCACTTGTGGTGTCCTTATTTCCTAAAATAGCAATATTTTTTTTTCATTTAGTTTTCAAATTTTATTCATTTATTAAGCGATTTTGAGGACACTTGGTTAAGGACATACCTAAGCATTTCGAACAAAGTCTTCTTTGAGCGAATCCATTATGTTGAGGAGTCCCAAGAATGGTTAGTTGCCTTTTTATTTCCTTTTCGTTGCAAGCTCTTTAAATTGATCACATAGATACGTCCCTAGTCTTCTCTAAGAGCCTTAATTCTTTTGTCTAGTTTATTTTTTGCTTTGCCTAAGTACATTTTGAAACATCCCAATGCATCAGACTCCCGTAAAATCAAATAGACATACCAAACTGCGTATAATCATCAAAGAACGTGATAAAGTAAAGAGCTCTGTGTCTTGCCCTCACATTCATTGTGCTACATATATCTGAGTGGATTAATTGCAAGAGATAGCCAGCTGTGGTTTCCTTTTCAAAATGGTTTTCGAGGTGTTTTTCTGGTGAGGCAATTTTCTCAAGTGGCAAATCAATTTTATTCAATGGTCCTACAAGACCTTTTGCCAATCTATACACCCGACTCTTCCCAATATGCCATAATCTGGCATGCCACACATTTACATAATTGCTAGTAGAGGCACTCAACGAAAAACAACTATAAGCATTCACATCAAGTACAACAAAATCATCCTGGACGTAACCAAAACCATCACAGAATTTTACACATATAACATGGAATTTAAAGTAAACCTTAAATGGAGATGTGCAACCCCAGAGATAAAGTTCCACCGAATTTGTGGAGTATATTACACATCATGTATGTATAGAGTTTGCCTCCATGCAAAACCAGCCTGCACTTGCCAACTCCTTTGACCTCAACCCTTCAGTTGTCACCTACATAAATCCACTCGCTTTCAACAGGTTTCCAGCAGTACTCTACGAAAGACCCTCAGTCCCTTTCTACATGGTCCGTTGCTCTTAAGTCTACAATCCACAAAGGAAAAAGATTGAATGAGCATCCAAGGCTAGAAACATATATACCACTAGGAGTGCTCGAATAAGACCAAACCTTCTTTTGCTCTGTGCACTCAAAGTGTCCATTTTCTTGAACCAGCCCTTCTTTCCCATCTTAAAGAAGCTCTTCTCCCTGGAACCCAGTGCTTTTCCCTTCCCTTTCTTGTCATACTTATTCCATTTCTTGAATCTCTCCTTCAAACCTAAAGCTCCCTTGCTAGGTTCAGCCACAAAAGTATGAGCAGTAGCATCCTTATTCGACATCAATCGCTCATCCTCCAGGATGCAATGATTCATGACATTATCAAACGTCTTGATGCTCTCTTCGTGAGTAATGAGTGACTTTTTATTTATTTCCAACGATCATAAAAGGATCAGAAGGCAGCTTCAACTTACTACTCATTAGTGTGGAAATGGCCAGCTGACTTGAGTTCACTTATCATGTTTGACATCTCGTGCATATGTCGCTTCATGATATGATTGGAGCGTTTCTTGTAAATGTTAAACTCAATATTAAGCGACCTGAGCTTGGTGAGAGTAATTTTTCCATGGCTCTTTTTTGGTGCAAGCCGCTTCTCACGCGCAACATGGAGACGCTCAAATTCTCTTGTGAGGTCATCTTGCATGCAGCCAATCATGTAGTATGAGCCACACTATACGTTTCTTCCAGACTCTTAAAGCCTCTTGATTTCTCCTAGCCCGAGCAGTGTTTTCCTCGCTAGGCTCATCCGTGATTTGGTCGAAACCTCTATCACTTCTTGTTCTTGTAGCACAGATTGCAGTTTTCATGGTAATAAAATCTAATAACAGAAATCAAAAGTTACTACATTCCCATTCATCCTCCATAACCAAACATTTAATGAATATTACTAAAGCCAAATGGAAGTGATTTTGTCAAAATTGATATTGGAACTGAATTTAATTAAATCAATTGTGTTCAATTTTGGCTAATTTGCACTAATCATGAAGAACCGCTCGGAATCCCTAATTAGGGCTAAAATTGGGGCTTTTTTGCCAATGACTTGTAATCTCAAAATTGACTTGACAATTGGATGTGCTACAACCTATAGATCAAATGTCATGAAGGAAACTATCCTAAAAATTACTAGAAAAGAAATAATTTTGACTTTTGCTGAATTTGAACCAAAATTCACAGATTAGGGAAAAGTTGGTTCTTAACAATTTTTGTAAAATTGATGATGCAGAAGTTAGATTGAAGTAAAAAAATAAGATGATTTATAAGTTTGTTAAATTTTAGATTTTTTTTGGAAAAAGTGTTAACCAAAATTCAACTTTTCAGTGATTTGTCACTAAAAAGTCAATTAATTGGTCAACCTTCGATTGTTTTGGAAATTGAAAGTTTAAAAGTGAAATTCACACTATTTTGAGATTTTTCATGCAAAAAAAAAAACAAATTTTTTCTTGGGGTTGACTTTTTTTGTCAAAGTTTGACCGAAAAGTCAAGTCAATTCTTTGACTTATTGAGATCAAAGTGCAAACAACTTGAAAATGATGTGCTTATGCAAGAAAAAGTGTTTAATGACTTTTTTTGGTTGAGAAACAGGCCCTGTCGCGATCAGGAACCCTAATCTCAAGTTTTTACCTTTATGTAATACGTCGGCTAAAAATCAGGTGGAATAGCTTCAAGAATATGACAAAATTTGAGGCAATAATTACTTTAACAAGTAATCTTGTTGGATACTTTGCTTGAAGCCTCAAATTCAATGACGAGTTGATCGAGCGTCCAAGAGTATCAAGAAATGTTGAAAGATGCATGTCATCCCTTAGTGTGCTCGAGGTGAGTGAAGAATATCCGTTAAGGAAAAGAACATGAATATTTCCTTTTTTGATGTTAATTTTATCAACAGTGACATCACACGTGCTTTTAGTTTGTAAGAAATATGTTATTCTATTTTATCTAAGACCTTCTATGTGAATATAAGTTGGTTTTATTTCACAAATTCCATTGTTATCATATGATTGTTTCACCATGTTGTTGTGTATTGGATATGCTTAATTAAGTGGGAGTTTTTCCGTGGAATTATGAGTTTTGTACAATGTCACTTTAGTAATAGTGATTAAGTGTTTGTTTACGGACGATGACTTAGAATGTAGTAACTTTCGATTTCTGTCATTAGATTTTATTACCATTACTTTAAGGATTATGTTTACAAAAATAATGTGTATGTTGTGCGTAATGTCTTTTTATCTAGTAAACAATCATGGTTGCGACAAAGAATATCATGACTAACTCGACTTTCAAATTTGGAACATGTTCCATTCTGTTCTTAATTTAATTAATTCTGATTTGATTTGTCTCTTTTTTTCCTTACTTTAATCTATTACAAGCAATTGTTTTTCGCATAATTTATATTCTGGGGTCCCCAGATTTTTAGAGTGAATCGGCAATATGATTGAGTCAATGCGGACTCGAAAAAAAGGAAAAGAAAAATTCGTTTTAATGACGAAATAATTACTCTTATAATGGAGCTCAAAGCCTCTCTCTCTCTCTCTCCCTCTCTCTCTCTGTAACCGGTGTGATGAGGATGCCGTTGAGAATTGACACGTTGATGGATTTGGGTCACGAACAGCAATATCAGGAATGGACGGTCCAGATCGCGCTGAAGGAATCTGACGACGGACCCAGGAATCTTTTGCCCGAGTGGGGCCCACAGGAGAGGTGGATATTCAGTGCGCTCGTCGGCGTCGCTGGCGTGCAACCGGGACTCGCGATTCCTTTCTCAGTAGTTTTTTAAGCGGGAGGAGAGGCAGGATGGCCTATTAATCTGAGATTTTTCGTGATATTAATTTTTTTATTATTATAATTTAATTTTGAAAATTTATATCTACAAGCTCAATGATTTGGTGTCAGAGGCCCCATATTTTTTTCAATTCAAATCCTGAATCCTTACGGAGAGTATTTTGCATATTTTGGAATATATTTGCAGTGCAAAAAATAAATAAATAAAACAGAGTAAACTCGAATATGTTAAGATCAACTTCAAAGTAAATCAATGAATTGAATTGTAGTATTTGATAAAAAAAAAAAAGAATTGAATTGTAGTAGATATTAAAAGGGGCATTATGATAACAATTAGAGTTGACGCAATTGGTTGGAGTTTTAAGGGATATTTAACTCAAAAGCTAGAGGTCGTGAGTTCAAATCTCGCCAATTGTGTACAAGCCGTTCTAAAATTAAGGTCTCCTATGTGCAAACTACTTCATAGTGTTAATGGATTTCAAATCTAGGAATTGGATTGGGGCTTTTTATGTAGGTGAACTTGAACTTAACCGGTTTACGAGACCTTCAGTGTATCTTTCAGATCTCCAGATAATTGTCCTCTACGCTCATCCTTTTTAAACTTTAAAAGGAAAATAAGGTTATAATCAATACTCAATAAAGTATGGTGTGCGTCGCCTTACAAATAGCTTTGTTTTAACATACCTAACATTATTTTTTTAAAAAAGAAGGAAAAAAAAGAATAAGTACAGCACAACATCACTTTCCAAAGGGCCTAATAACCAAAAAAACCTCAAACTTTAGCTTTTGTCCCAATTGTACCTTTTGTCTCATAAAAAACCTCCAACCTTAGGTCATGTCCCAATCCTACCCTAAAATTTTTTTTGTCCCATAAAAAACCTTCAACTTTAAGTCCAGTCCCAATTCCACCATAATTCTTTTTTGTCTCATAAAAAACCCTTAACTTTAGGTCTAGTACCAATTTTACCCTAATTTTTTTTATCTCATAAGAAAATCCCAACTTTAGGTCCAATTTCAATTTCACTCTAATTTTTTTGTCTCATAAAAGATCACAAACTTTTACTTGAGTCCCAAATCTACTCTTCATTAACCCTCTGTCAAAATCGCCCTTAGTGATTTTGCGCTTGTCAATCTCTCGTGCTTGGGAATGTTCCATCTCTCGCGATTGGAGAGCGCTCGGGACAGTCAAACAACTTGTGCTTGAGAGTTTTCCATCTCTCGGTTGTCAATGAGAAATTTTGGACAGAGGTTAATGGGGACAAATTTGTAACTCAAGTAAAAGTTTGTGATTTTTTATGAAACTGTAAAAATTTTACGGTAAAATTGGGATTGGACGGTAAAATTGGGACATGATCTAAAATTGGAGTTTTTTTACGAGACAAAAGGTAAAATTGGGACAAAAGTTAAAAGTTAGAGATTGTTTAGGATATTAGGCCCTTTCCAAAGCATCGAAAGGTATATTTTTCTTGAGAATCTTATGTTTTGATAGGCAGTTGTATAGCCAACTGTCTGACAGATTCTCTTCCATGACTACTATGGTTTATGGGGCTGCTTTGATTAGCAAGAACATGTGTACTTCCATGGAGAATTTCGTTATAGCATGGAGGTTGTTGTTGTTGTTTAATGTTTTAGATACAGAGGTTGAGCGAGTCAGTCATGAGGCGTTTGCTCCAGACACTTCATTCAAGCCCCTGGCTGTGTTTGACCGTACGTATATAGAGTCTGTAGCATTATTTATACTCTCATTTTGTCTACGACATTGATAATGAGATTAGTCTACATAATATTTTCTAAAAAAAATTGATAGATGCAATCATACAGGGTATTGTCCAACATGTGCCTCCGAAGACGGTTCTTCTATGATACTTAGTTGTGACGTACAATTATACGACACATAGCTATAAGTAAGTGCAAAAATATCGTAACGTATCAGAAAATTGATTTAACTTGTGCTGTCATAATTAAATATAAAATTAGTATGAAAAATGTGATTATACGGTTTGCGGTGTGAAGCGACCGTCAGTGATCTCTATCCTGACCTTCTTAATTTCTATGCCAGCAAGTACTATTTACTGAAGAAAACATTGAAGCACCAAATGAGGTGACGAGAGCTTTCCTTTCAAAGTCTAACCATTCTCGATTTACTTTAACTGCATGCTCACCACAGCTCTTTGTGGAGACGACAGGTTTTTGCTACACAAAACTCTAATTCCTGCAGTATTAATAATGTTCTTCTAGACAACTTCAGCACAGCTAAAAAAAGCTTCTACCTTCTTTGGAAATTGAGGAACTTGATTCCATATGCAAACACGAAGAAGAAGAGGAGGACCCAAATGATGTCAGCGACCGCGACAGCCGGAAGGAAGTCGTTGTCCAAACACAGTTCTTCTTTCAAGAACACCTTCAACTCCATGTCACTGGCTCCGGGGATCACAAGTTTGGAATCCTTGTCTCCCACTTGAGAGGTCACGAGGCCGTAGATGGTCCAACCCACCGGAGAGGCCCAGTAATATGACCGCCACCAGACAGGGATTTGCTGTGATATTGTTGGAGAAAAAGAGTGGGTCATGAAAATGAAGATCAAGGAAGGAACAATTGGGAATCGACAGCACAGATGCAATCTGGATCATCCCAAGACTACCTATGTCGTACCCCCAACAGTAGTTCTTTTTTTTTTTTGGTCGAAACCCCCGACACTAGTTCAAGCTCTAAAGAATTTGACAATGCGGATAACGCTGCAAAAGTTCTCACGTAATTTTTTCACAAGGTAAAATCTCAGTGGTCATAATCTAGACTTCTACGTTTTTTTTGTTTCCCAATGCGGAGGCTCAATTAGAATTGTGATGGAGTATAGTATCAACTTCGAGATCACTCACAGGTCTAGGAATGAGAAAACCGGAGAACAAGTTCCAGAAACTCAGGAAGAAAGACATGACAATGGCAGCAATTTGATGCCCCGGAGTAAGCGCCACAACCATCATGCCATACGTAGTGAAGTAAGCACATTAGTATGTAGCAGTAGAACCACAGGAATTTGCCTGCCTTCCACTCAAACCCGATCATGGAGTAAAGGAGCAGAGTGTAAACAATAGTCTGAATTGCGACATATATTGTTTCAATCGCCACCTGCAAAATTGTCATGAGCTCATAAGCATCCAATAGTGCATTCTGGGTTCGTATTAAAGGTGCGACGTCCCAACAATAAATAGTATTATCATCTGGAAACACAATATGTTCACAAAGTATCTTGTCCTCATTTTGTAACCTGGGCAAATGCATAAGGCAGTTCAGAGTACAATCCAGATGCCATTTCACGATAAAAAACTGTTCTCTCAATAGCAATGACGGACTGAACAGCAGAAGCGTTGGTTGCTCCAAGAAAAAGAACGGCGGCGTACAATGCCTCCAAAAGATTCATCAGATCTTGCTGTTGAGTTCTGTTCATTCAACAAGTCGGTTTGCTTCTAATATTAGTAAGATGTAAATCAATCACTACAAGCACTGCAATTTTTAGTAATATGGGCTAAAATAAAGGGAAAAAAAGTGGGACATGCTCATATAATAGGGGCAAGAATCTTACGATTGTTGCCCTTTGTTCCAGAATTTGAGGCCAAATAAAGCGCCGACTACTATGGTCATGAAGAACCGTATGGCATTGTATTGAGGGTTTCTCCAGTAAGACCAGTGTTGCTTCCAGAAACAAGCTTTGCACTGCATAAGAAAAGGTTGCGAATATTTGGTGGGGAAATAAAGATTTTTGGAGCTCGGGACCGGGGTGCTCAGTTCTTTAATGAGTTCCTGATTCCCCCTGAAATTGAAGATAAATGAAGCAAGTGATTCTGCTAGTTCTTGAAGATTAATGCAGAATAACTTTTGTGAAAAGATCATGATAAATTAGCTTAGAAATTACTGATAAAGCGAGGAGTTTGAGTAAATTTCTGCAAAATCCGCTCCTATTTGAGCCTCGACTTGTGGAGCATTGATCTCGAGCATCCAAGTGGCAGGATTATCACCGTCCCCGATCTTAGGAACCCCCGGAACAGCCTGCTTTTCAGTTTCAGATGTCAGTTCCTCACGCAAACAAGATGTGCCTCAAAGTTAAACAAAATGCCGGTTTCAAATTCAGCCAGAAAGGATTTGAAGAATGTCATTAAATGCTCAACATGATGCTTAGTGGAATTATGAACCCGCATGCTAGGGTGCTACATTACACTGATTAGAAAGGCGAAAGGGCTCACTTCAAAATATTCTATGAGCTTGTGAGAATGGCGACCAAGAGGTCCGGCGTAAATCACTTGCCCTCCTCTTTTCATTGAAAATAACTGCGAAGAGAAAAAGGTTTCCTCAGTACACGAGCTACATTGGTTGAAAAGAACAAATGGGTGAAAAGCGTCCAGAGGAATTGAAATTGTGATCTGAACCTCATCAAAAGCTTCAAAGATATCAATACTCGGCTGGTGAATGGTGCTCACCACAGTCCTCCCTGTATCCACTGTATTCCTCATAACAATCGCAGCGGCTCTAGCATCGAGGCCAGAGGTCGGTTCATCCATGAAGATGATAGATGGGTCGGCAACTCAACAGCTATAGTGAGCCTGTTCCTTTGTTCTGTTGAAAGACCATTGTCCCCCGGTAGCCCGACCAGTGCATTCCTCAGTGGGTTCAGTTCCACCAGCTCCATTACTTCTTCAACAAACATCTATAGCATGAACATGAAAAAAGATCGTGAATGTGTCATTGGAACCTATTAGTTTTAGGTCTAGCTGTTGCATAGAAAGCAACAAACGAAAGGTCAAGAAGAGGTGATGTTAGAAGCACAAACAAGCACCTTACGAGTCTGCAGGCTGATATCTGAGGATAGGCGAAGCCAAGGCGAGTACAGGACAGATTCATAAACAGTAACATTCGGTGAATGAATGTCATTCTGCTCACAGTAACCACTGACTCGAGCAAATGTCGCCTGGTTTTTGGGATATCCCGAAATGCTGATACTTCCTTCAATGTAGCCACCGGTCTTTCTCCCTGCTAGAACGTCCATTAGGGTCGTTTTGCCTGCGCCACTAATGCCTACTAGTGCTGTTAGCACACCTGGCCTAAAAGCACCACTAACATCTCTCAGCAGCTGGAGACGATCTTCTTCGACTCCTTGTTTCTTCATTTCCTGGCATACAAGGCATGTGTAACTTCTACAGCTAGATCTTACACTCAGAGAAGTTTATGTAAAGAAGAATAGGTTGTTCCAGAAAAATTCATATGTAATAGAAATCGCTCGGTAGGACATTACAAGCTATGACATTCGATATGACATCAAACCAGACAAAACTTCTAATTGCCTACAGGCTATCAGACTAATATACAGTGCAGAGAAATTGACTGGAATAGAGGATGCACATCTTCCATCCATTTAACGAAGATTGGAATGGGAGGAAAAACTTGCTTTGACAGAGGAATGTTCAAAATGAGTGACTTACAGCTGGCATGTTGACATAGTAATTCACATGATTGAATGCAAGGGAAAGGGGTTGGAAGGGCAGGGCCATTCCTCCTTGTGGTGCTTTCTGCGAGTCCGCAACAATTTCTGAAGTGCTTTTTAACTGCCATATCGATGCCTGTGATGGGACAGAAAAGTTAAGGCCTTCAGCTATTCACAGAGCCAGGATAATAGTAAGTAGTTGATGCCCGTGATATGACTAATACACCATGGTACAAAGATTCATTTGGTGCAACTATAAATGTATCTTGTAGATAACAAAAACGCGAACAGATGGAATATAACATTCTCCCATTTCCTGCTTGTAAATAACCACAGAAACTAATGGAAAAGGCCAATGTTCTAGAATAGCTTAGTTAAATTTTCTTTGACTAAAGGTAAAGGTTCCGTGTTGTCCTGCTTCCTTGTTTGATTTGTCTAGAGACACTCTCATAATGCAGAGTTGACGGAATGACAGTACCTTGTTCTCAATCGCTAACAGTAGTAGAGCAACTTAATTCACGTTCATTACCTTAAAGCAGATATTGAAATTGAATTTAATCGACATTCGTTGGCAAAAAAGAAGCAATTAGAAAGCACAAGTGATATTCCATATCTGTAATCAAACCTTCTGTCTTCTGCTTATCACTATTTGCCTTCTTAGCTTCATCTTCAGCTGGCACGACAGCTTTAGAATCACCCAAAGCTGAAACTCATCACAAAGAAAAAGGGTTGTTAACACTTATTTTGTTCCCACAGGGAAATCACGGGTGAAAATTCTAACCTATTTGACTTCCGATATAACCAGGTCAGCGCTGCAATAAATAAGATGTTGAAGAGGAGGGAAAATCCAAATAGCACTCCAATACAAATCCAATACCAAGAATCATCCACAAAGAAGCCCTAGACATGAGGAGGACTTTGCCGACTGTCGGTTCATTGATCCTAGGTGTTGGAAAGCGTGTAATGAGAGAATCGACTAACCTGTTCGATGCACTCCGAACTAATTTTCTAGAATCGTATGTTGAATCACCATCAAACGATGAACGAATCTACTTCACGTTGGTCCGAATACAATCATAGGGAAAGTATTCTTGTTCCACAGTGTTAATGCCGATTGTCTTCTCTAAGTAGATACGGAATCCTTATTGCATCGAGAGAGAGTTCTAAATTACTTATTGTCGGTTCTTATTTAGGAAGTTATCTTAACTGCCCATAAAAAACTCCTCTCGCACCTCTTCAAAAAGTGTCTCTCAGACACACTTCTTATTAGAGCAAATGGTGTCCCTTGAACACACACATTATGGGCGGACCGACGAAATATAACACTAGGATCCAAGTTAGGCTGCAATAAGAGAACACAGAGTCGTCATTTGATGTTGGACTATGCATAAGCATAGAATTTTGCAGCTTGCCAAGTTAATACATGGTTATCATGTGAACAGTGACCCTAAACAATATCGGCTAACATGAAAATAACTAATGCAATATCTTACCGCGCTCCACCTTTTATCAAGGAATTCATTAACGACTATGGCATTCTGTCCATACATCATAGGGGAAATATAGTAACCCCATATCATCCATGGCTCAATGTCATCTGCAAGCATTATGGGAAATAGAAAATTCAGCAGAACAGACCAAAACCCATTGTTCAATATTTTGATCAGCAACAGAAAGACTTATGTGAATGTTCAACAATTAGAAAATATCAATTTTGCCAAGTTGTTCTGGCCATTAAAAAATAAAAAATAATTATTGCTGAGTTATTTCTGTTATTACATGAAGATATTATTTGATAATTGCTTTCTTGAATCAAATTATTCACGGACACGTATTACATATGCATCATTTTTTCCATTTTCCTTTAATTCTATATTCCTGTACACAATTGGGACAAGTGCATGAGAGACGAGATATCCTGAAATCTGCATAATGAGAGAACCACTTGTGGTGTCCTTTTTCCTTAAATAGCAAACTAATTGCTTTTCATTTAGTTTTGAATTTATTCATTTATTAACCGATTTCGAGGACACCACTTGTGGTGTCCTTTTTTTTTTCTAGCAAAAAAAAACAAGGTCTTCTTTCACAATCAGTTGCCTTCTTATTCCTTTGAATTGCAGAGCTCTTTAAAAAAATAAGACAGATGCGTCCTCAGTCTTCTCTAGGAGCCTTAATTCGTTTATCTAATTGATTTTCTGCTTTACCTAAGTACATCTTGAAGCATCCCAATGCATCAGACTTATGTAAAATCAAATAGACTTATGTCTTGCCCTCATATTCATTGTGCCACATAATCTGAGCTTGGTCGGAGTGATTTTCCCATACCTCTCTTTCGGTGCAAGCCACATGGCACGCGCAAAAGGGAAACGCTCAAACTCTCCTAAGATCACATTGCATATACAACTAATCAGTTAGCACAAGCCACACCCTTTCCTTTTTCTTCCAAACTCTAAAGGCCTTTATCTTGATTTATCCTAGCTCGAGCGGTGTTTCCCTCGCTAGGGTCATCCATGATTTGGTTCAAGACCTCTTGTCACTTCTTATTCTTCCATCACAAATTGCACTTTTCGGTGCCTGATATCAAAGTTATTCAAGTTAGTTACGATATTCTTCGTTGAAGCCATGATTATTTACTACATAAAGAGACATTACGCACAACGTACATTCATTATACACATGATCACTAAAGTAATGGTAATTAAATCTAATGAAAGAAATCGGAAGTTGCTGCATTCCCAGTCATCCTTCATAATAATCACTATTACTAAAGCTATATTGTGCAAAAATCATAATTCCACAAAAGAACTCCCACTTAATTAAGCATTTCCAATATATGGCAGCATGGTAAAACATTCATATAATAACAATGGAAAGAGAGAATATAAACTAATCAAACGTATTCATTTTACCTCATCAATCATAACCACAATTAAAGAGACCATACTAAATACAGAACCATAATGTAAGTACTTATTTTGCTATCTAAACATTTAACATTGATTTTCCAATTTTTGCAATGTACGTCAAATTTATTAAGCTTTTATAATCAGTAAACTTTTTTTTTTGGTCTGTATAATCAGTAAACTTAAAAAGAAACCATTCCAACAATTTTTATAAATCAAGACGAGTTTGCAGAAAGCTTCGAGATACAAAATGGCAAGGAAAATGTAATGCAAGTGCCTCACGCGCCAGACATTGAAAGTGGGCTCGTGCCTTCTATTCCTCTACACGCAACGCAAGCAGTGCAGAGACAGCAGCCGCTTATGCAGCAACCAAATATGCTTGCCCAATTGCGATTGCGCTATTTCACACTAACATGGTGGTCCTGACGCCACAACTGCCACGTCATCATTGGACACATGCCACATTAACCTGCCAACTTTCAGCTTTCCGCTGACTCAACTGTTGACATGGCGCGAGCATGTTTGCCGCGTCAGTGTCTTCTTCCTCCAGGCCAATTGCTCGTGTAAATTTTGAAAATTCATTGCTAGCTCAACTACTAACATGTTTGCCACGTCAGCATCACCTTTCTCCCAATTAATTTCTCATGAAAATTCGTTGGAATGCTTGTTCTCGTTCGTCCTTGTGGTATTAATTTTATTTCACAAAAAATATATGTATGATAAGATATGGGCCTCTAAAATTTTGGCTTTTTCAAATTCAAGTCTGATTTTTCACAAACCATTAAGCCGAAACAACTCAAACTTTCCAAAATAGATCAAGGACATAGTAGCCACAACATATGTGAAAATCATACAAAATTAAAACCATTTTTGAACCATGTTATTTTCATCCTTCAAGGTGTCAAACATGGAGACACTCAAAACATTTGGACATGGCATCTAGTGGATACATATGAAGCATTGGGAACAATTAGCATGCTTTGATACCAATTTCAGGTTTTGCGGAATCATAGCTCAAGTCCCAAGAATCAAGATTGCTTCATATAATGTTTGTGATCACTGTGCCAATTGGAAGCGTGATCACAAACTTGGACTAACGCCCGTACATTAACAACAAATATTCCCTCGATCTGCTTGGATTTTCTCTATGGGGAGAATTTGGTGTTGCTTTCAGTTTTGGAAAATGACACTAATAATTCTTAAACTTTTGCTGAATGTGTAATGTCATCCTTAGACTTTTGATTTATTTAATATGATCCTTAAACTATTCATAAATATTCAATATATTCCTTGACCTATTGTGAAATATGCAATTTAGTTCCCAAACTTTCAATTTGTTTAATTTAATCCCTCAACTTTCCATACAAAGTCAAATCAATCCTTTCATACTATTCACAAGTTTTCATGATTACACTGTTGTCCAATTTTAGAATATTTTTTTAATTTCAATCCACTTCCTACATAAAAAGAATGCTAAATTTTCAACACCTTTTTTTTTAAAATTTTTTGGTCTTTATAAATATTATGATAGCTCCATTTACGTATATTTTAGCTTGTTATCTTTATAATAATAAAAGTGAAACCTCATTTAGAGTTGCATTTGGTTGATATACCTGTTATTTGAAGTCTAATTGTTTTCATAAGGATATCTAACGATATCAATAGATACTCTTACTTATAATAATCAAAATCTCATTGCTAATTTTTCAGATCGATAAAATTTTTCGAATATTTGTACTTCATGTTTCTTAATCAAATTTCTAGCTTTTCTTAATTCAGAAAACACGAAACCCAAAAAAGCTTAAAAATTTTATCTATCAAAAATTTTTGGAACAAGGTTTAGAATAATAGAAGTATAGGTATTTATAGAGAAATTAACATCGTTTTTAGATATTCTTATGAAAATACTTACACTAAAAATAGCAAGAATATCTATTCGATACAACTCTAAATTCAGTTTTAGATCATAGGCTAATATATACTTAAAAGTATTATCATATTTATAAAAACTAAAAAATGAAAAGGTAATAGAAAAATAGCTTATTTTTTTGTTTATGTAGGAAATGGATTAAGATGACAAGATTTTCTAAATCTAGATAATAGTGTAATTATGAAAACTTATGAATAGTATCGAAGCACTGATTTGACATTGTATAAATAGTTGATGGATTATATTGAATAAGTTGAAAGTTTAGAGACTACATTGAACATGGATGAATAGTTCAAAGACTAAATTGAACAAATTAAAAGTTCAAGGATGACATTGCACATTGAGAAAAAATTTAAGAATAATTAGTGTCATTTTCCTTTTAAGTTTTCACCATCACCCCAAGCACACCCACACTCTTTTTGACTGTGACTTCCATGCCCTCATATGTAACGTGCACTGTGAATTCTTTTAGTAACGAGAAGTTATTTTCTCTTTGGAGACCATTTCCTCCAAAGGTGCTTTCAAGGTTTGTGGATTGGACTTCAGTCAGGCTCATTAACGTGGCCCAAGTCCAAAACCACACACTTTGCATGTAGGTTGTAATTTTTGTAAAATCCTGTTTGAATTTTCATGAGACGGTGATAAATATGCACCTTTTTAATTTGTTAATTTTAACATTTAATTGTAACTCCGGTAGAAAATGAAATGTCTGTTGATGTTTAATTTAAAGCCAAATATTTCCATTCAATTAATCTGGACTTTAATTTAACATTTTCTTAAATTACGATAGTTTCATTTTTTTTTCATGTTTGAGTCTTCTATTTTGGTCTGTTTTTTGTTAAATATGTGTGATGTTGTCACTTATTATATTTAACGCTTGCACCTTAACTAAATGTCAAATGTCAAAAGGGAATTCATCTCACTCAAACCTCCAAATTACCTTTCCCTATAGATATATCGAAGACATTGGACATATTTTTGATGTGATGACGGCCTATTTGAACATGCAATTGCTATGTTAATTGCAGGAGTATGATGGCCTAATATCATGCGAATCTAAGAAACGAATTAAGCATTTTTCTATGTATTAAATTGGATATTAGGATGACTTAGGGGTTTAGAACTCAGAGCAATTTGATGGAGTTTTTTTTTTTTTGGTGGAAAGAATTTGATGGAGTTTCAAATCGTCAAATGAGAAAGAATCACAAATTAGAATGGCTTACTTATTGTGATCATCTACATGGTTATTAGGCTCTAGACCCAAAAAGACTTGGAACTTGGAACTTGGAACCTACCATGTCATGGTTAGTTCTAGCTTTTGAAACTAAGATGCGACCCTATTGACCCAGAACCACTCATTGGCCAAATTCATTTTGCATAAAAGTGAGACCATCACAGTGTAACTCTCTGAATCACCAAAACAACCACCACAATCCAAGACTTGGTATGCCTACATCAGTACCTCGGTTAAATTGTTCTTGCATAAGTTTCTACACAAATTGCTCAATGTCAAAAGTGTAGGGAACTTTCCCTTCTTTAATCATGAACCTAAAGAAGGCGATCGCTGAACACCGAATTCAAACACCCGTACTAAAATAAAGATATCTTTTTGTCACCAGTTACAAGAAGCATTCAACTAAAATAAAATAAACAATAAAAAGTTCGAAACAAATAACATAAAGTGTGAATTAGAAAACTTTATTTATCATCCGTCCATAAAAAAGATTATTCCAAATTATAATCACTAGAAAACAAAACAAATAACAAACATAGTAAATTACTGAGCAATAGTAATTACTAAAAGTTACTAGTCCATGAAATATAACAAATTAGTAGAAAACTCACCATATATACTGATTCCACTTAAGTCTTCAACTTGTAAACTCTAATTGTTGATAACAATCTCCTCGGTAAGATTAACCATATATGAAAAAAAGAGAGAGATTACATCAAGCATTCACTCATTAGATATAAAAGGAACTACAAGATAAAATTAAATATAAATGACTTACCTAACTCAAAATTTTCCTCATTCTTAATGTACTCTTCAACATTAATCAATCTGGGAATGTCTCTCAACCAATCTTAATTATAAAGCAAAGCTTCCACCACTTTAGGAGTCAAAGAACTTTGAAAGCATCAAGCCCATGAACAGATGTACTAAACACTGACTCTGAAGTAACAGTAGTTATCGGAATAGCCAAAACATTAACGGCTACTGAGTCGATTTTTGTGGGATTCAGAGATTGTTTCTCGTTAAAAAACGTTCAAGAACACTCATGGGAGATTAGAAAAACGTTGTCCTCATCTTGCGGTGCCGGGCGACCACCGAATGGGCTCGGTATGCCCAGCACCCGAGAGGCAGGGGAATAGGGGCCAAAACAGGGGAAGACGAAGGAAGCCCACCTGTTCATGGTTGGCCGGAGTAAGGCGCGATGGCTGGGAGGTTCGGCGAGCGGCGCTCCGGCGAGCTGGTGAGACGCGAACCTCTCCGGTTCCTCTCAACTCTCTCTCGGTCTCCTCCTCTCAACTTTCTCTCGGTCTCCTCCTCTCAATTCCCTCTCTCCCGAACTCTCTCTTCACCTTTTTCTTTTTAACGCCCAGAGAAGGAGGAGGCTCTGTTGCTCCCCCCCTTCTCCAGCGACGCTCTCCTCTCCATTTCGAGCTCAGGGGCGCCATCGATCAGTGTGCCCTCCCCCGTTCGTCTGGCGTCAGCGGTCGGTCCCATTCTCGGGACCAAGCCAAACCCATTTTCGACTAAAGCGGCTGCAGGGCTCCCTTGATGAAGGTTGGAAGCGTCACGCCGTCCTCGATGCGCTCACCTCTTGACGCTTTGTCGTCCGGACGTCAACTTCCTCTTCCGTGTTTCTGCCGCGTTCTAGTCTCCGCGCTCAGCACATCACCGTTTCTCCCACTTCCATAAGCGTTGAAGGTGCAGGGGGAAGAAAAGGCTGAAGTTGCACTGGCCTAGGGGGAGAGAAAGCATGTCAGCGTTGAATAACGCTGGCTTTGTCTTTTCCTCTCTTTTTTTTTTTTTTTCAAATTATGATAGTGGTCTTGCGCTGGCCAGCATTGAATAATGCTGATCAGCCTCTTTTTTCGAAACCTTCTTTTTTTTTTTTTTGAATGAAACAAAGAAAGCATGCTCTAATGTGCCTTATCAATGTAAATGTGCCTAAAGTCTATAAGCCAATTAGTTTAATGAAAATATTTTTGCTCAGGGGTTAAAAATTATTCCCTAATTTTTTATGCAATTAAACCCTAAATGACTAGGTAAAATTTAGGTGTCAACAGCTGCCCCTCTTTGAAGGGGAGCTCGAAGAGGTTCCTTTCAAAGATGAGAGACACCTGAATTTTGTTCCCGGAGGGCATGAGAAGATGCATGAAAGATGACTAACGGGCCTTTGACTGAATGAAAAGGAAGCCATACCGTGTAAGAACGGGTTTTTTGCTCCATAAAGTCTTGCTATGTAAAGAATGAAACTTTGGGCTGCGAAAGCTCGCCAGGTCGATATAGTGCTCCGGGCTGCGAAAGCTCGCTGGGCAAGAAAAAAGAAAGACTCTGGGCTGCGAAAGCTCGCCAGGTCGATGTAGTGTTCCGGGCTGCGAAAGCTTACCAGGCAAGGAAAAAGGAAGACTCTGGGCTGCGAAAGCTCGCCAGGTCGATGTAGTGCTCAGGGCTGCGAAAGCTCACCGGGCAAGGAAAAAGAAAGACTCTGGGCTGCGAAAGCTCGCCAGGCCGATGTAGTGTTCCGGGCTGCGAAAGCTCACCGGGCAAGGAAAGAGAAAGACTTTAGGCTGCGAAAGCTTGCCAGGTCAATAGGGGTGCTCCGGGCTGCAAAAGCTCACCGTGCGATTCTAAGGCTGTAAATCTGTCAATCAAAGAGATTCCGAAATTGCCACTGCACATCTAATGAAACATGTTATAACAGATGCCCTGGTAGGGAAAGCATATTGGGTGAGATTGATGTCATTCAGATGTCATAAAGGACACTATCAACACAATATCAACACCGACAAAGCATTGATTGCATGAGCAAATCAAACTAGCTTCAATTTTTTTAGAAAACATTTAGCATCATTCAATATCACGAAATTGCCATTTAGGAAACGTCATTGATCATCAAATTCTCTAAGGAGATAAACCTTGTCGGAAAGACCTTGGCTCATGGAAAGGGTTCGTTAAACCTACCAAGCAAGAGTTCTTTGGTCAAAAAGGGGCTTCTCGCATACTCTCAAGAAGGTTGTTTGGTCCCATCCATTAATGTGGGAACTATTTTGATTTTCGATGTACTTGGGACTATCAATGTCGAAGGTTTCGAGGATTATTCGCAATAAATACACCTCAACCAATCTAAGAGGTCATTTAAAGGACTGTAATGTGGGTATGATTGCGGTTTCAACAATGGATTAGCATTATCGGCCAAGAAATGAAATAATTATGGATCAACATCTTCGTCAGGTTTACAAGTCAAGAAACCCTAAGATAAGATAAAACAACTTTGACTCCACATCTTCCGGCGGCAGCTTCTCTGTAAAGTCCTTCTTTTCACTTGAATCATCCCAATCAGAAGAGACTTCGAGAAAAGATTGTAATGTTGGTTTGGGTGAAGGCTTGAAAGGCTCGGAAATTTTCAAAAGGGGTTCAAAAGTTGGTAATCACCATGGCATCATTACCATATCATCCAATCTTTTCGAGGACACTTGCCTTTCGAAATCCAATTTATCTCGAAAGTCCATTGACTAATCATTTCAATACAAGAGCTTCGCTCTTTTCTCTAATGACTTTTGCATTTGCAATGATTCTCTTTTCATGCAAACATTTTTCTTTTGACACTTTTTTCCTCACAAAAGAATTCTTCTCTTGATGCTACTTTTTCTTTTGCTCTCTTTTTTTCAATGGGCATTGGCCTTGCTTTTACCAGGCACATTGCTTTTTCATGCCCCCTAGCTTTCATTTGACTTTTGCTCATTTGAATCCTTTGAGCTCCTAGGACTTTCGAGATTTTTTTACTTGTTATGCCGTAAGCACCAATTGCCATGGTAAATCATGTGCCTTTCCCCAAGGTGGAGAGATAATCACCACTCGGGCTTTAGAAATGAATATTTAGGCTCGACTTGGCTTAGCAAGGGTATGGGTGTTTGGATAGAGAAATGAATGCTCTTCTTCATTTTGGGATTTTTCGAGCTTCCACAAGGATTCACCTGAAGCTGTCACAAAAAGATTGATACCAGTGAGGGCAAAGAAATCTTTCTCATCCTTTCACCAAACGATATTAACCAAAATCTCCAAATTTGCCCCAATTGTGGGGGTGATTCTTGACAGGGATATTTTGTGAAGATTCTTCACACGTGTAGGCTCGAAGGGGCTTAGCTATGGTTACCTGTAGTGTGTAGGATCGACGAAAGAAATGCCTCTTTTCATTTTGATTTATGTATTATTTGCGAATGAGCCTCTCGTCCCAAAACAAGATTCTTCGAACTCACCTCTCAAAGTGTTTATAGGACGTGTCTGGGAAAGATTCGTCTCTCTTCTCGCTTGGCATGATTAACGTTTTCTCTCTTGTTTTGCCAAGATCACCCGAGTTGACTGATCTCCATGGGGAATTTGGATTCAAAACGAACGTCCCACCAAACCTCAAGACGACTTCGGATAAGGATGATATTCAAAATTTTTTGTGAAAAGTTTGTTTTCATAGTTTCTGCTTTTATGCTTGCTTTTCCAAATCGGCCCAGACACACCTCTTTTTTTATTAAGGGCAAATTTCCATTTGACCTTCTTTCGGTGTTAAGAAAGAGGGTGCTTACCTGCGACTCAGTGACTTGGTAACTTTCCTCACTTGCATTTGGCTTGTTGGATGCTTGCCAAGACAGCTCAGTCTTTGTAGATCAACTTGCTGATTGTTTAGGACCTGCAAATTAAACATGCGTGCATGTATGCATGATATGTATGATGTGAGTATCCTACAGTGATTCGGATTGCATCGAAAATGGCTCTTGGGCCTTGGATTTCATTCAAGGAAAGTACTTTTTCACCGAATCGGCGTTTACGGGCTTTGGCAACTCCCGACCATCCATTTCTACAAGAATCAAAGCACCCCTAGGTAAAACCTTTCTAACAACATACGGGCCATCATAATTTGGAGCGAACTTTCTACCTAATTCTGGTGTGAGAGATAACACTTTCCTTAGCACGAGATCTCCGGCTTCAAAGTGTCGAGGTCGAACTTTGCGATTCGCTTCTGGTAGCATTAACCGTGGCACAAAGCCTTTAGTCTCTTTTCATCGATCATGTTCAACTGATCCCATCTCTGCTGAATCCACTTCTCTTCGGAAAGCCCAACTTGCGAGAGAATCCTTAATGAGGGGATCTCGACTTCCACGGGCAAGACCGCTTCCATACCATAGACGAGTGAGAAGGGGGTTGCCCCCGTCGAGGTGCGGATCGAAGTTCGATATGCCAACAACGCATAAGGCAACCGTTCATGCCAGTCTCGATAGTTGTCAGCAGTCTTCGACAGGATCTTCTTTATGTTCTTATTGGCTGCCTCCACAGCTCCATTCATTTGCGGACGGTAAGGTGAGGAGTTCAAGTGACGAACATGGAACTCGTCAAGTAAGCCATCTACAATCTTGTTGTTCAGATTTGAGCCATTATCGGTGATGATTGCTTCCGGGACTCCATAGCGGGCGATGATATCACAGCGAATAAACCTGGCCACGCTCTTGGCGGTGACATTGGCATATGAGTTCGCCTCGATCCATTTGGTGAAGTAATCGATGGCTACCAAAATGAAGCGATGTCCATTGGAGGCTTTAGGATTAATTGGCCCGATCATGTCGATTCCCCACATTGAGAAGGGCCATGGCTCAGACATTTGACTTTGGTATCGACATTTGGCTTTAGGATTAATTGGCCCGATCATGTCGATTCCCCACACCGTTCATGTGCGGACCGCATTCTCCTTCATGAATTTCCCTCATCAACTGGTTAGCTTCTTTGGTATCGACGCATTTCAGCAAAATTGAGTCAAAGGATCTCTTGTAAAGAGCATCCCCGCTGATGAAGAATTTCGACGCTAGCTTTCTTATGTATTTCTGATCCGTTAGCTCACTTCCAGGAGGATATTCGCCGCTTCGAAGATAGTTCATGATGTTGTGATACCACGGCTTCTCACCAGGTTCACTTGTAATTGCCAAACAATATGCTGGACGCGTCAGTACTTCGATTTTTAGTGGCTCGATGTCTAAACCCTCCATGACTTGTAGCATCGATGATAAAGTGGCTAAGGTGTCGGCGAACTGATTCTGCGATCGTGGTAAATACTCGAAGGAAATCTCCTCAAATTCCTTTGTTAGCTTCTCGAGAAATTCGTGGTAAGGAATCAGTTTGGAGTCACGAGTTCGCCATTGGCCTCCCGTCTGGAGAATGATGAGGGCGGAATCACCATAGACTTGCATCTTTGTAACTTTCATGTCAATGGCCAATTGCAATCCAAGTATGCAAGCCTCGTATTCTGAGATATTATTGGTACAGGGGAATACCAACTTGGCGGCTACAGGGTGATGTTGACCCATTGGAGAAATAAGAACTGCCCCAGTCCCAAAACCTGCCAGGTTTACGGCACCGTCGAAATACATTGTCCATTTATCGCCCACTATTTCTGAAATGCGTTCCTCTATGGGATCTAACTGTTCATGTTCTTTTGGCTCTTCAAAGTTCTCTGCCAACATATCAGCTATAGCTCTTCCCTTGACGGATTTCTGCGTCATGCTGTGGACGTCGAATTCGGACACCAGAACCTGCCATTTTGCTAACTTCCCGACTAGCGCAGGCTTTTCCAACAAGTATTTGATGGGGTCGTTCTCAGTTACAAGCCAAACCCGATGATGGAGCGTATATTGACGCAAGCGGTGTAGCACCCACACCAAAGCCACGCACGTCTTCTCAACACCGGAGTAATTTATCTCGGACGAAGTAAACTTCTTACTGAGATAGTATATTGCACATTCGTTGTTATCCCTTGGCCTCTTTTGAGCTAGCAAGGCTTCCAACGATTCTTCATGAATAGTTAAGTAGAGTATCAGTGGCACTCTAGGGATAGGTGGCACCAGGACCGGTGGATGAGAAATATATTGTTTGATCTTCTCAAATGCCTCTTGACAATCGGCGTCCCACTTAACTTTGGCGTTCTTCTTCAGGAGCTTGAAAAGGGGTCTAGCCGTCTCAGACAATTGAGAAATAAATCTCGCCACGTAGTTCATTCTCCCCAGCAAACTCCGAACTTCTTTGACAATTGAGGGGGGTTTCAACTCACAAATAGCCTTAACCTTCGACGGGTCGATTTCGATTCCTCGGCTGCTGACCATGAACCCCAGTAGTTTCCCAGACTTTGCCCCGAACACACACTTGGCTGGGTTGAGTCTTAGCTTGAACTTTCGGAGTCGATCGAATAGCTTCCGCAATACCTCAATGTGGTCCTCTCCCTGTCTGGATTTGGCAATCATGTCATCTACGTAAACCTCCACTTCCTTATGTATCATATCATGGAACAGGGTGACCATCGCTCTTTGGTACGTCGCCCCGGCGTTCTTCAAGCCGAAAGGCATTACCTTGTAGCAGAAGGTCCCCCATGGAGTAATGAAAGAGGTCTTACTTTTGTCTTCCTCTTTCATCCGAATTTGATTGTAGCCAGAAAACCCATCCATAAAAGAAAACAACTCGAATCCCGCGGTGCTGTCTACCAAAACATCGATATGAGGCAGCGGGAAGTCATCCTTTGGGCTTGCTCGATTCAGATCGCGGTAGTCAATACAAACCTTGACTCGACCGTCCTTCTTCATAACAGGGACGACGTTGGCGATCCAATCTGAATAGTGCGACACTTCTATGAAGCCCACTTTCAACAACTTCATGACCTCCTCTTCGATTTTCTTGGATAATTCGGGCTTTGTTCTTCTGAGTCTTTGTTTCTTTGGCGGGACATTTGGATCAGTCGGTAGAGCATGCTCTACAATTTCCCTATCTAACCCCGGCATATCCGCGTATGACCATGCGAACACATCTTGGAACTCCTTTAAAAGGTCGATCATCCTCCTAGCCTTGATTTCAGAAAGGCCAGCCCTGATCTTGATCTCCTTGACATTCTCTGAATCGCCCAGATTTATTATAACTGTAGGCTCTGCGGTCAACGGCTTAGATTCCTCATGCCGAATCCAGTCATGCTCGATGCTTCTCTGATCATAGTCATCCTTGTCATTATCGGACCCAGAGGGATTTTCTTTCAGCGAATCCGACTCACATATGCACCTATCATGATTATGTGAAATGTTATGCCTGGGGTGCTATGGGGAAGGTTAGTAACTAAATTAACAAATGTTATCGCAACTAATGATGTGCATGTGTTTTGAAATCATTTTGAAAGAATTTTTGAAAATGAGGGATTCGTTCTCATATCCTTGGACGCAAATGGTTTTGGAAACTAGGAAGCGTGTGGAAGTCCAGGCCTCAAAGCATCATCATCAGTCTGGTTTGGGTACTTCTACACGTCCTTAATAAAACATGATCATGCCTTCATTAATGAGATAGGGCCGTTTACATGACTCGAGGTCCTGGGCCGACGGCTCGCAGTCCAGGACTTTGATAACAAGGAGAAACAAAATCTAGACCTAAATGAACTTCCCATGGAAGGGCTGAACACAGACTCCAACAAGACTAAACGGGAAAAGAAAGCAGCATCCCTACTCAGAAGGATTGGTGGTGGCAACAGAAGACTCAGCCTCTTCATTTTCTGTGACGATGCAAATGCATTCCCCCTCGAATAGGTCGACAAGACTAAGAGTGGCCTCCTCTTCCTACAGCAGCTTGGGTGGCCCCGGGAAGATTTCCTTCAACTCTGGAAGAAGTAGGCCCTTCTGACCTTCCCCTATCCCGAATAAACTTCCTCGACTTTCGCAACTTCCTTGGTTAGCTAAACCTCCGTAATCATCAAGGTCTTCGTTGCTTGCTTGACCGCTATAATCAGTACGGCCACCATGACCACCACGGCCTCCCTGCTGACCTCGTCTCCCGTCACAGCCTCGTCCTCCATGGTTATCTCGATTACCAGAGTTTCTCCCACGATAACCCAGGCCCGCCTTCCTGCGCCACTTGGAGACCTGGAGAGGCTCTTTGATACCCTGTCTATATAATCCCAGGCCGGATCCGGGGACATGTCCATTTTCAAGCAATACCCTGCTCGACATGAGCGAAGACTTAGCCACGTCTAGGTTTCGCATGATGGTCCCAACGGGCACATGGATCATCGAAACCAGCTCTAGAGTTTGATAACTCGATTCGGCCTTGTCATCGGATTCTACATATGGGATTGCTGTGTCGTGGAAGACCTTAAAGTCAGTCTCCCCATGAACGGTTATTAACCTCCCGTCCATGATGAATCTAACCTTTTGGTGCAGGCTCGAGGGCACAGCTCCGGCGGTATGTATCCATGGTCATCCCAGCAGAAAATTGAAGGCGCTAGGAATGTTTAAGACTTGGAAACTGACCAAGAAAAGGACCGGACCGATCAGCAGTTCAAGCTCCACCTCGCCAATTACTTCCTTTTTCATACCGTCGAAAGCACGAACGGTAGACTTGGATACTAGCATTTTTTCTTCACTTACCCCCAAGCGACGAAGGGTAGGGAGTGGGCAAATATTTAATGCTGATCCATTGTCGATTAATACTCTTGCCACCATCCTATCACGACATTTTATTGAAATAAGAAGCGCCTTGGTGTGGTTGCGACCTTCAACGGGGAAGTCTTCGTCGGCGAACGAGATTTGATCCTTCAACAAAATGGACCCTACGAACTCTTCTAGCTGGCTATCATCAATATCTTCTGGCACATGCATTTCATTGAGGACCTTCAGCAATGCATTCTTGTGTTTCTCGGACGTTTTGAAAAGATCTAAGAGGGAGATCTGGGCGGGCATCTTTCTCAATTGATTCACCACATCGAATTCGCTCGTTTTGACAATGGCCAGGAACTGCTTTGCTTCCTCGTCCGAGACGGCTTTCTTCTCGACTACCCCAGCAGGCGCATAGCAGCGGCCCGAACGTGTGATGGTGTCGATTTCATTCGTCCTATAACTCCAAGGAACGGCCTTGGGGTTATAATTCGGGGTTTTCTCTATTATCAAGTCCTCTTCGTCCTCGGGCGGGAGCTCAATCACGATTAGCTCCATGGCACCATCACCGACCTCTAAGGTAGCGAACTCCTCGGCCATGAGGTCAACGACTAAATGGTCGACATCCTCCTCGTCCGGCATCCATAAATCCTCCTCGACAAGTAAATCAATTACCACAGGGGTAATCGTGCCAATCATTTCTTCGCTGGGCTCGAGCGGGTCGTCCATATCTCCCCACCCGTCGGGTACAACGTCCTTAGGATCTATGAAGAAGCTGGGTGGCGGTGAATACTTCACGAGATAATCAAATTTGCCACTAGGCTGACCCAGTGTGTCAACCACCTCCCCCCTTTCGCGAGCGAGTCTTATGAATTCACGATGCACACTGCTAACCTGAAACTCAGGGTCATCACGCGAGCTCTCTCCTTCATCGGCGGTCAAGACTGGACTCTCCAGCATACTCTCATCGGTTGGCTCGCTAGTTTCTATACGCTCAACAGGCGTGTCCTTCAGTTCTTCCTCAACCGCAGCCGTCATGGTCGTCGCATCATCTTCCTTCATGCTATATATCACCCCCATGTCTACCATCCGGGCGATACATTTCAACTTCTCCTCCATCGGAATATCCTCCTCTTTCTCAAAGTGTCCAGCTGACACTAGTACTTTATAGAGCCCGTGAACATCTACTTTAAATGTGTGCTTACTCTCGCCGCCCTTCTCGATTACTACGTTGACATTGTCAGTATGATTGGACAACGGGTTTTGCTGAACATTGGGGGTCGGCTCCCTGAAGGATAAAATGCCTCTGTCGAGCAGATTCTGCACCTTGACCTTGAGAATGAAGCAGTTGTCCACATCGTGCCCTTTTTTGCCTCTATGGAATTCACAGGACTTTGACAAATCAAACCCGGGGAATCTTGGAGGATTATCCCGAGGCACTTCTTTAGCTACCATGCCCTTTCCCAACAGCATGGGCAGTAACTTGGATAGTGGCCTAGGCAGGGGAGTGAACTGCCTTGGTGCTCTCCTTTTGAATTCATGATTCTGATGTGCGTTCTCTTGAAACGTAGAGGGGCCTTGAAAGGCATGGGGTTTCGTTGCAACCGGCGCTTGCACATAAGCAATTTCCACGTCCTTTTCCCTTCTATTCGGGACCCTTCGATTAGCCCCTTCGTTCAATCTACCGTCATGGATGGCCCCCTCTATCCTCTCCCCGACATCAACAAACTGAGAGAAGGTCAGAGATCCAGAACCCACTAACTTTAGATAGAAATCGTTAGGCAAGGCTTTGAGAAAGAGATCCAGTAGCTCCTTCTCACTGAGTGGGGGTCGGACTTGAGCGGCGAGAGTACGCCATTTTTTAGCGAAGGCTCTGAGGGACTCACTTCTTCTTTTTTCAGTCCGAGTTAGGACCTCACGCGTAGGAGCTATTTCGGTATTATACTTGTACTGCAGGACGAACGCCTCAGCTAGATCCTCCCATTTTTCAAACTTCTCGGGCTCCGACAACACGTACTATTGCAACGCGGGCCCTGTCAGGCTCTCTTGGAAAGTTTGAACCATCAACGGGACGTTCTGAGCATACCTCGCCATTCTGTTCAAGTAGTACTTCAGATGAATCTTTGGATCTCCGGTCCCATCATACTTGGTGAAATCCAGAATCTTGAACTTCTCGGGAAAGCTCATTTGTGCATATCGAGATAAGTCCTCGACCATGTGTTCTTCGTACCCTCGTAGCGCCCGGAGTTTCGCCTCTATCTTTGCGAACCTTTTGTTATGTTCTTCCTCCAGACGAGCTGTGACGGCTTCCGAAACAGGATCTAATTCGACTACTACAGGCGTAGATCCCAACGCCTCTTCAGTAACATTCCTTCTTGAGGGTCCCTCTACGGGCTCGGGAATAGCTTGAGGTGAGGCTTGATCAGCATTTGGTGTTGCTATTGGGCCCTCATGTCACTGGAAAATTGAGCAAGCTGAGCTGCAAGACCATTGATTTTGTCGTCGAGGGCAGCGAAGCGGGCGTTCTATTCCTCGATATTCATTTGTGTGGCCCTCGATCGTGTCCGAATCGGCAATTGCCTCGAAGCCGTAGTTTCGGGACCTGGTTTTTAAAACAAGGGGGTCGAAATCAGTAAGCGGTGAAGCGACAGAACGGAAATTGCGCACCTTTTAATTTTATATTTTCTTATGATGAAACTTAAATAAGAAACCTTTTGTACAAGCTGCACCTTGTGTAAGCAGTTTCTTATGAAAATTTCATTGTAAGAAATTATGCAATTAAAAGGGAGTAACACATAGTGATTGATTAAAATGCCCATGTCACATTCCATTCGACATACAAAAGAGGGGATTTCACTAATTACATCAAAATTTGTGAAAGGAGATTCCTATTCATCCGCTAAATAGCATAAAGAAAAAGTAATGGAACATGACTAGTCTTGGATATCGGGCCTCTTCAGAGCATGTTACGGACGCGCTTGGAGGCTTCGCGCCAATGCTTCGCCTCGGCCAGGGCATCGTCTCTCTCCCTTATGATCTGCCCCATTTGGGTTTCCCTCGGGGTTGGAATCACGGGGAATCTTGGGATGGTAACGGCGAGCTCAGGCTCGATGCATCGCGCTATGTACTCCTTTGATGCATAGTGCTCCTTCATGGACCCTTCTAATTCCGTAGCCCACTCTACATCCTTTGATTGGCAATGGTAGAGCAAATCGATGATCTTTTTCACCTCATTTTTCAATTCTTCGAGTTGATCTCCCTTGACGACCCCATTGCGAAAATCGAAATGAAATAAACCCGACTTTAGAGGAGGAGGGATTTCCTGAAGTATATAAAATTGACGAGCGACTCTTAAAGGGTAATAAGAAGTTGACCCTGTCAAACCTAAGAGTGGAATTGGATCGTTATGGCCGCTTGCAAGACATACTTTTGGAAAATGAACCCAAAGGGCTTGCCAAAGAATTTGTTTAGGTGTAAGATTCGCGAGGAAGTCTACCCAATTACGAAAGGTCCAAGAACGAAGGAATTTTTCTATCTCTCTAAACTGGGTAAGGGGATTTATGTCATTGCTAATATGAGGAATGGCTAAGTTTCCCCCGAATTGCTTCAAGTGAGACACAAATCAAACTTGGAGAATACCTAGGGGGACTCTAAGGGCTATACGCTTGTCCTTCTTGAAACGATTGAGAGAGATGAACATTTCGGCAAGGATCATGTTGGTAAACCCTTTGAGGACGAGGATCCCATTGATAACATGAATGACAGCGGGGTCCATTGTTTTTTAAGTGAAGGGAAAGATGACAAACCCGAAAAAAGCTAATAGGAAGACTTTGGCGGATTCGGCCCTAGGACTCGAAAGGAAGCTATGGAATCCTTGCTCGAGGAAAGCTAGTGGGAGGCCCTTGGAGTTTCTATCGAGGAGTGTCCTAATCTCGGACGGCGGGACCCCTAAAAGCTGACTCAAGCGAGGGACCGGATCCACACCTAAGGAAGGATCAACAACACTAAGGGAATGGACATTACCAATGATGATTTGAATTTCTTCTAAGGTCGGGGTTAATTCGTGACGATCAAACACAAAGGTTGAGGTTTCGGGGTTCCAAAAGTGGGCCAAGGCCTTGATCAATGCCACTTGGGGCTCGATACGTAGAAGAGAAATGAGGTGACCGATCTTCTTTTCCACATAGTTCTTCTTGCTTGTGTCAAGAACAGTCCACATGTCCAACAATGCCCGCTTCGGAATTGGGAGGACCCGAAGCTCATCGAGGCCCATGATATCTAAGCCTATGGGGCATTTAAATCAATCCCTATTTATTACGAAGTAAATTTAAATTCATATAAAAAAAGGTGCGATCGTTGAACACGAATAAGATACAAACCTTTACTCAAAATGGTGGATAGGTCAAACACAAAGACAAGTCGTATGCCGACTCGTGAGGCTCACTAAAGGTAGGGATTCTAAAGGTTAAAGGTCCCCATCTCAAATAGATCAAAAGAGTTTTCCCCATTCCGCACTTGCGTCGGACAGTCCTCTTTATTACTATTTGAAAATGAGCGGAACCAAAAGGGGATAGCCATGGGTCATTCCCCGCACGGTTTCCACACTTTTGGCACCTCCTATGGGTTTCTTAAGGCGATTGGGGTTTTAGATCGCAGGTTGTGTGTGCAAAGTGTAGTGCTAAAGCAAGTAAAAACATGCACAACAGTTGATATCAAAACAGCACTTCTATTTTCATTCACATACACATACACCCTTACACCAACCTGCAAAACAACACGTCAGCAATCACTCCGCCCCTTATAACTCCCAACCTACGAAAACATTTAACACAATGTTAGCGGACTTACCTTAGCCTTCATAAAGCGCTGCCATAGGACCACGCTAGTTAACAAACAATCAAGATATACTAGGCCTAAGTCCTCAAGTCCCCAGCGGAGTCGCCAAGCTGTCGCGACCTCCCCGAACCGATCGGGTTTAGGCCAAGAGGTAATTGTCAAAGGCCGAGGCACTCCCGAGCATCATACCTCACGCGACGAGAATTGTTTAATTTACACATTCGATTGGAGTCGCCACTAGCCTTGATCAGGGGTCGACTAGAAACCCTAATCGAGACACGGGAGTGTCGTCTCGATACATGCGAAAATCAGAGATTCTAAAATTCGGAAACTTGATTACACTAGCGATCTACTAGTGCCCTTTCGGTACCTAAACTTGATCACTTGCAAACTAACGTATCGAGCAGCCTATCGAAAAAGCTAATATTCCACCAAACCGTTCTAAAAATAGAAAACAACAATCAATATATTAAAAGTGCACAACCAGATAATCATAAAGAAAATAAACAACCAGCGACCTAGTATCGTCTCTAAAAAGAAAAAGCAATCAAAAGCCCTAAGGTAAAGCCCTAATGGCTTATTCGATTTTTGAGAATTTTTTTTATTAAAGGGTTTTTCTCATTTTTTTTCATTTTGTTAACCTAAAATCTAGTGAAATTAAGCCCAAAACTAATTTATGAACATTTCTTAATTTTCTGATTTTTTTTTGGAATTTTTCCGAATTTTTTAATATTTTTTTGAATTTTTTCTGAATTTTTTTAATATTTTTTGAGTTTTCTGAAATTTTTAATATTTTTTTAATATTTTTCATTTAATTATTTTTTTTGGGATTTTTAAACATTTCCGAATTTTTTGGAATTTTTAAATTTTTTAATATTTTAATATTTTTTTTGAATTTTTAAATTTTTGAAAATTTTTATTAATAAAATAAAGACTCCGGACCGGGTCCCCTGACCCGATCCGCCCGACTACCCGAACCGGGTTTCCGAACCACCCGACTTTTCAAAAAGATTTTCTTTTTTTTTTTAAATTCTATTTTTTTTTTTATTTTTTTCTCTTTTTTTTGTTTCTTTTTTCTTTTTCTATTTTTTTTTGTTTTTCTTCATCCCCTCCTTTGTTCCTTCCCAGAACGTCTTCTCCCCCTTGCTTCTCACTGTTCTTCACAGAGTCTTCGCACGGAGCAGCCCCGCCGCCGCCCGACGGCTCGGCTTGGGCCGGCGACACCGACTACCGCCACCAACCCAGCACACCCGCCCCCGGCCAATGTTGCTACCGAACCGTCGCCGGACTTCGGCCACGGAAAAGACAACGACGAGTAAAACTCGATTCTCCGGCGCTCAAACTTCCGACCCCAACAACAGACCTCAAGAGTAGACTAACAAGCACGAACACACGGACATACACACATTCAAGATACAAACAGCAAGCCTGTGGCAAGGGCCTCAAACCGTGGGCAACGCCGACGCGGGGAGTAGGTCTCCGGCGAAGGTTCCATCCATGGCCGACTCGAACGGCAAGAGATATGTCAGAAAACACACAGATTCAGAGACTATTTGACAAATGAAACACTAATCGAACACAAAAATCGGGCTCCAAGCATTGATTACACAAAAAGCAACTCGGACCCCCATTTAGACATTTCGTCGAGCAGGTGATGTGCGAGCTCATAATGATGTTCTGGCGTGAGATTTGATGCGGTTTTTAACTCAAACGTGAAGCGAGAAGATCCATACAACAATATTTTGCAACAATAAGGTTTCGGTTTGCACAACAATGACCCAAAAATGCAAGATCAGACTTGGGGTCCTAAACTCAAAGAGACTCGTTGGGACATTTCAACGAATAGGTGGGATGCACCTAGAACTAATGGCTACCGAGTCGATTTTTGTGGGATTCAGAGATTGTTTCTCGTTAAAAAACGTTCAAGAACACTCATGGGAGATTAGAAAAACGTTGTCCTCATATTGCGGTGCCGGGCGACCACTGAATGGGCTCGGTGTGCCTGGCACCCGAGAGGCAGGGGAATGGGGGCCAAAACAGGGGAAGACGAAGGAAGCCCACCTGTTCACGGCTGGCCGGAGTAAGGCGCGATGGCTGGGAGGTTCGGCGAGCGACGCTCCGGCGAGCTGGTGAGACTCGGACCTCTCCGGTTCCTCTCAACTCTCTCTCGGTCTCCTCCTCTCAACTTTCTCTCGGTCTCCTCCTCTCAATTCCCTCTCTCCCGAACTCTCTCTTCACCTTTTTCTTTTTAACGCCTAGAGAAGGAGGAGGCTCTGCTGCTCCCCCCCTTCTCCGGCGACGCTCTCCTCTCCATTTCGAGCTCAGGGGCGCCATCGATCAGTGTGCCCTCCCCCGTTCGTCTGGCGTCAGCGGTCGGTCCCATTCTCGGGAGCAAGCCAAACCCATTTTCGGCTAAAGCAGCTGCAGGGCTCCCTTGATGAAGGTTGGAAGCGTCACGCCGTCCTCGATGCGCTCACCTCCTGCCGCTTTGTCGTCCGGACGTCAACTTCCTCTTCCGTGTTTCTGCCGCATTCTAGTCTCCGCACTCAGCACATCACCGTTTCTCCCGCTTCCATAAGCGTTGAAGGTGCAGGGGGAAGAAAAGGCTGAAGGCGCACTGGCCTAGGGGGAGAGAAAGCAGGTCAACGTTGAATAACGTTGGCTTTGTCTTTTCCTCTCTTTTTTTTTTTTAAATTATGATAGTGGTCTTGCGCTGGCCAGCATTGAATAATGCTGATCAGCCTCTTTTTTCGAAACCTTCTTTTTTTTTTTTTAATGAAACAAAGAAAGCATGCTCTAATGTGCCTTATCAATGTAAATGTGCCTAAAGTCTATAAGCCAATTAGTTTAATGAAAATATTTTTGCTCAGGGGTTAAAAATTAATCCCTAATTTTTTATGCAATTAAACCCTAAATGACTAGGTAAAATTTAGGTGTCAACACCTACCCCACGAGGGACGCCTCAGGGCGTGGGTTTAGAGGCAATTGTTCATTAAACGGTCTGAATGGCACATCCCAAAAGATGGCTCAAAAAGCGTCATTCTTTTATTCATCCATAAGGTCCATTAATCATGGACATGGACTCTCCCTCAATCAATACATCGAGTGACATGGGATCAATTTTATGTTTTTATCAATTAGGAGTTGCCACTAGCCTTTGTCAGGTGTCAGCTAAAATACCCAATCGAAACGCGGAAATTTCGTTATGATTTCTACGAAACCAAAGATGTCTAGGTTCGGGAACTAGGTTACATTATTGTTTCCACTAACGCCCTTTCGGTACTGCTAAACTTAATTTGGTTGTTATCTAAGCAGCCATGCATTTGTTTTTATTGTTTTCATGTCAAAGTCCTAATCCACTAAAAGATCAAGCATCTTGTTTTTGTGTTTTTCCATTTAGAATTCTAAACTAAACCTATCTTAATCTAGAAAACAAAATTCAACAAACAATGTATTGAAAAGCGATGCATAAAGTAAACACTCAACATATTGAAAAGCGAGTTGTCGCGCCGCGCTTTTGCGCGCCTATGGAGGTATTTTCGTTCATTCCTAATGGTAATGTGACTTATTAAACGAACAAGGGTCTCTTGTTGACCATACCTTACGAGACAGCGGGTAATTGTTATTTTTTTTTCTATTTAGCCTAAGTTTTGCTTTGAAGTCGCTACTAATCCTTATTGGTTGAATCGAAATCTAATCGAGGTATGGGAGAATTACCACGATTTCTACGAACCAGAGATTACATGGGGTAAGGGGATTTGATTACGCTAATGATCCCGATATCGAAACCTCTAATGCCCTTTCAGTACCTAAAACGATATGAAGTGTCTAAACGTGCCACACGAGTTCACAATGCCTATCCACTAATTCTAACTATCCTAATCAGGAGAAATTAACCAATCAATAAGGAAATGGGCAAACAATTTCAATCAAACGCAACAATCATAAAAATGTCTCTAAAATGAAAATCAATTGAAACACCCAAACCCTAGTAAAGCCCTAAAGGCTTGTTCATTCAAAGAATTGTATTGCTTTGGGGTTTTAGGGTTTTTTACGGGTTAAAACCCCTTTTAAATTCCTAAACTAAGGAGTCTTCAAAAATACCATTTGGGCACTTCAAAAAAAATTAAATTTCACTCAAATTGAGTGGCTACATGTATTTTAAGCCATTTTGTAAATTTTTGACATTTTTGATTTTTTATTTCTTTTTTTTTGGGAAAAGTTCACTAACTTTCTTACTTTCCCAAAATCTGATTTTTTTTTATTTTCTGAAATTTTTTGTGAATTTTCTGAATTTTTATGATTTTCTGAATTTTCTGATTTTTCTAAAATTTTAGGCATTTTTATGAAATTTTTTAATTTTTTTTCCCGCCGGGAATGAACTAGACCGAACCGGTTCAAACCAGTCCAACCAGGTCAAACCAGCCTGGCCAACGCCAGCCAGTGTCCCGGTGAGAATAGTGCTAAAACAGCGCCGTTTAGGGCTTTTTCTTTGGAGCATTTTGTCGAGCACTTAGTGTGTATCAGATTTGCTTTCACGTTTTCAAGGCCGCCACTTCGGACCAATCTCCGATGACCTTCTAAATACATTCCGGCCATTCTAACCAATCCTAATCCTTCACCGAATGACACTTTACACAACCATATCCATTAGATTGATATTGAACATCCCTAGACCATTGATTTTCTATCTCAAACTTCCCTATTTATCACTAAAATCATCTTCCAAAACTGAATCAACCTAACGTGCAACTCAACAAACAGAACGTCCTAGCCATCTCTAGCGATCAAAACAACATCCAGAACATCAAATATGATTAGAAACACTAACTTGAACGGCCATTGGCCGTGGAGAGACGCTCCGGTGAGGTTAAATACTCCGGTGAGGGGGGTTTATAGGAGGCCGACTCGGTGATTGTGGTAAATCACGATCCAAAATGCATCAAATGACAAAGCAAATGATCAGAAACTTGTATGTGATAGTAACAATCACAAACACACAAAGAAAATCACCAAATCACACACCTTGAGCTTCGGGCAATCACTCGGGCATTTCGACGAACATTTGGTAGGCGAGTAAGAAGGACTTTTACCTTTTTCGCCGGAGGTCAAACTGGAAATTCCGAACAGAACGAGAGCTTCAGAACGATCCTCTAGTACTTTCTCTTCAAAATGACGGCCTTTGATAAGCCAGGAAGCTCCTTGATTGGTTGGACGAAGCTCAGTTTCAGGAGCTCACAATCAACTGAGTCACTGGTGCTCGGAGGAGGAGGTGATTCACACCAAATGATTCGCCGATGCTCCTCCAATTGTGGCGGTGCCGATCAGTCGATTGGGACACCTCTACTCTCTCCCTTTCACTTTCTCTCTTTTGTTTTCTCTATTCTCTCTCTCTCTCTCTCTCTCTCTCTCTCTCTCTGGTTTTTCATCGAGCACCTTCTCCTCTTGATAACGAGTTTTTTCTAGTTTTTATTCACTTCATCCGAGTTGGTTATCACCTCTAATTGACTCACCAATTAGTTAGAGATGATAAGGATGGATAGCTAGAGATTCTCCAGCTGTCCATTTCCTTTTTCAGGTGTTGGAAATCAAGTGATAAGTCGGTGAAGTAGCAGATTTAATCAGATTTGTCTTCCTTTCCCGCGCTTGGAACCTGGTCGGGCAAAGGGGATGGCCAACCCGGGCCGGGTCGGGTCGAGTCGATCCGACCGATCTGGGAGACCCGGGTTAGTCTAAATTCGCCAATTCAACCCGAATTCGACCCAATTTCTCAATTCCAACCTCAAATTCCGAATACTTGATACATTTTACATCAAAATATGAAATCAATTTGAATTTTCATCCTTATTAAACCCAAAAATTTTGAATTTTACAGTTGGTTTAATTGGGATTTTATTCAATTAAGGGTACAAATGATCTAATTAGGTAAAATTGAGATCAAAATTAAATTACCCATGTTCAGTTAACCCTGGGGAAAGTATAGGTTTGAATCAAAAATTTCCAATTGAATAAGATCCCCAATTTGGGTCTTAAAATCCCTAATTCTCAATTAATTTTGGGGATTTTCAATTCCTTTGTCAAATTGTGAAATTAGACCAACCAATATGAAATTAAAGGTCCTAAAATCAATTGTTGTGAAGATACCATAGCCCAAAAATGACTAAAAATGACTTAATTGGATTTTTGGCTCAATTAGGGTATCAAAATTACCCAATTTTGGGAAAAGCATATTCCCAATTGAAAATTTCTAAAATTGAAACTGTGGGGATGAAATTGATGCTAAAAAAAGACTGATGGATATTTTTGTGGAATTTTTTATTCCAATTTGGTATTTTTCTTGAATTTTCACTCATTTTAGCCAAAATAAATTAAGGAAAATTTCAAGAAAATTCTAAAAATTTATTTTTTGTTGAGAAATAGGTTCCTAAGCATATCCAAGGTTCCTAATACTAATTTTATGATTTTTTTAAGTAAATTTTAAAAAATAGACTAAAAATTAGGTGTCAACACAAGCTAATATAAAATCGAAGAAAGAAAACCTACAATTCATCAGTTGTTTATTACAAAACGAGTTTGAAAACCCGAGACATGATTGGGTATTGAATAGAATACAAAATGAGACTGGATTGAACTTCAGTCTTTAGCCTCCCATTTTCATGACTTTTAGCCTCCTCCTCCGTGGATCGCCTTAGTAGTGTTGGTTTGTTTTTTTTTTTTTTTGTTGAACTCATACATTTCAAACAAGTAGTGCAAGCATACAATCAAAGCAAGGCAATAACACCAAATCATCAAAAGCATTGAATTGGCCTCGGGGTCGGCTTTTTCCTTTCATGCATTTCGATCACCTAACTTCTTAATCAACTAAGATTGATTGATTAATAGTTAATGATAATCAGCCACCATTTGCATCTACAAAACGATAGTCAATATCACATAACCCCTAAGATCGATGCTAAGTGTCCATCATAGGCTACCCACCGAACATGCATCGAACCAAAATATTTATCTAGCAAACACATGTATAAGTAATGAATTAAACGTGCAATTAGGCCAAGTGACTTTGTTTTTCAATCAATCACATCAAGAGAAGTGAGCCTTATAAGGATCATTACAATACAAATTTCAAGCAGGTTCTGTTCATACCCCAATTAGCTTACTAAACGAAGTCCAATTGACATGGTTCAGGCATCATTAGAAATCTTAGAATGTGTGGATCAAAGTTCATGAAGACTACTTCGACCGGTTCCGGTCCGAGATTTGACCCAGATACTCCAGACTCAACGGTTCCGGTCCGAGATTTGAAAAAATGCGAGAAAAATAGTAAACGGTACTCAAACCGCGTGAAATTTTTCAAGAAGTTAGGAAAACATGTGTAGAACAACTTTTGTGCTTTGAGTTTTCACTAAAAACCCCATGATTTTTTTTCCAGTAAATCGATTTTTACCTGGATTCAGTTGCAAACAGTTTTTAAGGCTGGACTGACCTTATCCGATTTTTTTTTATCAAATTGACATCCCAAAAATTGTCATTAGGTCCTCAAACTTTCCATTTTCAAAATCAAGACCCCAATGAACAACTTTTAAGTTTTGAAATTTTACAAAAAGGACTCAAACTTTATGAAAATCGGTAAAACAACATTGATAACTGAAACAGGAAATTTTCAGATCAAACACAGTTTAGAGGCATTCTTTTAAAATATGGATCAGGCCACTCTAATCAACATGAAATTGCATGAAATTTTTAGGTCGCACAAATCAAGATGTGTTCTACAACTTTTAAATGAAGAACTCAAAAAATTAGAAAATTCGTTGAACCGGAAAAGGTTAGTCAGGAAGCACGTGAACAGAGTAGAAAACTGATATTCACAGATTCTAATTTGAAGTTTTAACAACGATTTGACATAGTAAATGACATCTATTCATGGCACACCATATACCAAATCGAAACTTAGAACGTGCTCTTCGAATTTCTAGTTAAGTATTTTTCCAGATTTCATCATCTTCGAACTCAAATCAGTAGTGGAAGGACACTGACTCAGTATTGCACAACGATTGCAGAATCACAACAACATGTTCCAAACATTCATCAAATGATTCCTATGCATATATTGCTTAACATACAACGTTCTACACATTCAATCAGCAAACATATCATCCTAATTGGCCTTCATTCATTTCTCACATGCATTCGGCCATCTCAATTCAATCATCCCGTTCTAAACTTAGTTTAAGAGTACAAACCTTGTACGATGAACTTATCAAGCTCATGTGAGCTATATATTCGGCCACCAATAGACTTCGTAATGGCGCTGAGAA
Organism: Syzygium aqueum; assembly: GCA_031216185.1. Classification (NCBI taxonomy): domain Eukaryota; kingdom Viridiplantae; phylum Streptophyta; class Magnoliopsida; order Myrtales; family Myrtaceae; genus Syzygium; species Syzygium aqueum. The sequence goes on from CM062234.1 coordinate 14,073,048, forward strand.
TAGCTCTCCAATATCTAGATCACAACACGAAAGGCTCGGTGTGAGAAAATGGTCCAAAACTTTAGAAAGAACAAATACTAACTAGTGATCAAAATCAAGCGAATCTAGTGGCTGTTTCGATGGAGGCCAGCCACCACAGCCTCAAGGATGGACTGAGGAGGTGAGTTGTGAAGTTTAGATCACCAGATGAGGCCGCTGGAAGTTGCTGGACAGCAGACCGGCATGGATGACAGTGAGGAAACCGAGACGAAGATCGGCTCGGATCGGGGAGCTCTAGCAATGGACGGCTACAGCCTGACTTGCGACGGCATTGGGGAAGGTCTAGCCAAGGTTGTGGTGGTGGTGGTTCGCCGGGAACTGGTCTGTGGCCGGTCGGTCAAAGCTCGACAATGGAGTGGCCGAGAGAGTGAGAGAAAGAGAGAAAGAGAGAGAGATGAGAGAATTTATCACTTTTTGAAAGAGAATTTCAGATTTTAAATGGCTAGCCCCCTTAAAATTTGAAGGGAAAAAGCTTATATACCCCCTTAAGTTTGAATAGCAGCCCTTGGATTGATCTAATGGCTCACATTACTTCCTTAATGGTTAATTTTATCTCTCATTGGTTGAATTTGAATCACTTGAATAAGTGACATGGCATGATGGATAGCCAAGATGTGCTCTTATTAAGGGAATTATTTGATTGGCCTAAATTTCATGACATGGATTGATGACATGGCATTCAAGGGTATTTTTTGTAATTCACTAGGGGTAATTTGGTAATTTCATGTGCACGGGGAATGGCTTGGTCAACCAAGGCTTGGGGTGGCTGGAGGTGGTTAGAATTTGGCCGAAAATGGCCATTTTCCAATAAAATTCGGTGTTGGGCGGTTGGACCGGTTCGACTCGGGCCAGGCTGGTTCAATCGGGTCAATTGGTTCCCTAACAAAACTTTTATGCAATTTAGTCCTATGAAGGACCTAATTACAAAGAATTCATAACCAATTATCAAAGGAATGAGCCGAATTGGAATAAAACCACTCAAATCCAAACGATTAAACTCAATCAAACTCGTGTTCGATGTTGACACCTAAATTTTGGCGCGTCATTTAGCGTAATTTGCATAGAAAATTAGGAATTAAATTTTTAACCCCTAAACAAAAATATATAAATTGCATAACATATAGTTTAGGTTCATTTTAATTTAATCGCATTTTGCATCGGATTGGCGATGCCGAACGAGCTTAAATTTCATCGAACGTGACTCGGAAAGACAAAGGTCCGGAAATCACGAGTCAAATAGGTTCGGTTGTTTTAATTTGAGCTTAATTCAACCCATTATGCTTAATTAATTAAAAGCTCAAATTAATTCAGCCCATTTAAATTAGATTAAGGCTTAAGCCCATTAGAACTAGCAAGCCCATCTAATTGACCTAGGTTAGCGTTATATAAACATGTTTAGGTTAGATTTTTGGGGACGACATAATTTCAGGGGACATAATTTCAGAGATCAGAAAATTTGAGAGAGACAGAGTGAAAGTGAGAGTGAGAAAGAGAGGCAGAAATCGCGGCTGCTGTGCCCCCTCGCCGCAGCCGCCGTGCCCACTCGCCGCCGCCGCCGTGCCCCCTCGCCGCCGCCGCCGTGCCCACTCGCCGGAGGGCCGCTGCCGCCTTGCCCACACGCCGGAGGGCCGCTACCGCCGTCCCCGTCTGCCTGTCACCGCCAAAAACGCCGGAGACAGCCACGCCGGTGCTGCCCCTTCTCGCCGGAACAGCCGCCTCAGTCGTGATTTGCCAATCACTGTCGCCGGAGACGCCCGCCGGTGCTGCCGTGCCTCGCCGTCGTCGTCGCCGTTTGTCCCGATCCCGATCCCGATCCGCAAGCTCATCCCGAGCCGATTCGAATTTGGGGATTATCTGCAAATTAGGTAAGATTATTATCCGGTAAATTTTCGGAATATTTAATTTCCTAATTTGCATGTTTTGAATATTTCATGAATATCATGTGGATAATTAAATATCTTTAGATAATGTATGTGATGTCCGCAATATTTTGAATATTCAAAATTAGGAAAATTTCCTAATTCAGCAATGTATCTGGACAACTATCCGACCTTATCCCTAAGGTACGATACGCGGCGATACGGAAAATTATTATTCTATCCATAATCATTTGGATACGATAATGATTTTTATCTGCTTTCCAAATTTAAACGACCAACTTTTCGTCAATATCTATAACCCTATAGATATGACCGATAGTTCGATTTTTGTGCCTAATCCGAGTTTGAAACAAATCTGGCGGATTGCGTGGTTATTTTGAATGTAGATGTTATCTCTGTTTAAACTGTTTTTCCTTTTCAAATAAAAAAGGAAAATTCAAAAAATATCAGTTAGGATTTGAATTATAGTTTTGCATGTTTAGGTAATCCTAAATATATCTAGAAGATAGAGTAATTATTTAATTTAAATTAGGACTTGAGATAATCTATTTCCTAATTTAAATTAAGTAATATTCTAATCTTAATAGATTATTTAGGTTATTTTTTTAATTCCGAATTTTCATAAAAAAACCCAAAAAGAATCATCTTAGGATAGATTAAATTAGGATAGATTGCATTCATGATTTGGGTAATTTTTTTTAATTTCAAATTTTAACAAAAATCTCAAAAAAAAAGTCATGTTAAGATAGATTAAGTCATCATAGGTTTCAAGTTAATTTAGGCATATTTTTAATTCCGAATTTCATAAAAAAATACCAAAAATAAATCATTTGCCTGTCATTAGAAATAGGTCACGTCGTCGCACGACATATAGTTTGCATGTTAGGTTGCATTAATTCGCATGTCATTTTTGCACGTCATTGAATATAGGCTAGTTTTCATTTAAAAGAGTGAAAATCTAAAAAAAGAAATTGAGTGAATTGTTTGTTAATTAGAAATCATATTAAGATTGTCGGTGTGATTTCTGGCTAACAATGCAGATGCTTACGTTGCTTCGAGGTAAGTCATTCTTCCAATTTGCAATTTATTTAACGCTTTCTTGGGTGTTAAATTGGTGATTTGCGTACCTGCATGAACACCTCACATGTTAGTGACTAAGTTAAAATGGATCCAAACTGTCTGCCAAAATATTTTTGAAAATAAAAGGTACCGAAAGGGCGTTAGACTAGATCTAGCGTAACCAAGTCCCCGGGCTTAGAATCTCTGGTTCGTAGGAATAAAGCATATCTCCCTATGTTTTATTTAGGTTTCTAATCGACCTACCATAAATAGATTAGTGGCGACTCCAAGCTGAAAATATTTACATGTTAAAGACTTAAACCCTAAGTTACGAATTGGTAGGGCTTGGGAGGGGCCGAGTTAAGATTAGTCTTAATAATCCATTAGCCCGAAAAGGTAAAAATTTTTAGGTTGCGACATTCGACATTTTGTTTTTTTGGTCAAAAGAAGATTCTATTCATTAGAATAATATCCAAGAGGTACATAGAAGGCATACAAGCCTAGCTAATCTCAAACAACTACAAAACAAAGCAAATACTAGAATGCAAATAACAAAGCATAAAGCACAGTCTGTAGCTAACAACATACTATCATTCCTCCAGAACAGATCTGCCATTGTAAACGTTCGATGGCCAATCATCAGATTTAGTGATGAGCACATGTCGAGATCCCCTACTCCATTTGCAACGGTTTGTGGTGCGCATTTAGGTTCAACGTCCTCATCACCATCGCTGTGCAAAGACACCAACATCAATATGTTGAAAGAACACAGATCAAATACGTGTAAGGAACTTCCAAATCTAAACCTAAATCTAAATCGGGAGAGTAAAACCCAAGATCTAGATCTAAGTCTAAATTGGGAGCGAAGAGCGGCCTAATCTCGAAGAGGTTGTGAAGCTATGTCACAGACATCTTCCTCGATGGCTGTCGACTAGATAAATGGCTGAACTGGACTCCACGTTCACCCAAGATCAAGAGAGAAAAGCAAAGATAGTCAAAGCAAAGAAAAAGAAAATCAAAGACAAAGTAGGCTCTCAGCTTTAGAAATTGAAGCTGAGAGCCTGTGGGAGATCTTCAAAAGAGTGAGAGTTTTTGGGAGATGAAAGGGTTTTCCTAAAGAGATGAAGGGGTTTTTCATTTCCGACATTTCAATTGAATGAATTTTTTCAAATTACATTATGGATAATGCCAATTTCATCTCAATTGATTTGTCTCACACTAATTGGGGATTTTCAATTAATCGATGCAATTTTGTTCCCAATTGACTTGAAATGATTTTAATTAAACCCAATTGACTTGAAAAACAATCAATTAATTCAATCGAATGGGTTCAAAACACTCTAATGTACTGAAATTGACTTTCACATAATGATCCGATTTAGACCTCAAAAAGAAATTGGAGCTTAATCGTCAAATCGAGGCTCAATTATCAAATTAGACCCTAAATAGGAATGGGTCAAATTAAATTGCATTAATTGGATCAATCTAGTTTGGCTCGACAAGTCATTAGCTAGCTTAATTGATGAAATTGACTCGAGTTCATGTGAATTTCTCAAAATTGATGTTGGATTTGAATTTCATATAAGAAAATGGACTCATTCATGGTTTAATTGCGTAAATCATGAAGAACAAATCGGAATCCCTAATTAGGAATCAAATTAGTTATCCTCAGCTTGGAATTCTAAAATTGGCTTGAAAATTGACATGCGAGGTTTGACGCCTAAAGGTTGGGATTCTAAAGGCTTAAGGTTGCCATTTTGATTAGATAAGAAGAGTTTAGCCCCCTCTACTAATGTCGGTCGATGCACTTCTTACCAAACAAAATGAGCTGGATTGAGGAATGGATTACCACAAGTCTTTCTCAAGTGGGTTCCACTCTTAATACTCCATAATGGCTTCCCTAAAGCGATCCGGGGTTTTAGACCGTGCGTTGTGGATGCATTGTGTCATGCTAAAGTGAGTAAACATGCATTCAAATTTAAAGCAAACACCTCTTCAACATAATCTCATATATTTGATCATACACCCAAACGCCACCTACAAAACAAAGGGTTTGCACGCACTCCACTCCTTATATCTCCCACCTACAAAATCATTTAACACATGATTAGTGGGCTTATCTTATTTTCCACATGGCTTTGATATGCAGCCGATGCTACAAAATGCAAACAAGTCAGATAACAACCAACAAATTTATTTCGACTTTAGTCCACTTAGGTTTGTAACCTAGTCCTGAGTGGAGTCGCCAAGATTGTCGTGACCCACCCCTCGAGGGCTACCTTGGGGGCGCGGGTTTAGAGCTAATTGTTGAGGTGAGAGATCAACCAAATTTGGAATAAACCTATTGGGGCTCTAAAAGTACCATTTTTATCTTTTTTGAACATATTTAGTGACACAAACGTTTCACCTAAGATCATGTTAGAAAATCTTTTGAACATACATACTTGGTTGACTGGACTAACAAGAGATCCATAGTCTTTTTGGTATATGTAAAGGCTACAAAATCGAAAAATGCTAAAAAAAAGACTCGGGGGATTTAATTACCTGCTTCTTTTGGCAGACCTAAAAAATGTCGTTCTAAGAATGCGAATGGTAGTGCATTGGAATTTCCTCTAAGAACGCCCTTGATTTGGGAACTATCAACCCCTAAGAATTGACTCAAGAGAGTTATGAGATCTACATCTATCGGAGGATTAACTAGACCAAGAGAACCAACTCTTCTAATGGTAATATCATACTCGTTAATTGTATGGATCAATTCGTTTTGAGCAGAGACAAAGGTCAATGTTGTAGGGTTCCAAAAATGGGACAACGCCTTGATCATCGCGATGCTTGGCTCCACGTACGAAAGTGAAGCAAGTTATCCAACCCTCTTTTCCACATACTCCTTGTGCTTCGGCTCAAGGCTTTCTTACATGCCCACGAGAACTCTCGGTGCAGGGATGATTCGGATCCCCGACATATCTATTTGACTAAGCCTAATTAGGGCATCACGATTAATCACCACATATTTACAAAAAGAACAAAACATGGAATTTAATTGGCATAAAAGAAAGTGTGGTAAGGAAATATCGGGACGATACATACAACCAAAGAAAATGACAACCACAAAGTCACGTCGCATGAGGACATGTGAGCTTTGACGCCTAAAGGTTGGGATTCTAAATGCTTAAGGCTCCCATCTTGATTAGATAAGAATGGGGAGAATGTGGCTTCAAGCTTAGCACGATCCATCATCTAAAGCTCCAAGTTCAAGGACTTCGATACATGGGTGATGTTATTCATTTGAGATCTCGACGTCTTAACTGATTATGGATGAATAAATAAATAATGAATTGGTTAATAAAGTGCTTATATATATACGGCTAACCTTCTCTCCTAATGGGCTTTTTCAACATTAGATACACATCTCTAGCAACTCAAGTAAATAAATATTAGCACTTGGAGATGGAGATGTGGCTGCATTCATCCATGACCCCCATCTAAGGACGAGTGCGTAATTTTTTTTTTTCACACCGGCAATGAACGCAATTAGAATCCATAAATTAATGATCAATGTTGTTTTATTTGTTCTGATTGCTACTGCTAGTCATTTTTAGAACTAACAGGCGAGGCTTCATCTATGCATGTTTACAGTATTTGTGTCTTTCGTGATCATTATGTAGAAGAAAAAGAAAATTAACTACGTAAACATCTTCCTAACTTTCATATATCCTTGTCGAGGCCTTGGTGAAGATCGCTGACTCTCAGACACAAAGAGAGAGAGAGAGAGAGAGAGAGAGAGAGAGAGAGAGAGAGAGAGAGAGAGAGAGAGAGAGAGAGGACGCAAGACGGGCATTTGGAAATGGTCACACGAGTCATGGACATGGGTACATGGCACAACCGATATAGGCTTATCCGGCGAAGTTAGGCAGTGCAACAGAGACAGATGTTGTTTTTTTCACTTGTGCATTCCTTTTTTGCGAAAGATGTATATTTAGGTGATAAAAGTGTGACATTCTCAAATTCGACCCTATTTGGGATATAATGAATAGTTATTTCATCAATGCGCAATGAGCAGAATTGGGTTCTGATTTGATTTCCAGAATCATTCAAAAGTATTCCAAGTTTTGGGAAAGGCAAATTAGGACTTCGGTGCGCACGACCAAAGAACTCGATCATGGATTGACGATTCGACCATAAAGATCGTTGAAAGACAATCATAAGCCATTTTAAGCCGATTTGGGAATGGTTATATATCGATTCGATAATAGTATAGAATCGGATTGCGGATGATTCCGCATGATTACTATACTGATTTCGAACGACCTTAAATCAATTCCCAGTGATCGTATACTTTGAAACAGGCTATTGACTCTTCACAATTACATGACAACCGAGGGTCATCCATGAGTTGAGAATGCTTAAACGTGGATTGATTTAAAGTCAACTATAGGTTAAACGCGCGAAACTCCTAAAAGCTGCCCATTATTCTAATTATGCGATAGACGCATTCGAGAGATTTTAACCACGAATTCTAATCCAGTTGAGGGTATCAGACTCTAAAGGAATAAGAGACGACTATTGGTTAATCCCAAGGGATCGCCTTGTAACATCCCGAATTTTGACCCGTTATCGGGACCAATAATGTGTATGTTAATTCTCGTTTGATTTTAGTAAGTCTCGCCCGGACTTGATCAATTACGGGATACTAACCAAATGGGAAAGGCTAAATAGGGAATGTCACGTGGACCAGGAATCCGATCATGAGTTGAGTACTGATTCCGAGAAAACGTCAAGGGAATATTTTGGGCCAATATGGGCCGATTTTAGGAAAATAACGGATTTGATGTAATCAGCGACGTACGCTCAGGTCGCGGGTGATTCCGCACAACTGAAAGTACGCTAATGAACGAATCTCGAATTCAATTCGAACGATCGCGACCCTCGGCACTAGTGATAATTCCTCATGTTTCCTCGAAACTCGAGGCCATCACGACTCGGACAATCTTAGGTCGATATGCGTAACTCCTAAACAACCGCCCATTAGTGAGAGGCCATAAAACTTCAAAACGAGCAAATTTGATCGCAAAATTGGACCCGAACTTCGACGTTAAAAATTCGAGGGCATTAGCGACTATTTTGAGAATCCGATGTCATTTTAGTGTGGCCACATACGTTTGGGGTCAGTACGACTGAAAATTGGAATTTCGAAAAAAATTGGAAAAATTTACGATTTTGCCCCTGGAGACCCCGATGACCATTTTCGAGCTCAAATGATATTATTTTTCAAGGCTGGTGTCATTTTGGGGTGGCCACACATATTTGGAGTCATTACGGTCAAAAATTGAAATTTTGGCTCGGAAGTGAAAAATAATATTATTTTATTCTCAAGACTTTGCAGTCGATTTTCGAGGGCTTAAGAAGCTATTTTCACGATTCCGACGCCATATTATGTTGGCCACGCATATATATGACCGGTAGGGACAAAAATTGGAATTTTAACCCGGGACCGGAAAATCACCAAAATGTCCTTGGGACCATTTTTGGTAATTCCGAATTTTGGCCATTGGGGGAAGTTAACTAAGGTTGATTAGGGTTAATCCAAGTCTGGTTAACCCTTGGTTAAGGGCTTTTGACCAATTTGCCCATGCATTATTGGATAAGAAGCATTTCTAGCCCTTGGATGAGGGGCAAAATGGTCATTTTGGCTAAGATTTTGACACTTGGAGCCCACTCACCAGAACTTGGACCAGCATTTGACCCATTCTCTCTCTTTTTCCCCTCATTTCTTCTCGATTTCCCATTCTCCCCGTGAATTCCCTCTCTCGGCCTCACTTACGCCGGAGCTCCGCTGGGACCTTGCTGGCGCCGCCGTGCGCCACCGCCAGCCACCGTCACCCCCAGCCATCACCCTCAGCCCCCTCAACCACTCCCTCCCTTGTTCCGCCGCCCGCAGCAGCCGTTCAAGCCGAGACCAAGAAGACCGTCGCCGGCGCCGCCGTGAACCGCCGGCTTGCTTCCCGGAACGCCGCTGCCGATTGTACGGCATGTCAGTAATTGGCCGCCCGTTCTCGTCGACTCGAGCCAAGTTTAGGCTAGTATTAACCCCTAAATTTTTACTAGCTAATTTTTGTGCATTTTAGAGGTGAATTAAGGGTGAATTAAGCCTAAATATGGTTTATGTAGGTGTGTTTGTGTGTGGACTGATTAGTGGTCTTCATTAGAGCCTAATGAAGTGATATAATGGTGGTTTAGTGGCCTAAGTATGGTCTGCCCTGGTACTGTTCATACAGAACCGAAATTGTGCATTTTAGGGGTTAAATTGGGGTTAATTAAGCTTAATTATGTGAGATTGTATGTAGGATGTTTAGGAGACTTCATTAGGGCCTAATGAGGTGATTTAGAAGTGATTTAATGGTCCTAAGGTGTGCTGCCCTGGTACTGTTCACACGGAACCGAATTTGTGTAATTTGCCTAAGTTGTGTGTTAAATGGTTTAATAAGGAAAGGCATGGAATTAGGCATTGAAAAGGGCAAATTGGGAATTTTTGGAATCCTATTGGTGTCGCCATATTCAAGAATTTAATAGCTAGGTTCATTTGGGTATAACGGGCCTTGAATGCCTTGAATCAAATGGGAAGAAATGTGCGGATTAAATGTCGGGTTGAATGGACTAAAATGAAATGGTTTGTGAGTACCGATAATGCGCCGAATGCGTCAACATTCATGAATAAATTGTGCGTGGCGTGTTGGCATCGATTATTGGCCTGAATTCCATATCTTGTGATTTTGTATGAGTATTACAAATTGATGGAAATTGGGAGTGCTAAATGGTGCACGTGCTTGACGCAGCGAAGTTATTGGCCTTCGGATCGGGCCTACAGGTCGTTTTAAATTGTGGCCTTCAGGTCGATTTAACCTATGGCCTTCGGATCGGGCCTACGGGTCGATTTATCATTCAAAGTGGCCTACGGGTCGGGCCTACGGGTCGATTTATCATTCAAAGTGGCCTACAGGTCGTGGCCTTCGGGTCGGAATAATGATGTATATTTGCTAATTCAAATGTAATTATCATTGATGAATGTCTATCCTGCAGAAATGTGATGTGAATGATTTAGGCAGTAAGCCTATGAAATTATTGAAAATTAATGATACCCTGCTTGGTATGTTTAATTTACTTGTCAGGAAGTGCATGTTAGCCTAGTTTAGATTTAAGGATTATTTACTTGCTGAGATTTATCTCACGGTTGTTGGAAATTAATATTTTAGACCCCCATCAGTGACGATGGCAGGGCCATTGGTGCGTTTTGGGATCCCCCATTTTATAGAGAAGACTTTTTCTGTACACCTGGTAGGAGAGTGGAATTCGTATATTAGATATTATACGTTAGTCTGGGTAGATGTCAGGGAGTTGGAGTCTGCAATCCATGAGCATGTAGCTTGGTGTTATAGGACGCATAACGGGGAAGAGATCGGATCTCTTAGGACCTTTGATGTTCCATTTAACGGGCTAGGCGGAGTAGACTCGCGGTGCCCTAACGGGCAAGTAGTGGACCCCAGCCCGTCAGGTGAGGAGAATTCAAGTTCAAAGGGGATACCAGTAGTGTACGAGTCCGATGAAGTAGGATCGATGGATATGGACGAGAGTAATGAGGAGATGGAGCAGTACCTGGAGGAGGACCTCGATCCCGAAGCGATGGACATAGAAGATGAGCCCGAGGAGGCTGAGTCCGAGCTGGACTCATTGGATTCCGATGAGGAGCTTCCTGATAGTTCTTCCTCGTCAGAGTCCTCTGAGTTTGACCCGGACTAGGTCTCCTAGGATGACTCAGTCATGGATAGGACGGGCTGTACCTTTTTTACTGAAGCCCGCCTTAACTTAGTAAACCCTGGCTATTGACCCTTTTTTTATCTTCGTGGCCGTGACTCACCTTTTGGGTTTTGGACTGTACGTCCCTGTAAATGGATATTGTATCTACCCTTTGATAATAGTGATATGTGTATGTTTTTATTAAATCGTATTTTCCCTGTCTTGCTATTCGTGGTTATCTCAAAATTTTTGTATGGGTGTATATATATACATTTATATATACGTAGCTTTCGCTTGTGTTGTACTCGTCGCGTCGGATTTTGGGTCGGCGACGCTTCCTGGGACGTCGCAATAAATTAGACCTTGATGTGGGATGCTTGTGCTTCGCGTAGGGTTGTGGGGTGTCACACGCCTAGTAATCGTTAAACGGCAAAACATCGGAAAAGGGAAATTTGAGCTAGAAATTGGGAGCCACAAGGGGACCCACGAATTTGGACAAGGCCCAAAATGGAATTAGGCCACGAGGAGAAAGAAAATTGGCTTGGCCCATTTGTGAGCCCATTAAGCCTTTCAAGCTCATTTCTCTTCAAATTGGGCCCGTTCATGCCTAAGCCCAAGCCCAAAGCCCATGTGAATAGTGTCGTGAATAGTGTCAAGGGCTAAAATGACCAAATTGCCCCTCTTATCTTCTTTATTACATTGTTGCCCTTAGATATTTTTGAAGCTTGTTTTGCAAGATTGATTTCTAGCCATTGATCTTGGCTTGTTGGGCAAGAAGTGAATCTTGGCCATTCATTTTTTAGTATCTTGCAAAGACACTTTCTCTCTCTTCCTCACTCTCTTATTTTGGTCTTTCTCCCAGTCACTTCCTTTTGATTACAGTCTCTCCCTCCCTCACTCTCCTTGTTCAGCCACCACTATCACTGCCACCCTCATGCCACCACCATCGTGGCCGTCCACCGTCGTGAGCCCTCAAGCCGTTGCACGCCATCCGCCACTTCGTTGCCGTAGCCTTCACTGCCGTGGCTGTTTGTGGACCACCATTTGCTTAGTTTTCTTTGGTTTTAAGAGTAAGTTACTCCCTAAACCTTGGTTAGGATGATAGGTTGTTAATGGACTTGGTTTAGGGGCTGATTAAGGTGTTGATAGGTGGATTAGATAATGGCTGATCATGGGTTAGTTGATAGCCTGTCTTCTTAATGATAGCTTATCATGTTTTGGTTGATAGCCTATCTTAGTTAGTGATAGCTTATCACATTTTGGGTGATAGCTTATCATGTTTTGGTTGATAATTTATTATGATTTGGTGATAGCTTATCAAGGTTATTGTTGATAGCTTATCATGCTTTAGTGATAGCTTATCTTAAATGGTAATAACTCATCTTGCTCACTTGTCTTATATAGTGATAGATTACCATGTATAAAGGCTTAACTTTTCCTGAGAAAAAGGATGAGTTCATGTTGTATAATGCCTTGATTGAATGGCAACCTTGAACATGCTTATGTTTAAAAGGGGAGTTGGCTAGACAATGCTAATGGTGTTTGAAAAATGAGTGTGTTTCATGATATCTTTGTACGTAAGGAAGTGTATGTGATAAACACTTTGCATTGGCTAATTTTCAAAGATAAGAATTGGGACTTGAGTGATTGTTATGTGTGCTTGATCACCTAAAAGTTTCCTTTTGTGCCTAGTGTTACCAGAAGACTGCCAATCCTAGGGATTGGCCGTGGCAGTGAACGTCGTGCCCAATTTTGGTAATTGGATGCCGTCACGGGGATAAGGTGAGACGAAGTCGTTCACGAATGGAATTCGGAACGAACCCATTTATGGAATTCCATCATTGAGGTTGGTGAGACGATGCGTCGCCGACGGAGCAGGATGATGCCCAGGCATGCTTGAAGACCGCCAACTCGAGGCATTTTACGCGGGTTGTGCCATGGCCTGAGAGATCGTTAATAATCTGGACTATCACGAGTACAAATTGCATTGATGAGTGCTACGTTCCTGAGAATGATGATTGAGCATGTCTGGATTATTAAGTTGTTAATGCGCATGATTATTCAATGATATATGTTGTATGTGCCTCTTGAACGTATGTGTTGTTGTGATCCCGTTATGTGCTTGTTGGAGCGATTGCCATGTTTTGATGGTTGGAAAAGAGTAAGTGAACTGCCTCTTGTGGATAGTTAAGGCAAAGCAAAGGCTTGCTATGGATTTGCCATCAATGCTAGAATTGCATGTTTAGGGCGATCCGAAGGCAACTTTTTGTCCTAGACAAGATTTAGGTAGTTTACTTGCTGAGTTATTCTCATTGTTTTTTGTTAATTATTTTTAGACTCCCGATTATGAATCAACCTCCTATGCGTTTCGGAGTGCCTATGGACATGGGCACGGTTGTGGTAGAGTATTCAGTTGGACTGGATAGGGCCTATCAGAAGCATTCGACAACTGTCTGGGCGGATGAGGGGTTACCGATGTGGAAACCGTATGAATTCCTAGCATGGTTCATTAGGGAAGGGAATGAGCTTTTTGGTCCAATTAGAGGTTTTGACAGACCCCCTGATGGTGAAGTTGGAGAGGAGGTTTGGGACCCTATGGATCTTGACCCTCTAGATGGAACTGTTTTTGATCCGGAGACCGATCTAGATGACATGGAGTCTGATTCGGAGACGCCTCCCGGATACCATCGGTTTGGTTAATGGGTTTTGATACCCCATCCTTTTTTTTTACCGCCCCCTTTTGTTAGAGGAGCCTAAGTTAACCTGATCACCCCATCCCTTTTTGTATGCGTGGTCTTGTTAGGAAGCCGCCTTTGGATAGGCTTGTAAATTGTAATCTCCCTAGCGTTAAATTATATGTTTAAAAATTGGCTTGCTTGTTCTGTATCTCAAGTGTTTTCCTTACTATCCCTTGTTATTATTGTTGATTGGAGAGTTTTGAGTTCGCTTCCACGTGCTTTTATTTGATTGGTAAATTAGATGGATCAGCGACACATCCTGGAACGTTGCAACTTAACGACCATGGAGGGATGTTAGCTTTCCCAAGAGAACGGGGCGTGACAAAAAGACTCACAAGAATGAACGTAATGGGTTAGACAACAACATTAACGATGTTGCCCAGCTATAATATAACCTCTCCCAGATGAATATTGGCTAGGAGTTTGGGATCAATTCCGACATTGTCCCTCTAACAAATTTTGCTATACATAAAGCAAATTATCGGAGAGATTTCACCTCATGTCCATGTCACTTGTCCGATGTATTACGATATAATATGGTATGATAAGATACATAGAATTGCAATTTAAATAGTCAAGATAATCATAAACTAATCATATATGTATGTTCCTCTCCCAAATTGAATTTAAATGACTCATCTCACTAATTTGTATCTTTGAATGTTTCTCTAATTTCAGGTACATTTTAATTTTTTTGTTAACGTGACAAACCAGCTAAGATCGTCCTGATTGTGAAACCTGCGGAAAAGGACATGGATGATGTTGGAGTTACCCTATTCTTCACTTTCACACGTCAACACAAGTTTGACCCATTTTTTTGTGTCCTCTCAATTTATTTATTTTACTATATTATCATTATTATTTTAAAATTTGCACCCAAAAAAAATGATTTATTTTACAATCGACTCGCGATATCTCCCCGCATCTCATGAGTATGAAAAATATATGATTCCACAAGCAAATAAGATTTTTTTCCATTCTCACTGCTACAAGAGAAATTCCTAAGGCCAATGCAAATAATGGGAGAGATCAATGGTGAGCCTTATCTAAACGACGCGATGAGATTTCTTGCTCTTTTCCTTCTACTTCCATATTGGAATTCTTTTTTTTTGGTACTTGATTGGTGGAATCTACGACCTCTCGATGGTCCATCCACTATGCATTTTGTTTTACTGTACGTAATACACATATACTTCAAAGGTTTTCAATGAGCAATTGAAAACTATTCTTTCAAGATCCAACAATCATCGGTCCCCCAATATAAAATTATGTCCTCGAGAATTTGCTAATTGCCTCTTGATCGAACTCCGCCCTGAGTAATGCTATAATTCTTTTCCTTTTTTTTTATTTTCTTATCAATTAAGACTCGAATATAGATGTATGTATATATACTGATACATGTACATGTACATATATATACGTGAACACACACACACACACACACACACACACACACACACACACACACACACATATATATATATATATATAGATATCCAGTTTTGCAATCCATGATTGTCATAGTCGGTTGGAATGTCAAAACATTTCCAGCTCAAGAATTAGAGGTCACCCATTCAAATCACATCTAAACTTATTTGGGTCAAGACTACATGCATAGGCCCCAGACCTAAATTTAATCGGTTCATGAGGGTTACAAGGCATTTCCTAGGTCTTCACATAGTTGCCCCCGCATTAACGGAAAGAAGTCCAATTTCGCATATCAATTAGCAAAAGTATAATTAAGTCCTTGCCATATGCGAGTGGATACATTGTCATCACCTATTTTTAGGATCCATATCCTCTGTCCTGATTTCTATTACCTTTGGTTTTAAAAAAGCGTCTTCTAGAAGCAAATTCAGATCCCTGAAAACCGAGCATTATACACGGAAATTGAACAAAGATTTGACATGTGAACCAGCGGAAATTAATGTCGACTCATTAAGTTGCCCAATTAATTTGAAGGGTTTAAGATATTAGGATTTATAAGTTATGATGTAGCTTAAACCAAAAAAGTAATTCATGGCCCACATTGAATAAAGATTAAAACATGAGGTAAAATTGAAATATCACGTGATGACTAGAGTTTAGGGATCATATGATATGTTGAACCTTGTAATAGAAATTCCGTAATCTTCACTATTCTCAACAATCACAGTCCATTACTACTAATGACAGGTGTGTATAACCAATGAAAAATATGATGCACGAAGACGGAAAGAGTACATTATCGCATGTATTGTGTCCTTTATTAAATGCATGACTCGCAGTTGTTCTTTTAGCGACGGATGTAGATATCCTTGTGATCTCTCTCTCCCTCCCTCTCTCTCTCCACTTTGGTTTAATTACGCTTTGTGAGGGTAGAGATAAACGGGGAGTCCCTTCGCAGGCGTCGGCATTGGGTCGGTGACAGTCTTCTCGTCCGGAAAATACTCTTGGGATCAAGTTGGGACTTTACACGTTCGGCGAATCCGCAGTAAAGCTGCCTTTATCATATTCCCCCAAATGGGAAATATAATCCGCATCATAGAATTCCTTTTTAAGAACCGAAACGATGAACCCGATTACGTCTTTTGTTTTGAATAAGGAAAGACTTTCGTTCTGAGAAGGATCAGCGCAAGCTGTCAAGCTTCAACAAGCATATAGTTTTTACTGAATCAGAGATAACGAAAGAAAGATCATTCGCCCACAACACAAGCAAAGCTAATAATTTTTGTGCATCTGTTATTCACTTGGCCATTGGTCCGTGAATCAGTTAGGCAAACTTGGGCGATTCCCTAGTTTTGCATTGGTGAGTTTTTCGTGATTGTCGATGGCCTTGGCTCTAGCAGGTGATGATCTGGCAAGATCCACAAGCAGTGGGCAGAGCTGGGCCTCGATGAGCTTCCGGGAGACGTGGAATGCCCCGCCGGACGTGTTGGCACGGAGCAGGAGGCAGGACGACGAGGAGGAGCTCCGGTGGGCCGCCATTGAGCGGCTGCCGACATATGACCGCCTCCGAAGAGGCATGCTGAAGCAAGTACTCGACACTGGGAGGGTGGTCCAGCATGAAGTGGATGTGACCAACCTCAGAATGCAGGACAGGAAGCAGTTGATGGAGAACATATTTAAGGATGTGGAAGAAGACAACGAGAAGTTCTTGAGGAGATTGAGAGACAGGACTGATAGGTCAGCGAATTGTTTTTTCGGGTTGATCATATGTGAATTTTGTTCATTGTCGTTCTTTGTGTGTTTTGGGATTGATTGGGAGGTGACACTTCATTATTGAGTGCAGGGTCACGATGGAAATTCCGAAGATCGAAATCCGGTACGAGCATTTATCCGTGGAAGGAGATGTGTACGTTGGAAGCAGAGCCCTCCCTACCCTACTCAATGCCACTCTGAACACAATAGAGGTACTCTGTTTTAATTAATTTTCAAGTTCAAATTTTGTGATTTCATGATCTGGTGGTAGTTGTTGGAGCTGGGAATGATTTTGCATAGAGATGGCTTCTGGAATTTATGAAGTTAACATTGTGTATTTGTTTCTGATAGTTTAGCATCTTTAGGATGAGGCTTTACTTTCGACTGACCCGGCAATTTTGTTTGCCTGGTTTAGTGCTGTGGTCATCATATGACTAGAAATATTTGAATTTATCGATAACTCTTTCCCTTCTTTTGTGTGGCAACAGAGTGTTCTCGAACTTATTCGGCTAGCCCCATCAAAGAAGAGAAAAATTCAGATACTTAAAGACGTGAATGGAGTAGTCAGGCCTTCAAGGTATTTTCATGCTTATACCAACATCACAGTCCTTTTTGGACGCATTGAACCAACAATTGGAAAAGCGAAACATTTTAAATGGTCTTATGGGGCCAGTAGCTGGTTGAATATGCCTCAAGTCTGCACTAACTAGAATACCAAATTCTGTGTTCTTTTCTCATTCTGTCATTAGACAAAATATTTTATGTTTTGGCTCATTCTTTTGCCATGTTTCAATTTCGATGCCTTGGGATCAATCCTAAATTGATGCTGCTAATTTCAGGATGACCCTACTTTTGGGTCCACCAGGAGCTGGGAAGACAACATTGTTGCTGGCACCTGCTGGGAAACTACACAGCGATCTGAGGGTGCCATTTTCTGATTTCTGTTCCATATGGTTATCGTAGGATTCCAGCAAATATCTATCCTTTTTGTGACATCCATTTGTTAACCTTTTAACAGGTAACTGGAAAAGTCACCTACTGTGGTCACGAGCTAAACGAATTCGTTCCTCAGAGGACATGTGCTTATATCAGCCAACATGATCTTCACTATGGAGAAATGACAGTTAGAGAGACGTTGGACTTCTCGGGTCGCTGTTTGGGTGTAGGGACAAGGTATGAGATGCTTGCAGAACTCTCCAAGCGAGAGAGGGAAGCTGGAATCAAACCCGATCCCGAAATCGACACTTATATGAAGGCCACAGCTGTGTCAGGTCAAGAGACAAGCTTGGTCACTGATTATGTACTCAAGGTTGGTTTTCTCAAGTCTCTTTTTATAGTTGATTCCTTCTTGGTAGGAGTTGCTTCATGAAAACCAACCTCCCAAGTTACATCTCGCAGATTCTTGGATTGGATTTGTGTGCAGACATTATGGTCGGAGATGAGATGCGAAGGGGCATTTCAGGTGGACAGAAAAAGCGTGTTACGACCGGTTTGTCCTTGCAGCTTCTGTTCCATTTTATAGAATAGTTCTTCATTTGTCAAGTTCCTTTAGGACTTGTTAATTTAAGCTGATGATTAATAACCTTGGAGGATCATATTAGTTTATGAAATGGCAACAGTTAAAATTTGGGATTTTGCTAGTGTTACAATGCTTGTGCTCCTCATTGC
Source organism: Syzygium aqueum (assembly GCA_031216185.1). Taxonomy (NCBI): domain Eukaryota; kingdom Viridiplantae; phylum Streptophyta; class Magnoliopsida; order Myrtales; family Myrtaceae; genus Syzygium; species Syzygium aqueum. The sequence continues at coordinate 14,091,403 of CM062234.1, forward strand.
ACCATTCTCCACACTAAAGGCTTCTTGTTTGATTTCTTGCAGGAGAGATGTTAGTAGGACCAGCAAAGGCTCTTTTCATGGATGAAATATCCACAGGGTTGGACAGTTCTACTACTTTTCAAATTTGCAAATTCATGAGGCAGATGGTTCATATAATGGATGTCACCATGATCATCTCACTGCTTCAGCCGGCACCCGAGACTTACGATCTCTTTGATGACATTATCCTTCTCTCGGAGGGTCAAGTCATCTACCAAGGTCCACGAGAGAACGTCCTCGAGTTTTTTGAGCACATGGGATTCAAGTGCCCTGAAAGGAAAGGAGTTGCCGACTTCTTACAAGAAGTGACATCTAAGAAAGATCAAGAACAGTATTGGTTCAAAAAGAACCAACCTTACCAATACATTACTGTAGATGATTTCGTGCATGGGTTCAAATCTTTTCACATTGGCCAAAAGCTCTCATCCGATCTTAGGGTTCCTTATGACAAATCAAAAACTCACCCAGCTGCACTAGTCAAAGAGAAATATGGGATTTCAAATATGGAGCTGTTCAAGGCATGCTTTGCCAGAGAATGGCTACTAATGAAGCGAAACTCCTTTGTTTATATATTCAAGACCACCCAGATCACTATCATGTCGCTTATTGCTATGACGGTGTTCCTTAGGACTGAAATGCCGGTAGGGACAGTGGAAGATGGAGGGAAGTTTTTCGGAGCACTTTTCTTTAGCTTGATCAATGTCATGTTCAATGGATTGGCGGAACTAGCAATAACAGTTTTCAGGCTTTCTGTGTTCTACAAGCAGAGAGATTGCTTGTTTTACCCCGCTTGGGCTTTAGGCTTGCCTATTTGGGTCCTCCGAATTCCATTGTCATTCATAGAATCGGGGATATGGATCATCTTAACATACTACACCATTGGTTTTGCTCCTGCTGCCAGCAGGTACGTGGAAATTGGCTATTGGGTTCTCTCCATCATAGATAGTTATCTCGAGCTAATGTTTGTCAGGATATTTACTCATAATATTTGGGCACTGTGCTTGATAAGAAGAAAAAGTCTAGGAAGCTAATCAATCTTACTCTTATCAGGTTCTTCAAGCAATTCTTGGCATTTTTCGGCATCCATCAGATGGCACTGTCCCTCTTTCGGTTCATTGCTGCGCTTGGGCGAACTCAGGTTGTCGCAAATACCCTGGGAACCTTCACTTTGCTACTGGTTTTCGTTCTTGGAGGATTTATTGTTGCCAAAAGTAAGTACAAGTTAGCTCATACTTTTGCCGACCATGTCTATTTGTTGACTAAAGCATTTGTTTCCAGGCTGCTCATAGATTCTTGTGTGCCGTTAAATTGATTCTACAAGTTTTTTGCGCCTATAAATAATGTTTAATTTAATGTGGACATGTTTCTTTTCTTCCCATTTACAGACGACATCAAACCATGGATGAGATGGGGATATTACATTTCTCCTATGATGTATGGGCAAAATGCTATAGTGATGAATGAATTCCTCGACAAAAGATGGAGCAAGGTAAAATCTGTCTATTCTTTCACCAATCAGTTGTCCTTCATAATACACAGGTAATGCATTATTGAAACCTGATTGCCATCGTACGAACTGCAGCCTAACTTGGATCCTAGAATTAATGAGCCCACAGTTGGAAGAGTGCTTTTGAAGTCTCGAGGCTTCTTTGTGCAAGAGTATTGGTATTGGATCTGCGTTGGAGCACTGTTTGGGTTTTCACTCCTCTTCAACATCTTGTTTATTGCAGCATTGACTTGGTTAAATCGTAAGTCAGCTAAATTAAAATATCAGTGCAAATACACAAGTGATGTAATAGTGTTGACACTCCCTGCATGAAATTGCTTGCAGCTTTGGGAGATACAAAAGCAGTTGTCTTGGATGAAGAGGCAGATGAGAAGAAAAACAAATCATTGTCCTCTCAACTTGCGAAAGAAGGTTTGCACATTTTCAAAATTCATCAGTTGCTCAATGCTTTTCTTCTTTAGGCTACTTTAGTTCATAAATTTGCTAGACTCTAGTCATGATCGTATAGCTGATTGAGCTATTTCCCAAGAAAACTAGGGTCGAGGAATTTCTATAATTGACTGCCAAAATAAGTTGCTGATCAGTTGTCGAGAAAAAGAGTTGCCTGATCTCTGACGTCTGTCATGAAATCCCAGGAATAGATATGCAAGTCAGAAGTTCTTCAGAAATCATTAGCACTTCGGAGAATATACAGAGAAGAGGCATGGTTCTGCCATTCCAACCACTTTCTCTTGCATTCAACCATGTGAACTACTACGTGGATATGCCTGCGGTGAGTACCTTACTCCTAAACAATCTATTCTTATATTGGAAGCAGTAACTTCTCCCCAAAAGTAACCATGAGCTTGTGCTAATCTTTAGTACTACATATGCTCGTCATTGTCATTTTTTCTTTTGTCTGTTGTTACTCTTGTCCAATTTTACTTAACCTGCAATTTTGCTGGACTGAACTTCCTGTTCTTTTCATCACAAGGAAAAAGAGTAGGGATAATAGCTACTATGTTTCATGATACCAGGAAATGAAGAGTCAAGGAGTCGAGGAAGACCGTCTCCAATTGTTGAGAGATGTCAGCGGCACTTTCAGACCAGGGGTACTCACAGCACTGGTCGGGGTTAGTGGTGCCGGAAAGACTACCCTAATGGATGTGCTAGCTGGAAGGAAGACAGGTGGTTACATAGAAGGAAGTATTAGCATCTCCGGATACCCTAAAAACCAATCAACGTTTGCTCGGGTCAGCGGTTACTGTGAACAGAATGACATTCACTCTCCTAATGTCACTGTTTACGAATCCCTCCTATACTCAGCCTGGCTTCGTCTTTTTTCCGACATTAAGACTAAAACTCGCGAGGTAGGGAATATTTGTCTCTCGACACGCCCCACTTTTGTTAGGGCCTAGTTCACATTCTCTCCTGTAGAAAAACTTGAAATCAGATGGTTTGATATTCTTACTATTTCGGTCTTGTCCTTCTAATTTTGTAACAGATGTTTGTGGAAGAAGTTATGGAGTTGGTCGAGCTCAACCCGATCAGGAACGCTCTAGTCGGGCTTCCTGGTGTTGATGGCCTTTCGACTGAGCAAAGAAAGAGGCTGACAATAGCTGTAGAGTTGGTGGCTAATCCATCTATTATCTTCATGGACGAACCAACCTCCGGCCTCGATGCTAGAGCGGCCGCCATTGTGATGCGTACGGTGAGGAACACAGTAGATACAGGGAGGACTGTTGTTTGCACGATTCACCAGCCGAGCATCGACATTTTTGAAGCTTTTGATGAGGTTTGATTGCTAATCCTTCGATGTTATTATCTTTGTTGTTTGAAATGCCTTGCTCTCGAGTAATTGACTCAGAAATGTGCCTATTGCAGTTGCTATTGATGAAAAGAGGTGGGCGGATCAATTATGCTGGACCTCTTGGTCGCCATTCCCACAAGCTCATAGAATATTTTGAGGTGAGCTTTTTCTGTTTCCAAAATACTTAGCGTCTACCTGGTCGCCACTTTCCCTCAGAATCTTTGGGTAATTCTTTGATTCTGCTAAATATGTGTATTACACCAGGCTGTCCCACGGGTTCCGAAGATCAGGGATGGTCACAATCCGGCCACGTGGATGCTGGAAGTGAGTGCTCCAGTAGTCGAGGCTCAGCTCGAGGTCGACTTTGCAGACATTTATGCAAACTCTGATCTTTATAAGTAAGTTTCTTAAATATCCAAGTTTCAAATGCGTAATTGAGATAATTTGCTCATAAAGGCCAACGTCAATTTAAAAATGCGTTTTCTTTGAATCAATTTCAGGAGGAACCAAGAACTGATCAAAGAGCTTAGTACCCCAGTTCCGGGCTCCAATGATCTCTACTTCCCGACCGAGTACTCGCAACCTTTTCTCACTCAATGCAAGGCTTGTTTCTGGAAACAGCACTGGTCTTACTGGAGAAATCCTCAGTACAATGCCATTCGGTTCTTCATGACCATAGTCATCGCCATTTTGTTCGGTCTGATATTCTGGAATAAAGGAGACCAGACGTAAGTTCTGAGTTCTTTCATCTTATGTGTTTTGCTAAGTAGATTCTTCAAAGTGACCAAACAGAAATAGATTACACATCATGCGATGATCGAAATTCGAGTCATTCATTATACCTGCATTTTCAAACTTTGGCTAAGATTAATATCTTGACAGAACCAAGCAACAAGACCTGATGAATCTTTTGGGAGCCATGTATGCGGCTGTGCTTTTCCTTGGGGCCACGAATGCTTCTGCTGTGCAGTCTATTGTTGCCATTGAGAGGACAGTCTTCTACCGTGAACAAGCAGCCAGAATGTACTCTCCGCTACCATACGCATTTGCTCAGGTACGAACGCAGTAATTTAGCAAGGCTGAGTCCTCTTTGAAGCATTAAAGGATAGAAGAAAACAATTACCACCCCAATGATGTGAAGGCTGAACAGTATAAGATGATTTTTTGCAGGTGGCCATTGAGACAATTTATGTAGCGATTCAGACATTTGTCTACAGTGTTCTCCTTTACTTGATGATTGGATTCGAGTGGAAGGCGGGGAAGTTCTTGTGGTTCTACTACTACATACTGATGTGCTTCATCTACTTCACGATGTATGGGATGATGGTTGTAGCGTTGACGCCGGGCCTCCAGATCGCTGCCATTGTGATGTCCTTCTTCCTGAGCTTCTGGAACTTGTTCTCTGGCTTCCTTATCCCTAGGCCGGTATGTCTACTTTCTCTCAGTAATTTGGCGCATTACATATGTCCTGAAGGCATTTTCAGCAGCTCACTTTCGAGAAGTTCTAGCTTGTCAAATTAAGTAGAGAGTTTTTGGACAAAACATATTTCTTCTTGGTCTTGATGGCACAATCCTGTCAAAGGACAGCAGCTTTCGGAACAAAACATCACAGTCTGAAGCTTATTCCACATTTGAAGCTTCTTTCTGTGCAGTAGATTCTTTGGCACATGGAAAAAGAAACATACTTTAGAGTTCAGTATCATCAGCATCATGCGAACCGTGTGTTGATCTATCTCTCTGTTTCCTTCTAACGGATGCAGCAAATTCCTATATGGTTGAGGTGGTATTACTGGGCTTCACCAGTGGCGTGGACACTGTACGGTCTCATCACATCCCAAGTGGGCGACAAGAACGGCAATCTCGAAATACCAGGAGCTGGCGACATGCCATTGAAGCAGTTCCTGAAACGAGAACTGGGTTTCAACTACGACTTCCTACCTGCCGTTGCAATTGCTCACGTCGGCTGGGTCCTGCTCTTCTTCTTTGTCTTCGCTTACGGCATCAAGTTCCTCAATTTCCAGAGGAGATAAACCGATGGCTACAGTTCTTACAGTCTGGCTAGTTTTTGAAATATTGAACGTTGGTCAATCATGTAAATGACGGATGATAGGCGACTAAAGACTTTGCCTCCTCCTGTTTTCTTCACTTTTTGGTAAGCTTTGCTTCCGTAACAATGGCATTCTTTGTTACCGCTGCTACATTAGACTAAGGCTGTATTTGTTTCACAGAAAAAGTTTTCTTGGAAAACATTTTCCATAATTTCTGGTGTTTGGGGCATGGAAAATGAGTGGTCAAAGAAAATATTTTCCGATCAACGGAAATACTCTTTTAGAATTTGGTAAAATAATTTCCGGAAATCATTTTCCCTGCATCTTGTCCTCATCTCCTTCTTCCTCTCGTCCTCTTCTTAAGAGCTTCTCCATCTTTCTCACACTAGGGCATCTTCCTCTTGTTCTGGTCTCCAGAGCTGCTACTTTCCCCCATCTTTCTCACCGGGGATGAGCGATTCAAGATTCTATATAGGTTCCATTTGGAACCTAAAACCTACCCATTAAAATAGATTTCTCATATTTTGGGATTTAGAACCTACCCTATCATATATTTCAGGGTCAGTTCATGGTCTACTCAGGTTTCACTTGTATTATTAATTGAATGATTGTAGTGAATCATTATATTTTATGATCACAACTTACTGCTACAATCTACTGGCCATAACTTATTTAGACACACGAAGAATATAAAACATTAAAAAAGTAAAAGTTATGGTCATAAAATGGAACTCAGACTAATGGTTTAAGATTATACACTCATTATCAGATGCCTTGGAATACTACATGATTGCGTGAAAACATAGACAAAAAAAACACAAAAACTTATTTCAGATTCTAGGTTCCACCTACTTAGAACTTGGATCCTATCCTCCAAAATAGGTTTCTTAATTTTTGGAATCTGGAATCTACCATGTATAACTTGGATCCCGAAACTACACAGGTTCCCACCTGTCCAGTTCTCGGTTCCACTCTAAAACTATACTCACCCCTAATTCTCACGCAATTTAGGGCTTCTTCGTCTTGTCCCTCAATTCTAGAGCTCCTCCTCCGTTGTTGCCTCGCGAATCTCTTATATATAGCAGAGAGGGCATCCATCATCATTCTCGTTTTTAGTCAAATTCCGAATCCAGGTCGATTTCTATTCTCTCATCCCTAGCCGTGTCTATTGATTACCGTGGCATGGATTGATTGTCGTCGCTCTCGGGGCTTAAGTAGAATCAAGTTAGTGCATCCTTTCCCCAAATCTTTCATGAAGTTCGTTGTATCACGCAATTTCGTGCAATCCAGAGTTGGAGTAAGAGCTACTCTTCTTTCTTCAACCTCCCCTAGGAAAATCTGTGGCCAATCACCAGTAATTGTGCTTATTCCTCATTGGGCAAGAGACTACAGTGTTGTCGTGACCTACCCTCGAGAGCCGCCCCAAGAGTAGATTTAGAGGTACTTGTCAAAAGACGGTCCGAATGTTACATCGAAAAGATAGCTTGAACCCATCATCTCTTGTCCACCCAATCGGTCCATCAATTTCGAGCGCGGTCCCTCCTAAGATCATACCTCACTTGACATTGCATCAATTTTTCATTTCTTGAACAACCTAAATATCATTCTAGGAGTTGCCACTAGCCTTTATCGAGAGTCGGCTAGAACAATTGAGAAGCAGAAGGTTCATTCTTGATTTCTACACAACCAGAGAGTTCTAGGAATGGGAACTTGCTTATGCTAACATTTCTATTAGCAACATAACGGTACCTAAACTAGTTGATTGTTACCTTTAATGATCATGCAAACATGATCTAGCTTTTCTGCATCTAAAGGTCTCAAAGCCATTTCTAGTGATCATGCAACGTGCTTTTGGGATTTTCCATTTTAAAGTTCTAAAATAAACCTATTTTAGTCTAGAAAAAGGAAATTAACAAACAATGTATTGAAAAACGGTGTGTAAAGTAAACACTCAATGATATGAAAGGATGAGCCATTCTAAGTTCAACAAAAAAACACCCACAACTTGTCAGGTAATTATTTACAACACTAAATTGAAAACCCGAGATACGATTGGGATTACAAAATGAGACCATATTAAACATCGGTCTTTTCCATCGTCTTTGAGAACCTAGACCACCTTTTCCATGGACCATCTCGCGTAGCCATCATCGGTGATATCGATTCTCATTTAGTTCATTCATTCACACAATCACATGCAATCATTCAAATCAAACAATCAATGAAATTCATCCAATCAATCAATGGATTGGCCTTGGGGTTGGCCTTTTGCTTTTATGCATTTCGATCACCCCGATCTCCTAATTGACTAAGATTGTTTAATGAATGGTTAATGAAAATTGGCCACCATTTGTGCACACATAACGACGATTAATATCAAGTAAACCCTAATATGGTTTTAATTGATTATCAATAAGATACCTGCGGATTATGCATCACACCTATCCATACATCTATCAAACACATGCATATACATTTAATTAAGCACACATTTAGGTTCATTGATTCAGAATCAATAATCAAAAAAGGAAAGTGAATAATGAGGGGTCTCTTATTCAACTTTATCTCAAAGTCAGACTGATTACGTTTTGATTCACTTAACCTATCAGAGGTTCAATTGAAATGGTTCAGGCATTAATGGAAAGCTTAGGACGTGCACTTTCAAGGTCATTTTGATCACTAAGTCCAATTCTAATGCTAAAGACCCGAAAATGGACAAATAGCCATGACATCTAGAATCAACCCTGTTCAAACCCAAAAGTTTAAAAAATCGGGAAAATAGTTAGAAAGTTCGAAATCTCGCCATATTTTACAGGTAGTTAGCCCTAAGTGGCTTTTCTTTGACAACTTTCATGTTTTAAGTTTTCTCAAAATGGACATAGATTCATGTCAGTTTTCAAATTAAGCCCAGGGACTCATTCGCAAAAATTTTTGAAAACAGAACTATCATAATTTGGGAATTTTCTCCTTAGGACGTTCTAGACATGCAATCTGTTGGGGAAATATCAAGCAATTGGGAAGAACAATGAAATCGGACTTTGAGGCGTGATAATACTTTTTTTAAGGAATTATTTGCTCCACAACGTTGCTAATGGTTACCAGCAAAAATCGTCCAGGATACAACAAAGTCTCGAATAAAAATACTAGATAGCAATTCTAATACTTTTCTAGGATCTCTCAAGGGAAACAATTAGCAAAAATGGCCTTATATCTTTGGAAACAAAACGAAATTGGAAGAAGACGATCATTATTGAATATGCACGTTTCATTAATTAATAGCAAAATACAAGAAGTTATATATAAATGGATACAACCTTCTAAAGATTAAAAAGTTATGTCTGAACATATACAGTCTCTGAGACAACCACTGGCCGAAGTAATAAAATATGGAAATAAATAAATAAATAAATAATCATAAATCCTTGTGAACAATCTCACTATTTCAATAGGACACTATTATTAATTTTTTATAATTACAAATCTAAATTTTAATAAATAATAAAAAATTATGATTGTTGATTAGTGCCAAATCTCGTCCATATATGCACTCACATCCTTTTGATATGAGACAAGGCACCTTTTAGTTTGTTTTACAAACAAACTACCAACAATCCCCCACTTTGTTTGTAAAACAAAATTACAAATATATAAAGGCAAAAATATACAGCCAAAATTTCCATGAGACTAATATACAAATATAAAGGTCTCTTTCGAGTTAAACATTTACTTAGTGTAAGTATATCAAAATTCTATAAAAGTTTCAAGTAGTTATCCTTTAGACTTGCCACTTTAACAATAGAATCAGATACAGCACATATATTAACCTCTTGTTTTAGCGAGAAGTTCTAATTTACTCAGCATTATTATGACCTTGTGCTTGCTCTTGTTTCATGAGCTCTCTAGAAAGCAATCCTAACATTCATAAGAGATGATTTTTGTTGCTAATAACACTATGTAATATACTTCATTAAGAATTTAACTCAGCCTACAAAATGTATCAAAGGATATTGACTTCTCATGTTTGGGCTAATATCAGTATCTAACAATCACTTTTAGTAACTTGTTTTTACTCATTAAACCTTATAACTAGTGATTTACTAGTATTAGGTCGGGTTACATCACTGGTGATTTTAGTTAAAGGTTTCATCCCGTTTCTTTTGATGTTATCTTTACCACATCTCTTGGTAAAGCCTTTGTAAAAGGATCAGCCAGATTCTTGCTTATTGTTATGGTACCACCTTGAATTAATTATCATGCGTACTCATGTTTTAGAATAACATGTCTAGACTTGCCATTATAAGTGCTACTATAAGCTCTTGTCACAATAAGCAGAAATAGGACGCATATGACTAGGCCACAATTTGATGCCCAACAACAAATTTCTAATCCATTTAGCCTCTTTCCCAGTTGTAGCTAAAGCAATAAATCTAGATTCCATCATTGAGTGTGATATGCATGTCTATTGTTTACTTGCCCAAGATACAACACATCCACCTGATGTGAAAATCCATCCAGAAGTAGAATGTTTTTTACCCACACTTGTAATTCAACTAGCATCGGTGTATTCTTCTAATACAGCCGGATAATTATTATTGAATAATCCCAAATTTTTAGTTCTCTTAAGATAACCAAAATTCTAGTAATAGCTTTCCAATGTTCTATATTTAGATTACTAGTATATATCTACTCAATTTACACACGGAAAAAACAATATCTAGTCTAGTACAATGCATTGCATACATTAAACACCCTATAGCGCTTGCATATTCAAGTTGTGCTACTGCTCTACCAGTACTATAATTTAATTTAATGCTAGAATCAAAGGGAGTGCTCATATCTTTGAAACCAAGATGTTTAAATTTATTTAACATTTTCTCAATGTAATCACATTGGCTCAAAGAATAATCCCCACTATGATTTTTTAACTTTAATACCCAAGATAGTATCTACTTCACTCGAAGATTTCATCTTAAACATGGAAGTTAGATACTTATTAATATTAATGATTCCAGTCATATTAGCTTCAAAGATAAGCATATCATCAATATATAAGCACGATAAGACACCATAGTCTTTTGTGAATTTATAATATATACACTTGTCAGCACTATTATGTTTGAAACCATTAGACAATATAACTAAATCAAATTTTTCATGCCACTGCTTAGGTTCTTGCTTAAACCCATAATGAGATTTAATCAATTTACATACTTTCCTTTCATTTCCAAGAAGAACAAAGACCTCTTATTGTTCCATGTAAATTTCCTAATTTAAATCTCCATTCAATAATGCAGTTTTGACATCCATTTGATGAATGTAAAACTCATAAATGGATGCTAGAGCAAAAAGAATTTGAAGAGATAGCATATGCATTAAAATAATCTATTCATTCTTTTTGTCTATACCCCTTGGTCACCCGTCTAACCTTAAATTCTTGTGTGGAACCATCAGAATTATATTTTCTACTGAAAATCCACTTGCTTTGTTGATAGCTGATTTTTAGCCAACATGTCATAAAGGTAAAAACTTGAGATTAGGGTTCTTGATCTCGACAGAGCCCGTTTCCCAAGAAAAAAGAGTCATTTAACATTTTTTTCTCACATAATCACTTCATTTTCTTGTCATTTGCATGTTGATCTCAAAAAGTCAAAATCTTGACTTTTGAGTTTGTTGGGGTTAACAATACAACATAGAGGGGAGGTGAATAGGTTGGTTGAGAACTATGAAAATCATATGCGGAATATAACAAGTTTAACTTAAAACATTAGCAGAAACGGTTTGTAGAAATTAGGTGCGTGCTGTTGTTTGACAAATTGTGATGATAAAGATCAAGTAATGCTAATAGTGAAGAGATAAAATATTTGCAAGCAGATATATAGTGGTTCTGCTTTATCCCCAAGCCTACATCTACTCTCCAGACTAACAGCCATAATACAGGTTGGATTGTACTAGTAATCTGGTCAACAAGTTACAATTGGCAAGTGTTGATCCTTTACAAATGATAGATCACACTACCAGGACTCAGCTACTGCACTTACTCTTGTACACTTGATCTTTCACACGATTACTATACAGCAAAATTATCACAGTGAAGATCTTTCGAGAGAACATAATGATATCAACAAGGAAAGCAACTCAGAGCAAATATTCAAATCTTACATTGTGGTCTCTAACATTTTGGCCTAGAAGGTCTTCTCTTGAATAGACATCTTCAATCTTCCTATTGGAGGTGCTTAAAAAGATCAACTAGCCATTAGAGATTTGTTAGTGCTGCTGTCCAAAGATGGTGCTGCCCATACAGCTCTTTATCCCGAACATTTGCAGGCTATCCGAAAATAGGTTTTGCAGCTACTATCCCGACGTTAACGGTAGCGCCCCAGGCATGCCACCCTACTAATGCGGTTCTTTAATCGTCTTTAGTGTTATCATACAAGCGGAAGTTAACATTTAAGACAACACGGATTAGGCCCAAACAACACAATCAACAAAACTAAACGGGGATATCATTCTTCCATTTCTTTACCAACATTTACAAACATGGGTGGTATTATAAAAAGACAGACATTTGGGAGGACCAAAAAGATATATGCTCCCTTTCATTAACCCAGTTACCCCTATACACATGTCACTACTAATATCATCGCCCTTCATCGTAGTCTAAACCAAAAAAGTGACAATTGCAGAAATTCTGGAATGACTCTCCATCCAGCATAAACCACCACCACTCGTCTAAGGATCGCTAGCTTCCAGCACTATGCTCGCTCGGATCACTATACTCACTCGGATCACTGCTCCAATTACCACCATCACTATCATCATCCAGGAATCGCAGGAGGCCTAGCAGTTCGCCGCCTCGGTTGACATACCAAGCCACAAAACGAAATGGTATCATTGGTAGACGTCCAACAACCACCCATAAAAGTAGACATGTGTCGGGTATACAGCAAGGTTGAACCCGGAATAGTAATATCTTCCCAAGTACATTCAAAATAGAAAAGGGATCCGTAACGAGCCAGCGAAGGGACATTCATTCTAGCTATCTGAAAAAAATGTAAGTCAATGGGAGTGAAAAATCGCTCAACAAGAGATAAAGCAAGTTTATAAACCAACCGATCTAATATACTCTCGATTCCTAGGACACACCTACATGATATGCATTTTAGGCAAACAAGTATGATTAATAACACATTTGAAGATCATAAGTATCAAGCTAGCATGAATCACATGTACCACACGCATCATACTTGTTATCGGGTCCACCCCTATCTCACGGTTCAACCAGTGGCAAGCTGGCCAGTGCGGATCACTTCCGGATCGCTATCCAGACTTCCATGACGCGCAGACCATGGCATCCCACACAGGGGCATCTTGGTTTTTAGCCAAGGCCTCCTCCGCGAGTTGAATATTGCGGGCATCCCACACAAGGGCATCCCAAACTCCGGGGCATCTTGGTTTTTAGCCAAGGCATTCGTCTCCTGAGAATCACACGTCCACTGTCGGGTCATCCACAATTCATTGATTGTAGGCATCACATCACATTGCCCAAACATTTGACACATACCAAATACATGACAAAATATGAAAATACAATAGTTCGTGTATACATAACACCATGCCACTATGATAATGTGACGCCCTTCTAACTCATGGCAACTTTCACATCATATTCCAGATTCTGCCATCACATAAATAATCAAATTTATCCCATCATTTGATGTCACATCAATGTAAATAAATGCCATTAGAAAGCTCAGAATATATAGATTTTGTCTCCAAAAGGCATCAAATCGAAATTCCAACGTTCTCGTATAGAAAATGATGAATCTTTACAATCTGGCAAAATTGGGCAGTTTTGCACTGTTCATGAAATTGGAATTAAAAATATAGTAAATGAACTCCGAAAATTATAAAATTTGAATATGTCATAAGCAAGATCTTAAAAAAGATTTCTTATGAAGAACACGAAGTCTGGATCTTTCTTTAAATACAACTTTTAGTAGCTCAAAAACAGATAAAAAATAGTTCGCTGGAATAGAATCCTTGCTTCTCAAAGTAAGCTCTTTCCAGAACCCAAATCATTTCCAAAAATTCTCAAATTTTTATATGTTATAGAGAAAGAATTTATAAACAACTTTTGTGAGGAAATTTGTTAAGAATCATTCTAGAAAAACTTTTGGAAAATCAAGAAGGTGTAAAGATCACAGAAACAATAACATTGGACTGTTCAAACCCCGTTTAGAAAATGGCCCTTCGCACATACCAAATCAGCTTAGAAAAATTTAGATTTAAATTATGTTATACTTCAAGATGTTGGAAAAAACTTTCATGAAGAAAGTTTCTTAATCGGTCCACAAAAGTCTCCATAAAAATGGAAAGAAGAAGAGGTACAGTAGCTACGTTTCTAGGTTTCAAGAACAAAGTTCAAAGAATTGAGTCCGAATGGAAAACCACCAAATTTAATTAAACAAAACTCGTACCAAGCAACTTGAATAGACATGCAACACATATTTCCATCTCTATTCAACAACCTTTAACCATCTATGTCACATACAACACAAGTTCTTGACCTAGAACTCACATCCAAAGCCATTACGAGCTAGTATACCAACATGCAAGGCCATTAGAGACTAGAACATCCACATGCAAGACCATTAGAGCCTCGAACACACTCAATCCAGGTCTGAACAGCCACACGCATGCCCTTCTAACATCATGAAACCCACATGCAAGATCAAAACCCATCCACAACAACAAACAAGAAAAACCAAGGGCATAGAGAGATTGATTGGCTTAGAAACAAGCCCTATCTCCTTGCCTTGAACTATCCAAGGCCGAAACTCTTCCTCTTGGGTGTTGTTCATGCCTTCACAGCACCATAACAAAAGAAAAATGGGCTGCAACAAAGCTGGAAATGGAGGTGAGGCGCGAGAGAGAGAGCGGCCGAGAGGGGGAGAGGAAACCAAGAGGGAGAGGGAGCGGCGAGAGAGAGAGAGAGAGAGAGAGAGAGAGAGAGAGAGAGAGAGAGAGAGAGAGAGAGAGAGAGAGAGAGAGAGAGAATGAAGTGTGACTTGTGGTGTCTTGCAAAATGAAAGAGAGAGAGGGATAAGCGGTAGGGGCTGCCGTGGGGTTAAGGGAAAAGACAGAGAGAGAGAGAGACAGAGTGTGTGTGTGTGTAATGATGATTCTTCATCATGAGCACCAAGATGGTGTGTCAAACAAGCCTTCTACCTTGTATGAAATCTGATTGGCTGATATGGATGTTGACATCTAGTTTTTAGCCTATTTTTCAAAATTTTCAAAAATTTACAAAATTAGGATTAGAAACCTTGGTCAAGCCTAGGAACCTACTTCTAAACCAAAAATAATTTTTTGATAATTTTCCTGAATTTTTTATTAATTTCTATTAGTCAAAATAAGGGAGAAAATCAAGAAAAATAGCAAATGGAATCCAAAAATTCCATAAAAATAGCCATTAGATTTATTTTAAAACCAATTTGATCAATACAACATCAATTTTGGAAAATCTGAATTCAAAATATGTTTTTCCCAAAATTGGGTAAAACCAAGCCTAAACTGAACCAAAAATTCAATTGAGTCATTTCTACAAATTTTTAATCCATAGTGTCTTCAAAACAAATGATTCTAGGACCTTGGATTACATATCAGTTGATTCAATTGCACAATTTACCAAAGAAATCAAAAAGCCCCAAAATTCAATTGAAAATTAGGGATTTTAAGCCCAAATTGGGGATCATGACCAATTCAAAATTGTCGAACCTTGAGACTACCATTTCTAGGGTTAATTGGGTTTGGGTAATCCAATTTTGGCACCAATTTTTCCAAATCAAGTCATCTAGATATTGAATTAGACAAGAATCCCAATTATCCGAATTCACAATTTGAAAATCTTGGGTTTAATTATGATAAAAACTAGGGCAAATCACATATTTGAGTGTAAAATGTGTTGAGGAATCCAATTTTAGGGTTAAATTTGAAAAATGGGGTTAAAATCAGGTCGAATTTATGAATTTAGACTAACCCGGGTCTGTCGGGTCGGTCGTATCGACCCGACCCGGGTTAGTTTTCTCCCTCACCCGACTCGCCCAAAGCATATTAAACCTAGAAAAATCAGCTCGTGCCCGCCTTTTCACTGACTTAATCCAGCCTAATAAGCACATTTTAAACTCCAATTCTAGCTAGAGAATCTCCAACTGGCATTGGAGATTCGATTTAACCGACTCCAAGTCGGTGATAACCAACTTTGAGTGAGAAAATCAAGTGACAAAAAGGGAGGAAGAACATTATGAAACGCATAGAACTTGCTCGAGAAAATTCCACAGAGAAGAGAAAGAGAGTTAGAGAGAGAAAGAGAGATTTCTAGAGAGAGAGGGAGTCGAGGCTCCCAAGACCGAGTGATCGGCACTTTTTTGGCTAGAAAAGCGCCGGTGAATCGGCCTAGACGGTAAGCCTTCTCACCTGAGACGATTGGTACAAGCTTGGTCTTTGACGCCTGAAAATTGTGCTCGGCCAGCATGTCCAAAGCTTCCCCAGCGAATCCAAAGCTACTGTTTTGAAGTCCAAGTGTCGAGGATCAACTCCATGGGTGTGGATTAGCTCGGAGATCTCATCTGATCATCAAACGAGATAGGTAAAGTTCGTTCATAATCACGGTTTTTCCAGAATTCCAGAAAATGAGTTTGACTTTAGAATGGATGTTCATGCAACTTTCTTTGAGATTTTGAGTTTCTGAAAGTTTAGAATACGTTTCTGATCATATTTGTGTTTATTGATTGCATTTTGGGCTATGAAATCAACAAAACCAAGTTGGTCAACCATTGAAACCTCCTCACCAGAGCTCGGGGACCTTTGCCAGAGTACTTTCCGTGGCCTTAGGCCACTCAAGTTAGTCAATTCTTGCCTTGTTTAATGATTTTATGTTGATTTTGACCGACGTAGATGGCTAGGGCGATTAGAATAGAGGTTTGAAGCTTGAATTAGCTAGTTTAGGTCAGTTATGGTTTAGGATATTTGGATTGGTTTTTTCGCCGGCCGGCAGTAGTCCGACGGCGTTATGGTTAGTTAGATCGAAAGTAGGTGGTAAGAACTCTATTCAGAACGAATGAAATGGCAAAATACTCACCGGAAGGTCGTCGGCGGCAAGCTCAAACTGGCAGCCTCGAGAACATTGAGTCCAGAATCATGCCCACCACCTGTTCGAGGAAATGCCCCAAAGAACAGGAGGCCAAACAATGCCATTTAGCATCCTGCTTGTCGAAGCTTTGGTCGGCGTCGGCGACATTCGGCTCGACTTAACCGAAACCTGGCTGAACTAGCAGGTTTGGTTCGTTCTCTTCGGCGAGAAATAAAAATAATAATAAAATTGAAAAATTCCAAAAAAATTAAGAAAATAGAAAAATAAATAAAAAACTAAAATAATCTATAAAAAATCAATCAAATAAAAATTTCAGAAATTTAAAAATATAAAAAGTCTAAAAAAAATTAGAAAATAGAAAAAAAGAAAATAAAAAATTAGAATAATTGCAGAAATTTAGAAAATTCAGAAAATTTTATAAAACTCAGAAAGTTCAGAAATCTCATAAAAATTGGAAAATTTGAAATTTCATAAAAAAATTGGAAAATTTCTAAAGCATAAAAATCAACTCTCGGGAAAGATAATTCTAAGAAATCATTTTCCAAAAAAAAAATTTCAAAAATTCATAAAATGACTCAAAAACACTGTGGCCAACCTTTGCAAGTGAAATTAGAATTTTTGGAAGTGCTCAAGTGGCATTTTTAGAAAATCCTTAGTGTAGGGGTTTTTACCCCCAAAAAATCGTAAAACCCTAAAATGACACAAATCATAAAATGAACAAGCCTTTAGGGCTTTACAAGGGTTTAGGTGTTTTGAATTGGCTTTCCTTAGAAACAAATTAGGATTGCTTTGCTCAATTGACATTGATTGCACATTTAATTCTTGATTGATTGATTTTCACAATTAGAATGGTTAGAATTAGCGAATAGACCTCGGAAACTTGTGTGACACGTTAGGCACATCGTATCATTTTAGGTACCGAAAGGGCGTTAGGGATCTCGATTCGGGATCATTAGCGTAACCAAGTCCCCGTATTCAGAATCTTTAGTTCGCAGAATCGTAGTACTTTTCCCGTATCTCGATTAGGTTTCTAGTCAACTTACCAATAATGACTAGCAGCGACTCCCAAATTAAAAATCTAGATTGAATAGGAAGATAAAAATTACAACCCGCTGTCACGTAAGGTATGGTCAGGGAGAGACCTCCGTTTGTCTAGTGATGGGATGTCTGTGGGATGTCTGGACGAAATATCCGTATTGGACTTTAGTAGCCCATTCGGGGATAGTTTCCCCATTCGTGACAAATGAAAGTACCTTCATAGCATACCCCTCAAAAAGGCGCAGCGCGACAATGGATAGTAAACATGATTAAATAGACTTAATAATTCAATTTTGCATGCTGAATTTCTACACTAGATGGCCAGCCACACGTGAGGGTTAATTGGGGCACAATTTTGTGTCCTAATTACCCAATCCAAATGCACCTAAAGTAACATAAGACCTTATCTCAATAACCATTACTCCCTATTATCACAAATGATCACCAATCTTATGCATATGGCCACACATTGATCTATTCAATTATTCAATACATTCCAAAGATTTTCAGATCAAAATATGACAAATGCCTTATCATCGATATTTCGAAAG
This sequence comes from Syzygium aqueum, assembly GCA_031216185.1. Classification (NCBI taxonomy): domain Eukaryota; kingdom Viridiplantae; phylum Streptophyta; class Magnoliopsida; order Myrtales; family Myrtaceae; genus Syzygium; species Syzygium aqueum. The sequence goes on from CM062234.1 coordinate 14,109,527, forward strand.
TATCTTGATAATTACCTAATCAATTCATACCCATCTCCAATTGGCAATTCATGTAATGTTACCATGAAGTTTGGGATGTCATACTGACTACTCTGACATTTCTGACAGAGGCTTGTTCTTGTTCTTCGATAGACTATCGGATCTTTCTGTTGCACATTTCCACCCTGCAACGGCTATAATCCCGAACATCCTCACTTGTTTGTTATTCAAATATCACCAATGATATGATGTCTCAGCATTGATACAAACATCAACAATTAGCTTATCATTAGGTCCATTGGTGTTGTTTATAGAAAACGTACAATGACATCTTGCGATCGTCTCCCAATGGATCACACCATAGATATCACGTAGTCCTTAAAGATCATCATAGTCTTTCACCTCATCTGTATAAGGCAGCTGCTCTCACTTGATATCGATGATGATCTTTCTAGTCCTTTCAAGCATATTGGCAATTTCGACTCTATCAAGCTATTCATCTTCATGATCTTTCTAAGCTTTACCAAACATCCTCGTTCTAGGCTTGTTCACCATCACCAAGTCCATCCAACTGTTCACCCTATCTTTGTACCTCCAAGCCATCACGAACATACCCGTTCTTCTCGGCTTGTTCACCCTCAATCTAGGTTCTTTCGAATGTTCACCTTTTCTGAAGATCCTTCCAACTTGTAGACATCTTGAATCACCCAATGTTTTGTTCACCTTAAATATCGGTAGAGCATCTTAACAGTGACAGAGCACTCCTCATATCATAATGATGTTTATGACAAATATCTGCATACTACTCAACCAATACACACATTAGTAGCATTTGATTGTCTTTGCCATCTTTAAAACAACATAAGTGATTATCCCAACAATCACCACATTGGTAATTTTCCCAATAATCCCTTTTTGATAATGACAAAATAATCTTTTGAATATGCAGATGTCTTAACACGCAATAAAAGATATTGAATTTTATTTGCATGAAATGTAAACAAATTTGCTTATCTTGCCAAAAATATGAGTTTAGTTCAAGGCATACTAAACAAACAATGCAATCTCCAAATATCAAGATATTCAAGGAATATAAACAAGAGATGGCAAGTAGGAACATTACGAGCAAAGAAAAGGAATTAACAATAGCTCATGTTTCTACGCTAGTTATTAAATCACATGAGTTTCAATTAGGAATGAACATTTATCATGTGAACTAATACTCCTTCAAACACATATGCATATTCATCAAACCTCTCCCCCTTTTTGTCATAATCAAAAAGGCGCTAGTAATATACATGCAATTTAGCTCATTTCTCACAATCTAACCTCTCCCTATATTCGACATGCTTAGGAGAACAGAAAAGATGTGCAATGAAACTCATGTTCGGTGGGTCAAACGTCATATGCATCAACAAATATATATATACATATATATATATCAAGGAAAATAGAAGCATACAATCATTATCACTCTCTCCCTTTTTGTAATAATAAAACATGATATTGCAAAGGGAATATAAAGATCTACTTAACAAGTTTACATAATTTCAACATGAGTAGATTTCAGCATCTCCACATGATATAATCATCAAGTAATAATAAAGACAATTAGAATACATGATAATCCAGAAGAGATGATGGATAAAAGCATTTAATCATGAAATTCTATTCAAGGACACACATTGAGAGACAACATGTTAACAATTGGTATAAACTATTAACAAGAATAATGTTGCTCCCCTATTTACGTGCTATCACCTTTTAAGAGCATCATCACCACTGTGCAATCATCATTAGCGTGCAGAGAATATCATCATTATTCGCACATGTCATGAACAATCATCTTACTCATGATCATCAATATTATCAACATATCATCAATATCATCACAGTGACCAAAAGTAAGAGATATAGAAGATGGACTAACTGTACTATGTAGAACTTAGCAGGTTCTACACATGCATTCACCTTTTTCTTCTATCCTCAAAATGATAATCAAGATTCGGGCCAAAATCATCTCACATATATCAAGATTTGCCCACACTTGATCTTTGCTTTTCCTCAATGTATTGTTTCTTTGATATGATCATGATTTTCCCTTTTCTTTTGCATTTTTTCGCTTGTTGCTTTTCATCCTTTTATTTTCCTCCCCTATCATCATGATAGTTCTTGTGAACAGCTTTCATTGGGGTTCGGAAATTTTCAACATTCAGAACATCTTCTGCATCAGCTCTTGTCTCAACTTCCATTGCTTCCATCTTGATTTCTATTCTGGTTTCAGTACTGATATTTCCACTTTCAATTCTAATATCACTGTTTTGAGGTGCTGAGTGGAAGGTTCTGCTTCTATTTGTAACAGCATCATCCTCATCATAATTTGCTATTCAAAATTTGAGAAGAAGATTTCAGTTCTTCAATCAAGTTTATCTCGATTTCAATATGCATAAACTCAACAAACTCTTGCACAAATGATGTTAAATATATATCATTTCAAACCATATATCATGTGCCATTGTTTTCGAATAAGTAGGAGTAGTATCTATAAGCACATTAGGCATTTCAATCAAGAAACTACTCAACCCTTTATACGGAGCTTTTAATGGCTTCCTCACATCATTCAAAACATTTTCATATGTCTCTAACAACTTGTGATTTGAATGCATAGAGTAGACCATTGAAAGTAGCAGAGTCTGTAAGCTAAATAGGAGCAGATGCTGCTGTTTACGAAATTTGCTGATGTTGCTTCTGTTCTTGAAGAATTGTTGAACTTCGCATGGATAGATTCTCATACTACTTGCATTTTCTTATAGAAAACATGATATTCTTTATGCAAGGTAGTGAGTATATCAAAAAACACATTTCTCATCCTTATCAAGTTTGGTAGATGGTGCTATTGGCATATCACATTTTTTTGCAACTTTCCATCTCAAACTACTTTACCAATTCTTTGGCATATTTTTCTTGGAATATGAAGGGGCTAGCTTTGATTTGTCATTAAGGAGGAAGTTCAATTCTTCCATTATGCTCATTTCAAGTTTGCTCTTCATGATATTTGCAAATTCCTTGCACAACAGCTCATTAGTAAATCTATTATCAATATAGATTTGAATCAACTAAATATCATCATCTTTTCTCTCTATGAACAAAGTAGTATCAACTTTACCTTTCTCAACCCATTATCAACAATAAAAGTACTTAATCTTTCATACCATGCTTTGGGTGCTTGTTTGAGTTCGTAAAGTGCTTTGTTGAGTTGAAACACGTTGTTGGTCTTGTTTGGATTTTTGCATCGTTGTTCTATAAACATTTGATCTTTGAATCATCATTTGATCTGTACTCCTTTGCCAATATCTCCAAGGATTTGATCTTTAGGATGACTTGAGTTGTATCTTCAATCCTTTGGTAATGTGCAGATTTCAAACTTGGTGTTTTAGGTTACTGATCTTGATAGCTTTCATCAGTTGGTACAGCCAGTAGCACTCGTTCTTCAATATCATCAACTTGTGCATCTTTCAACTTATCTTCAAACTTGATATTTATTGATTCTTCCACTTCCTACAAACCATTGTTAAATACACGATATGCTTTGCTAAAAGTAGAATATACCTTCATGAGCTCTTGGTTCGAACTAACCAAATCATCATCAATATTTTCAACAATGTAGCACTTGCAACTGAATACACGAAAGCATGAAATGGTTGCTTTCAATCATTAAGGGGACTTTCCTCAAGCATAAAGAATCTCAAATGCAATGAGAATATAACATGTAGCATTAGCATCATTTGTAAAAGGAGATGTTGATGCTTCTATCATATACAAGCATTATACATGTCATGTCTTGTAATGAATGCATGTAATGCCTTATATTTATAAAAAGAAACAATATCAATATGAATCATACATAATCAAAAGCAATTCAGCAGGTATTATCAAGAATCATGACAAATTTATCAAAATATTTACGAGGCAAGTTAGAGAATGAACATGAAATTTTGATACTCTTACCCAAAGTAGATATTTAGCAAATACCATACCTTTGAATCTGGTTTTTATCAAATCTTACTTGAAATCTTTTGTTAATAGCATTAGGATTTGGACAGGATCAGATTCGTGATCTTCTACAGAAAAATAGCAAGTGTTGATATTTACTTCAGGTGATCTTTGAGCTAATTGTTGATGTCGGCTAATTTCCAATTTGATTTGCTCAACACATTTTCTTTCCATATTTTCTTCCTCTTTCTAAACTTTGGATGGATGATATGATTGCCTTTGGATTTTTCTTTCTCTTCAAGAATCTTGGGAGCTCTTGAATCAATTTCTCTTTCTCTTTAAGAATCTTAGGAGCTCTTGAATCAACAAGGCTATATCATCATCATCATTGTTGTCGTTGGAGCCAATCCTTCAAAGTCTATATGAAAAGTGTTAGCTTTATAAGCAATAGACTTTTTACCTATGGATTTTCGCGACTTAATGTTGCATTCAATTTTGTAAGCCACGAGAATTCCAATATGCTCATCTAATGCCAAGTATCGAGATCTTTGAGGTTCATGAATTGAAGATTTTTGCTTGATCTCACTCTTATGGCAATGCTCGAAGAATCTTGTTTGAATGTTCCTCATTTGTTAGATCTATCCATGTTCAGCAAGTCCACTCATGATGTCGTTGTAGCGCATGAGCACTTCTTTGATGTCTTCACGTGGCGCCATATTGAATATGTCATAATCTCCAAGCAAAATGTTCCTCTTTATATCTCTCTATTGGTTCCTTAACGCCCTTTCGGTACCTAAAATGATACGATGTGTCTAATGTGTCACACAAGTTTCCGAGGTCTATCCGCTAATTCTAACCATTCTAATCGTGGAAATCAATCAATCAAGAATTAAATGCGTAATCAACGTCAATCAAGCAAAGCAATCCTAATTTGTCTCTAAGGAAAGCCAATTCAAAACACCTAAACCCTTGTAAAGCCCTAAAGGCTTGTTCATTTCATGATTTGTGTCATTTTAGGGTTTTAGGGTTTTTTAGGGGTAAAAACTCCTAAACTAAGGATTTTCTAAAAATGCCACTTGGACACATCCAAAAATTCTAATTTCACTTGCAAAGGTTGGCCATAGTGTTTTTGAATCATTTTATGAATTTTTGAAATTTTTGATTTTTTTTTGGAAAATGATTTCTGAGGATTATCTTTCCCAAGAGTTGTTTTTTTGGTAAAGATCTTTCCCAAGAGTTGATTTTTATGTTTTAGAAATTTTCCAATTTTTTTTTATGAATTTTCGAATTTTCCAAATTTTTATGGAATTTCTGAATCTTCTGATTTTTATGAAATTTTTTATGAATTTTAATGAATTTTCTAAATTTCTACAATTGTTCTGATTTTTTTTATTTTTTATGATTTTCTAATTTTTTTAGACTTTTTATATTTTTGAATTTCTGCAATTTTTATTTGATTGATTTTTTAAAGATTTTTTTATTGATTTTTCTATTTTCTTAATTTTTTTGGAAGTTTTCAATTATTATTATTTTTTTTGTTTCCCGCCGAAGAGAACGAACTGGACGTCGCCGGGACCGACCGAAGCTTTGATGGGCACGATGCCAAATGGCGCCGTTTGGCCCCCTGTTCTTTGGGGCATTTCCCCGAACAGGTGGTGGGCATGATTCTAGACTCAATGTTCTCAAGGCCGCCGGTTTGAGCTTGTCGCCGACGACCTTCCGATGAGTGTTTTTGCATTCCATTTCGTTCTGAATAGAGATCTTATCACCTTCTTTCGATCTAACCTAACCATTATGCCACCGGACTACTGCCGGTCGGCAAAAAAACCGATGCAAATATCCTAAACCATAACTAACCTAAACTAGCTAATTCAAACTTCAAATCTCTATTCTAATCGCCCTAGCCGTTTACGTCGGTCAAGATCAACATAAAATCATCAAACAAGGCGAGAATTGACTAACTTGAGTGGCCTAGTGTTGATACCTAATTTTTAGCCGACGCGTCATTAAAAGCAGAAAATTTGATATTATGGTTTCCGATCGCGACGGAACCCATTCCTTAAACAAAAAATGTCATTTTTTAATTTTGTTTGTTGGCCTAGCTTCTGTAAATAATTTTATATTCATATCATGTAAAAACCCAAAAAAGTCAAACGGTTGACTTTCGAGTTGACTTTTTGGTTAATCTTTTGACCAAAAGTCAACCCCGGATCAAATTGGGGTTTTTCACATAAAAAGATTCCTTTCAAGTTTAATTTCACTTTAGAAGTGGAAATTTCAGAAAAATTTAAAGATTTGATCATAAAATCAAACTCCTAGTGAAAAGTTAACTAGGATTTGACTTTTGGTCAAACCTTTGACCAAAAAATTAAAAAATAAAAAAATCTAAAAATCATCTTATTTTACATTCAATTTACCTTTGGCATTTGAAATTTTAAAAAAAATCGATTTAGAATCGACTTTTTCCCAATTTGCGGAATTTGGTTCAAATCGGCCAAAAATGAAATTACTTCATTTCTAGTCATTTTTTAGGTTAGTTTTCTTCACGACATTTGATCTAGAGGTCATCTTATATTCAATTTTGGAACCAATTTTGTAATTCCAAGCCAAATACAAAAACCCCCCAATTTAGGTCCTAATTAGTGATTTGGATCAATTCTTCATGATTTGCGCAATTAAGGCACGAATGAGCCTAATTTCTTATATCAAATCCAAATTCAAAATCAATTTTGGAAGATTCACATGAATTTGAGTCAATTTGATCAATTCAGTGATCTAATGATTGAGAAGTCTAAGAGTAGTTGGTCCAATTAGTGCAATTCAACTTGACCCAATCTAGACTAATATCCAATTTGATTAATTGAGGTTCAATTTGGCTAATTGGACTTCAATTAAATTCGTTCATCTAGTTTGGCCATGTAATTACCCAAATTCGAGAACAATTGAGCTAAACAAGTTTAATTTGATCAATTTGTGCATGAATTTCAAATCGATTCAATCCAATTTGAGCGAATTCAATATTAATGGGGTCAATTAATCATGATAGAAATCAAGTTGTACAAAGTTAGAACAAATGGAATCAAGGATTGAACCGGTTCAACCTTGTTTGATTCGAATTGAACCGGTCTGATCGAACTAGCCATTTTCCGATCGAAAATCCGGCGATCGACGGTCCATTCTGACCAGCCAAGGCTGACCACATCCCTTTGAGCCCAAAAATGAAAAAAATGTCCTTAATTGAAAATTACGAAAATGCCCCTAAGTGAAATTACTAAAATGCCCTTCCTTAAGGATTAAGCAAATTAATTAGGGGATAAGCAAATCAATCATGGCCATTCATTTAGAATTGATCATATCCATCCATAATGCCATGTCACCAATTCTTAGCCCTTAAGGAATATTCTTAATCATTAAGGTTGCATTTTAGGCCATTGGATCAATCTAAGGGCTATGATTCAAAGTTGAGGAGAGTATATAGTTTTTTTTTTCCCTCCAAAATTGAGGGGGACTCTCATTTTCATATCTAAATTCTCTCTCCTCACACACACACACACACACACACACTCTCTCTCACTCTCTCTCGGCCGCCGGCCATCTCGCCTCCTCGCCGTCCATTTTTCGGCGAATCACTACCTCACCGTCATCCCCCGCGTTGCCACAAGACTGGTCGCAAGACCAGCCGACCTAGCTGGTGGCCGGAGCTCCTCATTCCGGCGAGATTTCTTCCATGGCAGCATCACTGGCTTGGTCGCTGGTGATTCAATCAGCCGGTTCAAGCGGTTGAACCGGCCGATCGGCATTCCCTCCGGCGATCCCAAACCTCCAGTAGCATTCCTCGTCATTTTCATGTGGCTGTGGTGACCGGCTTCTCGTTGAACAGCCATCGGATCACGTCTTTTGACTTGATTTTCCGTTATTAGTTCATTAGCGCGAAATCGAATCGATTCTCACTATAGTTTGTGCAATCTATTCTCATAGGTATGTCGAGCTTTCCGAGACTTCTCCGTGCTGTTTTTGATTTGAATACGGAGACTGGATCGCTCAGTTGCACATTGAAGCATCATTAAACAAGGTAAGTACACTTGGATGTTGTTCTGTAAATTCGTGTACAGAGAAACCTGTATGTTTGAGATGCTGATTTCAGCTCGTTAGTGTCGAAATCTTGCAAAGTGATGAACTAGAGAATCTTAAAACATGTCTTAAGCTTCGATTTGATATATTGCATGCCTCAATTGGACTTAATTTGCTATGCCAAAACTCTTTCGAAAGTTAGGATCAGAATCTGGAATGTGATGTTCAAGTCTGTTATGATGATTTCCTGATTGATGTTGTGCTGTTCTATGATTTTTCTGATTTTCTATGATTGTTGTTTGAAGAAAATTTCTCATGAAAGTCGTAGAACACATCTTAATATGCTCATCATAAAATTTTCATAAAATTCCAAGTATGTTAGAATTGTATGGTCTGCAACGTCATCTATGCATGAATCTGGTGACAGTCTAGTTTCTGACTGACCTTTGTGTGTTCTTCGATTTTCATAAATTCGTGTGTTCAAAATTTGAAAACATTTTTTTTCATAAAAGTTCACATTGAGATCGAGATCTTTCCATTGATACTAATTTCATCAAAATCGGAATTCATTTGAATTTTCAAAAGGAATTTTTATGATCTAATCAGTTTCTGTGTTCAGATCTGATTTTCATTCCTTTGGAATCCAAAAGATGTTTTTCCAAATTTGATAAAGTTAGAGTCCTGTTTTGCAAAAAATCAAAATTACAAAGTTGTTCATTGGGGTCTCATTATATTGACTGAAAATTTTTAGGGCCTAATAACAATTTTTGGAGGATTAATTTGCTTAAAATTTCATATAAAGCCTTCACGGGTTAAGATTTGATTTGCAGTTGAGTCCTTTGTGAAAACCTAATTTTATAAAAATTTAGAGGACTTTTTATCAAAAAATCAAAACATGAAAGTTGTTGTACACGAAGAGTCCTAATTGTCTAAAAAGTTTCACGTAGTTTTGATAAGGTTTGTTATTTTTCCCGCCATTATTTTGAAATCCTTAACAGAACAGGGTCCAGCCTGTCACCGAGAGTGAAATTGTCTATTTCATGAAAATCAGTGGGGATTTAGAAAAAATGGTATGCTCGACTTTTGATCCTCGTGACATAAGCTTTCTAATGACAGCTGAATCATTTCATTTGGACATCATTAGGTTAGTTAATCACATCTAAACAGAAGTAATCCAAATTAGATAATAATTGAATAAGTGATCTTCTTATTAAGCCCACTTCTCATTGCTTTATCGGTTAAGAAATAAGGTCCATGGGCTTGAATGCATGTTTTACTCATTGCTATGCATGTGTTTGTTAGATGGATGTTAGGCCCGGTGCATGTTCGGCGGGTAGCCCATTATGGTCATTTAGAACCCGACTTTAGGGATTAATTGATATGAGTTGCCGTTTTGTGAACGCAAATGGTAGGCCATTATCGTTAACCATTAATCAAATAATGTTAGATGATTAGGTGGGTGGTAAATCAAAATGTGTGAAAAACAAAGGCCGATCTCGAGGCCCGTGCTTGACTAATGAATTGTTTGCACCATTGCTTTTCTTTCGTTATTTCTTCATATATTGTTTGTCGTGAATGTATGTTGTGAATGTAAACGTCGACACTCGAGAGGCGGCCCATGGAGGGGATAGTCCAAAATTGTAAAAGACCAAGAAGATAGACCGATGTCCAATCCGGTCTCAATTTGTATTCACTTGACGGTGGTGATAGACTGATGTCCGATCTGATTTCAATTTGTATTCAATTCATTCGTCCCTGATCATGTCTCGGGTTTTCCACTTGTGTTGTAATAAACACCCGACGAGTTGTGGATTTTACTTTTTTGCACTTAGAATTAGCTCGTCTTTTCAATACTTTGAGTGGTTACTTTACGAAATGTCTTTCAATACAATTGATTGTTTCTTTCTTTTTCTAGACTAAGATAAGATTAGTTTAGAATCTTAAATGAAAATACAAAAACAAGATGCATGATCACCTAGTGGACTATGACTTTAACATGAAAATGGTAAAGAACAAATGCATGACAACTTAGATAACAACCATGATAAGTTTAGCGGTACCGAAAGGGCAATAATAGAAATATTAATGTAAGCTAGTCCTCGAACCCATGATATCTGGTTTTCGTAGAAACCGAAACGAAACTCCTGCGTTTCGATTGGGAATTCTAGCCGACCCCCGACCGAGGTTAGTGGCGACTCCTAAAATAAGATAAAATTGATCCGCTGTCATGCAAGATATGGATTTAGGGAAAATCCATGTTCATGATCAATGGGCTATATGGATAACCAAAAGATTTATACTTTACTAAAGTCATTTTTATGATGTGCCATATGAACCGTTTCGTGAACACTTATCTCTAAACCCGCCTTATCGAGTTCGGCCCTCAAGAGGTAGGTCGCAACACCTAGGGCCACAGGAAGTACTCCGGCGAAGGTCCCCAAGCTTCAGCGAGGAGGTTTCAATGGCTAACCGACTCGGTTTTGTTGGTGTCATAGCCCAAAATGCAATCAATCAACACGAATATGATCAGAAACGTATTCTAAACTTTCAAAAACTCAAAATCTCAAAGAAAGTTGCATGAACATCTATTCTAACGTCAAACTCGTTTGTAGTATAATCTCGCCTGGACCCAGGTCGCCATGGCTCGAGTAAAACTTAGATGTGGCTCGATTTCAAATCGTTCACGAGTCGATATGCGTAACTCCTAAAAGTCACTCGTTAATTTTGAGATTCGCTAAAGTAGCGTTTGATCGAATTTGACCATTATTTAGAGCCTAGACTTGGGTGTCGAATTTCTCGAAGCTCGCGACGAAGTTAATTGGACGACATCAAAATAAATGTGGCCAACCTCGAGATTGCCCGGATTTATTGAAAATTGAAATTTAGACCAGGTGCGGATTTAGACCAGTATATCTCCCTCTTTATTTAAATCCTTTTATGCATTTTAGTCTTTTATTTTAATTTGGAATTGGGATTAATGGAAGCCTTTGGATCTTGGCTTGATCCACAAGATGGTTTTGTGGCCCTTGGATCAACTTGAGTGGATTTGTTGACTTTTGTTTGTACTATCTCTCTCTCTCTCTCTCACTTTCTTTCTCTTTCTCTCCCGCCCACTTTTCCCTCTCTCTCCTCCTTTGCCGAACTCCACCTTCGCGCGTTCGCCTCCCACTATTTATCGCCCAGTAGCTGCATGCCGCCCATCGACCTCCGCGAGCTGTCCGTCTCCGGCCACCGTTTGACCATCCGTCTCAGCCCAAGGCCATCGCTGTCTGTCCTTTCTCATTCCTTGACCCGACTGCTCTTCTTCCTCCCCTCCCCTTCGCACGAGCAGTAGCTCGCCAGCTACTAGTGCTGCCGTGCCTATCGCTGTCCGACGTTACACAGTAGCATGCGGCCCCGCCGTGCCACCGCCGACCGCCGTTAGACCAGCCATTACCGCCGTGGTTCCTCCTTCCTTTCCTCTATTCTTCTCCGACTCCTTCCCCGCTCCACCTCGCCAGCCCGTCGCCACACCTTGCTCGACCAGTCGTCACACCCAGCTTGACCGGTCGCCGCCGCTGCTATTGGCCGCCGCTTCTCACAACGTCTTGCCACCACCACCCAGCTCCTCCTCCTGCCTGGTCGCCGCCCTTGCTATTGTCGGCCCCATTGTGGCCACTGCCGTTACTACTCCCCTGTTCTGGCCAGTTGCCTCCCTCCTCTGTTTTCTCTCTCATTACGCCACGCCCGACCATCCGCTGCTGCTTATCCTTGCTGTTCCGGTGACGACGCGGCTACTTCTTCCCTGCCTACCATCCTCGCCTTGAACCCCAGCCGCTCACCCCCTGGTTACCACCCCCGTCACTGTTGCCCCTGCCACAGCCTAGCCGTCGCCGTCGTCGTCACCACTCGTCCCTGTTGTCGCCGAGCTACTGCGATTGCTTTTTCGGCGACTTACTGCTCTTGCTCGACTTGTTCTAGGCTTAGGAATCGGGTAAGCGACTCCCTAATCCTAGCTTAGGACTTCGGGTATTGTTAGACTTGTTTAGGGGTTATTTGATGTGGTATTATGGCTAATTATGGGGCTGTTATTGGGTGAGTTGTGGGATGAAATGTGGACTTATTGTGGCTGGTATCGGGACTGAATTAGGGGCCGTTACGAGCCAGATTAGTAATGGGTTCGACGGGTTGATGTTGGACAAGTTATTGAGTGGAATGTGGACTATATTGTGTTGAATGGTGTGCTAAGTTGTGGCTGGTGGTTGTTCCTCCTAGTGGGCTGTTTTGATGCTAGATTATGAGTTACACGGGTTGAATTGACGGTTGGTCGTGATTGCCTTGTGGTGCTCGTGCGTGCTTGATGAAATGTGACATGAGTTGGTGGAATCGTGGCCATTTTGGTGTGCATAAATGGCTAATTGTGTCGTGGTTGTTTGAGCACGCTTGGATGATGTTTGATTATGTGAATGGCATAAAAATGGATTGAATTGCGTGGCGTGTGTGTTTGCCTAAGTGCCCTGATGTGTGTTTACGTAGGGATTGAAATGTCATGAGGCATGTTACATGGGACAAAGCCTGGATAGATCATAGGGCTGCCAACCTAATACGTGTTACGTGGGTTGAGGTGTGGACCTGAGGCATATTACGCGGGTCGTGGATGGTTTGAGTGAAATCATATGCATACGATATTGGGTTGATGGTGATGTGTTGTGAATTGTATCACATTTTAGTGAATTGACTAATGTGCAGGGTCGGTGCATAATTTATGGTGAGGTAAGGTTGTTTATACGAGTTCTAGTATTTCGATTGTTGGATTGTGTGCTTAGTCTTGTCTGGGGTACGCTTTGGCCTATGTTGGGTTTAGGTTGTCTACTTATTGAGATATATTCTCATAGTTGATTTATAAACCATTTCAGATCCTCGATCCTGATTATGAATCATGCACCAAGACATTTTGGGGTCCCCATGCATACCGTTCATGTGGAGAGCGAGTACCCCGTGGGTATAGATAAGACCTACATTAGGCACTCTAGTACGGTTTGGGTAGACGAGGGTCTAGACGAATTGCAGCATCACACCTATCTAGCTTGGTTCTATCGTGAGGTGTTAGAGACGATTGACCTGATTCGTAGTTTCGAAGGACAACAGCATGGTGGCAAGGATGCCATGTACTGGGAGCCTGCGGATAAGCAAACTTCTGATGGTGAGGTCATTGATCTTGAAGACCCTCATGAGGACCCTAGCCCTGGGCCGGGTCCTATAGTACCTGAGCCCATACTAAAGTTTGAGGAGTCTGAACCCGAAGAAGAACCCGAAGAGGAGTCCATGGAGTCTGAACCTGAGGAAGAGCCCGTGGAGTCCGAGCCTAAGGAGGAGCCTATGGAGTCGGAGCATGAGGAAGAGCTGATTGAGATTGAGGCAGATACGAAATCTGAGTCTGTAGGGTCTGGCTTGGATTGGGCATCGTAGAAGTGGTGAGTGCTAGGTTTACAGACCTTTTGGTGGAGCCCTTTTTGTATAGCTAAGTTAGCCTACCCGACCACCTATTCCGTTTTAATGATGATGGTGGATTCTAACCCTAGGGGCCTAATGCTCGTTTTGTAAGGATGAATGTTGTAAGTACGCTTTATGTATGAAATGCATGGTGGTTTATTCAAGTGTTTCCTTATTACCCCTTTCTTTGTTTTCTGTCTGGGTGTTTATAATCATTTTCTCTTGCGCTTATTGATTGACGCTTGATTGGGTCGGTGACGGGTCCTGGGATGTCGCGTTCGTTATGACCATTGAGGGGTGTCGTGAGTCCATTGGGGTTCGCGGTATGACATTCCCGTTGATTTGGTATCAGAGCAAGGTCAGCTCGAATTAAGTTTCGTAACCTGGAGTGATAAAGAACGATGACTTTGGGGTAGTTAGTTAGGGAGACTTATGTGCTATGCGTACCCTTAAATTGTTTGATTGTGATTGCTGAGTGAATTGTGCAATATCATGTGAAGTGCAGGTGCGTCAGGATCTGAATGAAGTGTACGAACCCTGTTAGTTGTGATTCAGTGTTGTTTGTGATTGGCTGGCTGCTTTATGAATTGTTGTTGTGATTCACTACCTAGGACTTTAGACTTGTATAGTTGGCTTAGGTCTCTAATTCTTGAGTGGAATTATAGTAGGTAGGCGAGTGTGAGAACCGTGAGAATGAGCAGCCAAGGAAGAGGTCGAGGTCAAGGACAAAGTCGTGTGGGTCCGCAAGCTAGAGTTGCAGAGGATCCCAGGGTGGATGGAATTCTAAGGGCACTCGAGGAAGTTGGGATTTTAATGGGTAGACAGACTCGAGATAGAAATGTTACTGTTGCTGCCGCTAAGGCCGTTGTTGCCATCGCTAATGGAGTTAATAGAAATAATGGGAACAAAGGGAATGACGGGAATCCAGGTCAAGGCTAAGTAAATGAAAACAGATCGATGTCTAAGCTGGTCGAGCAATTTTTGAAGTTGAAGCCTCCAAAGTTCGATGGGAGAGGTGATATCGAGGTTGCACCATGATGGGCGGAAGAATTAGAAAAAGCCTTTGAAGTACTAGGGTGCACTGAGGAAGAGAAAGTAACCCTAGCAGTCTACCAGCTTCAAGAAAATGCAAATGATTGGTGGAAGGCCACCAGAGGTCAAGTGTTTCCTGCTGGTACTGCTCAAACTTGGACCATTTTTACTGAGACCTTCAATGGCAACTATTTCTCAGAAAGTGCTCGAGAACAAAAATTGGCTGAATTTATGGGACTCTGCCAAGGCCAGATGTCAGTGGACCAATATGAAGTTGAGTTTACAAGACTGTCTAAGTTCTCCCCAAGAATGGTGGAGGACTCGTTGGATAAAGCTCAGAGGTTTCGAGATGGGCTGAAGCCAGACCTTCACAATCAAATGATATCACTGAACTTGAGAGGCTATCATGAGATTTATGACTGGGCTCAGACAATTGAGCGTGATTTGATGGATCAGGCTGTCGCCTCTGGATCGCGATATGCCCTGCCTAGGGACAATTGCCACTTTGGGAAGAGGCCCATGGTAGTCGCTTTGTCCCTCCCGCCAGGAAGAATATCGGGAAGCCGAACCGCTATCAGAACGCCCCATGCTAGTTGTGTGGAGGGAGACATGGTAGTGGACCTTGCTCGAGTACGGGTGGAGCATGTTTTAGGTGTAGCGGAATGGGTCATCAGATCAGGAACTGCCTCAACAATAGACAGGCTAGGTCGCCTACGCTGCCACCGCTACCCTGGAATGGAAATCAGTTCAGAGCTATCTAGCTGGCCAATCAGAATAGGCCACCAGCCCAAGGACGAGTGTATATAATGGCGAGAAGGGAAGCTGAGGACGCGCCTGGCATGGTCACAAGTACGGTCTCTCTCTATGATCATGGTGCATATGTTTTTTTTGAATTGGGAGCGTCGCATTCATTTATATCTGAGCAGTTTGTTAGATTGTCTGGAATTAAGCCGAAACTGCTAGAAGTTATGTTGTGTGTTACTACTCCGTTGAATGATAAAGTACTGATTGCATTGGGATGCCTTGATTGTAAGATAGTGATTGGTGATAGAGAGGAAATGATAGATTTGACGGTCTTAGCTATATATTACTTTGATATGATTATTGCTATGTACTGGC
This sequence comes from Syzygium aqueum, assembly GCA_031216185.1. Classification (NCBI taxonomy): domain Eukaryota; kingdom Viridiplantae; phylum Streptophyta; class Magnoliopsida; order Myrtales; family Myrtaceae; genus Syzygium; species Syzygium aqueum. Next base: position 14,125,193 of record CM062234.1, read on the forward strand.
TAGTTAAGCAAAAAGCTGTAATGGACTGTAGTAACATGGTGATTCAATTTAATTTGGTTGGACATCCTAGATTTAAGTTTTTGGGAAGTCAAAGAGGAATCTCGATCCCCTGGATTTCATCACTTGAGGTGACTAAGTTGTTGGACGAAGGGTGCTAAGGAATTCTGGCGACTGTAATTGATTCGACGGCTGGAGAGCCGAGGATAAAGGATATAGCTGTGGTGTGCAATTTTCCCGATGTCTTTCCTCGAGAATTGTCGGGAATGCCACCTGATAGAGAAGTGGAGTTTGTGGTTGAATTGGCCCTCGATACGAAACCGATCTCGAAAGCGCCCTATAGAATGTCGTTGTCAAAATTGAAATAATTGAAGGTTCTGATGCGAGAATTATTAGATAAGGGCTTTATTCGCCCGAGTGCGTCTCCATAGAGAGCGCCGGTCTTATTCGTGAGGAAGAAGGATAGATCATTGAGACTGTGCATTGACTACAAATAGTTGAATCAGATAACCATTAAGAATAAGTACCCATTCTCAAGGATTAACGACCTGTTTGATCAGCTACAAGGGGCTTCAGTGTTCTCTAAGATCGACTTACGGATGAGATACCATCAATTGAGTATCAAGATGGAGGATATACCAAAGACGGCATTTAGGACGAGGTATAGACACTACGAGTTTATAGTGATGCCGTTCGGATTGACTAATGCCCTTGCCACCTTTATGGATTTAACGAATCAGGTATTCAAGGAATTTCTGGATTAGTTTGTAATTGTGTTCATAGATGACATCTTGGTATACTCAAAGAGTTCCGTCGAGCATGGGTTACATTTGGAAAAGGTTTTACGGACTTTAAGGGAACATGCACTCTACGCTAAGTTCAGTAAGTGCGAATTTTAGCTTCATCGAGTGGCATTTTTAGGACATGTGATATCTGGGGAAGGAATTTCAGTGGATCCGACAAAAATTGAAGCCGTCACGAATTGGCCGAGACCAACAGCAGTAACCAAGGTTCGGAGCTTCTTGGGTCTAGCACATTATTACAGATGCTTTGTGGAAAGGTTTTCAGCATTAATGACACCGTTGACACGTTTACTAAAGAAAGAAATGAGGTTTGAATGGACGGATAAGTGCGGAAGAAGCTTCCAAGAGTTAAAGCAGAGGTTGAGGACCGTGCTAGTGTTGACAATCTCATCAGGACTAGAAGGATATGAGATCTATAGTGACACATAGCTAAAGGTATTATGATGCGTGCTAATGCAACACGGAAGAGTGGTGGCATACGTATCACGATAGTTGAGATCGCATGAGCTAAATTATTCGATGCATGACTTGGAATTGGCAGTAATTATCTTCACTCTTAAAATTTAGAGACACTACTTGTGTGGGGAGAAATTTCATATTTATACGGACCATCAAAGTCTAAGGAACTTGTTTTCTCAAAAGGAATTGAACATGAGACAGTGCCGTTGGATGGAACTCTTTAAGGATTATGATTGCGATATTTTGTATCACCCCAGAAAGGCTAACAGAGTAGCGGATGCACTGAGTCAAAAATCAAGCATCGCGCATATGATGGTAAGGGAATGGACTTTGTTGGAAGGAGTTCGAGAATCAGAATTTAAGTTTAAGGTGAGTCATGTTTCAAGTCTATTCGCCATGCTGAGAATTGAACTGGAAATCCAGACTAAGATTAAGGCTTTAAAATCGACGAACCTGGAGATTCATAAGATTTCGAAAATGGATATCACCAAAAGGAAACCGGACTTCCATCTATCCGAGGATGGGATTCCGAAGTTCCGTGGATGGTTATGTGTGCCAGATGATGCAGAACTTAAGGAAGAGATATTGTCAGAAGCTCACCGCAGCAGTTACAATATTCACCCAGGTAGTACAAAGATGTATCAGAACTTATGACATCATTATTGGTGGAATGGCATGAAGGTGGATGTAGCCAATCACATGGCCAAGTTTTAACATGCCAACAAGTGAATGCGCAACATTGCAAGCGGGGTGGGATGTTGCAGCTATTGAAAATCCCCGAATGGAAGTGGGAGCATATCACGATGGACTTTGTCATAGGATTGCCGAGGAGTCAGAGGGGCCATGATTCAATTTGGGTGGTAGTTGATCGATTGACAAAGTCAACACATTTTCTGGCAATGAAAAAGGACGTGTTAGAAAGGTACGCAGAGCTTTATGTACGACAGATAGTCCGCCTACATGGAGTGCTAGTGACGTTTACTTCGGACCGTGATCCTAAGTTTATTGCCACTTTTTGGAAAAGTCTTCAGACGGCACTAGAAACGAAGTTACAGTTCAGCACGGCCTATCATCCGCAAATGGATGGCCAGTCTGAGAAGACGATTCAAACCCTGGATGATATGCTGCGAGCATGTGTGTTAGATTTTAAAGGCAGTTAGGAAGAACAGTTGTCTTTGGTTGAATTTGCCTACAACAATAGCTACTAGTAGAGTATCAAAATGGCATCGTTTGAAGCATTGTATGGCAGAGCTTGTAGAACGCCGGTGTGTTGGGATGAAGTTGGTGAAAGGAATATAACAGGTCCAGAGTCAGTTCATCAGTTAGTCAAGGTAGTCAAGGTTATTTGGGATAGATTTAAGACTGCTTAAAGCTGCCAAAAGAACTATGTACATCCAAGACGTAGGCCTTTGGAATTTCAAGTAGGAGATCACGTCTTCCTCAAGGTGTCGCCAATGAGAGGATTATCACGGTTTGGCAAGAAAAGGAAGTTGAGCCCAAGATATGTGGGTCCCTTCGAAGTTTTAGAGAGAATCGGACTCTGGCCTATCATCTCACGCTGCCGCCAAATTTGTTCCAAGTTCATAATGTATTCCACGTGTCTATGCTAAGGAAATACGAACCGAATCTGACCCATGTGTTGAATTATGAAAAAATAGACGTGGAGTGTGGTACGTGGAAAGGCCAGTGAGGATCGACAATAGAATGGAACGAGCATTGCGGAACAGGACAATTTCGATGGTTAAAGTGGTTTGGGAGCATCATGGAACAAAAGGTGCAATGTGGGAAAGTGAGGAGCGGATGCGACATCAATACCCCCATTTATTTGAGTAGTCGGGTTTGATTGTAAATTTTAAGGACGAAATTTTTGTAAATGGGGAAGAGTTGTGACATTCTGAATTTCGACCCATTTTTGGAATTTATAAAATGTGTATTTCATCAACGCGCTTGTAGTATAATCTCACCCGGAACTGATCACTCTCGGGTTATTAACCGTTAGGGAAAGGTTAATTGGAAATTAATTACTTGGACCTAAGAACTTGACCATGGTTCGATCGAGGTCGCCATGGCTCGAGTAAAACTTAGATGTGGCTCGATTTCAAATCAACCACGAGTCGATATGTGTAACTCCTAAAAACCACCTGTTAATTTTGAGATTCGCTAAAGTAGCGTTTGATCGAATTTGGCCATTATTTAGAGCCCGGACTTGGGTGTCGAATTTCTCGAAGCTCACGATGAAATTAATTGGATGACGTCAAAATAAATGTGGGCAACCTCGAGATTGCCCGGATTTTTCGGAAATTGAAATTTGGACCGGGTGTGAATTTATACCAGTATACCTCCCTCTTTATTTAAATCCTTCTATGTATTTTAGCCTTTTATTTTAATTTGGAATTGGGATTAATGGGAACCTTTGGATCTTCGTTTGACCCACAAGATGGTTTTGTGGCCCTTGGACCAACTTGAGTGGATTTGTGGACTTTTGTTTGTACTCTCTCTCTCTCTCTCTCTCTCTCTCTCTCTCTCTCCTGCCCACTCTTTCCTCTCTCTCTCCTCTTCTGCCGAACTCTACCTCCGAGCGTGCGCCTCCCACTGCCCGTTGCCCAGCTACCGCACGCTGCTGACCGGCCACTGCGCGCCGTCCGCCGTAGCCGCCATTCGGCCGTCCGTCCCAGCCCAAGGCCGCCGCCATCCGTCCTGCCTCCTTCCCTGACCCGACTTGTCTTCTTCCTTCCCTCCCCTTCGCACAAGCAGCAGCTCGCTAGCTGCCAGTGCCACCATGCCTGCCACTATCCAGCGCTGCCCAACTGCCTACAGCCTCGTCTTGCCGTCGTTGACCACCGCTGGCCCCGCCATTGCCGACGCGATTCCTCCCCTTCCCTTGTTCTGCTCCGACTCCTCCCATGCTCTACCTCACCAGCCCATCGCCGTGCCTCGCTCGACTGATCGTCGCTGCTGCTGTTGGTCGTCGTTTCTCATACCGTCTCACCACCACCACCCAGCTCTTCTTCATGCCATGTCGTCGCCTCTACTGTCGCCGGCGTCACTGTGGCCGCTGCTATTGCTACTCCCTTGTTCCGGCCAGCTGCCCCCTCCTATATTTTCTCTCTAGCCGCGCCCCCTTAACTGCCCGCCGCTACTTGTCCTTGCTATTTCGGTGACAACGCAGCTACTTCTTCCCTGCTCGCCGTCTTCGCCATGAACTCCAGCCGTTCACCCCTTGGTCGCCACCCTCGTCATTGTCGTCCCTGCTCCGGCCTTGCCATTGCCGCCGCTGCTGCTGTCGCTGGCCCCTGCTGCTGCTAAGCTATTGCGGTTACTGTTCCAACGACTTGCCACTCTTGTTTGACTTGTTCTTGGCTTAGGAATCGGGTAAGCGATTCCCTAATCCTAGCTTAGGACTTCAGGTATTGTTAAACTTGTTTAGGGGTTATTTGATGTGGTATTGTGGCTGATTATGGGGCTGTTATTGGGTGAGTTGTAGGATGAAATGTGGACTTATTGTGGCTGGTATCGTGACTAAATTAGGGACCATTACGAGCTGGATTAGTAATGGGTCCGACGGGTTGATGTCCGATAAGTTTTAGAGTGGAATGTGGACTATTGTGTTGAATGGTGTGCTAAGTTGTGGCTGGTGGTTGTTCCCCCTAGTGGGCTGTTTTAATACTAGATTATGAGTTGCATGGGTTGAATTGATGGTTGGTCGAGATTGCCTTGTGGTGCTCATGCATGCTTGATGAAATGTGACTCGAATTGGTGGAATCGTGGCCATTTTGGTGTGCAAATATGGCGAATTGTGTTGTGGTTGTTTGAGCACGCTTGGGTGATGTTTGATTATGTGAATGACATAGAAATGGATTGGATTGCGTGGGGTGTGTGTTTGCCTAAGTGCCCTGATGCATGTTTACGCAGGGATTGAAATGTCCTGAGGCGTGCTACGAGGGACAAAGCCCGGATAGATCAGAGGGCTGCCAACCTGATGAGTATTACGCTGGTCGTGGATGGTTTAAGTGAAATCATATGCGTACGATGTTGGGTTGATGGTGATGTGTTGTGAATTGTATCGCATTTTAGTGAATTGACTAATGTGCAGGGTTGGTGCATAATTTATGGTGAGGTAAGGTTGTTTGTACGAGTTCTAGTATTTCGATTGTTGGATTGTGTGCTTAGTCTTGTATGGGGTACGCTTTGGCCTATGTTAGGTTTAGGTTGTCTGCTTATTGAGATTTATTCTCATAGTTGATTCATAAATCATTTCAGATCCTCGACCCTAATTATGAATCACACATTGAGATGTTTGGAGTCCCCATGCATACTGTTCATATGAAGATCGAGTACCCCGTGGGTATAGATAAGACCTACATTAGGCACTCTAGTACGGTTTGGGTAGACGAAGGCCTAGACGAATTATAGCGTCACACCTATCTAGATTGGTTCTATCGTGAGGGGTTAGAGACGATTGGCCCGATTCGTGGTTTCGAAGGACAATAGCATGGTGGCTAGGATGCCATGGACCGGGAGCCTGTGGATAAGTATGCTGTTGATGGTGAGGTCATCGATCCTGAAGACCCTCCTGAGGACCCTAGCCCTGAGCCGGATCCTATAGTACCTGAGCCCGTACCGGAGTCTGAGGAGTCTAAACCCGAAGAAGAACCCGAAGAGGAGCCCATGGAGTTTGAACCCAAGGAAGAGCCTATGGAGTCCGAGCCCGAGAAAGAGCCCATGGAGTCGGAGCATGGGGAAGAGCCGATCGAGATCGAGACAGATACAAAAACTAAGTCCATGGGGTTTTACTTGGACTGGGCGTCGTAGAGGTAGTGAGTGCTAGGTTTAGAGACCTTTTGGTGGAGCCCCTTTTGTATAGCTAAGTTAGCCTACCCGACCACCTATCCCTTTTTGATGATGATGGTGGATTCTAACCCTAGGGGCCTAATGCTCGTTTTGTAAGGATGAATGTTGTAAGTCCACTTTATGTATGAAATGCATCGTGGTTTATTTAAGTGTTTCCTTACTACCCCTTTCTTTGTTTTTTGTCTGGGTGTTTATAATCGTTTCCGCTTGTGCTTATTGATTGACGCTTGATTGGGTAGGCAACGAGTCCTGGGACGTCGCATTCGTTACGACCGTTGAGGGGTGTCCCGAGTCTGTTGGGGTTCGGGGCGTGACATTCGCAATGTATACAATTCGATTGATCCGATAAGGTCTTTCAAAAGATTGTAATGTAGGCTTGGTCAATGGCTATTCAAAAGATAGGTGTTGACACCTAAATTTTACCGACCATTTAGTGTACTTTGCATAGAAAATTAGGGATTAAATTTTTAACCCCTAAACAAAAATATTTAAATTGCCTAACATGTAATTTAGGTTCATTTAGTTTAATTGCATTTTTTTTATCAAATTGGCGTTGGCAAACGAGTTTAAATTTAATCGAATGGAACTCGGCTCGCTCGGGAATGCAAGGGTCGGGAATTTCAAGACGAACGGGCTTAGTTGTTTTAATTGAGCTTAATTCAGCCCATTATGCTTAATTAATTAGAAGCCCAAGTTAAATTAGCCCATTTAAATTTAATTAAACTTAAGCCCAAGCCAAAGCCCATTAGGACTCTAAAGCCCATCTAATTGACCTAGGTTAGAGTTATATAAACATCTTTAGGTCAGAATTTGGAGGAGGGACAATAAGTCAGATCAGAAATTTTTAGTGAGTGAGAGAGAGAGAGAGAGAGGAGAGGTCGGCAACACCGCCGCCGCCGCCGCGCCCCCTTTTTGCGCGTCGCACCTGTCGTCGTACTGGAGCCGCCGTGCCTGCCCCGTCTCACGCCGCGCCGACCTCTCCCGCCGGCACCCATAGTTGTCGTATCGCCACAAGCTGCTACCCCGGGGACGCCCAACACTTGTCCTCGCCGCCGTGCGCCACTGTTTCACCTTATCTCTGCCCGGAACAGCCGCCTGGAGCCGCCGCTCATTGCTGCTTCACGCCGACGTTCCCTGCATTCTGCCTAAATACGTGCCGTGCCGCCCCGAAGCACCGCCTCAGCCACGTCCCTGCTGCAGCCCATCGCCGACGACGCTGCCGTGCGCCTCTACCTCCTCATCGCCGTACACCGTCGCCCAGACGTCCCAGCAGCTCGTCCCGCCACGCCGGGGCCTTTTCCGGAGCTGCCCGTCGTGCCAACCGCCAGTCCTACCGGAGCACCGCCCGTAGGACGCTGACCCCTGCTGCTGCCGTGCTGTTCCACCGCCGCCCTTGACGTCGCTTCCCACCAGCCACATCGATCGTCTCAGCCGCGCCTCAGCTCTCTCCTCGGTGTCGCCCGCCGTGCGCCGCCCCTGCCCGTTGCTGCTGTTTTCCCCGCCACGAAAGACCGTCGCCCGTTGCCGTCCCTGCCGGAGGTCCCTGTGGAAGCCCGCCGCCATAGCCCACCTATTATCCCGCTGATCTCGCCGGTGCCGTGCTGCCGTCCACCATGAGACGCCCATCGGAGCATCGCCGCGTCGACAGCCGCACTGCCTCAGCCATTCTGCCACGCTGGACCGTTCTCGATGTCGCCGGTGAGCCGTGATCCACCGTCCTGTTGCTGTCGTGCCGGAACAGTACTCGCCGAGCACGTTGTTCCCGCCAGTGCCGGTCTTGCCGTGCCTTGTCTCCCGTTGTCGTCGGCTGTCCCGGTCGCCGGTTGTCCCGATCTCGATCCGCAAGCTCATCCCGAGACGTTTCAAATTTGGAGATTATATGCAAATTAGGTAAGATTATTATCCGATAATTTTCAGAATATTAAATTTTCTAATTTGGGTGTTTGAATATTTCATGAATATCGTGTCAATTTGCTAGATATCTTAGGATAATGTTCAGGATATCCGCAATGTTTGAAAATATTCAAATTAGGAAGATTTCCTAATTTAGCAACGTATCTGGACGACTATCCGACCTTATCCCTAAGGTACAATACGCAGCGATACGGAATTTCATTATCTTATCCATAACTATTTGGATACGATGATGGAATTTATCTGCTTTCCAAATTTGAACGATCGACTATCCGTTAATATCTATAAGTATTTAATTTAAATTGGGACTTAAGGTGGCATGTTTCCTAGTTTAAATTAAGGATTGTTTTAATCCGAACGGATTATTCACGTTATTTTTTAATTCCGAATTTTCAAGAAAACCCTAAAGGGAGAATGAATTGCTTTAGGGTAGATTAGGATAGATTGCATTCTTAATTTCAGCAATTTATTATTTCGAATTTTAATAAAAAATCCCAAAAATAAGTCATTTTAGGATATGTTAAATCGTCATAGGTTGCATGTTAATTTAGGTATATTTTTATTCCGAATTTCATTAAAAAATACAAAAAGATAAATCATTTGCACATCATTAGAATTAGGTCACGTCGTCGCACGATATATAGTTTGCATGTTAGGTTGCATGAATTCGCATGTCATTCTTGCATGTCATTGCATGTAGACTAGATTTCATTTAAACAAGTGAAAATAAAAAAAAATGAGTGAATTGCTTGTTAATTAGAAATCATATTAGGGTTGTTGATGTGATTTTCTAGCTAACAATACAGATGCTTGCGTTGGTTCGAGGTAAGTAATTCTTCCAATTTGCAATTTATTTAATGCTTTTCTGGGTGTTAAATTGGTGGTTTGCGCACCCGCATGAACACCTCATATGTTAGTGACTAAAGTTAAAATGGATCTAAACTGCCTGCCAAAATATTTTTGAAAAGAAAAAGGTACTGAATGGGCGTTAGACTAGATCTAGCGTAATCAAGTCCTCGGGCTTAGAATCTTTGGTTTGTAGGAATAAAGCATATCTCCCTATGTTTTATTTAGGTTTCTAATCGACCTACCACAAATAGATTAGTGGCGACTCCAAGCATGAAAATATTTGCATGTTAAGAACTTAAACCCTAAGTTGCAAATCGGTAGGGCTTGGGAGGACCCGAGTTAAGATCAATCTTAATAATCCATTAACCCGAGAAATTGAGAAATTTTCTAGGGTCGCGACAGCCTGGCGACTCCGCTGGGGACTTGAGTTAAAAATCTTAGTGGACTTAGGCCAATTTTTCATTTCAAAAATAATTTTTGTTTGGCAGCAAGGATCCTAGGTACGTCCCTAACATTTTAAGGTGTTAAATGTTCTTGCAGTATGGGAGGTATAAGGGGAGGCGTGATTGTTAACTCTTATTTTGCAGGGAGGTGTTCGGATGTATGGTTTAATTTATGCACGAAGCGCTGTTTGATATTACCTGTTATGCATGCCTTACATTTACACTACACAGCACACACTACCCACTGCCGGACCTGGGCGGCATAGGTTTAAGATGGTACTGAGACAGTGGATACCCCGACCAAAATCACGTGGTACAGATCGCCCTCCTCGGTCCCGAAAATTTCTTTCATGGTGTCATTGAGTACCCACCACGGTTGTAACCCCACGCAACCCGGGTCGGCTCTTTGATTAAGCTGGAGTCAGGGGAATCCCAGCCTAACCACCACTATGACTGGTTTAGCTCGGTAATCCTCGCGTCTCCACTTTGCAAGCCAGAGTCTAGGTAGAAATCGAACCTCACATTTCATGTGCATGTCTATGTGATTGCCATTTTCCTACCCGGTGAAGTAAGTGTTCTGAACCTTTATCTCGCAATTTACTTATCTTTCGTATTTTCTTTGGTCGGTCCATGACATTAGGTCGGTCATGAGTCTTGGTCTATACACTATGGGAGGGGCAGACATCCGGATTCTTGATGCTCCTAAGGACGAGCTCTGTGCCTGGTGGAATCTACTCAGTCTGACCAAGCGCAAGCTAGTTGAGGGCCACATCGGAAGGTTGCTCCCCCTATTGGAAGTCAAAGTCCGTACCGGCCTCGTTCAAGCATTAGCACATTTCTGGTGTCCCGAGACAACCAACTTTATATTCGGTAAGCACGAGCTCACCCCGACTTTGGAAGAATACAGTGTGCTCATTGGAAAACCTTTAGGTTCGGAGTTAATTACACCACCTTTGAGAATCGATTCCACTCAAATGTGTGCTGAATTTCTGAATGTCAGAAAGCATGAATTGGAAAAGGTTTTGAAAGCAAATCGTGGGACCTGTCTTTTTTCATTCTTAAGTCAGTGTTTTGAAAAAGCCTCACCATTTCAAAAGGGCAGAATCTTTTTACTAGCATTCTTCGGGTTTATAATTTTTCCTCACTGCAAGAATGCATGTAACCCGTCAATTGCATGGTTGGTCCAACAAGTCTGCCTTGAAAAGAATTTTGTCAACACCGTCTTAGCCGAGACTTTCATTTCTCTCACTAAATTCAAGCGAAACGTTGACAAAACATTTCATGCACCCCTTGAACTATTGAAAATTTGGTTTTTATCTCATATAAAGGGATGTGGCGATTTACTCAAAATATCCGAACTTATTGATTCTAGTCATCCCGTTTTAAGCTACAAAGAAAAACAAGGGAATGCACCTGATTATCACTACTCCGAATGGATCATTTTCATGAAAAATGCTAGACCCCAAGGTTTCCAATGGCATGCTAGTTGGTTCAATGTCGAGGAAGCTCGGCTTACGTGTAATGGTGTTGGACCGGTTCTACTTTTGGGCTTCACTGGCGCAATTGAATACTACCCCGCCAGAGTGTCCCGACAGTACCAGATTCTCCAGGGGCTCCCTCCGGCGTTACAATCTAAGCTCCTCCAAGTCGATTTCTCCGACGAGGGTGAAGACCATGAAGGGACTGTAGCTCAACTCACGAAAATGTGGAAGAAGTGCCGTGTTTTAAAGGTAGCCCGACCCGAAGAACAGCTCAAGGGGGAGCAGAAGTCCTACTTTGCAACGGCCAAGTACATTCGACGGCACAAAATCCCGCAGGAGTTACTCCTGAAGATATCCAAGGTGCCTCTCAAGACCGCCAATTGCTCATAGAACAACCGCCTCAAGAGAAAGGTCGAAGAAGCTCAAGAAAAGGCGTCCAAGATAGCTCGAGCTTATGAGCAGCTGAAGAAGGATGTCGCCTCCCATATGTCTATAGATCAAGCTAAATAAAAAGCTTAAAGTTCTTTTTTCATTTTCGTTTCAATTTCGGTCTTTTAAGATTTTGTTTAGGAATCGAGTCATTTGCTCTTTCATTCAGTATAAACTCATTTCAAGTCATCAGTCTTTGTAAAAATTTTTCCTCATTTCAATAAAAAAATCTTTTCAATTCAAAGCGGTTAGACCAATGTCATGGATCGACGCATGATTTCGGTTGACACTTATGTATGCCTGTTTCATGCAAATTAGGTAACTACGGACTGATCACGATCGCCTATTCGCACACGGTCAAGAGCTAGAATGGCCGATCAAACCGACTTGCAAGAGCGTGTTGTCGGTATGGAAGACCAGATCAAGCAACTTGCCGTCGCAATGCAACAAATGACCGCTGAAATCAAGACCCTTTGGTCGATCCCTGTTCCAGCACCCCCTGAAGCATCAGCCCCGAAGCATAAAAGTGGAAAAGGTGTTGATTTTGAGGAAGATGACGATATTCCTGACTTGGAAGATGACCCCGTTCAGATCGTCGTCAACAAACCTAAGCCTGATGAATGTGTCAACAAGCTTGCAGAGAGAGTTAAACAGCTGGAGGATTCACAGGATTCACCTTCGATCGATCTGTCTCTATATTCACAGATCAAGATCCCGAAGAAGTTCAAGATGCCGGACTTTGACAAGTACAATGGCACTACGTGCCCAAAAGCCCACCTGTAGTTGTACCATGTGCAAATGACCTCGTACGTTGACAACGAACTCCTGATGATCCATGCATTCCAAGCCAGCTTGACTGGCTCTGCTCTGAACTGGTACCTCATGAAGAAGATAAACGGCCTCAAAACCTAGAAGGAAGCTAGTGAAGCGTTCCTAAAGTAGTATAGGTTCATAACAGACATCATTCCTACCCGTGATGATCTCGAGCGTGCTCAGATGAAAAAGACTGAGTCCTTCAAGGATTACGCCATCAGATGGCGAAATCTAGCCGCTCAGGTTGTCCCAGAACCTATTGACAGTGAGTTGAAAAGAATGTTCATCAAGACTCTCCCGTTCGAGTACCATAATCGAATGGTGGCCATTCCGGCTGACAACTTCAACCAACTCATCCCCATAGGCGAACAGATCGAGATAGGGTTGAAGGATGGGTGGTTTGTGGAGCCGTCTTCGTCGACCAAAAGATTTGGCGCAAGGAAGGAGAAAGAACCGGCAGCTGAAGTGAATATGACGTATAACCAACCGAGCCGGCAAAATACTAACCCAGCCCCGGCAATAAGTTCAGCAACAAAACACGAGTCGTCAACCTTTTCAGAGGAGGAACAACATGAGGCAATTCACCCCCTCCCCGGATCGTTGTCTCAAGTATTGGCAGTGCTCCGGAAGAAAGGCTTACTCACCACCGAGCCAAAGCGGCCCAATCCTGAGCAGTTCTATAACTTCGACCCATCGAAGAAATGCGATTATCATATGGGCAAGCTGGGACACTCAATCGACGTTTGCCTTATCCTCAAGCACCGAATCCAGAGCCTTCTGGACACCAAGGCTTTCTCATTCCAACCTGCTAAGCCGAATGTTCAGAGTAACCCGCTCCCTGATCACGCGGGCAATGTGAATGCCATATTTAGCTTCAATGCTGGTCGAATCAAGAACGTCAGGGTATACACCACCGAGGTCTATGGTGAGCTGGTCAAAGCTGGTTGTTACCCGAGTAATGAGGTCATTTCCCTGGCTATCAAGAGGGAAAGAATCTCAAGCATGGTAGAAGCTGGGATGATTGTTTATGCTGACTATACTGGCATCGTTTCCACTATCTCCGAGGTCGTCATTAACTGGGACGAGGAGTTTGCTATGCTAAGCACCGAGAGGGACAAGCTCGATCCCTTACCTGAAGACATGCCTCCGCTCAAAGACGCGACTGATTATGAAGGGATCATAATAAACACGCCCGTAGCTGATGAAGGGATAGTGATCGAGATACTTCAACCGTACGAATACTCGAATGATAAGGTAGTCCATTGGTCCTACAGTCTTGATGTCGACTTAGTCACCAGATCCAGACATGCCTATGGCCAAGCAAATGCTCAACCTGCAAAGCCTGTCACCGATGAAGAAGCCAAAGAGTTCCTGGCTGTGATCAAAGCCAGTGAATACAACATAGTAGAGCAGTTGCGCAAGATGCCTGCGTAAATCTCTCTACTTGAATTACTCCAAACATCTGTCAAACATCAAAAGGCCCTGATGAAAGTTTTGAGTGAAGTCCATGTGCTCGAGACGATCGACCACGACAAATTGGAGGAATTTGTTGGTTCCATACTCCTCAAGGACCTTATAGCCTTTTCGGATGAGGATTTCCCTCTAGAAGGCAGAGGACATACTAAAGCATTGTATATTTCTGTCAAATACAAGGCCTCGCACGTAGCCCGGGTGCTAATTGATAACGGTTCAGCCTTGAACATCTGTCGTCTGGCGACTTTATATTGCCTTAAGATAGATCCTTCTAGGATAAATGTTGCGAAGACTTCCGTGCAAGCCTTTGACGGAACGAAGAAAGAGGTGATGGGAGAAATCTACCTTGACATACAGATAGGACTAACAGTATTCAACATCCTATTTCAAGTCATGGACATTCCCACTGCATTTAACTTTCTGTTGGGTCGTCCATGGATTCATACTGCTGGAGCTGTCCCGTCCAGTTTACATCAGAAAGTGAAGTTCGTTGTGGAAAGAAAGTTAATCACGGTGCATGGTGAAGAAGAGCACTCAATTTATCATGCAACGACTATCCCCTATGTTGAGCCGGATTGCAAGGTCGAATCGAGTTATCAATCGCTTGAGCTCGTATCGACCATACACGCGTCTAGAGGATCATCACCACCAGTTCCTGAGGTGTCAAATACTGCTGTCATGGTCAAAAGAGTAATGGTGTCCCATGGCTTTATTCCGAACGAAGGCCTTGGCAGGGATGGTCAAGGTATCCGCCGACTGGTTAAAGTCTCTCAAAGACCTCGCACTTCTGGATTGGGGTATCAGAGGTCAACTGTGCCAAATAATGAAAGGCGTGGACGTGGACATAGCCAGCAATCCGAAGAAGAGCCGAATGTTGAAGAACGTAGCTGTGGAACTGCCCAAAATAATGGAGAACTTGGGCGGGCTAGGTTGCTTCCACACATCCGCACCACATTCCCGGGCCCTGCAAGAATGATGCACGAAGAGAAGGAAGTGATTGACACTCTGGGGCAACCGAGCGACAAGTTCGACTATTATGTGAATTACTCAGTGCCCCCGAGCTTCTATGTTGATCCCCGTGACATTGTCTCTGACGGATGGAGAGGTATGGATGATCCGACACCTCAAATGATAGAAGACTCTGACGATGCAATAGAGGGAATCACTGCCTTGTTTGATGACATCTTCATCGGAGCTATCGAAGGAGGACCGTTAGAGGGAATGGGCACAGGTCCACAAGAGTAAAATTTTTACTTTATCGTACACTCCCCTGCGTGGGAATCTTTACTGCTTTTTTAGGACTTGCCCCGTCTCGGGTGCTGCTTTCCATTTTCTTTTCTAGGACTTGATTGTTGCAATTTCCATTCAATAAATGTAATTCATTTTGAAATGATCAATGAAATTACAAGTTATTTTCAGTTTTTGAGGGCATGTTGAGGTACATCAAACCAGCCAGGTGATGATATCCAACCGATAAAAGAAAATATAGTACAAGGAGAATTCTGAGGCCTGGGCTTTTTCATGCTTCCTCGTGTTAAAACCTTTTCGAAATGAATTTAAAAAAAACAGAGTCAAGAAAAATTACAAAAAAAATAATTAAAAATAAAAAACATTTACAAAAATACAATGTTTACCCCTGTTTGTCCCTCTGAATCCCTTACTTTATGTTTCAGGGATAATCTTGTGACATGCGAGAGTATGGGAACGGTTCAATCCGATGAATTATGCGCCACCGAGCTTGATCTTGATGATACCAACGAACTCGACGATTCCTCGAACCTTCAGCGCGACCTAAAGCATCATGAAAGACCTAAAGTCCTGACGGTAGATTAAATTATCATCGTCAATCTGAGTGATTCCGGAGAACCCAAGGAGGTGAAAATAGGGACAACTTTTCCCGAAAGTGAAGCCAAACGCCTGGTCCAGTTGCTGAAGGATTACTAGGATATTTTTGCCTGGTCGTATGCCGATATGCCAGGTTTAGACTCTTCTATTGTGGAGCATGGCTTGCCTACTAATCCCGGCATGCCGCCCAAGAAACAGAGGCTACGAAGAACCAAACCTGAGCTTTCTAAGAAAATAGAAGAAGAGGTCAGCAAGCTTTTGAAAGTGGGATTCATCGAAGTCACCCAATACCCTACTTGGGTAGCCAACATCGTGCCAGTCATGAAGAAAGATGGCCGAGTTCGGGTTTGCATCGACTATCGCGACCTGAACAAGGCTAGCCCTAAAGATGACTTCCCATTACCGTACATAAACGTTCTGGTAGACAGTACTACTGAATTCGAGTTGTTTTCCTTCATGGATGGTTTCTCGGGCTATAACCAAATAACAATGAAAGACAGCGATAAGGAGAAAACAACATTCATCACTCCTTAGGGTACATTCCACTATAAGGTCATGCCATTTAGTCTAAAAAATGCCGGGGCAACGTACCAACGGGCAATGGTCACTCTCTTCCATGACATTATGCATAAGAAGATTGAGATCTATGTCGATGACATGATTGCCAAGTCTCATCCCGGAAAGAGTCATGTTGATACCCTGAAGAAGTTGTTCGACCGACTCCGTGAGTTTAAACTCCGTCTCAATCCAGCGAAGTGCATATTCGGAGCAACTTCAGGCAAGCTACTCGGATTCGTAGTAAGCAGTAAGGGCATTGAAGTCGATCCTTCCAAGATAAAGGCTATATGTGAGTTGCAACCCCCATCGACCGTGAAAGAAGTGCGGAGCCTCCTGGGCAGATTGAACTACATAGCTCGTTTCATTTCCCAGCTTTCCGAAACTGCTAAACCGTTCTTCAAACTTCTAAAAAAGAATGCTCAAGTGGAGTAGGACGATAATTGCCAGAAAGTGTTTAGTGAACTGAAGCAGTACCTGATGAAACCACCAGTGCTAGTCCCTCCGATGCCAGGCCAGCCTTTGATCATTTATCTCACGATTCATAGCGAGTCTTTGGGTGTGATGTTAGCCTAGAAAAGCCTTGAAGATGGAAAGGAGCGAGCCATTTATTACTTGAGTAAGAAATTTACCGTCTCGGAGTTGAATTACCCTGAAGCCGAGAAGACTTGCGCTGCACTAATATGGATGCTTCATAAGCTGCGGCAATATACATTGCATCACCAGACTTTGCTGGTGACTGAAAATGATCCTATCAAGTATCTACTTGATCAACCGGCTTTGGTGGGGAAGCTAGCCAAGTGGCAAATTTTGATTTCAGAATTTGATGTCCAGATGATGCCACAGAAGTCAGTCAAAGGCCGAGTAATTGCTGATGTGTTAGCCGAGAATCCTGGAATCTCGAATGGTGATAGATATTCTCCAGAAGATCGCATTTTGTTAATAAAGGAAGACGCGTGGACTATGTTCTTCGATGGAGCCGTGAACTTGACTGGTTCCGGTACCGGGGTAGTCTTAATATCCCTAGATGGGCAAAATTATCCAGTAGCAGCAAAGTTGGTGTTCCCGTGTACCAACAACATAGCAAAGTACGAAACTTGCATCCTCAGACTCCAAGCCGCAGTGGAAATGGGAATAACCAAGTTGAAAGTGTTTGGTGATTCCGCTCTGATTATTCTCCAAACTGTAGGAGAATGGAAGACGAGAGACACCAAATTAGTGCCGTATCATGAATACCTCGAAGAAATCATAAAGGAATTCGAAGACATTCCCTTCGAGTACTTGTCAAGATCCCACAATCAGTTCGCTGATGCAATAGCTACGTTATCTTCCATGCTGCAAGTGACCGGTGGAGTAGAGGTAGAACCCTTGAAGATCGAAGTCCTAACAAAACCGGCCTACTGTATGGTTGTGACCAGAGAACCTGATGAAAAGCCATGGTATTAAGACATCATGAGTTACATCCAGAGACAAGAGTTTCCTGAAGGAAGCACTCCGGCCGACAAGAAGTACATAATGAAAATGGCTTCAAAATTCTTTGTCAGTGGTGAAAAGCTGTACAAGAGATCCTATGATTCGATTCTGCTAAGGTGTGTAGACACAGCTGAAGCTACCGGAATCATGCAGGAAGTACATGAGGGGGTATGTGGTCCACACATGAACAACCACATGTTGGCTAAGAAGATCATGAGGTTGGGCTATTATTGGCTCAGTCTTGAAAGTGACTGTATCCAGCATATTCAAAGATGTCATCGCTGTCAGGTTCATGGGGATAAAATAAATATTTCCCCCACGAAGTTACATCAGATGTCCGAGCCATGGCCTTTTTCAATGTGGGGCATCGATGTGATAGGCCCAATTAATCCCAAGGCATCGAATGGACACCGATTCATCTTGGTTGCGATTGATTATTTCTCCAAGTGGATTGAGGCGACATCTTATGCAAATGTTACTGCGAAGAATGTTGTAAGATTCATTAGGCGAGACATAATCGCTCGTTATGGCGTCCCCGAAACTATTATCACCGATAATGAGACGAATTTGAACAACAAGTTCATGGACCAGTTATTCGATGAGTTCAAGATCCGGCATCTGAATTCGTCTCCCTATCGTCCGCAGATGAATGGAGCGGTTGAAGCTGCTAACAAGAACATCAAGAAGATTCTGGCCAAAACGGCTGAAAACCATCGTGATTGGCACGAAAGATTGCCGTTTGCACTAATGGTGTATTGGACTTCCATCCGAACCTCTATCGGTGCAACCCCTTTTTCCTTGGTGTATGGCATGGAAGCAGTCCTGCCGGTCGAAGTAGAAATCCCTTCCTTGCGAGTTTTATCCCAGGTGGAGTTATCTGAAGTAGAATGGATGCGACAAAGACACGAGCAGTTGAACCTGATTGATGAAAAGCGGTTGAGAGCCATTTGCCATGGTCAAACCTACCAGCAGAGGATAGCTAGATCCTTCAACCAAAAGGTGCGGCCAAGACACTTCGAGGTAAATGATATAGTCCTAAGGAAGGTGCTGCCAATCTTCCCTATTCCCGAAGGAAAATTTGCCCCAAACTACATCGGTCCGTATGTGGTTAAAAAGGTGCTTCCCGGAGGTGCCCTGATTCTCGCAGAAATGGATGGTCGTGAGTTCTCCAATCCTGTTAATTCTGATGCTATAAAGATGTATTATCCTTGATAAAACCTGACATTTTGCAGCAAAAGTTTTCCAGTGTTCGTTTTTATGTTCTGAATTGCAAACATTTCACTGATGAATAAATGGTTTCAATCAATTTCAAGCTAAAGATGTTTGCATTAGCTTTAATTTCTGCATGGTTATTTTGTCAATCAGTATTATTTATTTCAAAGGGGAGGTCTATTTAGACAATCTAATAATTCATGTGGAATGAACTGAACGTGTCGAATGAGGTACATCGGGATGATGGAAGGCAAGCCCTATCCTATACACAGTCCCATGTACTAATCCCCAGTGAGTTGAGTTGACAAAAAATTCCATGTCTGCAAGGTAAAGAGTTCTCTCGCTAAAGGTACGATGACCGAAATGACAAGAGGCATTTCATTTCTCTACCTTAAACACTACAAGTTTTCCCTTGTTTCGTCACTTTGAGCCTAAACTTGGAGAAATCCTTTCAAATTACCCCTGTCAAGAACTACCCCACATCGGGGCAAACTGGAGGTAAATTAGCATTATAAGGTGAAAAATGTGTAGAAATTTTCTTGCTCTCACTTGCATCAATCTTCGAATGTTGCTTTTTCAGATGAATTCACGCGAAGTTCGAGTGCCTTAGGATGACGAAGAGCATTTCTTTCTCTATCATATACACATTTTATCCTTTGCTAAGCCCAATTGAGCATGTAAATTCGTTTCATATAAACCCAGTTGGTGATCATCCCTACACTGGGGCAAGGCAAAAGGTCATTATTGTTCAAGCAGTGTATCCGGAGTGTCGATTGAAGACGAGAGACTTTTGAGTTCAAACAGTGAGCCAATCACTTAGATATAGTTGGCTAGTATTTACATTGTAAGAGGCATGTGTAAAAAAAAAAAGCAAAGCAAAATGGGGCAAGAAAAAGCAGTATGCCTGGTAAAAGTAAGGACAATGCCCAATGAAAAATGTCAGGGTATGACATATCAAAATCATCCCCAATAGAACAGTAGTCCTACAAGTCTCAAAGGAATCAAATGATGAACTCCCGAAGCCAATGGAACATCTGCCGAGGAGATAATCTATGGTGAAGAAAAAGACCGGTGACAATGCCGAGATGATCACCAACTTATTCATCCCAATCATACACATTTTGAGCCTAATGATCTATTCATTTCTCAACGCATGAGCCTAGCCTACGTTACATCCTTTGCAAAGTCTCTTCAGATTAGAGCACTTGAACTAACGTAGAGTTTCAGATGTTAAAAGCTTATCTCATTTTGCAGGGTTCTTGACTTGTAAACCCGAAAACAATTGCAGAGTATTTTCTTTCAATAGCCTTGACTCAAAAAGTCTCTTTTGCTAAGCCATTGACCAAGCCCATATTACGTTCCTGGCAAAGACCTCTTGGATTGGTAAGGTCGTACCGCTTGCGAGAATACTCGGACCCTTATCGACATGATGATGGTGAGATATAGAGATTCTCATAAATCAGCATTTTTCAATGAGAATGAGTGAAAGCCCTTTCGGATCGAGAGTCCCTTATTCGACATTTTCAAGACACCCATTTGTGAGTTAGGATTGTCTTGTCATGATTTCTCCCCAGCGGAGTTTGTAATGCCGATTTGACAAAACCATCGTGCATAAAAATCAGTTGAAATCATAGTACATGTGTGCATATTCTTGATAGTGTGCGAATGCATATTACATGTTGCCTAAAACCGTGTCTAGCAGGAGATACACCCTCACAGTTGGAGATATCGCCAGGTAAGTATATCTCTATCCCTTGGATGTCTATGACTATCTAGGTATCCCTAACCTGTTCGAGCAATCATCAGGTCCCATATTTGATCATTTTGTTGCGATCTCTAGATGCCTTTGATGATGTTCAGGTGTCTATTGAACAAGCCCTTTTTAGGTACCTCCAATGATGTCCAGGTACTTTGTCAAGGAACCCTTGAACACTTAGGGCAGCCCTTTTGTTCACCAAATCACCTATGGAGATGTATAGGTGAAGCGGTCAAATCTTTACAAGTATCTATAGAGATGTATAGGTATCTTGTAAAGGTCAGAATGTTTCTTTAATCTCAGGTATTCCCCCGCGACATGCCTATGGCGATATATAGGCGCAGCGGCCAAATCTTTATAAGTACCTATGGAGATGTATAGGTATCTTATAAAGGTCGGAATATTCTCCCCACCCCGGATGTTCCCCCGCGACTCACCTATGGAGATGTATAGGTGAAGCGGCCAAATCTTTATGAGTACCTATGGAGATATATAGGTATCTCATAAAGGTCGGAATATTCTCTCAACCCCAGGTGTTCCCCGCAATTCACTTATGGAGATGTATAAGTGAAGCGGCCAAATCCTTATGAGTACCTATGGAGATGTATAGGTATCTCATAAGGGTCAGAATATCCTTTTGAGTTCCCCCGTGACGCACCTATGAGTCAAGGATATAGGCGCAGCGGCTAAATCTTTACAAACACCTATGAAGATGTATAGGCAGTTTGTAAAGGTCGGAACGTTTTTACATTTTTTTTGTTACAAACCGCTCTCGCGAATCCATATGATGATTGGATAGGTCGAGCTTTCTTCGTGTGTTTTGACTTAATTGCGGATCACCGAAGTTCTTCAATAGTTTATCAGGCAATACTTATGGGACTGAGCCTAGACATTTGCCAAACAACATACAAAGTCAGAGTCGTGCCTCGAATTGCATTATCTCGCTTCCGCCAGGTAAGTAATTCCAGGTATGTTTTTCTATTCACATCAGCATGCATCATTTCTTAATGCATTTCAAAAATGGGACTCATAATCCCGACAAAAACAACATTCATTGCATTTGCATAGTTGAAATTTAGGTATCATTTAGTCTTTGAATGCAACCTCTGCGAGCTCACCTTCAAAGAGGGGCAGTTGCTGACACCTAAATTTTACTGACCATTTAGTGAAATTTGCATAGAAAATTAGGGATTAAATTTTTAACCCATAAACAAAAATATTTAAATTGCATAACATGTAATTTAGGTTCATTTAGTTTAATTGTATTTTTTTTATCAAATTGGCGTTGGCGAATGACTTTAAATTTCATCGAATGGAACTCGGCTCCCTCGGGAATGCAAGGGTCGGGAATTTCAAGATGAACGGGCTGGGTTGTTTTAATTTGAGCTTAATTCAGCCCATTGTGCTTAATTAATTAGAAGCCCAAGTTAAATCAGCCCATTTAAATTTAATTAAACTTAAGCCCAAGCCTAAGCCCATTATGACTCTAGAGCCCATCTAATTGACCTAGGTTAGAGTTATATAAACATCTTTAGGTCAGAATTTGGAGGGGGGACAATAAGTCAGATCAAAAATTTTTAGTGAGTGGAAGAGAGAGAGAGAGGAGAGGTCGGCAACACCGCCGCCGTCGCCGCGCCCCCCTTTTGCGCGTCGCACCCGTTGTCGGGCCAGAGCCGCCGTGCCTGCCCCGTCTCACGCCGTACCTGCCTCTCCCGCCGGTGCCCACAGCAATCGTATCGCCACAAGCTGCTGCCCCGGGGACGCCCAACACCTGTCCCCGCCACCGTGCGCCGCTGTTTGACCTTATCTTTGCCCGGAACAGCCACCTGGAGCCGCCGCTCATTGCTGCTTCACGCCGACGTTCCTTGTATTCTGCCTCAACACGTGCCGCGCCGCCCCGAAGCACCGCCTCAGCCACGTCCCTGCTGCAGCCCATCGCCGACGACGCTGACGTGCGCCTCCACCTCCTCACCGCCGTGCACCGTCGCCCAGACGTACCAGCAGCTCGTCCCGCCTCGCCGGGGCCTTTTCCAGAGCTGCTCGTCGTGCCAACCTCCAGTCCCACCGGAGCACCACCTGAAGGACGCTGACCCCTGCTGCTGCTGTGCTGTTCCACTGCCGCCCTTGACGTCGCTTGCCACCAGCCACAACCACCGTCTCAGCCGCGCCTCAGCTCTCTCCTCGGTGTCGCCCGCCGTGCGCCGCCCTTGCCTGTTGCTACTGTTTTCCCCGCGCCGAAAGACCGTCGCCCGTTGCCGTCCCTGCCCGAGGTCCCTGTAGACGCCCGCCGCCATAGCCCACCTACTGTCCCACTGATCTCGCCGGTGCCATGCTGCCGTCCACTGTGAGACGCCCACCTGAGCATCGTCGCGTCGACAGCCGCACCGCCTCAGCCATTCCGCCGCACCGGATCGTTCTCGACGTCGCCGGTGAGCCGTGATCCACCGTCTTGTTGCTGTCGTGCCGGAATAGTACTCGCCGAGCACGTTGTTCCTGCCGGTGCCAGTGTTGCCGTGCCTCGTCTCCCATTGTCGTCGGCTGTCCCGATCGCCGGTTGTCCCGATCTCGATCCGCAAGCTCATCCCGAGACGTTTCGAATTTGGAGATTATCTGCAAATTAGATAAGGTTATTATCCAATAATTTTCAGAATATTAAATTTCCTAATTTGGGTGTTTGAATATTTCATGAATATCGTGTCAATTTGCTAGATATCTTAGGATAATGTTCAGGATATCCGCAATTTGCTAGACGACTATCCGACCTTATCGCTAAGGTACAATACGCGGCAATACGGAATTTCATTATCTTATCCATAACTATTTGGATACGATGATGAAATTTATCTGCTTTCCAAATTTGAACGATCGACTATCCGTTAATATCTATAACCCTATAGATATGACCGATAGTTCGATTTTTGTGCCTAATCCGAGTTTGAAACAAATATGGCGGATCGCGTGGATGATTTGAATGTGGTTGCTATCCTTATTTGTTTGTTTGCTTTCTTTTTCAAGTAAAAAGAAAATTAAAAAAAAATCAGTTTTGCTATTTAAATTAGAATTTTTGCATGTCTAGGAATTTTGAATATATCCCAAAGGATGAGATAAGTATTTAATTTAAATTGGGACTTAAGGTGGCATGTTTCCTAGTTTAAATTAAGGATTGTTTTAATCCGAACGGAATATTCACGTTATTTTTTAATTCCGAATTTTCAAGAAAACCCCAAAGGGAGAATGAATTGCTTTACGGTAGATTAGGATAGATTGCATTCTTAATTTCAGCAATTTATTTTTTTTTGGTAAAATAAGAATTTATATAACTTTTCTAAAACACCATAAACAACCTAAGCCAGACCAAGATCCTGACCCGAAAAGGACATTAAAATGTCCAAACAAGGTCAAGAAAGGAAAGACAAGAACTATACAACAAGCCAAAAAGGCTAGCAAAGGGCAAAAACTAAGACCGGGGAAAATACAACCGGTTTACAAAGAAGAAGAGAAGCCTAAAGAAAAGGCTACCAAGGGAAGAGAGAACAAGAACTAGACTAGGAGAACGACCGGTTTACATCGAAGATAGAAGAAGGAAGCCTCCACTTGATTTGAAATAAGCGGTTCCTGGGTGTATCTTGTACTCCCCCTAAGGAGATGGCTTTGTCCTTGACAACCTTGACAAGATGCTTACGCATTCCAGGGATGTAGATGCATTTGCTCCTGAAGAGAGCATTGTTTCTTTCGGTCCAGATAATATGGGTAAGAGCGCCAAAGGAAAAGCGAGAAAGGCAGTGTGCAAAGGAAGGACCGCTGCATACTTGCATAGCCCACAAAATGTGATCTTGCCAAGGTCGGTTGCGCCACGGGAGGCTACAATTAGTAGCCCAGAAGGAAGCCAACCTGCTAGTAGTAGGGCACTCAAAGAAAAGGTGATTAACTGAGTCCATACGAGAGCCACAGAAGGCACATAGTGCTGTGTCAATCCGGTGAGTTTGAAGAAGGAGAGTCTGGGAAGGCAGTCTGTTAAGGGAAACTAACCACAAGAGAAAAGCGTGACGTGGAGCAATGTGGCGGTCCCAGATAAAGGTGTGCCAAGAGGTGGGGCGCCCTTTCCTTCTGATGTGATTCCAAGCAGAGGCCACCGAGAAGGGATTAGTAGGTTGAGGAGTCCAAGTCAGCGTATCGGAAGTATGATCGTCAAAGTTGGGTGGAGGGTCCATCCAACTGAGGATTGTGTCAAGTGTATCTGAGGGTTGCCAAACGCAAGAATAGAACTGCCGAACGGTTGTATCCCTGGGAATCCGTGATTGATAGATGGCGACATTACCGAAGATAAGATAAAGAGGACCTTTATCATGCCACCAATCAAACCATAATGAAACCGAATGGCCATTGCCTATTTTCCAACGGAAGAGAGTATGGGCAGCGGCACGCAAATCCAGAACCTTCTTCCAGGTCCAAGAACAAAAGGTTGGTTTGGTAACAACCCAAAAATTTGATTTTAAGAAAGTTGTATGGATCCATTTACACCATAACGATTCTTTGTCTGTGAAGAGGAGCCATATGTGCTTAAGGGTTAAAGCTCGATTATAGTCGACAACTCGCCTAATCCCAAGGCCGCCTTCTTCTTTGGGTAGGCAAACAGTGTTCCAATCAACTTTAGCTCCTCCCGAGCCTAAATCTGGTCCTTTCCATAAAAATTGGCGCAAAATGGTTTCAATTCTATTCAGGACAGATTTCGGTAGAGAGAAGATGGTGGCCCAGTACACTTGTATAGAGTGTAGAACGGCCTTGATTAGCTGCAGTCTCCCAGCAAAGGATAGGAAGCGTTGGGACCAAGAGCGTTCCCGAGCCGTTATAGCCTCAACTAGTATCGTGCAGTCCTCTTTACGCATTCTAGTTGCAATGATGGGTACGCCTAAATAGCGAAAGGGTAGAGTACCAGGTTGAAAATTAAGGCACTCTAGTAATTGACTATGGAGTGCGGATGTCCCTCCGGAGAGGAATATGTTGCTTTTCCTGCTATTGGGTGTAAGCCCAGACCAGCTAGAAAACAGCTGAAGAGATTCCTTGATGATTTCGACTGACCTCAAGTGAGCTTTAGAAAAGAGCAGCACATCGTCCGCGAAAAAGAGATGGGATAGGCGTGTTTTCTTGCACCTCCAAAACCAGTGAAATTGTGGGGATTCAGTTTTAGTCTGGAGGATTGCGGAGAAAACTTCCATAACTAATATGAAGAGGTATGGCGATATAGGGTCGCCCTAACGAATTCCACGACTACTGGAAAAGAACCCATGTAGTTCCCCATTAATCGAGACCGAGAATTTGCTTGTAGAAACACAAGTCATAATCAACCTTATGAAGGAGATCGGAAATTTGAAAGCCAAAAGTGTCATTTCAATGAACTTCCAGTTGACCGTGTCAAAAGCTTTCTGGAAATCCACTTTGATTTTTCAGCAATTTATTATTTCGAATTTTAACAAAAAATCTAAAAAATAAGTCATTTTAGGATACGTTAAATCGTTATAGGTTGCATGTTAATTTAGGCATATTTTTATTCCAAATTTCATTAAAAAATACAAAAAGATAAATCATTTACACGTCATTAGAATTAGGTCACGTCGTCGCACGACATATAGTTTGCATGTTAGGTTGCATGAATTCGCATGTCATTCTTGCACGTCATTGCATGTAGACTAGATTTCATTTAAACAAGTGAAAATAAAAAAAAATTGAGTGAATTGCTTATTAATTAGAAATCATATTAGGGTTGTTGATGTGATTTTCTAACTAACAATACAGATGCTAGCGTTGGTTCGAGGTAAGTAATTCTTCCAATTTGCAATTTATTTAATGCTTTCCTGGGTGTTAAATTGATGGTTTGCGCACCCGCATGAACACCTCACATGTTAGTAACTAAAGTTAAAATGGATCCAAACTGCCTGCCAAAATATTTTTGAAAAAAAAATGTACCGAAAGGGCGTTAGACTAGATCTAGCGTAATCAAGTCCCCGGGCTTAGAATCTCTAGTTCGTAGGAATAAAACATATCTCCCTATGTTTTATTTAGGTTTCTAATCGTCCTACCACAAATAGATTAGTGGCAACTCCAAGCATGAAAACATTTGCATGTTAAGAACTTAAACCCTAAGTTGCGAATTGGTAGGGCTTGGGAGGGCCCGAGTTAAGATCAATCTTAATAATCCATTAGCCCGAGATATTGAGAAATTTTTTAAGGTCATGACCATAGGCATTTTGAGGCCAAGGAAAGAATTTTATCTCATTTTTTGATTCACTTCATGTCTACAAGTTAAGAATCTCGAGGACAAGATAAGACATTATTGCATATACTCTTTTGATCAATGACTTTTTATCATAAAGTCATATTTCCACTCTCAACATCCCAATATGAAAAGTCTTTAGGAAGAGGTTATAATGTTGGTATTGGGTAAGCTCAAAAGGCTTATTTGGTTTTGAATTCAGAGTTTTTTGTGAAATTAGTGATCTTCTTGGCATAACCACCCCTTTCCTTTTGTCCGCTAGGGATCTTTCCTTTCATGAACACAAGAGCCCCCTAAATACTCATCATGATCTTCTTTTTTTCTCTCTTCCTTTTCTTTTTAATCATACTTGTTATGATTTTCGATGAATTTTTGTCATTTTGAGCTTTCTTTCAAACTCTTCTTTTCTTTTCTTCATTTTCTTGGGCATTTGGCCTTACTTTTACCAGGCACACTGCTTTTTCACACCCCTAATTCTTTTGCATTCTCTAACTCTTTTAGCTTTCGACCTTTTTGAGTTCTAAGGACTCTGTGTCATGCCTTTTGTTTCTTATTTATTCAAAGTAAATCATATGCTCATGCTCAATGTGAAGAGATGATCACCAATTTTAGGGTTCTAAAATGAATATTCAGACTCGATTGGGTTTTGCCAAAAGTAATGTGTTTGGGGATAAGAAAACGAAATGCTCTTCTTCCTCTTGGGATGTTGCGAGCTTCCATATGACTCAATATGAAGTTATCAGAGAAAGATTGATGTAAGTGTATGCAATAAAATCTTTCTTGATCCTTTTCTCCATAAATGTTAACCACAAATCTCTTACTTTGCCTCAATGTGGGGTGGTTCTTAATAGGATTGTTTTAAAAAACTTCTCCAATGTTTAGGTGTAAATTTGGTTTACAAAGGATAATCATGTGTTTGGGATAGTGAAATGATTGCCTTTCATCATTTTAATCCATGTAATCATTGCGAACATCCCCTATCTCCTTTGGATGAGGCTTTTCTCATTTTTAGCACTCATTCTTTCATTCCACTCGAGTGTATAGGGAACGTATTTGGACATGGCTTACCTTTCATAATTTGAAGGTCTTTCCATTTGATTAGATCCAAACGTTTTCTTTGAAATCTTTCAAAGCCTTTTGTCAAATTATCCTTTTTATGGAATTTTGACGTGTAATGCATGCTTAAAGAAAGCCTGTTTCAAAACTTTTGGTTTGAAACACTTTTGAGGTAATCTTTTTGAAATAATCCATTTTGTTTTGATTGATTTTTTCGTATCATTCTGCTTGGGGAGAAAGAAGTTCAATCTTTTCCAGAAAAATAATCTCTTTAACACAAAAATTCATGACTTGGGGATGCTTACTTGATCAGCTTACCAAGATCCCTCTTGTTTGTTAAATTTTTGGCAAAAGAACACTACAAGTGCCATAAGTTATATACGGCGCTCACTTTGGTGCTAAAAGTTTTTTTTAGATCACTTTAGTGCTAAATTTTGTAAAAAACGATCACTTAAGTCCCAACTCCGGTGCCGTACACAACTTTTTGCTGGAAATCCGACGTGACATTTTTTTTATTAATTTCTGAAGTTGACGTGACTAGCTGGAGTTGGCACTTAAGTGATCGTTTTTCAAAAATTTTAGCACTTAAGTGATCGTTTTTCAAAAAATTTAGCACTTAAGTGATCCAAAAAAACTTTTGGCACTTAAGAGATTATTTTTTCTCCGATTTAGCACTTAAGTGAGCCAGCAAAAACTTTTGGCACTAAAGTAAGCGCCGTACACAACTTATGGCATTTATAGTGTCATTTTGTCTTAAATTTTTTGATTGGGTTGATGAGATCTTTTTTCGACTTGATGAGAATCCTCCACTTTGATTCCACTGGGGATTTATCTTTGGTTGTTTCCTTTTCTGGTCTCCCCGAGGATGACAAAAAGGAAGAAAAACACATTAGGAGATGTCATCAGAGAAATTAGATTGGAAATGATATTTTCCTCTATCATTTAGCAACTCCGTTGGGGATTCTGAGATCATTGATCATTTTAGACTCCTTTTGCTTTATTCTGCAAAACAAACATATTTGTGAGATGCATGGTATGCATGACATGCATATGTTCTAAAGTGACCCAATTCTCTTCACATTTATCATTTCATTTCACAGGTAGAGTATCTTGACAGCATTTGCATTTACAAAATAGACCAATTCTATTCCAGCCATATCTACAAGAATTAATGCTCCTCTAGGAAGAACTTTCTTGACAACATATGGACCTTCATAATTTGGAGTGAATTTCCTATGGGGATCTGAATTATTGGGAGCGACTTTCATCACCACCAAATCTTCTACCTTAAAATGCCTTGGTTTCACTTTTCGATTAAAGGATTTGGCAACTCTTTTCTAATAGGCTTGTCCATGACATGTAGCCCTTAATCTTTTCTCATCAATCATGTTGAGTTGTTCACATCTCTGTTGAATCCATTCAGCTTCTGAAAGCTTCAATTGAGATAATATCCTTAATGAAGGAATTTCCACTTCAATAGGTAACACCGCTTCCATTCCATAAACCAAGGAAAATAGAGTTGCCCTAGTTGATGTTCGAATTGAAGTCCGGTATGCCATTAGAGCATATGGCAACCTTTTATGCCCGTCACGATAATTCTCAGCTATCTTGGACAATATCTTCTTAATGTTTTTGTTTGCTGCTTCTACTGCTCCAATAATTTGTGGGCGATATGGGGACGAATTTAAATATCGAACGTGGAAATGTTCGAGTAAATTATCCATAATCTTATTGTTTAGATTTGAACCATTGTCAGTAATGATTGCTCCTAGAACTCCATATCTGGCAATGATGTCCCGCCTAATGAATCTTGCAACATTCTTGGCGGTAACATTTGTGTAAGAATTTGCTTCGATCAATTTGGTAAAATAATCAATTGCAACCAAGATGAAGTGATGCATATTTGAGGCCTTAGGATTGATTGGACCGATCATATCAATCCCCCACATTGAAAATGATCATGGCTCTGACATTTAATGTAGCTTATTTGGCGGTGCATTGATTCTATCTTCATAAACTTGACATTGATGACAGCATCTCACGTGTTGAATGCAATCCGTCTCCATTGTCATCCAATAGTATCCCAACCTCATAATCTTTCGGGCTAAGAGATGACCATTCATGTGCAGCCCATATTCGCCTTCATGAATTTCTTTCATGATCAGTTCAGCTTCTTTAGCATCAACACATCTTAATAAGGTTGAATCAAATGATTTCTTGTAAAGGTTTTGACCACTGAGGAAGAATTTGTTGGCTATCTTCTTTACAAATTTTTTGTTGCCTGACTGGCTTCCTTCAGGAAATTCCCCGGTTTGGAGATACTTATTGATGTCGCGAAACCACAGTTCGTTGTCAAACTCTACTTGAATTACCATGCAATGAGCTGGTGGTTCAAGAATGTCGATTCTCAATGGCTTTACATCCATACAATCTTTAGCTTGCAGTAGGGACGACAAAGTTGCAAAAGCATCTGCGAAATGATTCTAAGCTCTTGGAAGATAATCAAATGTTATTTCTTCAAATTCCTCCATCATTCTTTCTAAGTATTTGTGATAAGGTATCAACTTGGCATCTCAAGTTTGCCATTCACCAGTTGTTTGCAATATGATAAGCATAGAATCTCCATATACTTGTAGTCTCTTTGCCTTCTTTGAAAGAGCTAATTGTAACCCAAGAATGCATGATTTATACTCAGCAATGTTATTGGTGCATGAAAATATCAGTTTTGCAGATACTAGATAATGTTGGCCTTTTCGGGAAATCAATACTGCCCCAGTTCCTGATCAAGATAAATTGGTTGCATCACCAAAATACATGGTCCATTTATCATCAACCAATGCTAATATAGGATCATCAAATTGTTCCTTCTTAGGATTAACAGTGTTCTAAGAATTTTTTGCCAACATGTCTACTATTGCTCGTCCCTTGACTGATTTTTGTGGTGAATTTCTTATATCAAATTCTAATAACAAGACTTGTCACTTTGCTAATTTCCCAACCAAAGAGGATTTGTCAAGTAAATACTTGATCGGGTCATTTTCGGTCACCAGCAAAATTTGGTGATGAAGGGTGTATTGCCTTAGTCTACGCAACACCCAAATTAATGCAACACATGTCTTTTCAACTATTGGATAATTTGTCTTGGATATTGTGAACTTCTTGCTCAGGTAGTAAATGGCTTGCTCCTTACCATCATTCGGTCTTCTTTGGATAAGCACTGCTCCTAACGACTCGTGGTGAATTGTCAGGTATAGGATTAGCAGAATCCTAGAAATAGGCGGTACAAGGACTGGCGGATATACCAGATATTCTTTGATCTTGTCAAAGGCTTGTTGACATTCTGCGTCCCATTTCACTTTAGTGTTTTTATTCAACAATTTGAAAAATGGCTTAGCAGTTTCAAAAAGCTGATAGATAAAATGGGCAATGTCATTCAATTGCCCCAATAGACTTCTCACCTCTTTTACCGTGAAAGGAGTCTTGAGATCATATATTGCCTTGATCTTCGAGAGATCTATTTCGATGCCCCTGCTACTAACGACAAATCCTAGCAACTTGCCAAATTTTGCCCCAAATACACACTTATTGGGGTTTAACCTCAAATTGTATTTCCTGAGTCTTCGAACAATTTTCGAAGCACTTCAACATGATCTTCTCCTCGTCTAGATTTTCCAATCATGTCATCCACATATACTTCAATTTCTTTATGCATCATATCGTGGAATAAAGTTACCATTGCCCTTTGATACGTGGCACCAGCATTTTTCAAATCGAAAGGCATCACTTTGTCATAGAATGTACCCCATGGTGTAATGAAAGATGTTTTCGCCTTATCTTCCTTCTTCATGAGGATTTCATTATATCTAGAAAAACTATCCATGAATGAAAATGTTTCAAATCTAGCAGTGCTGTCTACTGGAACATCAATATGTGGAAGTGGAAAATCATCCTTGGGGCTTGCTTTTATTTAGGTCATGATAGTCAATGCAAAGCCAAACCCGCCCATGTTTCTTTAATACGGGAACTATGTTGGCAACCCATTTTGGATACGGTACTACTTCGATGAATCCAACTTTAAGCAGTTCATCACTTCTTCTTCTATCTTCTTTAACAATTCTGGCTTTGTTTGCCGAAGTTTCTATTTCTTTGGAGGGATACTTGGATCGATTGGTAAAGCATGTTCAACTATGTTTGGATCAAGGCCTGGCATGCCGGCATAGGACCATGCGAATATATCTTGATATTCTCTGAGTAGATCAATAATTCTCTTTGCTTTTGCAGAAGAAAGACTCTCCCCGATCTTAACTTCTTTGGGATTCTCCTTATCACCTAGATTGACGGTAACTGTTTTCTCTAATGTAAGTGGCTTTGATTCTTCATGACGAATCCATTCCTTCCTAACCCATTCTTCATCCTTATCAGCTTCTTCAATATCACAAGTGATTTCCTCTTAAGGATTTGGGCCATATATGAACCTTTTATGAATATGCGAATGCTCATGCCTGACATGCAATAAATATAGTTAGTAATCGCATATGAAGTATAGCAATGCATGAGGTTTCATGAAAAGCCTTTTTTGGAAATCCATTTTGAAATCTGTTTTAAAATGACAGAAAGATAAAGCTAGTCCTCATATCCTTAGATTTCCTTGCTCTTAAAACCAATTTTGCAATTAGAAGCAATATAGAAACCCAAAGCCTCAAGTCTCACGAGTGAGGGCAATATTCATCATATATTTAGTGCTGTTTCTATACATCCTTAACAAAATATTGAACACTTTTATTGAATTGAAAAGCGTGCTTACAGCCACATCAACAGGAATAGAAATTGCAACTAAGTTGAAATTGCAAACAGAATCAACATGAAACTAGAACTACAAAACAACAATGTAATGGAAAAAACAATAGCAAAAGTTCGAGAGAATCCTCCTACTCCAATGTATAAGTATCTTTTGCTTTAGTTATGATGACGTTGACAATATTCTCCTCGAATAAGCCAGGTAAAATAAATTCTTCCTCTGCATGTCAATCTTCCTCCTGAAGCAGCTTTGAAGGTCCCGGAAAAGTTTCATTGATGTGAATATGATGATAGGGAAGCTCTTTGGCTTTACCCGTCCATATTGACTGATTAATAGCGCGATCACCTCGGCTTCCATAGCCTCCATGATTCTTTTGACCTTGGCCTTGGCCTCCATGGTGATTATTAGAGCTCTTTGTGATATAACCTACTCTATGTCTCTTCTTCGTGGTAAGGGGAATAATGGGTTCCTTGATCCCTTGGGATTTTGACCCAAGTCCGTCACCAGGAATGAATCCATATTGGCATAACACCCTCTCAGACATAATGGATGATGTTGAGAGTTCTGGGGACTTCATGACACTACCGGCAGGGATTTGCACCATCGAAATCATCTCGAAGGAATGGTAGCTTGGTTCTTCTTTTACCTCAGGCTCAATATATAGTATTGCACTTTCTTTGTAGGTGATGAAATCTATTTCTCCATGCACGGTGATCTTCTTGCCGTTAATGACACATCTAACCTTCTGACGAAGACTTGAAGGGATAGCACCAGCCATGTGAATCCAAGGTCTTCCCAGCAGCAAGTTGAAAGTCCTTCGAATATTCACCACTTCAAAATCAATTAAGAAGGGCATAGGGCCTATATTTACCTCAAGCTCGATGTCGCCAATGACATCTTTCTTCATTCCGTCGAACAAACACACAGTTACCTTAGAAGATTTAATGTGTTCTTCACTGATCTCCAAACGATGTAGTGTGCTTAGCGAACACAAATTAAGTGTAGAGCCATTATCAATTAGCACATGCGATACCTCTTTGCCCCAGCATTTGACGGCAATGTATAGAGCTTTATTATGTGAACGTCCGTCAATTTGGAAATCTTCATCAGAGAAGGCGATATGATCTTTCAAAAGAATAACACCAACAAAATCCTCCAATTGCATTTCATTAATTATCTCGGGACATGCACTTCATTGAGAAGCTTCATGAGCACCATTTTATGACTCTCTGAGGTTTTAAAGAGATCTAGCAAGGAGATTTGTGCCAGCATCTTTCTCAGCTGTTATTTGCTTGTTTTCATGATTGATAGCAATAGCTTCACATCTTCTTCGGTTACTCCTTTCTTTTCATGATCACCCTCCTTCGGGATACAACATCTTTCCGATCGCATTATAGCATCAACTTCTTTAGGTGTGTAATATCAGGGCATGCACTTAGTGTCAAACTTTTCCTTTGGAGGCGAAGTAATGATCACAGGTTGTGTCTTCTTTTCCTCAATCTTTAGCTGATTGATTGGAAGTTGAATAGTAATTGGTTCAACGTGACCTTCTTCCTCGTTATACTTATTCACTTCATGAAGTTTGATCAGAAATGGTGTGACTATGGACACCATGGTTCTATCGATCTTCCTTCTCTTCAAGACTTAATTTGTTAATTGGAACCTCATCCATGCCACCCCATCCGTCAGACACGATAACTTTGTTTTTAAATGCCAATGGACGAGGGGTGTATTTGACGTGGTAATTATACTTACCATTATCTTGATCGAATAGGTCCACGGTTTCACCCTGCTGGAGTGATTCTTAGGTAAAATGCCTTTCACCTTGACGGACTCTTTCTTTCTCTTTTTCATCCTCAACCATATCATCTTGGAACATTTCTTCGTTAGACGGAATTTTCTCGTTTGGGCTAACTTCATCATCCATACCACCCCAACCATCGGGTATGATTATCTCATTCCTGAAAACCTATGGTGGTGGGGTATACTTCACTTGGAAGTTATACTTACAAGAGTCTTCTCTCAAGTTGTCTACAACTTTCCCTTTTAGAAGTGTTTCATGACGGAAACGGGCATCCCCTAGTCGAGAAGCTTTCAACTTGCCCTCATATTCATCTTCATCATCAGGCCCCATCATTTCTTCTTCACCCCGGATCATGTTTACCAAATTATGCTCAGGAAGAGAGTTCTGATGTACGTTTGGCTCAGGCTCTTGGAAGTTTAGCATCTTCTTGTCAATGAGCTGCTGAACCTTATATTTTAAAGTGGGACAATTATCTACGTCATGTCCTATTTGTCCCATGTGGTATACACAGGTTTTTGATTAATCGTACCAAGGAAACCTTGCAGGATTATCTCTTGGCACTCTTTGGCCACCAAATACCTTTCTAGAAGTATCGATAATAGCTTTGATAGTGGTCGTGGCAACGGTGTGAATTGCCTTACGGGCCTTTTCTTTGGCTCAAATTGCCTTGGGTTCTTCCAGGCGATGTTGGATTGCTTCAAAAATGGTGTCTGATGGGTGTTAAGACTAGACACCATAGCCACCTTGTGAACGGGGCTTTTTCTCTTTCCTCTCAGGATAAGGCCTTCGTGTTGTTGCTTCTTGAGCTTTTTTCTCTTTCAATCTCCAATTGATTCTTAGGCCAACTTTTATCAGCATGGTGAATGTTTGACAACTTTACACATGTAGCTTGTCGTAATATTCAGTCGGCAATGATTTTAGAAAGAGCTCAATAAGCTCATCCTCGTTTATGGCGGGTTTTACTTGCGAAGCGACATCTTTCCATCTCTAGGCATAAGGTCAAAACCCTTTATTCCTTTGTTTCTCCGTTCTGACGAGATCCTCTTTAGTTGGGAGTACTTCGACATTAAATTTGTATTGACGAAGGAATTATCCCGCCAAATAGTCTCATTCCGTGAAATCTTCTATGTCGAGAGCAGTGTACCATGCCAGTGCCACTCCTCTCAAACTGTCTTGAAATGTGCTAATAAGAAGAGGCGTGTTGTTTGAATACCTCGCCATTTTACGAAGATAATACTTCAAATGGCTTTTGGGATAGCTAGTTCCATCATACTTGCTCACGAACTCTAGTCCCTTGTAATTTTCTAAAACAACCACTTTCGCATATGGCGAGAATTTATCGAACCTTTGAAGTTCATACCCTTGGCTGGCCAAGCATTCTTCAATTTTGGCCAATCTCTTGGCCTCTTCTTCATCCTTTGCTTTGGATGTCTTCTTGGCTTGAGCATTTTCTTCCAAATTTACTACTTCAGGTGTAGGTTTTGGAGGATTCTCTTCAATTGGTTCTTTATTTCTAACTGGTTCTTCAATAGGTGTCTTAGCGGTATTTGAAGTTCCTACATTTGGAGCTGTGGGATAAGATCCTCGGGAAGCAATGATGAAAGCCTTCATTTCCGCCATCATGGCGGCCATTTGGGTCATTTGATTCTCAACTTCAGCTAGTCGAGTATGGGTTTCTTCTTCTACCATTTTGACTTGTAAACGAGTTTAGGGTCTTTTGCCTTCCGTTGCTAGAAAACTTGTATTGTAAAAAGAATAAATGTTGATAAAGATCAGGTAATGCCAATAGTGAAGAGATAAAAGATTTATAAGCAAATATATAGTGGTTCGACTTTATCCTCAAGCCTACATTCACTCTCCAGACTGACAGCCGCACTACGGGCTGGATTGCACTAGTAATCTACTCAACAAGTTACAATTGGCAACTGTCGATCCTTTACAAATGATAGATCATACTATCAAGACTCAGCTACTGCACTTACTCTTGTACACTTGATCTTTCACACGATTACTATACGGCAAGATAATCACAGTGCAGATCTTTCGAGAGAACAGAATAATATCAACAAGGAAAGCAGCTCAAAGCAAATATTCGGATTCTACATTGTGCTCTCTAACATTTCGGCCTAGAAGGTCTTCTCTTAAATAAACATCTCCAATCTTCCCGTTGGAGGTACTTGAAAAGATCAACTAGCCATTAAAGATCTGTTAGTCCTACTGTCCAAAGATGGTGCTGCCCATATAGCCCTTTATCCTGAATATTTGTAGGCTATCTAGAAATAGGTTGTGTAGTTACTGTCTTGATGCTGACTGCTCTGACATTTCTGACAGATGCTTACTCCTGTTCCTCGATAGTCTTCGTGATCTTTCCATTGCACATTTCCACCTTTCAACAGCTATAATCCCAAACATCCTCACTTGTTTATTATTTAAATATCACCAATGATATGATGTCTCAACATTGATACAAACATCATCAATCAGCTAATATTTAGGTCCGTTGGTGCTGTTTATAGAAAACGTACAAGGACATCTTGCGATCCTCTCCCAATGGATCACACCATAGATATCACGTAGTCCTTAAATATCATCACAGTCTTCCACCTCATCTATATAAGGCAGCTACTCTCACCCGATATCGATGCTAATCTTTCTAGTCTTTTCAAGAATATTGACAATTTCGACTCTACCAAGCTATTCATCTTCATGGTCCTTCCAAGCTTTACTAAACATCATCATTTTTAGGCTTGTTCACCATCACCAGGTCCATCCAACTGTTCACCCGATCTTTGTACCTCCAAGCCATCACGAACATCCCCATTCTTCTTGGCTTGTTCGCTCTCAATCAAGGTCTTTCCAGATGTTCACCTTATCTAAAGATTCTTCCTGCCTATAGACATCTTCAATTACCCAATGTCTTGTTCATCTTAAATATCGGCAGAACATCTTAACAATGACAAAGCACTCCTTATATCATAATATTTTGGTGCTGTTTATGACAAACATCTGCATACTACTCAACCAATACATACATTAGTAGCCTTTGATTGTCTTTGTCATCTTCAAAATACCATAGGGGATTTTCTCAACAATCACCACATTTGTGATTTTCCCAATAGAGTTGACTTTTTGGTCAAACTTTGACCGAAAAGTTAACCTTAAGTCAAATTTTGATTTTTTCTTTAAAAAACCCAAAAATAGTGTCAATTTCACTTTGGATTGTCAATTTTTGAAAAAAATCAAACTTTGACCAATTAATTGACATTTTAGTAATTAATTATTAAAGTGCTTGTCCAAAAAAATTGAAAAAAATTCAAAACCCCTAAATCAACTTAGTTTTACTTCAATTTGACTTTGGCATCATCAATTTTACAAAAATCGGTTTAGAACCAACTTTTCCCCAATTTGTAGATTTTGGTTCAAAATCGGTCAAAAATGAAATTACTTTGTTTCTAGTCGTTTTTAGGATAATTTCCTTCATGAAATTTGATCTAGAGGTCGTTTCACATTCAATTTTCAAGCCAATTTCATAATTCCAAGTTAAGGGTAAAACCCCCCAATTTGAGCCCTAACTAAGAGTTTTGGTCGGTTTTTTATGATTTACGCAATTAAACCGTGGATGAGTTTCCTTACCAAAAAACAAAAACCGTGGATGAGTCCAATTTCTTATATGTAACTCAAATTCAATATCAATTTTGACAATCTCACCTGAATTTGAGTCAATTTGATCAATTTGGCTAACCAAAGACTTGCAAAATCATGTTAGTTTGGTTTAATTGATGCAACTTGAGCCATTTCAATATAGGGGTTAATTTGATAGATTGAGCTTCAATCTCCTTTTGGGGCTCAATTCAAGCCATTATGTGAAAGTCAATTTGAGCACATTAGAGTGTTTTAAACCCATTCAATTGAATCAATTGGATGCTCTTCAAGTCAATTGGGTTTAATTGAATCAATTATGTCAATTGATAACAAAAATTGCAAAAATTGCATCGATTGATTGAAAATCCTCAATTTGTGTGAGGCAAATCAATTGAGATGAAATTGACATTACTCATGATGTAATCGAAACAAATTAATTCAATTGGGATGTTGATAATGAATTTAATTGTGTCAAATTGATTGGATTTGAGTTGTATTCTTCCAATTTGGTCCATTTCTTTGATAATTGGTTAGAAATTATTTGCAGTTAAGTCCTTCGGTGAACAAATTGGACTAAATTGCACAAAAATTTTGTCAGGGAACCAATCGAATCAGCCCAAACCTATTTGAACTGGTCCGACCGGTCCAGTAACAGGAATCTGCAATCCAACGAGAATGGCCAGATTTCGGCAATTTTCCAGCCACCTTAGTCCTTGGTCGAATAAGCCCTCTCCCTTGTGCATGAATTTACCAAATTACCCCTATGTGAAATTACAATAATGCCCCTAATGCATTGTCATGAATCCATGTCATCAAATTTAGGCCAATTAGAGCATTTTCTTAATGATCAGGCAAATTATCTTGACCATTCATCAAGAGCACATCTTAGCCATTCAATGTGATGTATCATTGATCCAAGTGCATAGAATTAGCTAATCAAGTCCTTGCTTACTCAAGAAGCAAATGATTGGAGTCCAAGGGCTATGATTCCAACTTAGGGGGGTATATAGAGATTTTTACCTCTAAAATTTGAGGGGGCTAGCCATTTGAAAATTTGAATTCTCTCACTAAACTTGGATAAACATTCAATTCTCTCTCTCTTTCTCTCTCTCACTCTTTCTCTCTCAGCCGAGCCATCCCACTACCCAAATTCGCCAGCTGCCGGCCCTTTTTCGATGAGCTACCGCCGCACCGGCATCCCTAAGTTGATTGTAAGCATTACTTGATTGGAGATCCACCGAAGTCACATGAAACAATCGGTTTTCTTCCTTAGCGTCTTACCGGTTTTTCTACTGGTCTTGCATCTAGCACCTTCCGGCTGCTATTCCGGCAGTCAGCATTCCGAGCCTTGTGATCAACGTCCTCAGCACATCCTTGAGGCCGTGGTGGCCGGCGTTCATCAAAATAGCCATCAGAATCTTCAATTTCGCTTGATTTTGCTTAATAGTTACTACTTGTTCTTTCAACCCTTTTTAAGCAATTTTGTCACATCGAATTTTTGTGATTTAGTTCAGATCTCTAAGAGCTATTCTCGGTGCCTTTGTGAAGTTCATTGGTGACCAAATAGCTCAATTGAGCTTAACAAGTCCATTGAACAATGCAACAGCTAAACTAAGAATAGGATGTGGAGGATGAATGATATGGCAAAATATGCATGTGAAGTTGATGAAGGCCAATTGTGATGTTGAATTTGCTGATCGAATGCTTAGAATATCATGTGTTAGGCAATCCATGCATGGAATTAATTGATGAATGTTTGGAGCATTTTGCTATGTTCTGCAATTTTTATATTCTAATGATTCAGTAGGCTTCCATTGCTGATTTGAGCTTGAAAACAACGAAATCTTGGAAAGTGGTTTAGCTTGAGAAGCAAAGTTCACATCATGAACTTCGATTTGATAGGTCGCGTGTCAAAATTGAACATTGTTTGCTATGTCAAATCGTCTTGGTAATTTCAAGTAAGAATGTGAAAAGATTTGTTCATTGTTATATGATAATCTATCCTGATTGACCTTGCTCAGTTTGACGATTTTTCTAAGTTTTTGTGTCCATAATCTGGGTAAGTGTCTTCATGAAAGTTGTAGACAAACATCCTTATCTTTCTAAACTCATAATTTCATAAACTTTCATGGTGATTTAATATGTACGATTCATGCTTAAAAAAGAAATCTTAAAACTTTTATTTGATATGAAAAATTCCATTTCTATGAACAACTCTCAAGGCATGCATTAAACATTCTAAACTTGTGATTAAAACAGGTCTCAACTAGCTAACTATCCCAAAAGCCATCGCTCCTTATCACTTTAGGCCTCAACCACACTTGGATCGAGCTGACCTTGCTATGATACCAATTAAATGGGGATGTCACACTCCAAACCCTATGAGCTCGCAACATCTCACCAATGGTTGTTTGGATGTGACGTCCCAGGACTCGTCATCAACCCAAACAACTTACCAACAAAAGAACGTCATTAGAAGCAAACTTTAAACACCCCAAACAACAACCAAGCAAGGGATAGTGTCGTGCCACTCTCTCGCGTGCTAGAATGGAGGTATTTTTTACACGGATCTCTCCCAGGCCATAACACACGTGACAGCAGGGTTTATTTGATTTAAAATTGAACTTGGAGTCGCCACTAGTCATTTACAGTAGGTTGACTAGAAACCTAATCAAAGTACCGGAGAAGTACCATGATCCTACGAACCAGAGATTCTAAATAAGGGACTTGGTTACGTTAATAATCCCAAATTGTGACCATTAATGCCCTTTCGGTACCTAAGAACGATATGGTATGTCTAACGTGTCACACGGATCCCTAAGATCAATTCATTATTCTAATCATGAACAAACAATTAAGCACCCAAGAAATTAAGTGCACAACCAATGACAAATCAATCATAGCAACCCTAATTTGGCCACTAAAAATGAAAATCTAGTAAACACCCAAATCCTAATGAAGCTATAGTAGCTTGTTCATTTCATAGTGTATTTTTTTTTTGGGTTTAGGGTTTTTTAGGGGCTTTTCCCTTAAATTTGGAATTTTCCAAAAATGCCACTTGGGCACTTCCCAAAATTCAAATTTCGCTTTTTATGGTTGGCCAAGATGATTTTGGGACATTCTGTGAGTTTTCAAAATTTTTAATTTTTTTTATTTATAATTTTTTTATTTCGAAAAAATTAAATTTCACTTTTTATGACTGGCCACGATGATTTTGGACCCTTCTGTGAATTTTTGAATTTTTTTTGGAAAATCTTTTTAAATCGACAATTGATTTTTTTTATGATTTTCTGGAAATCTTTATGAATTTTCCAATTTTTCAATTTTTTATTGATTTTGAAAAATTTTAAAATTTTTTATTTGTATTTTCTGAATTTTTATGAATTTTCTAAATTTTTTTGAATTTTTCTGAATTTTCTGAGAATTTTTTTATTTTTCTGAATTTTTCTAAAATTTCCGAAATTTCTAATTTTCTAAAAAATCTAAATTTTTTTATGATTTTATTTTATTTTTTAGATTCTTTTATTTTTTTTATGATTTTTTGAATTTTTGAATTTTTTTTAAATTTTTAAATTTTTCGCGCTGAGAATCAGATCGAGTCGGACCGGGTTGGACTGGTTCGGCTTGGCCGAACCAAGCGTCGCCTGCGCCGGCGCCAGTCACTTTCTTCAGCGGGCATAGCACCAAAATGGTGCCATTTCAAAGAGATTTCATTGAGGCATTTCCCCGGGCACCTGGTGTGCATGGTTCTATGTTTCATGTTTTCAAGGCCGCTGGTTTGGGCTCATCGCCGACGACCTTCCGGTGACTATTTTGCCACTCCGATTGGTCCATTGTGAAGCCTATGTGTTATATTTTCGATCTAGACTAATTGGAATGCCGGCGGACGTTCGTTGACCGGCGAAATTTCGGTCCGAAAAAGCCTAATCCATTTCTAACTAAACATGGAATTTCCAGAACCTAATCCACTACCATATTTGCCCTAGCCGTCTAGGTCGCTCAATATTACTTTCAGAACATCAACTAAGGTGAGAGGATACTAACTTGATTGGCCTATGACCACGGGAACATACTCTAGCGAGGCTTCGGGTTTTCCGACGAGGTTCATCAATGGTGGCCAACTCCGTTTTTGATGATTTCATAACCAAAAATGCAATCAAACAATGTAATTATGATCAGAGACGAGTTTTGAACATCTAAGAACACAAAATCACAGTAAAAATCACAATAATAGCGAGGCCGAATCAAATCAAGTTTTCTGGAAAAACCATAAGAACCAAGGTGCGAACGATTTTGACCTTCTTCTTAAGTGGATCAAATGAAGCCTTCGAGTTGAACGATCGACTTGGACCTCTTCTTTGACACTTCGGCTTCGCAACGGTGGTCTTGGATTCACTGGAGGTGTTCTGGATGTGCTAACCGAGGCCGATTTTCAGACCTTCGCAGTTCTATTTGGCTCGGTTGAAGCCGTGAGGGGAGGATCACGGTCTCTTCACGATTCACCGGCACTCCGTCGTATATGGCGGTGCCGGACACTCGTGGGGGATCCTCGACCCTCTCTCTCTCTAGATTTGCCTCTTGTTCTCGCTCTTTCTCTTTCTAATCTCTCTCTGGCATTCTCTCGAACATCTTCCCTTCCCCTCCGTCCGTTTTTCTTCCGTTTTTGTTGGTTAAACATCCCATCCAAAAATCGTTGAAACCGAATTGTAATCAGTTGGGATGGTTAACCGGTGCCAGCTGGACATTTTCCAGCTGGCCAAATCGATCAACACGTGCTCAATTTGCTAGAAATGATCAATGAAGTCTCGGGTCTGAGTTTGTTTTTTCTGGATTTTGTCCTGTGTTGAGTAAGTCGGGTAAGGAAGAAGAACTGTTCGGGTCGGGTCGGGTTGACCCATCCGACCCAGCAGTTCTGATTTTGTATCAATTTGCAAATTAAGTCCAATTTTGATTGAATTTTTCAAATTAAACAGCAAAATTGAGTTCCCCATCATATCCGAACCCAAATATATAATTTGCCCCAATTTTTATTATAATTGTGCCCAAAAGTTTCTCATTTTTATATTCGGGTTAATAGGGTTTTGTTTAATTTGATGTCCAAATGACCTGATTAGGCAAAATTGATACTAATATTGAATTACCCACACCTGATTAACCCTAGAAATAATGGTCTCACATTTTGAAAATTTCATATTGGGCATGATTCCCAATTTTGGTTCAAAATTCTTAATTTTCAATCAGATTTTGGAGATTTTTTATTTTTATGCCAAATTGTGCAATTGGACAGACCATTATGCAATTCAAGGTCCCAGAATCAATTGTTAGCCCGAGAAACCATCCATGAAGGAAAATAGTTCAAATCCAGCAGTACTGTCTACCAGAACTTCTAGTGCGGTAATGAGAAATCATCTTTAGGGCTGGCCTTATTCAGGTCGCGATAATCAATGCAAACCCGAACTCGGCCATCTTTCTTCATGACTGGCACGATGTTGGCCACCCAA
Source organism: Syzygium aqueum (assembly GCA_031216185.1). Classification (NCBI taxonomy): domain Eukaryota; kingdom Viridiplantae; phylum Streptophyta; class Magnoliopsida; order Myrtales; family Myrtaceae; genus Syzygium; species Syzygium aqueum. Next base: position 14,168,618 of record CM062234.1, read on the forward strand.
GTAGGGTATTGGGTGATTTCGATGAATCCCACTTTCAAAAGCTTGCTGACCTCTTCTTCTATTTTCTTTGAAAGCTCAGGTTTGGTTCTTCGTAGCCTCTGTTTCTTGGGCGGCATGTTGGGATTAGTAGGCAAGCCATGCTCCACAATGGAAGGGTCTAAACCTGGCATATCAGTATATGACCAGGCAAAGATATCCCGGTAATCCTTCAGCAATTGGACCAGGCGTTTGGCTTCACCTTCGGAGAGAGTTGCCCCAATCTTCACCTCCTTGGGTTATCCGGATCACTCAGGTTGACGGTGATAATTTAATCTACTGTCAGGACTTTAGGTCTTTCATAAAGCTTTAAGTCATGCTGAAGGTCCGAGGAATCATCAAGTTCGTTGGTATCATCAAGATCGGGCTCGGCGACGCATAATTCATCGGATTGGACCGTTCCCATACCCTCATGTGTCGCAAGATTGCCCCTGAAACATAGAGTAAAGGATTCAGAAGGACAAACAGGGCTAAACATTGCATTTTTTTGTAATTTTTGTTTTTTAAAATTTTTTTGTAATTTTTCTTGACTCTGTTTTTGAAATTCTTTTCAAAAAAGGTTTAACATGAGGAAGCATGAAGAAGCCCAGGCCTCAGAATTCTCCTTGGACTATATTTTCTTTTATTGGTTGGATATCATCACCGGGTTGGTTTGATATACCTCAACATGCCCTCAAAAACTGAAAATAACTTGTAATTTCATCGATCATTTCAAAATGAATTACATTTATCGAATGAAAATTGCAACAATCAAGTCCTAGAAAAAGAAAGTAGCACCCGACATGGGGCAAGTCCTAAAAAAGTAGTAAAAATTCCCACGCAGTGGAATGTGCGATAAAGTAAAAATTTTACTCTTGTGGGCCTGTGCCCATTCCCTCTAACGGTCCTCCTTTGATAGCTCCAATGAAGACATCATCAAATAGGGCAGTGATTCCCTCCATTGCATCATCAGAGTCTTCTGTCATCTGAGGTGTTGGATCATCCATACCTCCCCAACCATCAGGGACAATATCACGGGGATCGACATAGAAGCTCAGGAGCGCTGAGTACTTCACATAATAGTCGAACTTGCCGCTTGGTTGCCCCAGAGTGTCAATCACCTCCTTCTCTTCGTGCATAATCCTCGCAGGACCTGGGAATGTGGTGCGGATGTGTGGAGGCAACCTACCACGCCTGAGTTCTCCATTATTTTGGGCAGTTCCACAGCTACGTTCTTCAACATTCGGCTCTTCTTCGGATTGCTGACTATGTCCATGTCCACGCCTTTCATTATTTGGCACAATTGACCTCTGATACCCCAATCCAAAAGTGCGAGGTCTTTGAGAGACTTCCACCGGTTGACGGATACCTTGACCATCCCTGCCAAGGCCTTCGCCCAGAATAAAGCCATGGGATACCATTACTCTTCCGACCATGACAGCAGTATTTGATACCTCGGGAACGGGCGGTGATGATCCTCTAGCCGCATGTATGGTTGATACGAGTTCGAGCGACTGATAACTCGACTCTATTTTGTAGTCCGGCTCGACATAAGGGATAGCCGTTGCATGATAAATCGGGTGCTCTTCTTCATAGTGTACCGTGACTAACTTTCTTTCCACAACGAATTTCACCTTCTGATGTAGACTGGATGGGACAGCTCCAGCAGTATGAATCCATGGATGACCCAACAGAAAGTTGAATGCAGTGGGAATATCCATAACTTGGGATAAGACGTTAAACACTGTTAGCCCTATCTGTATATCGAGGTGGATTTCTCCCATCACCTCTTTCTTCGTTCTGTCAAAAGCTCACACGGAGGTCTTCGCAGAATTAATTCTAGACGAGTCTATCTTGAGGCAGTGTAAAGTCGCCAGTGGACAGATATTCAAGGCTGATCCGTTGTCGATGAGTACCCGGGCTACGTGCGTGGCCTTGTATTTGACGGAAATATACAGAGCTTTGGTATGTCCTCTGCCTTCTAGAGGGAATTCCTCATCCGAAAAGGCTATGAGGTCTTTGAGGAGTATGGAACCCACGAATTCCTCCAATTTGTCGTGGTCGATCGTCTCGGGCATATGGACTTCACTCAACACCTTCATTAGGGTTTTTTGATGCTTGACGGACGTTTGGAGGAGTTCAAACAGAGAGATTTGCGCGGGCATCTTGCGCAGTTGCTCGACGATGTTGTATTCACTAGTCTTGATCACGGCCAGGAATTCTTTAGCTTCTTCATTAGTAACAGGTTTTTCCGGTTGAGCATTTGCTTGGCCGTAAGTACGTCCAGATCTGGTGACTAAATCGACGTCAAGACTGTAGGACCAAGGGACTGCTTTATCATCAAAGTACTCGTACGGCTGAGGTATCTCGATCACTATCCCTTCATCGACTGTAGGCGTGCTTATTATAATTTCCTCGTCATCGGTCGCGTCTTCGAGCGGAGGCATGTCTTCAGGTAAAGGATCGAGCTTGTCCTTCCCGGAGTTCAACGTAGCGAACTCCTCGTCCCAGTTAATGATCACTTCGGAGATAGTGGAAACGATGCCCATGTGGTCAGCATAAACAATCATCCCAGCTTCTACCATCTTCGAGATTCTTTCTTTCATGATAGCCAGGGGAAGGACTTCATTACTCAGGTAACAACCGGCTTTTACCAACTCACTGTAGACATCGGTGGTGTACACTTTGACATTCCTGATTCGACCAGTATTGAAATTGAAAACGGCATTTACATTGCCCGCGTGATCAGGGAGCGAGTTACTCTGAACATTCCGCTTTGCGGGTTGAAATGAAAATGCCTTTGTATCGAGGAGGTTCTGGATTCAGTGTTTGAGGGCGTAGCAATCGTCGGTTGAGTGCCCCAGCTCGCCCATGTCATAATCACATTTCTTTGACGGGTCAAAGCTATAGAACTGCTCAAGATTGGGCCGCTTTGGCTCAGAAGTCAACAAGCCTTTCTTTCAGAGTACGGCCAATACTTGAGATAACGTTCCAGGGAGGGGGGTGAATTGTCTCTTATTGTTCCTCCTCTGAAAAGGTTGACGACCCATGTTTTGTTGCTGAGCTTCTACTACTTGGATTGCTGAGGTAGAGTTGGTATTTCGCCAGCCCGGCTGGTTATAAGTTACATTCACTTCAGCTGGTGGTTCTTTCTTTTTTCTTGCACCAAATCTTTTGGTTGACGAAGACGGCTCCACAAACTACTCATCCTTTAGTCCTATCTCAATCTGTTCGCCTACGGGGATGAGTTGGTTGAAGTTGTCAGCCGGAATTGCCACCATTCGATTACGGTACTCGAACGGGAGAGTCTTGATAAACATCCTCTTCAGCTCACTGTCAATAGGTTCTGGGACAACCTGAGCGGCTAAATTTCGCCATCTGATGGCGTAATCCTTGAAGGACTCAGTCTTTTTCATCTGAGCGCGCTTGAGGTCATCACGGGTAGGAATGATGTCTGTTATGAACCTGTACTGCTTTAGGAATGCCTCACTAGCTTCCTTCCAGGTTGTGAGGCTATTTATCTTCTTCATGAGATACCAGTTCAAAGCAGGACCTATCAAGCTTATTTGAAATGCATGGATCATCAGGAGTTCATTATCCACGTACGAGGTCATCTGTACATGGTACAATTGCAGATGGGCTTTTGGGCAGGTGGTGCCATTGTACTTGTCAAAGTCCGGCATCTTGAACTTCTTTGGGATTTTGATCTGTGAGTATAGGGATAGATAATCGAGGGTGAATCCTATGAACCCTCCAGCTGCTTCACTCTCTCATCGAGTTTGTTGACTCGCTCATCAGGCTTAGGTTTGTTGACGACAATCTGGTCGGGGTCATCTTCCAAGTTAGGAATATCGTCATCTTCCTCAAGATCAACATTCTTCCCACCTTTATGCTTTGGAGCTGATGCCTCGAGGGATGTTGGAACGAGGATCGATCGAAGGGCCTTGATCTCAGCGATCATTTGTTGCGTTGCGATGACGAGTTGTTTCATCAGGTCTTCCATACCAACAACACGCTCTTGCAAGTCGGTTTGATCGGCTATTCTGGCTCTCGACCGTGTGCGAATAGGCGATCGTGATCGGTCCGTAGTTATCTAATTCGAAAATAGAGCATGGTAAGTATGCGTCCTCAAAACGATCGGTCCATGACTCAGTATAATCGTCTTTTTTTGCTCCCATTTTTCATGACATTTTTCATTACTCCATGTATTTGCGAAAATGATGGCAAATTTCTTAGGAAATAATGAATTATGACAGACCTAGGAAAATAATAATAATAATTGAAAGTAATTTCTTTTCAAAGCTTTATTTTTTTTCTTTTTCTTTCTCTTTGAAAAAAACGAATGATTATTATTTTCAAAAATTACGATCGACCCAGACCTATCATGGACCGACCACATGTATGAAAAAGTAAGTAAATTGCAAGATAAAGGTTCAGAACACTTACTTCACTGGGTAAGATTATGGCAATCATATAGACACATGCATGAAATGTGAGGTTCGATTTCTATCTAGACTCTGGCTTGCAAAGTGGAGACGCGAGGATTACCGAGCTAAACCAGTTATGGTAGTGGTTAGGCTGGGATTCCCCTGACTCCGGCTTAGTCAAAGAGCCGACCCGGATTGCAAAGGGTGCAATCGTGGTGGGTATTCAATGACACCATGAAAAACATTTCGGGACCGAGGAGGGTGACCCGTACCACGTGATTTTGGTCGGGTATCCACTATCTCAGTACCATCCTAAACCTATGCCGCCTAGGTCTGGCAGCAGGTAGTGTGTGCGGTATAGTGTAAATGTAAGGCATGCATAGCAGGTTATATCAAACAGCACTTCGTACATAAATTAAACCATACATCCGAACACCTCCCTGCAAAATAAGGGTTAACAATCACGCCTCCCCTTATACCTCCCATACTGCAAGAACATTTAACACCTAAAATGTTAGGGACATACCTGGGATCCTCGCTACCAAACAAAAATTATTTTTGAAAAGCAAAATTGGCCTAAGTCCACTAAGAGTTTTAACTCACTTTCCCCAGCGGAGTCGCCAAGCTGTTGTCGAGACCCTAAAAAAAAAATTTTCTTCATTTTTCGGGCTAATGGATTATTAAGACTAAGCTTAACTCGGGCCCTCCCAAGCCCTACCAATTCGCAACTTAAGGTTCAAGTCTTTAACATGCAAATGTTTTCATGCTTGGAGTCGCCACTAATCAATTTGCGGTAGGTTGATTAGAAACCTAAATAAAATATAGAGAGATGTGTTTTATTCCTACGAACCAGAGATTCTAAGCCCGGGGACTTGATTACGCTAGATCTAGTCTAACGGCCTTTTGATACCTTTTCTTTTCAAAAATATTTTGGCAGGCAGTTTGGATTCATTTTAACTTAATTACTAACATGTGAGGTGTTCATGCGGGTGCGCAAATCACCAATTTAACACCCAGAAAAGCCTTAAATAAATTACAAATTGGAAGAATTACTTACCTCGAACCAACGCAAACATCTGCATTGTTAGCTAGAAAATCACATCAACACCCTAATATGATTTCTAATTAACACGCAATTCACTCAATTTTTTTTGGATTTCCATTTACTTAAATGAAACCTAATCTATATGCAATGACGTGCAAAAATGACATGCGAATTAATGCAACCTAACATGCAAACTATATGTCATGCGACGACGTGACTTAATTCTAATGACGGACAAATGATTTATTTTTGGTATTTTTTTAATGAAATTCGAAATAAAAATATGCCTAAATTAACATGCAATCTATGATGACTTAACCTATCCTAACATGATTTTTTTTTGGGATTTTTGCTAAAATTCGAAATAATAAATTACTTAAATTAAAAATGCAATCTATCCTGATCTACCATAAAGCAATTCATTCTTTTTGGGATTTTCATGGAAATTCGGAATTAAAAAATAACCTAAATAATCTATTAAGACTAGAACATTACCTAATTTAAACTAGGAAATAGATTATCTCAAGTCCTAATTTCAATTAAATAATTACTCTATCTTCTAGATATATTTAGGGTTCCCTAAACATGCAAAATTCTAATTCAAATCTAATTGATATTTTTTTTTGAATTTTCTGTTTATTTGAAAAAGGAAAGCAATTAAATAAACAAGGATAGCAACCACATTCAAAACGTCTACGCGATCCGCCATATTTGTTTCAAACACGCGATCCGCCATATTTGTTTCGAACTCGGATTAGGCACAAAAATCGAACTATCGGTCATATATATAGGGTTATAGATATCGATAGAAAGCCGATTATTCAAATTTGGAAAGCAGATAAAAATCATTATCGTATCTAAGTGATTATGGATAGGATAATAATTTTCCGTATCGCCGCGTATCGTACCTTAGGGATAAGGCCAGATAGTCATCCAGATACGTTGTTAAATTAGGAAATTTTCCTAATTTTGAATATTCAAAATATTGTGGTTATATCGAACATTATCCTAAGACATCTAATTATCCACGTGATATTGACAAAATATTTAAAATATGCAAATTAGGAAATTGAATATTCTGAAAATTTAGGATAGTGTTCAATTACCTAATTTGAAGATAATTCCCGAATTCGAATCGGCTCGGGATCGGGATGACTGGCGACGAACGGCGACGGGCGACGGCGAGGATGGCGTGCTTGGTGGCAGGGTGACGCCACGATGGGACAGCAACTTGGCGGCTGTTCTGGTAGCTTGCGACGGTGCAGCAAAGGGCACCAGTGACTGTGGAGACCGGCGGAGGGACGGCGTGGCCTTCGGCGATCGGCGAGACAGGGACGACAGCTGCAGGGTGGCTTCGGGGAAGGCTGTTGGGCACTGTTCCAACGGGATGGTGGCTGCTGAACCGTGGACTGGTGGCATGGCAGCGAGGACATCCGGCATGGCAGATGTGCGACTGCAGCTCCGGGGCAACTACGGGCAGAGGCGATGGTGTCGGTGGCTCGGCGGGGCTGTTCTGGCGATGAGAGGTGACAACGCTGTTCGACAGGGACGTGGCAACAAGCGTCGGCGATGATGCAGGCGAACGGTGGCTGTATGGCTGGCTCCGGCAACGGCGAATAGCAGTTGAGGGCGGCACAGCGCCAAAGGCGCGACGAGAACGACGAGGGAGAGGCGTGGCTGGCGGGCGCCGATGCTGCTGGGTGCGGCTGTAGCGTGGTTCCACCGGCGGGACGGCGGTGCTGTTGGGCTCGAGGATGGCGGTGTGCGGGGGCAGGCGCGGTGGCGGTGGCTCGCCGGACCTTTTCCTCTCTCTCGCACTCTCACTCTAATTTTCTCTCTGAAAATTCTGATCTGAAATTGTATCGTGTCCCTCAAAATTCTGACCTAAACATGTTTATATAATACTAACTTAGGTCAAATAGATGGGCTTACTAATCCTAATGGGCTTAGGCTTGGGCTTAGACTTTAATTAACATTTAAATTGGCTGAATTAACTTGGGCTTTTAATTAATTAAGCATGATGGGCTGAATTAACTCAAATTAAAACAACCGAGCCCTTTTGTCTTGAAATTCCCGGCCCTTGCATTCCGAGCGAGCCGAGTCTCGTTCGATGAAATTTAAGCTCATTTGCCAACGCCAATTTGATGTAAAAATATGCAATTAAACTAAATGAACCTAAATTATATGTTATGCAATTTAAATTTTTTTGTTTAGGGGTTAAAATTTAATCTCTAATTTTCTATGCAAGTTATAACTAAATGCTCAGTAAAATTTAGGTGTCAACAATTAGTTTTCATTTAAATAAGTGAAAAATCAAAAAAATTAAGTGAATTGCTTGTTAATTAGAAATCATATTAGGGTTGTCAATGTGATTTTCTAGCTAACAATGCAGATGCTTACGTTGCCTCGAGGTAAGTAATTCTTCCAATTTGCAATTTATTTAACGTTTTCTTGAGTGTTAAATTGGTGGTTTGCGTACTCGCATGAACACCTCACATGTTAGTAATTAAGTTAAAATGGATCTAAAAGTTCCGCCAAAATATTTTTGAAAAGAAAAGGTACCGAAAGGGCGTTAGACTAGATCTAGCGTAATCAAGTCCCCGGGCTTAGAATCTCTGGTTCGTAAAAATAAAACATATCTCCCTATGTTTATTTAGGTTTTTAATCGACCTACCACAAATAGATTAGTGGCGACTCCAAGTATGAAAATATTTGCATGTTAAATACTTAAATCCTAAGTTGCGAATTGGTAGGGCTTGGGAGGGCCCGAGTTAAGCCTAGTCTTAATAATCCATTAGCCCGAAAAAATGAAAATTTTTTAAGGTCGCGACAGCTTGGTGACTCCACTGGGGAATTGAGTTAAAACTCTTAGTGGACTTAGGCTAATTTTTCATTTCAAAAATAATTTTTGTTTGGCAGCGAGGATCCCAGGTACGTCCCTAACATTTTAGGTGTTAAATATTTTTGCAGAATGGGAGGTATAAGGGGAGGCGTGATTGTTAACCCTTGTTTTGCAGGGAGGTGTTTGGATGTATGGTTTAATTTATGCACGAAGTGCTATTTGATATAACCTGTTGTGCATGCCTTACATTTACACTATACCGCACACACTACCCGCTGTCGGACTTGGGTGGCATAGGTTTAGGATGGTACTAAGGTAGTGGATACCCCGACCAAAATCATGTGGTACGGGTCACCCTCTTCGGTCCCGAAAAATTTTTTCATGGTGTCATTGAGTACCCATCACGGTTGCACCCTTTGCAACCCGGGTCGGCTCTTTGACTAAGCTGGAGTTAGGGGAATCCTAGCCTAACCACCACCATGACTGGTTTAGCTCGGTAATCCTTGCGTCTCCACTTTGCAAGCTAGAGTCTAGGTAGAAATCGAACCTCACATTTCATGCGTATGTCTACGTGATTGCCATTTCCTTACCCGGTGAAAGTAAGTCTTCTGAATCTCTATCTCGCAATTTATTTATCTTTCGTCTTTTTCTTTGGTCGGTCCATGACATTAGGTTGGTCGTGAGTCTTGGTCTATACACTATGGGAGGGGCAGACATCTGGATTCTTGATGCTCCTAAGGATGAGCTCCGTGCCTGGTGGAATCTACTCAGTCCGACCAACCGCAAGCTAGTTGAGGGCCACATCGGAAGGCTGCTCCCCTTACTGGAAGTCAAAGTCCGTACCGGCCTCGTTCGAGCATTAGCCCACTTCTGGTGCCTCGAGACATCCACCTTTATATTCGGTAAGCATGAGCTCACCCCGACTTTGGAAGAATATAGTGTGCTCATTGGAAAACCTTTAGGATCGGAGTTAATTACACCACCTTTGAGAATCGATTCCACTCTAATATGTTCTGAATTTTTGAACGTCGGAAAGCATGAATTGGAAAAGGTTTTGAAAGCAAATCATGGATCATGTCCTTTTTCATTCATGAGTCAATGTTTTGAAAAAGCCACATCTTTTCAAAAGGGCAGAATCTTTTTGCTAGCATTCTTCGGGTTCGTGATTTTTCTTCACTGCAAGAATGCATGTAACCCATCAATTGCATGGGTAGTCCAACAAGTCTATCTTGAAAAGAATTTTGTCAACACCATTTTAGCCGAGACTTTCATTTCTTTCACAAATTCAAGCAAAATGTTGACAAAACGTTTCATGCCCCTCTTGAACTATTGTAAATTTGATTTTTGTCTCATTTAAAAGGGTGTGGCGATTTACTCAAAATTTCAGAACTTACTGATTCCAACCATCACGTTTTAAGCTATAAAGAAAAACAAGCAAATACACCTGATTATCATTACTTCGAATGGATCATTTTCATGAAAAACGCTAGACCCCAAGGTTTCCAATGGCATGCTAACTGGTTCAATGTCGAGGAAGCTCGGCTTACGTGTAATGGTGTTGGACCGGTGCCACTTTTGGGCTTCACTGGCGCAATTGAATACTACCCTGCTAGAGTGTCCCGATAGTACCAGATTCTCCAGGGGCTCCCCCCGGCGTTACGCCCGAAGCTCCTCCATGTCGATTTCTCTGACAAGGATGAAGACCACGAAGGGACCGTAGCTCAGCTCAAGAAGATGTGCAAGAAGTGTCGTCTCCTAAAGATAGCTCAACCCAAAGAGGAACTCAAGGGGGAGCAGAAGTCCTATTTCGCAACGGCCAACTACGTTCGACGGCACAAAATCCTGCAGGAGTTACTCTCAAAGATACCCAAGGTGCCTCTCAAGACCGCCAATCGCTCAGAGAGCAACCGCCTCAAAAGGAAGGTCGAAGAAGCTCAAGAAAAGGCGGCCAAGATAGCTCGAGCTTATGAGCAGTTGAAGAAGGAAGTCGCCTCCCATATGTCTATAGATCAAACTGAATAGAAAAGCTTGAATTTTTTTTTTCATTTCAGTCTTAGTTTTAAATTTGTTTAGGAACTGAAACATTTGTCTCTACTTTCTTTTCGAGTTACAGTCGTTGTAAAACTTTTTCGTCATTTCAATAAAGAGGTCTTTTCAATTCAAAGCGGTTAGACCAATGTCATGGATCGGCGTGTGATTTTGCTTGACACTTTTGTATGCCTATTTCATTCCGAAATTAAGTAATTACGGACCGATCACGATCGAGAGCCAGAATGGCCGATCAAACCGACTTACAAGAACGTGTTGTTGGCATGGAAGACCAGATGAAGCAAGTCGTCATCGCAATGCAACAAATGTCTGCCGAAATCAAAGCTCTTAGGTTAGTCCCCGTTCCAACATCCCTCGAGACATCAGCTCCAAAGCATAAAGGTGGAAAGAATGTTGATATTGAGGAAGATGCTGATATTTCCAATTTGGAAGATGACCTCGTCCAGATCGTCGTCAACAAAGACAAGCCTGATGAACGAGTCAACAAACTCGAAGAGAGAGTGAAGCAGCTGGAGGGTTCACAGGATTCGCCCTCGATCGATTTGTCCCTGTACTCACAGATCAAGATCCCAAAGAAGTTCAAGATGTCAGACTTTGACAAGTACAATGGCACCACGTGCTCAAAAGCCCACCGGCAGTTGTACCACGTACAGATGACCTCATACGTGGATAATGAACTCCTGATAATCCATGTGTTTCAAGCAAGTTTGACGAGTCCTGCTTTGAACTGGTATCTCATGAAGAAGATAAATGACCTCAAAACCTGGAAGGAAGCTAGTGAAGCATTTCTAAAGTAGTACATGTTCATAACAGACATCATTCCTACCCGTGATGATCTCGAACGTGCTCAGATGAAAAAGACGGAGTCCTTCAAAGACTATGCCATCAGATGGAGGAATATAGCCGCTCAGGTTGTCTCGGAACCCATAGACAGTGACTTGAAGAGGATGTTCGTGAAAACTCTCCCGTTCGAGTACCGTAATCGAATGATGGCCATTCCAGCTGACAACTTCAACCAACTCATCCCCATAGGCGAACAGATTGAGATAGGACTGAAAGACTGGTGGTTCGTGGAGTCGTCTTCGTCGACCAAAAGATTTGGTGCAAGGAAGGAGAAAGAACCGGCAGCTGAAGTGAATGTGACTTATAACCAACTGAGCCGGTGGAATACTAACTCCGCCCCGACAATCCAAGTAGCATAAGCTCAGCAACAAAACACGGGTCGTCAACCTTTTCAGAGGAGGAACAACAAGAGGCAATTCACCCTCCTCCCTGGATCGTTGTTTCAAGTATTGGCAGTGCTCCGGAAGAAAGGCTTGCTCACTATCGAGCCAAATCGGCCCAATCCTGAGCAGTTCTATAACTACGATCCGTCAAAGAAATGCGATTATCACATGGGCGAACTGGGGCACTCAACCGACAATTGCTACGCCCTCAAGCACCGAATCCAGAACCTCCTCGATACGAAGGCGTTCTGATTCCAACCATCTAAGCCGAATGTTCAGAATAACCCACTTCCTGATCACGCGGGCAATGTGAATGCTATATTCAGTTTCGATGCTGGTCGAATTAAGAACGTCAAGGTGTATACTACTGACGTCTATGGTGAGCTGGTGAAAGCCGGCTATTACTCGAGTAATGAAGCCGTTTCCCTGGCTATCATGAGAGAAAGAATCTCAAGAACGGTAAAAGCTGGGTTGATCATTTATGCTGACCACACCGGCATCGTTTCTACTATCTCCGAGGTCGTCATTAATTGGGACGAGGAGTTTGCTACGTTAAACACCGGGAAGGACAAGCTTGATCCTTTGCCTAAAGACATGCCTCCGCTCGAAGACGCGACCGATGATAAACAGATCGTCATAAGCACGCCTGTAGCCGATGAAGGGATAATGATCGAGATACCTCAGCCATATGATTATTGTGATGACAGAGCAGTCCCTTGGTCCTACAGTCTTGACATTGATTTAGTCACTAGGTCCGGACATGCCTATAGCCAAGCTAATGTCTAACCGGCAAAACCTGTCACTGATGAAGAAGCTAAGGAATTCCTGGCCGTCATCAAGACTAGTGAGTACAGCATAGTCGAGTAACTGCGTAAGATGCCCGCGCAAATCTCTCTGCTTGAACTCCTCCAAATGTCTGTCAAATATCAAAAGGCCTTAATGAAGGTGTTAAGTGAAGTCCATGTGCCCGAGACGATCGATCATGAGCAACTGGAGGAATTCGTAGGTTCCATATTCCTCAAAGACCTTATAGCCTTTTCGGATGAGGAATTCCCTCTAGAAGGCAGAGGACATACCAAAGCGTTGTATATTTCTGTCAAATACAAGGCCACGCACGTAGCCCGGGTACTCATCGACAACAGATCAGCCCTGAACATCTGTCCTCTGGCGACTTTATACCGCTTCAAGATAGATTCGTCTAGAATAAATGCTGCGAAGACCTTCGTGCGAGCCTTTGACGGAACGAAGAAAGAAGTGATGGGAGAAATCCACCTTGATATACAGATGGGACCAATAGTGTTCAACGTCTTATTCCAAGTTATGGACATTCCCACTGCATTCAATTTTCTGTTGGGTCGTCCATGGATTCATACTGCTGGAGCTGTCCCATTCAGTCTACATCAGAAGGTGAAGTTCGTTGTGGAAAGAAAGTTAGTCACGGTACACGGTGAAGAAGAGCACCTGATTTATCATGCAACGGCTATCCCTTATGTCGAGCCGGATTACAAAATAGAATCGAGCTATCAGTCGCTGGAACTCGTATCGACCATACATGCGTCTAGGGGATCATCGCCGCCCGTTCCTCAGATATCGAATACTGCTGTCATGGTCGGAAGAGTAATGGTGTCCCATGGCTTTACTCCGGGCGAAGGCCTTAGCAGGAATGGTCAAGGTATCCGCCAACCGGTGGAAGTCTCTCAAAGACCCCGCACTTCTAGATTGGGATACCAAGGGTCAACTGTCCCGAATAATGAGGGACGTGGACGTGGACATGGTCGAGGTCGAGGTCAAGGATACGCGCAGAATCGACAGCAATCTGAAAAAGAGCCAAATCGTGAAGAACGTAGCCGTGCGACTGCCCAAAATAATGGAGAACTCGAGTGTGGTAGGCTACTTCCACACATCCGCACCACATTCCCTAGCCCTGTGAGGATGATGCACGAAGAGAAGGAAGTGATCGACACTCTGGGGCAACCAAGCGGCAAGTTCGACTATTATGTGAAGTACTCAGCGCCCCCGAGCTTCTATGTCAACCCCCATGACATTGTCCCTGATAGATGGGGAGGTATGGATGATTCAACACCTCAAATGACAGAGGATTCTGATGATGCAATAGAGGGAATCACTGCACTGTTCAATGATGTCTTTATTGGAGCTATCGAAGAAGGACCGTTAGAAGGAATGGGCACGGGCCCACAAGAGTAAAACTTTTATTTTTTCGTATACTCCCCTGCGTGGGAATTTTTACTACTTTCTAGGACTTGCCCCGTCTCGGGTGCTGCTTTCTATTTTCATTTCTAGAACTTGATTGTTGCAATTTCCATTCAATAAATGTAATTCATTTCGAAAGAATTAATGAAATTACAAGTTATTTTCAGTTTTTGAGGGCATGTTGAGGTACATCAAACCAGCCCGGTGATGATATCCAACCGATAAAAGAAAATATAGTCCAATGAGAATTCTGAGGCCTGGGCTTTTTCATGCTTCCTTGCGTTAAAACTTTTTCGAAAAGAATTTCAAAAAAACAAAAAACACACAAAAAAACACAAAATTAATTACAAAAAAATTTAAAAAAAAATGCAATGTTTACCCCTATTTGTCCTTCTGAATCCCTTACTTTATGTTTCAGGGATAATCTTGTGACACGTGAGGGTATGGGAACAGTCCAATCCGATGAATTATCCGTCGCCGAGCTTGATCTCGATGATACCAGCGAACTCGACGATTCCTCGGACCTTCAGCGCGACCTAGAGCATCATGAAAGACCTAAAGTCCTGACGGTAAATCAAACTATCACCGTCAACCTGAGTGATTCCGGAGAACTCAAGGAGGTGAAGATAGGGGCAACCCTTCCGGAAGGTGAAGCCAAATGCCTGGTCCAGTTGCTGAAAGATTACCAGGATATCTTTGCCTGGTCATACGTCGATATGCCGGGTTTAGATCCTTCTATTGTGGAGCATAGCTTGCCTACTAATCTCGGCATGCCACCCAAGAAGCAGAGGCTACGAAGAACCAAACCTGAGCTTTCGAAGAAAATAGAAGAAGAGGTCATGAAGCTCTTGAAAGTGGGATTCATCGAAGTCACCCAATACCCTATCTGGGTGGCTAATATCGTACCAGTCATGAAGAAGGATGGCCGAGTTCAGGTTTGCATCGACTATCGTGACCTGAACAAAACTAGCCCTAAAGATGACTTCCTATTACCGCACATAGACGTTCTGGTAGACAGTACTGCTGGATTTGAACTGTTTTCCTTCATGGATGGTTTCTCGGGCTATAACCAGATAAGAATGAAGGACAACGATAAGGAGAAAACAGCGTTCATCACCCCTTGGGGTACATTTCACTATAAGGTCATGCCTTTCGACCTTAAAAATGCCGGGGCAACATATCAACGGGCAATGGTGACTTTTTTCCATGACATGATGCATAAGGAGATTGAGATCTATGTCGATGACATGATTGCCAAGTCTCGACCCGGAGAGAGTCATGTTGATATCCTGAAGAAGTTGTTCGACCGACTCCGTGAGTTTAAACTCCGTCTCAATCCAGCGAAGTGCATATTCGGGGTAACGTCGGGCAAACTACTCGGGTTCATAGTAAGTAGTAAAGGCATTGAAGTTGATCCTTCCAAAGTAAAAGCTATATGTGAGCTTCAACCCCCATCAACCGTGAAAGAAGTGCGGAGCCTTCTGGGTAGATTGAACTACATAGCCCGTTTCATTTCCCAACTCTCCAAAACTGCTAAGCTATTCTTCAAACTTCTGAGGAAGAATGCTCAAGTGGAACGGGATGATGATTGCCAGGAAGCGTTTAATGAACTGAAGCAGTACCTGATGAAACCACCAATGCTAGTCCCTCTGATGCCAGGCCAGCCTTTGATCCTTAACCTCACTATTCATAACGAGTCTTTGGGTGATATGCTAGCCCAGAAAAATCTTGAAGATGGAAAAGAGCAAGCCATTTATTACTTGAGTAAGAAGTTTACCGTCTCAGAGTTGAATTATCCTAAAGCCGAGAAGACTTGCGCTGCATTAGTATAGGTGCTCCATAGGCTGCGGCAATATACATTGCATCACCAGACTTTGCTGGTGACTGAGAATGATCCCATCAAGTATTTACTTGATCAACCGGCTTTGGTAGGGAAGCTAGCCAAATGGCAGATTTGAATTTCAGAATTTGATGTCCAGATGATGCCACAAAAGTCAGTTAAAGGCCGAGTAATTGCCGATGTGTTAGCCGAAAATCCTGGAACCTCCGACGATGATAGATATTCTCCAGAAGATCGTATTCTGGTAATAAAGTAGGACACCTGGACCATGTTCTTCGATGGAGCCGTCAACTTAGCTGGTTCCGGCACTGGGGCAGTTTTGATATCCCCATATGGGTAACATTATGCAGTAGCAACAAAGTTGGTGTTCCCGTGTACCAACAACATAGCCGAGTACGAAGCTTGCATCCTCGGACTCCAAGCCACAGTGGAAATGGGGATAATCAAGTTGAAAGTGTTTGGTGATTTCGCTCTGATCATTCTCCAAATTGTAGGAGAGTGGAAGACAAGAGACACCAAATTGGTGCCGTACCACGAATACCTCGAAGAAATCATAAAAGAATTCAAAGACATCTCCTTTGAGTACTTGTCGAGATCCCATAATCAGTTTGCTGACGCGTTAGCTACGTTATCATCCATGCTGCAAGTGACTGGTGGAGTAGAAGTAGAACCTTTTAAGATCGAAGTCCTGACAAAACCGGCTTACTGCATGGTTATGAATGGAGAACCCGACGAAAAGCCATAGTATTATGATATCATGAATTATATCCAGAGACAAGAATTTCCTAAGGAAAGCACTCCAGCCGACAGGAAGTACATAATGAAAATGGCTTCAAAATTCTTTGTCAGTGGCGAAAAGCTGTACAAAAGATCTTATAATTCGATCCTGCTGAGGTGTGTGGAAGCAGCTGAAGCCACTAGAATCATGCAAGAAGTACACGAGGGGATATGTGGTCCACACATGAATGGCCATATGTTAGCTAAGAAGATCATAAGGTTGGGCTATTATTGGCTCAGTCTTGAAAGTGACTGCATCCAGCATGTTCGAAGGTGCCATCGTTGTCAAGTCCACGGGGATAAAATAAATGTTCCCCCACGGAGTTACGTCAGTTATCCGAGCCATGGCCTTTTTCAATGTGGGGCATCGATGTGATTGGCCCAATCAATCCCAAAGCATCAAATGGACACCGATTCATCTTGGTTGCGATTGATTATTTCTCAAAGTGGATTGAAGCCGCGTCTTATGCCAACGTTATTGCGAAGAATATTGTAAGATTTATCAGGCGAGACATAATCGCTCGTTATGGTGTCCCCGAGGCTATTGTCACTGATAATGGGACGAATTTGAACAACAAGTTCATGGATCAGTTGTTCAACGAGTTCAAAATCCAGCATTTAAACTCATCTCCCTATCGTCCACAGATGAATGGAGCAGTCGAAGCCGCTAACAAGAACATTAAGAAGATCCTGGCCAAAACGGCTGAAAACTATCGTGACTGGCATAAAAGATTGCTATTTGCATTAATGGCGTATTGGACTTCCATCCGAACCTTTGTCAAGACAATCCCTTTTTCCTTGGTGTATGGCATGGAAGCAGTCCTGCCCATTGAAGTAGAGATCCCTTTCCTGCGAATTTTATCCCAGGTGGAGTTGTCTGAAGCGGAATGGATGCAACAAAGGTTTGAGCAGTTGAACCTAATTGATGAAAAGCGATTGAAAGCTATTTGCCACGGTCAAACCTATCAGCAGAGGATAGCTAGATCCTTCAACCAAAAGGTGCGTACAAGACACTTCGACGAAAATGATCTAGTCCTAAGGAAGGTGCTGCCAATCTTCCCTGTTCCCGGAGGTAAATTTGCACCAAACTACATCGGTCCATATGTGGTTAAGAAGGTGCTTCCCGGAGGTGCCCTGATTCTCCTAGAAATGGATGGTCGTGAGTTCTCCAATCCTATTAATTCTGATGCTGTAAAGATATATTATCCTTGATAAAACCTAACATTTTGCAGCAAAAGTTTTCCAGTGTTCGTTTTTTATGTTCTGAATTGCAAACATTTCACTGATCAATAAATGATTTCAATCAATTTCAAGTTAAGATATTTGCATTGGCTTTAAATTCTGCATGGTTATTTTGTCG
Source organism: Syzygium aqueum (assembly GCA_031216185.1). NCBI lineage: Eukaryota > Viridiplantae > Streptophyta > Magnoliopsida > Myrtales > Myrtaceae > Syzygium > Syzygium aqueum. The sequence continues at coordinate 14,186,410 of CM062234.1, forward strand.
ATCAGTATCATTGACTTCAAAGGGGAAGTCTATTTGGACAATTTAATAACTCACGTGGAATGAATTGAATGTGTTGAATGAGATACATCGGGATGATGAAAGGCAAGCCCTATTCTATACACAGTCCCATGCACTAATCTTCAGTGAGTTGAGTTGAAAAAAAATTCCATATCTGCAAGGTAAAGAGTTCTCTCGCAAAAGGTACGACGACCGAAATGACAAGAGGCATTTCATTTCTCTACCTTAAATGCTACAAGTTATCCCTTGTTTTGCTTCTTTGAGCCTAAACGTTTGGAGAAATTCATTCAAATTACCCCTGTCAAGAACCACCCCACATCGGGGCAAACTGGAGGTAAATCAGTATCATAAGGAGAAAAATGACTAGAAATTTTCTTGCTCTCACTTGCATCAATCTTCGAGTGTTGCTTTTTCAGATGAATTCACACGAAGTTCAAGTGCCTTAGGATGATGAAGAGCATTTCTTTCTTTATCCTATACACATTTTATCCTTTGTTAAGCCCAATTGAGCCTGCAAATTCATTTCACATAAACCCAGTTGGTGATCATCCCCCATACTGGGGCAAGGCAAAAAGTTATCATTGTTCAAACAGCATATCCGGAGTGTCGATAGAAGACAAAAATCTTTGAGAGTTCAAATGGCGAGTCATTCAGTCAAATATAGCTGACCGGTGTTTACATTGTAAGCAACATTGTAAAAAAAATTAAAAAAAAAAAGGAAAAGGGGCAAGACAAAGCAGTGTGCCTGGTAAAAGCAAGACCAATGCCCAATAAAAAATGTTAGGATATGATATGTCGAAATCATCCCCAGTGGAGCAGTAATCCTACAAGTCTCAAAGGAATCATGTGATGAGCTCTCGAAGCCAATGGAGCATTTATCAAGGAGACAATCCCTGGTGAAGAAGAAGACTGGAGACAATGCCGAGATGATCACCAACTTATTCACCCCAATTATACACATTTTGAGCTTACTGATCCATTCATTTCTCAACCCATGAGCCTAGCCTACGTTACGTCCCTTACAAAGTCTCTTCAGATTAGGGCACTTGAACTAACGTAGAATTTCAGATGTTTACAAGCTTAGCTCGAAGAAGTGCGAGCAAGTCCATTTCTATTTCATTTTGCAGGGTCTTGACTTGTAAACCCGGAGACAATTGCAGAGTATTTTCTTTCAATAGCCTCGACTATAAGAGTCTCATTTGCTAAGCCATTGACCAAGCCCATGTTACGATCCTAGCAAAGACCTCTCAGATTGGTAAGGTCGTACCGCTTGCGAGAATACTCAGACCCTTGTCAACATGATGATGGTAAGATGGAGCGATTTTCATAAATCAGCCTTTTTCTATGAAAATGAGAGAAATCCCTTTCAAACCGGAAGTCCCTCATTCGACATTTTCAAGGCACCCACTTGTGAGTTCGGATTGTCGTATCATGATTTTTCCCTAGCGGAGTTTGGAATGCCGATTTGACAAAACCATCATGCATAAAAACCAGTTGAAATCATAGTGCATGAGTACATGTATTCTTGATAGTGAGCGAATGCATATTACATGTTGCCTAAACCTGTGTCTAGCAGGAGACGCACCCTCAAGAGTTGGAGATATCGCCAGGTAAGTATATCTCTATCCCTTGGATGTCCATGACTATCCAAGTATCTCTAACATGTTCGAGCAATCGTCAGGTCCCCACATTTAATCATTTTGTTGCGATCTCTAAATGCTTTTGATGATGTTTAGGTGTCTATTGATCAAGCCTTTTCAGGTACCTCTAATGATGTCCAGGTACTTTATCAAGGAACCCTTGAATACTCGGGCTAGCCCCTCTGTTCACCAAATCATATTTTCACACAATCTCAGAAGATATTCCCCCGTGACATGCCTATGAGCAGGTATAGGCATGGCGGCCAAATCTTTATGAATACATATGAGTAGGTATATGTATTTCATAAAGGTCGGAATATTTTCTCTAATCTCAGGTATTCCCCCGCTATTCACCTATGAGCAGATATAGGTGAAGCGGCCAAATCTTTATGAATACCTATGAACAGGTATAGGTGAAGTGCCCAAATCTGTATGAATGTATATGAGCATGTATATGAATTTCATAAAGGTTGGAATCTCTCAACCCCAGGTGTTCCCCTAAAGCTCACTTATGAGCAAGTATAAGTGAGGTGGCCAAATCTTTATGAGTACATATGAGCAGGTATATGTATCTCATCAAGGTCGGAATATCCTCTTGATTTCAAAAGTTCCCCCGCAGTTCACTTATGAGCAGGTATAAGTGAAGCGGCCAAATCTTTGCAAACACCTATGGAGATGTATAGGTAGTTTGTAAAGGTCGGAACTGTTCTCACGAATCCAGATGATGATTGGATACGTCGAGCTTTCTTCGCGTGTTTTGACTTAATTGCAGATCACCGAAGTTCATCAACAGTGTATCAGGCAATACCTATGAGACTGAGCCCAGACATTTGCTAAATAACATACAAGTCAAAGTCATGCCTCGAATTGCGCTATCATTCATGTCAGGTAAGTAATTCCAGGTATGTTTTCTATTCATGTTGGCATGCATCATTGCTTAATGCATTTCAAAAATGGGACTTATAATCCCAACAAAAATAACATTCATTGCATTTGCATAGTTGAAATTTAGGTATCATTTAGTCTTTGAACGTAACCTCTGCGAGCTCATCTTCAAAGAGGGGCAGCTGTTGACACCTAAATTTTACCGATCATTTAGTATAATTTGTATAGAAAATTAGGGATTAAATTTTAACCCATAAACAAAAATATTTAAATTGCATAGCATATAGTTTAGGTTCATTTTAATTTAATCGCATTTTGCATTGGATTGACGATGGCGAATGAGTTTAAAATTCATCGAACGAGAGTCGGCTCGCTCGGAATGCAAGGGCCGGGAATTTCAAGTCAAACGGGCTCAGTTATTTTAATATGAGCTTAATTCAGCCCATTGTGCTTAATTAATTAAAAGCTCAAATTAATTCAGGCCATTTAAATTAGATTAAGGCCTAAGCCCAAGCCTAAGCCTATTAAGACTAGCAAGCCCATCTAATTGACCTAGGTTAACATTATATAAACATGTTTAGGTCAGATTTTTTGGGGGACATAGAATTTCATATCAAAGAAAAATTGAGAGAAACACACGTGCGAGAGCAAGTGAGAGAGAGAGAGGAGAGCCATCACCGCGCCTCTCACGTGCGTCGTCGCCGCACCGAAGGTCTGCCGCGCCTCATCCACAGCTGCGCCGGAGGTCTACCGCGCCTCCCATGTGTGTCACCGCCGCGCCGGAGGTCTGCCGAGCCTCGTCCTCAGCCTCGTCGGACAGCCTTACTTAGAGGTGGCCACGGGCCGGTTTTGGCCCGGAACCGGCCCGGTCAAACCCGGGCCCGGCCCGTTGACCGGGCCCGCGGTTCGGAACCGGAACCGGCCCGTGGCATACGGGCCCGGTTCCGGTTCCAAAAAAATTTGAACCGGCCCGGAACCGCCGGTTCCGGGCCGGTTCTGCGAAATAAAAAATAAATAAAAATTTTAAAATAATAATAATAATAATGAATTTTTTTAAAAAAAATTCATTAATTAATTTTTTTATAAAACAAATTGAACTCTAATTACCATGCATTGTAAGTGTAATGCTTGGCTTGGGTGTATTGAACTCTAATTACAAAACTTGGCTTGAGTTTTATAAACAACCCCTTTGATAGTTTCTTCATTCCCATTCGATGTGGGACTCTTGGTTTGCCTTGAACGCCTTCAATATGAGACTTTTGGCTTTGTCTTCATGCAAATGCCAAAAGTCCCACATCGAATGGGAATGAAGGGACCATCAAAGGGATTGTTTATAAAATCCAAGCCAAGCCATGAGAATGTGAAGTTGTATGCCTTTTGTGGCTACGATCCTTTGCTAATTAAGAGCAAAGGGTTTCATTGGACCGCCTAGAATTGGATCGGACCAATGGACCGGTTCTCAGTTCTATGGTTTGCCGGTTCGGTTCTTAGTTCTAAAATTAAAAGACCGGTCTTACCGGTTCGGTTCCCGGTTCCGATCGGGAACCGATCACCCCTACAATTTTCATTTTGATTATAATTTATATTGAATTATTCATTATTTCATATTTTTATAATTATTTTATTTTTTATTTTATAATTTATATTTTAAAATTTTAAATTACAAACCGAAACTAGCCGGTTCCGAACCGGAACCGGAACCGGCCGGTTCCGAACCTGAACCGGAACCGCCCCTAGAGGTTCCGGTTCCGGTTCATAGGTGGCCACGAACCGGAACCGCCGGTTCCGAACCGGAACCGGCCGGTTCCGAACCGTGGCCACCACTAGCCTTACTCGCTGCCCTCATCGGACAACTTCCACCCGCAGCCACGTCGGAGTAGCCGCTGTGTCCCTTGCTGCTCATCGCCGGAAGCTCCCGCCAATTGCCGTCATCCACTGCCATCATTGCTGCCCCTCGCCACAGCCACCGTCGCCCCCAGCGCCACTGATCGGAGCAGTACCTCTGCCAGACGTCCCTACCGGACTTTCCGCCGCAGCCAAGCATCGCCGGAAGCCTCTGCTCGCCGTGCCTGTCTCGGAGCCACCCGTAACCGCTGCCCGGACGACGTCCCCGCTGTCTGCTGCTGCTGCTCCGCCCCAATAGACACGCCGACGCCGTCGTCGTGCTGCTGCCACCGCCTCAACTGCTGTACACCTCCACTTGGAGGACCGTTCCCATCGACCCCGAGCTGCTGTTGCTGCCGCCGGACAGCCTTGTCGCCGCTGTCCACGCCCCTTGTCGCCTTGCTGTGAGCCCCGCCAGCGTTGCTGTCCCGACGCCGTGAACCACCGTGTCGTCGCCGGTTGTCTCGATCTCGATCCGCAGACTCAATCCCGATTAATTCGAATTTAGAGATTATCTACAAATTAGGTAAGATTATTATCCGGTAAATTTTCAGAATATTTAATTTCATAATTTGCATGTTTTGAATATTTCATGTGGATAATTAGATATCTTAGGATAATGTTCTATATATCCGCGATGTTTAAAAATATTCAAAATTAGGAAATTTTTCTAATTCAGCAACGTATCTGGACGACTATCCGACCTTATCCCTAAGGTCCGATATGTGACGATACGAAAAATTATTATCCTATCCATAATCACTTGGATACGATAATGATTTTTATCTGCCTTCCAAATTTGAATGATCGACTTTCCGTCAATATCTATAACCCTATAGATATGATCGATAGTTTGATTTCTGTGCCTAATCAGAGTTTGAAACAAATCTGGCGGATCACGTGGTTGGTTTGAATGTGGATGCTATCTTTGTTTAAATTGTTTTTCCTTTTCAAATATAAAAAAAATTTTAAAAAATATATGTTAGATTTAAATTAGAGTTTTGCATGTTTAGGGAATCCTAAATATATCTAGAAGATAGAGTAATTATTTAATTTAAATTAGGACTTGAGATAATCTATTTCATAGTTTAAATTAAGTAATATTCTAATCTTAATAGATTATTTAGGTCATTTTTTAATTTCGAATTTTAACAAAAATCCCAAAAATAAGTCATGTTAGGATATTTAAAATCATCATAGATTGCATGTTATTTTAGGCATTTTTATTATTCCGAATTTCATCAGAAAATACCAAAAACAAATCATTTGCTCGTCATTAAAATTAGGTCACGTCGTCGCATGACATATAGTTTGCATGTTAGGTTGCATTAATTCGCATGTCAATTTTTGCACGTCATTGCATATAGATTAGTTTTCATTTAAATAAGTGAAAAATCAAAAAAATTGAGTAAATTGCTTGTTAATTAGAAATCATATTAGGGTTGTCAATGTGATTTTCTAGCTAACAATGCATATGCTTACGTTGCCTCGAGGTAAGTAATTCTTCCAATTTGTAATTTATTTAACGCTTTCTTGGGTGTTAAATTGGTGGTTTGCGCACTCGCATGAACACCTCACATGTTAGTAATTAAGTTAAAATGGATCTAAACTGTCTGCCAAACTATTTTTGAAAAGAAAAGGTACTGAAAGGGCGTTAGACTAAATCTAGCGTAATCAAGTCCCCGGGCTTAAAATCTCTGGTTCGTAAAAATAAAACATATCTCCCTATATTGTATTTAGATTTCTAATCGACCTACCACAAATAGATTAGTGGCGATTCCAAGTATGAAAATATTTGCATGTTAAAGACTTAAATCCTAAGTTGCGAATTGGTAGGGCTTGGGAGGGCCCGAGTTAAGCCTAGTCTTAATAATCCATTAGCCCGAAAAAATGAAATTTTTTTAAGGTTGCGACAATCTCATTTTGCGGGGTTCTTGACTTGTAAACCCGGAGACAATTGCGGAGTATTTTCTTTCAATAGCCTTGACTCAAAGAGTCTCCTTTGTTAAACCATTGACCAAGCCCATGTTACAGTCCTAGCAAAGACCTCTCGGATTTGTAGGGTCGTACCGCTTGCGAGAATACTCAGACCCTTGTCGACATGATGATGGTGAAATAGAGAGATTCTCATAAATCAACCTTTTTCAATGAGAATGAGTCAAAGACCTTTCGGATCGAAAGTCCCTCATTCGACATTTTCAAGACATCTGCTTGTGAATCCGATTTGTCTTGTCATGATTTTTTCCCGGCGGAGTTTGTAATGCTGATTTGACGAAACCATCGTGCATGAAAAACAGTTGAATTCATAATGCATGAGTATATGTGTTCTTGATTGCCCGTGAATACATGTTACATGTCGCCTAAAATCATGTCTAGTAGGTGACGCACCCTCAAGAGTCGGAGATATCATCAGGTAAATATATCTCTATCTTTTGGATGTCTATCCAGGCATCCCTAACCTGTTCGAGCAATCGTCAGACCCCATATTGGATCATTTTGTTGTGATCTCTAGATGCCTTTGATGATGTTTAGGTATCTATTGATCAAGCCTTTTTAGGTACCTCTGATGATGTCCAAGTACTTTGTCAAGGAACCCTCGAACACTTGGGCTAGTCCCTCTGTTCACCAAATCACATATTTTCACACAATCTCGAGAAGATTCTCCCGTGACACGCCTATGAAGATGGTATAGGCGTAGCGGCCAAATCTTTACAAGTATCTATGGAGATGTATAGGTATCTTGTAAAGGTCGAAATATTTCTCTAATCTCAGGTATTCTCCCGCAACATGCCTATGAGAAGGTATAGGCATAGCGGCCAAATCTTTATGAATGCATATGGCGATATATATGTATTTCATAAAGGTCGGAATATTATCCTTATCCCAGATGTTCCCCCGTGACTCATCTATGAAGATGGTATAGGTGAAGCGGCCAAATCTTTATAAGTATCTATGGAGATGTATAGGTATCTTGTAAAGGTCGGAATATTCTCTTAATCCCAGGTGTTTCCCTGCAATTCACTTATGAGAAGGTATAAGTGGAGCAGCCAAATCTTTATGAGTATCTATGGAGATATATAGGTGTCTCATAAAGGTTGGAATATCCTCTTGATTTCAACAGTTCCCCCGTGACGCACCTATGACGATGTAGAAGCGCAGCGGCCAAATCTTTACAAATACCTATGGAGATGTATAGGTAGTTTGTAAAGGTCGGAACGTTTTACATTTTTGCTAAAAACTGCTCTCGCGAATCCCAGATGATGATTGGATACGTCGAGCTTTCTTCGTGTGTTTTGACTGAATTGCAGATCACCGAAGTTCATTGACAGTTCATCAGGCAATACCTATGGGACTGAGCCTAAACATTTGCCAAGCAACATACAAAGTCAGAGTCGTACCTCGAATTATTTCGCTTCTGTCAGGTAAGTAATTCCAGGTATGTTTTCTATTCATGTCAGCATGCATCATTTCTTAATGCATTTCAAAAATGGGAATCATAATCCCAACAAAAACAACATTCATTGCATTTGCATAGTTGAAATTTAGGTATCATTTAATCTTTGAATGCAACCTCTGCGAGCTCACCTTCAAAGAAGGGCAGCTGTTGACACCTAAATTTTGGCAACCATTTAGTCGTAATTTGCATAGAAAATTAGGGATTAAATTTTTAACCCCTAAAAAAAATATTAAAATTGCATAGCATATAGTTGAGGTTCATTTAGATTAATTGCATTTTGCATCAGACCGGCGGTGGCGAACGAGCTTAAAATTCATCGAACGAGACTCGGCTCGCTCAGAAGGCAAAGCCGAGAATCTCAAGTCAAACGGGCTCGGTTATTTTAATTTAAGCTTAATTTAGTCCATTGAGCCTAATTAAATAGAAGCCCAAATTAATTCAGCCCACTTACATAAAATTAATGGCCCAAGCCCAAGCCTAAGTCCATTAGGACTAGCAAGCCTATTTAATTGACCTAGGTTAATCATATAAATACATCATTAGGTCAGATTTTATAGGGGGCTCTCATAATTTCAGAAATCAGATTTTTAGAGAGAGACTCGGAGAATTTTCGGAGAACGGAATTTCAGAGAGGTTGGAGGCTAGAAAATTGAAACCAAAAACCCACGGAGAGGAGAAGAAGAATTCACTCCCATAGAGAGCTTGCAGAGAAGACAATTTTGGAGAGGGGGAGGACACATGTGGCACCTTCAATGGAGGGAGAGATCGTGACTGGAAGTGAGAGATAAAAGAGAGAAAAGCAGTCCTCTTTTTCCTTTGGGGTGTTCCACTTCAGCGCTTCAACCTGCACTTACTGTCTTCTCCAGCCTTGCAAGCACGCTCGACAACTTGCGACTGCAACTTGGTGTGGCTGCCGAGTTCGTCCTAGTAGCCGCCACCGCCTGCAAAGCAAGCTAGCTATTCCTGCAGGTTTTCACAATGCCTACAGCGAATCCAGGCTTTTCGACGAGTTCCTGCTGTGCGTGATCTCCTCTGTCTAGTTCGGGCAAAGCCTCATCAACTCAGGTTTTGCATACGGTCCCAGCAAATTTTTGGCAAGATCCACGAAGAGACGACCAACAATTTCGGGGACATCCACGATTGAGAAATTTGTCCATAAAAGGAAAAAGGAGAACTTGGAAGAGTCTTCAAAAGCCAAGTCTTCTCTACCTTGATCATCACGCCCAGATTCATGTAGCTATTGCGTGCATTCAGCAACAATCCAACCATTCCCAAGTCATATTCGTTGGTCTCTTGGCAGGATTAGAACTCCATTGTCGATCACAAATACGATAAGTTGCCGGTGATCTCCCCCGATTGACCGGAACATCGCCGCCGCCCTCGACGCCCGCACCACCGCCGTCGCCGTTAACCCCAGCCGGTGCCGACGTCGCAGTTGCCGTTGCCCATCGCTTGATCAGCAAAATCCGATCCCGATCTGCAATCCAATTTGGAAATTTTTTTTTCAAATTAGGTAAGAGGACATTATCCGATATTTTTTAGAATATTTAATTTCCTAATTTGAATGTTTGGAATATTTCGTGAATATTTGGTGGATAATTAGATATCTTAGGATAATGTCTGTGATATCTGCAATATCTTTAAATATTCAAAATTAGGAATCGTTCCTAATTTAGCAGCGTATCTACATGACTATCTGACCTTAACCCTAAGGTATGATATGCGGCGATACGAAAAATTGTTATTCTATCCATAATCACTTGGATACGATAATGAATTTTATCTGCTTTCTAAATTTGAATGATTAACTTTTCGTCAATATCTATAACCCTATAGATATGACCGTTTGTTTGATCTCTTTGCCTAATCCGAGTTTGAAACAAATCTTGCGGATTGCGTGGTTGGTTTGAATGTGGTCGTTATCTCTGTTTAAATTATTTTTCCTTTAAAAAAAGAAAATTAAAAAAAATATCAGTTAGGATTTAAATTAGAGTTTTGCATGTTTAGGGAACCCTAAATATATCTAGAAGATAGAGTAATTATTTAATTTAAATTAGGATTTGAGATAATCTATTTCCTAGTTTAAATTAGGTGTTATTCTAATCTTAATAGATTATTTAGGTTATTTTTATTATTTCGAATTTTTATAAAAAATACCAAAAAAAGAGAAGTCGATAGATTGCATGTTAATTTAGGCATTTATTTTAATTCCGAATTTCATTAGAAAAATACCAAAAATAAATCCTTTGCCCGTCATTGGAATTAGGTCACGTCGTCGCATGACATATAGATTGCATGTTAGGTTGCATTAATTGTATGTCATTTTTGCACGTGATTGCATATAGATTAGATTTCATTTTAAATAAGTGAAAATCCAAAAATATTGAGTGAATTGCTTGTTAATTAGAAATCATATTAGGGTGTTGACGTGATTTTCTAGCTAACAATGCAGATGCTTACGTTGCTTTGAGGTAAATAATTCTTCTAATCTTGCAATTTATTTAATGCTTTCTTGGGTATTAAATTGGTGGTTTGCGTACCCGCATGAACATCTTACATGTTAGTAACTAAGTTGAAATGGATCCAAACTGTCTGCCAAACATTTTTGAAAAGAAAAGGTACCGAAAGGGCGTTAGACTAGATCTAGCGTAATCAAGTCCCCGAGCTTAGAATCTCTGGTTCGTAGAAATAAAACATATGTCCCTATATTTTATTTAAGTTTCTAATCAATCTACCACAAATTGATTAGTGGCGACTCCAAGCATGAAAACATTTGCATGTTAAGAACTTAAACCCTAAGTTGCGAATTGGTAGGGTTCGGGAGGGCCCGAGTTAAGCTTAGTCTTAATAATCCATTAACCCGAAAATGATAAAAAATTTTAGGTCGCGACAATCCAGTAATGAAATTTGTGCGACATTTTCCTCAATTGCTTAATTACCTTGTATTCACTTGTCCTCATGACTAACAACAACTGCTTGACATCTTCTTCAGTTACTCCTTTCTTTTTGTGCTTACCTTCTTTTGAGACATAACATCTTCCCGATCTAGTTATTGCATCAACTTCTTTAGGCATGTAGTCCCATGGTACACATATGGTGTCAAATTTCTCCTTCGGAGGTAGAGTGATGATCACAGGCTGAACCTCTTTCTCTTCGATCTTTAGTTGACCAATTGGGAGCTCAATGGTAATTAGTTCAATATGATCCTTCTCTTCCTCAAGCCTATCCACTTCATCAAGATTAATCAATAGTGGTGTAATCATGGACACCATGCTTTTGTCAGCTTCAATAGTATCCATTCCACCCCAACCGTCAAGCACGATATTTTCATCATTGGATGCCCATGAAGGTGGTGTGTATTTGACACAGTAGTTATACCGGCCACTATCTTGTCCTAGATAATTCATAATTTCGCCTTGTTTTCGCGCTTTGTGAATAAATCATCTGTGTCCTTGGCGACCCTTTTTCTTCATTTTCTCGTCTTGATCTTCTTTCTTCTCAAGTCTTAATTCGTTGATTAGGATTTCATCTATGCCTCCCTATCTGTCAGGCACAATAGTTTCGTTTTTAAAAGCCTAAGGTGGAGGTGTGTACTTAACACGAAAGTTGTATTTTTCACTGTCTTGACCAAGGAGGTCTACAGTATCACCTTGCTCGAGTGATATTTGAGTGAACCGCCTTTCACCCCGCCGAATCCTTTCTTTTTTCTCTTCAAATTGATCTACTTCATCACTGGATGGAGTCTCATTTTGTTTGCTAAGCTCATCGTCCATGTCACCCCAGCCATCGGGCATAATCACTTCACTTTTAAAAGCCCACGGTGGTGGAGTATATCTTACTTGGAAGTTGTATTTGCCATAATCTTCTCTCAAGTTGTCTATAATTTCCCCTTTTAAGAATGCTTCATGAAGAAAGCGAGCATCTCCTTGTCGAGCAATCTTTAATTTGGCCTCATATTCATCTTCATCATCAGGCCTTATTATTTCTCCTTCTGTAAGGATCATATTTACCACATTGTGCTCAAGAAGAGGATTATGATGCACATTTGGCTCTGGCTCTTGAAAATTTAATATCTTCTTGTCTATAAGTTACTGAACTTTGTATTTCAAGATGGTACAATTGTCCACATCGTGTCTTCTTTCTCCCATGTGATATGTGCAAGTCTTTGACTCATCATACCAGGGGAACCTTGCAGGATTATCTCTTGGCACTTCTTTGGCCACCAAATGCCTTTTCAATAATATCGGTAGTAATTTCAACAGGGGCCGTGGCAACGGAGTGAATTGCCTTACAGGTCTTTTCTTCAGTTCAAACTGTTTTGGATTTCTCCAAGGGACGTTAGACTATTTTGGGAATGAAGATTGATTAACATCAGGGCTAGATACCATAGCCACGTCACATACAGGTTCTTTATCCTTTCTTCCAAGATACGGTCTCCGTGCTGTCACTTCCTGAGATTTCTTTTCCTTCAATGTCCATTCAATTCTTTCACCGACTGTCACCAACATGGTGAATGTTTAACAGCCCAATATATGCAGCTTGTCATAATACTCAGTTGCTAACAACTTCAAGAAGAGTTCAATAAGCTCATCCTCACTTATAGCCGGCTTAACTTGTGAAGCTATAGCTTTCCACCTTTGAGTGTTGGCTCTGAATCCCTCGCTTCTTCGTTTCTCGGTTATGACTAAATCCTCCCGGGTTGGAAGTACTTCGACATTGAATTTCTATTGGTGAAGGAATTCTCCCGTCAAATGGTCCCATTTGGTAAAATCTTCTATGTCAAGAACGGGATACCATGCCAGGGTTGCTCCCTTCAAACTATCCTCAAATGTGTTGATAAGAAGTGGCATATTGTCTAAATATCTTGCCATCTTGCAAAGGTAATATTTCAAATGGCTTTTAGGATAGCCAGTTCCATCATATTTATTCACGAACTTCGGTTCTTTGTAGTTTTCTAGAACAACCACCTTCGCGTGAGGTGAGAACTTGTCAAACCTTTGAAGCTCATAGCCCTGATTTGCTAGATATTCTTCAATTTTGGCCAATCTCTTGGCCTCTTATTCATCTTTTGTCTTGGATACTTTCTTGGCTTGATCATCTTCTTCCAAATTCACTATCTCAGGCATAGTCTTTGGAGGATTTTCTTGAACCGGTTCTTTGTTTCTGACTGGGTCTTCAACTGGTGTTTCAGTAACATTTGAAGTTCCTACATTCGGAGTAGTAGGATAAGACCCTCGAGATGCGAGAATAAAAGCCTTCATTTCCGCCATCATGGCAACCATTTGTGTTATCTGGTCCTCCACTTCAGCTAGTTGAGTGCGAGTTTCTTCTTCGGCCATTTTAATTTGTAAAAGGGTTCGGGGTCTTTTGCCTTCCGTTGCTAGAAAACCTACTTCCATGAAAACAATCAGGATATTAGAATTGGTTAAATGAATATGAAAACCCACATTCTTTTAATTGTATGGTTTCTTGTGATTAACAAGTATAAGAACTTTTACACAAGCCGTAGCCTTGTATAAAACTTCTCACCAATGTTTTTCTCAAGCAATTATACCATTCAAAGAATTGTAATCCATGGTGATCTTTCTTTTTAATCATGTCTTTGAATTTTTCCATACGGATTTTGAAAAATGAGTATTTCATATAAAATCGAAGATTGCTTTACAAAATGATTTTAAACTCGAATGGGAATTCTAAATCATCCAAGTCTAGGCTTTTTGCTAACTAAGGTAGCTTCCGCCCCGTGGTGATCCTTTCACTCCTTGAGTCAAGATTCCCTTTCTTCGACATCGATCACGACTTCTTCGGGGATGTAAGGCTCAACTCTAGGCATGTAGGGAACAATGTATTCTGGGACATATTCCTCCTCGGGATCCGTTATAATGCTCAATGGAACGTATGGCTCCACATCAATTGGTCGTTTATTGTCCATCCACTTGATGTATTCTTTGGATGCCATATAAATCTCCATGTTACCTTCCAAGTTCTTTGGTCATTCCACTACTTGTGAAGGTGAATTATCCAAAGAAAGGATAATTTTATGAACCTTGGCTTGAAGGCCTTTCTTCTCTTCTTCGGGTTTAATTCCACTTGGAATATCAAAGGCAAACTCCTTAGGGTGCCATACCGGTGGGACTTATTGAAGCATCCCAAATTGTCTAACAACTCTCAAGGGACAATAAACGGCTCCCCCATTCATCCCGAGTATGGTACCGCATTCCCTTCTTGGCTTGTAATCCTTGTCTTGATAATGTTTGGTCAATTGATCCGCCATTGGATTTGATTAGGAGTTAAGGCTCTAATGAAATTGGCTCAATCCAAGAAAGATTGCTTGGGCAATTTATGTTGAATATGAATGTATCGTTCTATGGGATTTATCGTTGGGCAAATCTCACGAATACTCATGGAGTGACACCATGGTCGAATATGTGAGATGAACCACAGGGATAGCAGATTCGTAGAAGCTTGAAAAATTCCCTTTCCATGATTGTGGTAGGTGTTTAAAGAGATGACGGTCTGGGCCAGAAGCATATTAGAGAAATCTCATTTGAGACATGCTTGCCTCGCGATTATTGCAACTAAAGGGTCGAATCCCGTTCTAGATATGGGAAATAGAACGAAGCCAAAGAAGGCTAGAATGAAAACCCGAGCTGAAGTGTTTCTCATTTCCCTAGAAAGTTTGGAAAAATTGGCTATTAGAAAGGATAATAGAAATCTACCCGTGTTTGACATGATTAATTTTTCGATTTTGGAAATTTTGAGGTTAAGGAATTATGCACGAATGATTATGGGATTAAGTCCAACGAGTGGCTCTACGACCCTAGGCTTGGAATCAATTCCAATGGCGGCTTGATATTCTTCCAAAGTCGGTGTCAATTCATACTCTTCAAATTGAAAAGTGGCAGTGGAAACTTCCCAAAAATGCGCTAATGCTTGAATCAAACTGACTTGATGTTCCACATGGATCAAGTCTAGAAGGTATCCCAACTTATCTTGGACATAAACTTGGTTATCTTTTATCATGTCCTTCCACCAAGCCATGAGCTCTTTTCATGGAATGGGAACCACTTAGATGTCTAGCTTTCCCATCGAGCCTAATTATGCAAAAAAAGTTCATTATTAATCACCATAGATTACACATCAATTTTAAATGCCCCCCATTTTAATTATATGTCCTTTTATGAAAAAATGGAGGTAAAGTACATTTGCATACTTTTGACGTGATACAAATGCCACTTCTAATCCATTTATGCCTTGAAAGAGCATATACTTGAAAATGTGAATGAAATCAATGTTTAACGCAAATGCCTTTTGTCATGCTCCATTTTGACCATAAAGTCCTATCCTATGGTTTACAACCTCGAATACATCGAAAATATACTTTCGGGAAATAGGATTGTACATGTCACATCTTGAACACTTAATCTACTTGAATTACATTGGAAATTGCCATGGATCTATACATTCCATCTAGAAATGAAAAATATGATCAAATGGAGCATGTCACCCTATCCATTCATTCTAGTATAAAAAGGCATTTTGATCAAACATTGATTGTCATTTGGGCATTTTTTAACAAAATTGTGTCAACTAACTTTGCATAATTAAAAAGATGAGAGAAGTGGAACGACACTTACTTACCGACACATTTTTGCTTGGTTTTAGGTATACCAACCACAAAGACAAGCATATGCAACAAGTGAGGTTTTGACACCTAAAAGGGTGGGATATACCAAAGGCTCAAGGTTACCATCTTAATGGACAAGAGATTCCATTCCAATAGGCAATTGGCCTAAAGTAATGGAATATTATTCCATCTCGGTGATCGGTATTGTATTTAAACGATCCCATGAGCAATCGGCTCATAGTTTCGCATAAACACATACCTCCTAAGGGTGATTCTAAATGTAGCCGGGGTTGGGCCACAGGTGGTGTATGCTAAAAGTGTAGTGCTAAAGCAATTTAAAGGCAAGCACAACAATTTATAACCAAATAACACTTCTAAAATTTGGTGGAATCACATTCAATCCTAACACCATCCTATAAAACAAAGATAAGCACCGACTACACCCCTTATACCTCCTACCTGCATCACCATTTAACACGTCATTAGTGAAACGTACTTGGGATCCTTGCGAGCACAAATACAAGTATATTGTTCTATCTAGGCCTAAGTCCACTTAGAATCCTAAGAATCAATCAGGAATACCTCGCATCTGAAATGAAGGTGGTGTATATTTGACACGGTAGTTATACCAGCCACTATATTGTCCCAGATAATCTACAATTTCGCCTCATTTTTATGCTTTGCGAACAAATCATCTGTCTCTTTGGCGAGCCTTTTTCTTCATTTTCTCGTCTTGATCTTCTTTCTCCTCAAGACTTAATTCGTTGATTGGAATTTCATCTATGCCTCCCCATCCGTCAGGCACAATAGTTTCGTTTTTAAAAGCCCAAGGTGGAGGTGTGTACTTAACACGGAAGTTGTATTTTCCACTATCTTAACCAAGGAGGTCTACAGTGTCATCTTGCTCGAGTGGTGTTTGAGTGAACCGCCTTTCACCCTGCCGAATCCTTTCTTTTTGCTCTTCAAATTGATCTACTTCATCACTGGATGGAGTCTCATTTTGTTTGTTGAGCTCATCGTCCATGTCACCCCAGCCATCAGGCACAATCACTTCACTTTTAAAAGCCCACGGTGGTGGAGTATATTTTACTTGGAAGTTGTATTTGCCAGAATCTTCTTCCAAGTTGTCTATAATTTCCCCTTTTAAGAATGCTTCGTGACGAAAGCGAGCATCTCCTTGTCGAGCAATCTTTAATTTGGCCTCATATTCATCTTCATCATCAGGCCTTATTATGTCTCCTTCTGTGAGGACCATATTTACCACATTGTGCTCAGGAAGAGGGTTTTGATGCACATTTGGCTTTGACTCTTGAAAACTTAATATCTTCTTATCTCTAAGTTGCTGAACTTTGTATTTCAAGACGGTACAATTATCCACATTGTGTCCTCTTTCTCCCATGTGATATGTGCAAGTCTTTGACTCATCATACTAGGGGAACCTTGCAAGATTATCTCTTGGCACTTCTTTGGCCACCAAATGTCTTTCTAATAGCATCGGTAGTAACTTTGACAGGAGTCGTGGCTACGGAGTGAACTATCTTACGGGTCTTTTCTTTGGCTCAAACTGTTTTGGATTTCTCCAAGGGATGTTAGACTGTTTTGAGAATGAAGCCTGATTAGCATTGGGGCTAGATACCATAGCCATATTACGCACAAGTTCTTTATCCTTCTTCCTAAGATAAGGTCTTCGCGTTGTCATTTCTTGAGATTTTTCTTCTTTTAATGACCATTCAACTCTTTCACCATCCTTCACCAACATGGTGAATCTTTGAAGCTCATATCCTTGACTTGCTAGGCATTCTTCAATTTTGGCCAATCGTTTGGCCTCCTCTTCATCCTTTATTTCGGATGCTTTCCAAGTCTGATCATCTTCTTCCAAATTTACTACCTCAAGTGTAGTCTTTGGAGTATTTTCTTGAATTGGTTCTTTACTTCTCATTGACTCTTCAGCAGGTACTTCAGCAGTATTTGTAGCTCCCGGATTTGAAACTGTAGGATAAGATCCCTTCGCTGCTATAATGAAGGCTTTCATTTTTGCCATCATGGCAACCATTTGCGTCATTTGGTTCTCCACTTCAGCTAGTCAAGTATGAGTTTCTTCCTCGGCCATTTTAAGTTGTAAACGGGTTCGGGGTCTTTTGCCTTCCGTTGCTAGAAAACCTATTTCCATGAAAACCATCAGGATATTAGAATTGGTGAAATGACTATGAAAACCTATATTCTTTCATTTGTATGGTTTCTTGTGATTAACAAGGATAAAAACTTTTACACAAGCCTTAGTCTTGCATAAAACTTCTCACCAATGTTTTTCTTAAGCAATCATACCATTCAAAGAATTGTAATCCATAGTGATCTTTCTTTTTAATAATGTCTTTGAATTTATCCATACGGATTTTGAAAAATGAGTATTTCATATAAAATCCAAGATTGCTTTACAAAATAATTTTAAACTCGAATGGGAATTCTAAATCATCCAAGTCTAGGCTTTTTGCTAACTAAGGTAGCTTCCGCCCCGTGGTAATCCTTCCATTCCTTGATTCGAGATTCCCGTTCTTCGACATCGATCACGACTTCTTCGAGGATGTAAGGCTCAACTCCAGGCACGTGAGGGACAATGTATTCTATGACATATTCCTCCTCGGGATCCGTTATAATGCTCAATGGAAAGTATGGCTCCACATCAATTGGTCGTTTACTTTCCATCCACTTGATGTATTCCTTGGATGCCAGATAAATTTCCATGTCTCCTTCCAAGTTCTATGGCCATTCCACTACTTGTGAAGGTAAAAAGTAGTGCAAATTTTACCTGATTGTTCTTTGGTACAAATGGATTAGGCTTTTTCATATTTGTTTTATGAAACAAATGACAATCACTTGAAAATCATCCTAATTTGAGCTCAAACATTTCATTTTCAAATCCCCAATGGAGCAAATTAATGCAGAAGTTTGAAAAGATAATTTTTCTTGAAAAATCAAATCAAAACAATCAAGAGTGATATTGACAAGCCAATCAAGTAAGTATCCCTAACTCATAAATTTAGGCCTCGAAGAGGTAAATTTTCTGAAAAAATGAAACTTCTTTTCCCCAAGCGGATTAACATAAAAGATTGTTTCAAAGATTATCTCAAAAGTGCTTTAAACAAAAAGTTTTGAAACACACATTCTTTGAGCATGCATTACGCATCAGAATTCCTTAAAAAGGAAGTTTTGACGAAAGTTATGAAAAATTTCAGAGAAGAAGTTTGGATAAAATCAAATGAAAGACCTTCAAATGATGAAAGGTAAGCCATATCCAAACACGTCCCCTATACACTCGAGTGAATAGAAGGATGAGTATCAGAATGAGAGAAAACCTCATCTAAAGGAAATAGGGGATATTCGCAATAATTAAATGGATTGAAATGATAAAAGGCAATCATTTCATTATCATAAACACATGATTATCTCTTGCAAACCAAATTTGAGCCTAAATAGTGGAGAAATTTTCAAAAACAACCCTTTTAAGAACCACCCCACACTGGGGCAAATTAGGAGGTTCACAGTTGACGTTTATGGAGAATAGGATCAAGAAAGATTTTATTGCATATACTCGGATCAATCTTTCTGTGATAACTTCAGATGAATTCATATGGAAGCTCACAACATCCCAAGAGGAAGAAGAGCATTTTGCTTCCATATCCCAAACACATAATCCTTTGCAAAGCCCAATTGAGCTTGAATATTCATTTTAAAACCCATATTGCTGATCATCTCCTCACATTGGGGCATGATATATGATCCACCTAGATCGACAAAAACCAAAAGGCATGACAAAGAGTCCTTAGAGCTCAAAAGGTCAGAAAGCCAAAAGAATTAGAAATACAAGTGCAAAAGGAGTCTGGGGCATGAAAAAGCAGTGTGCCTGGTAAAAGCAAGGCCAATGCCTAGAAAAGTAAGCAAAAGAAAAAAAAAAGAAAAGAAGAAAAAAAGCATTCAAAAGAAGAATGACACAAGTCAAATCAAAAGAAAAGCAAAGGTTGTGCAAAATCAAAGATCACAACAAGTTAGAAATTGAAAAGAAAAGACCATAATGAGCACCTAGGGGACTCTTGTGGTCATGAAAAGAAAAGATCCCCAGTGGACAAAGAAAAAGGGTGGTGATGTCAAGAAGATCACCAATTTCATAAAAACCCAAAATTCAAATAAATAAGCCTTTTGAGCCTACCCAATACCGACATTACAACCTCTCCCTAAAGACTCTTTAGATTGGGATGTTGAGAGTGAAAACATGACTTCATGACATAAGTTATCACTTAAAGGAGTGTGTGCAATAATATCTTATCTTATCCTCGAGGTTCTTAACTTGAAGACCCAAAGTAAGTTGAAGATGATAAGATTCTTTCTTGGCCTCAAAATGCCTATCCTTTGAATAGCCTTTGACCAAGCTTACATTACAATCCTTCAACAAATCTTATCGGATCAATCGGATTGTATACATTGCGAATATCTCCAATTACTCGAAGATTGGTTATGTGAGATAAATTGAGAAATATAGAGTGATTCTCATTTCTGTTAGAAAAGAAAAGACCGAATTCATAGATTGAAACAAATCCTTTCTTATGAAGGTCTTCCAAATGATTATTTCAAGCATTTCTTGAAAGTTAGCAAGCGTTTTGCTCAAATACTTCCTTTAAAAGGAAATTTGATTGCCTGAAATGCATTTAACACAAAGAATGCATATTTCAAAATCAGGTTTCAAATAGTTTTTGGTCAACTAGAAATCAAGTTTTCAAAAAGTTTGTGGTAATCTAAAAAACCACGTTTCAAAATAGTTTTTGGTTAGCTAAAAAACCATATAAAGGTTTCGGGAAATTATCCTTAAAATCATATTTTTTAACAGATATTCCAAAGCAAATTGTAACTTCGTAGCCTCTGAGTGATAATTCTCATGAGTGATCGCGATTTTACAGTTTTGAATATGGTGATTTTTACAGCTTTCTCAAGTGATCGCAGGATTGTAGCTTCGGAGCTATCACCCTTTGAGTATTCGCAACTCGTAGCCTTGGATAACTTTTTTGCCCAAAGCATGGCCTCATCCAAAGACCTATTTGGCGAAGAGCCACTAGCAAAAACAGATATTCTAAAGCAAATTGCACTTCGTAGCCTCTGAGTGATGATTCTAATTAGTGATCGCGATTTTGCAGCTTTGAATATGGTGATTTTTATAGTCTTACCAAGTGTTCGCAGGTTGTAGCTTCGGAGCTATCACCCTCCGAGTGTTCGTAACCTGTAGCTTTAGATGACTTTTTAGGCCAACAGCATGGCCTCGTTATAGTTCTTCTAAGTGATTTAGAATTTGTAGCCTCGGAGAATTGACCCTCCGTAAGTGATCGTAAACCATAGCTTCAGAAAACTATTACAACTCCTACCAATGAGGAGTCATTAGGCAATTACAAGTCCTACTGGTGAGGAACCACTAGGCAATTTCCAAAATCCTAAGGGTGAGGAATTACATGGCAAGTCTCCAAAATTCAAGTCTTATTTGATGAGGAGCCATTAGGAAAATTTCAAGTCTATTTTGCGAGAAGCCATTAGGCGAAACAGATATTCTAAAGCAAATTGCACTTCGTAGACTATGAGTAATGATTCTCATGAGTGATCGCGATTTTGCATATTTGAATATGGTGAGTTTTATAGTCTTGCCAAGTGTTCACAGGTTGTAGATTCGGAGCTATCACCCTCCAAGTGTTCACAACCTGTAGCTTTGGATGACTTTTTAGGCCTAAAGCATGGCCTCGTTATAGTTCTTCTGAGTGATCGCGGATTTGTAGCCTCGGAGAATTGACCCTCCGTAAGTGATCGCAAACCGTAGCTTCAAAAAACTATTACAAGTCCTACTAACGAGGAGTCATTAGGCAATTACAAGCCCTACTGGTGAGGAACCACTAGGCAATTTTCAAAATCCTACGGGTGAGGAATTACATGGCAAGTCTCCAAAATTCAAGTCCTATTTGGTGAGGAGCCATTAGGCGAAACAAATATTCTAAAGCAAATTGCACTTCATAGCCTCTGAGTAATGATTCTCATGAGTGATCGCGATTTTGTAGCTTTGAATGTGGTGATTTTTATAGTCTTGCCAAGTGTTCGCAGGTTGTAGCTTCGGAGCTATCACCCTCCGAGTGTTCGCAACCTGTAGTTTTGGATGGCTTTTTAGGCCTAAAGCATGGCCTCGTTATAGTTCTTCTGAGTGATCACGGACTTGTAGCCTCGGAGAAATGACCCTTCGTAAATGATCGCAAACCGTAGCTTCAGAAAACTATTACATGTCTTACTGATGAGGAGTCATTAGGCAATTACAAGTCCTACTAGTGAGGAACCACTAAGCAATTTCCAAAATCCTACGGGTGAGGAATTACATAGCAAGTCTCCAAAATTCAAGTGCTATTTGGCGAGGAGCCATTAGGCGAAACAGATATTCTAAAGTAAATTGCATTTCGTAGCCCCTGAGTAATGATTCTCATGAGTGATCGCGATTTTGCAGCTTTGAATATGGTGATTTTTATAGTCTTGCCAAGTGTTCGCAGGTTGTAGCTTCGGAGCTATCACCCTCCAAGTGTTCGCAACTTGTAGCTTTGGATGACTTTTTAGGCCTAAAGCATGGCCTCGTTATAGTTCTTCTGAGTGATCGAGGATTTGTAGTTTCAGAGAATTGATCCTCTGTAAGTGATCACAAACCATAGCTTTAGAAAACTATTACACAAGTCATATAAGCGAGGAGTCCCTACGCAAATTTAAGTCCTACTGGTGAGGAACCCATAGGCAAAATCTAAATTCCTACAGGTGAGGAACCACTAGGCAAATTCAAAGTCCTGCTGGTGAGGAACCACTAGACAAATTTAAATTTCCACTGGTAAAGAACCACTAGGCAAATTCAAAGTCCTACAGGTGAGGAACCCCTAAGCAAAATCCAAAGTCCTACAGGTGAGGAGCCCCTAGGCAAATTCAAAGTCATACTGGTAAAGAACCACTAGGTAAATTTAAAGTCCTATTAGCGAGGAGCCACTAGGCAAATTTCAAAGTCCTATTTGGCGTGGAGCCACTAGGCAGTTCTAAAGTCCTATTTAACGAGGAGTTACTAGGCAAATGTATAACCGTTAGGTGAGGAGCCTCAGGTATTCATGGTTCATGGGTTCGTCCTTAAACCACGAAATTTGAATAACCATCATGATCATCACCACCATCAATTCATGCCCTTAGATAATTAGCAAAGAAACTCTTACAAATAGGTAAGTTTCTCTCCCTCAATCATCAAGAATCTTTTAAGATGTGTTAAAAAATAGAGAACTTTTTTATTAGATCACGAATTTCAAAAGCAAGGCCCTAATCAATTGTTGTGAAATTTCCATCTTATCTCGTTTAATGAGTCGACTAAAAATTCAGGTGTCACTTTGTCTTTGAGATCAACCTCTAACGAGCTCATTCTCAAAAAGGGGCAACTGTTAACATCTAATTTTTAGCTCATTTTTTCTAATTTTTCAAAAATTTCAAAATTAGGTCTAGAAATCTTGGCCAAGCCTAGAAACCTATTTCTAAACCAAAAAATAATTTTTTAACATTTTTTCTGCATTTTTCCTTAATTTCTTTTAGTCAAAATAAGCAAGAAAATCAAGAAAAATAGTAAATGGAATCAGAAGATTCCATAAAACTAGTCATTAGTCTTCTTTTAAATCTAATTTCATAAATACATTTTCAATTTTAGAAAATTTCAATCGGGTATATGTTTTTCCCAAAATTGGGCAAAATTAAACCCGAATTGAACCAAAAATGAACTTAAACTTTTTCTAGACATTTTTAAGTTATAGTGTCTTCACAACAATTGATTCTGGGATCTTGAATTGCATAATTGTCGGTCCAATTGCACAATTTGGCATAAAATAAAAAATCCCCAAAATTTGATTGAAAATTAAGAATTTTGAACTCAAATTGGGAATCATACCTAATATGAAATTTTCGAAATGTGAGACCATCATTTCTAGGGTTAATCAGGTGTGGGTAATTCAATTTTGACATCAATTTTGCCTAATTAGGTCATTAGGATATCTAATTAAACAAAACCCTATTACTCCGAATATAAAAATGAGAAAATCTTGGGCACAATTATAATAAAAATTTGGGCAAATTATATATTTGGGTTTAGATTATGATGGGGAATTCAATTTTGGGGTTTAATTTGAAAAATTCTATCAAAATCAAACTTAATTTGCAAATTGATACAAAACCGGGACTGCCGGGTCGGACGGGTTAACCCAACCCAACCCGAACAGTTCTTCTTCCTTACCCGACTCACTCAACACGAGACAAAACCCAGAAAAAACAAACTCAGACCCGAGACTTCATTGATCATTTCTAGCAAATTGAGCACGTGTTGATCGATTTGGCCAGCTGGAAAATGTCCAGCTGGCACCGATTAACCATCCCAACCGATTACAATTCAGTTTCAACGATTTTTGGGCGGGAAAAATTAAAAAATTTAAAAATTTTTTAGAAATTCAAAAAATAAAAAAATCTGAAAAATAAAAAAAATATATAGAAATAAAAAAATCATTAAAAAATTTAGATTTTTTTGAAAATGAGAAATTTCGGGAATTTTGGAAAAATTCAGAAAAATAAAAAAGTTCTAAAAAAATTCATAAAATTCATAAAAATTCAGAAAATACAAATAAAAAATTTGAAAATTTTGGAAAATCAATAAAAAATTGGAAAATTCATTAAAATTTCCAAAAAATCATAAAAAAATTCAATTGTTGGTTTATAAAAACTTTTTCCAAAAAAAAGAAAAAGAAAAAGAAAAAAATTCAAAAAATTCAAAAATTCACAGAAAGGGTCCAAAATCATCGTGACAAGTCATAAAAAGTGAAATTTGAATTTTCAAAAATAAAAAAAATTTAAAAAAATTTAAAAATTTGAAAACTCACAGAATGTCCCAAAATCATCTTGGCCAACTATAAAAGCGAAATTTGAATTTTGGGAAGTGCTCAAGTGGCATTTTTGGAAAATTCCAAATTTAAGGGAAAGGCCCCTAAAAAACCCTAAACCCAAAAAATTACACTATGAAATGAACAAGCTGCTATAGCTTCATTTAGGATTTAGGTGTTTATTAGATTTTCATTTGTAGTAGCCAAATTAGGGTTGCTATGATTGATTTGCCATTGGTTGTGCACTTAATTTCTTGGGTGCTTAATTGTTTGTTCATGATTAGAATAGTGAATTGATCTTTGGGATCCATGTGACACGTTAGACATGTCATATTGTTCTTAGGTACCGAAAGGGCATTAATGGTCTCAATTTGGGATCGTTAACGTAATCAAGCCCCTTATTCAAAATATCTAGTTCGTAGGATCGTGGTATTTCTCCCGTACTTCGATTAGATTTCTAGTCAATCTATCGTAAATGAGTAGGGGCGACTCTAAATTCAATTTTAGATCAAATAAACCCCGCTATCACGTGAGGTATGGTCTGGGAGAGACCCGTGTAAAAAACAACTCCATTCTAGCATGCAAGAGCATGGCGCGACAGGCTTGGCGACTCCGTTGGGGATCTTAGGATTCTAAGTGAACTTAGGCCTAGATAGAGCAGTATACATGTGTTTGTGCTCGCAAGAATCCTAGGTACGTTCCACTAATGACGTGTTAAATGGTGATGCAGGTAGGAGGTATAAGGGGTGTAGTCTATGATTACCTTTGTTTTGCAGAATGGTATTGGAATTGAATGTGATTTGACCAAATTTTAGAAGTACTGTTTGGTTATAAATTGTCGCGCATGCCTTTAAATTGTTTTAGCACTACACTATTTGCACACATCACTCGTGGCCCAACCCCGACTACATTTAGGATCATCCTTAGGAGGTATGTGTTTAGGCAAAACTGTGAGCCGATTGCTTATGGGATCGTTTAAATACAATACCGATCACCGAGATAGAATAATATTCCATTACTTTAGGCCGATCGCCTATTGGAATGGAATCCTTTGTCCATTAAGGTGGTAACTTTAAGCCTGTAGTGTATCCCATCCTTTTAGATGTCAAAACCTCACTTGTCGTATATGCTTGTCTTTGTGGTTGGTATACCTAAAACCAAGCAAAAATGTGTCGGTAAGTAAGTGTCATTCCAATTCTCTCATCTTTTTAATTATGCAAAGTTAGTTGACACAATTTTGTTAAAAAATACCCAAATGACAATAAATGTTTAATCAAAATGCCTTTTCATATTAGAATGAATGGATAGGGTGACATGCTCCATTTGGTCATATTTTTCATTTCTAGATGGAATGTATAGGTCCAGGCGATTTCCAATGTAATTCAAGTAGATTGAGTGCTCAAGATGTGACATGTACAATCATATTTCCCGATGTTTTCGAGGTTGTAAACCATAGGATAGGACTTTATGGTCAAAATGGAGCATGATAAAATGCATTTGCGTTAAACATTGGTTTCATTCACATTTTCAAGTATATGCTCTTTTAAGGCATAAATGGATTAGAAGTGGCATTTGTATTACGTCATAAGTATGCAAATGTACTTTACCTCCATTTTTCCATAAAAGGACATATAATTAAAATGGGGGGCGTTTAAAATTGATGTGCAATCCATGGTGATTAATAATGAACTTTTTTGCATAATTAGGTTCGATGAGAAAGCTAGACATCTAAGTGGTTCCCATTCCATGAAAAGAACTCATGGCTTGGTAGAAAGACATGACAAAAGATAATCAAGTTTATGTCCACGATAGGTTGGGATATCTTTTAGACTTGATCCATGTGGAACATCAAGTCAGTTTGATCCAAGCATTTGCGCACTTTTGGGAAGTTTCCACTGCCACCTTTCAATTTGAAAAGTATGAATTGACACCAACTTTGGAAGAATATCAAGCCGCCATTGGAATTGATTCCAAGCCTAGAGTTGTAGAGCCACCCGTTGGACTTAATCCCATAAGCATTTTTGCATAATTTCTTAACCTCAAAATTTCCAAGATTGAAAAGTTAATCAAGTCAAGCACGGGTTGATTTCTATTATCCTTTCTAATAGCCAATTTTTCCAAACTTCCTAGGGAAATAGGAAATACTTCAGCTCGGGTTTTCATTCTAGCCTTCTTTGGCTTCGTTCTATTCCCTGTCTCTAGAACGGGATTCGACCCTTTAGTTGCAATAATCGCGAGGCAAGCATGTCTCAAATGGGATTTCTCTAGTATGCTTCTGGCCTAGACCGTCATCTCCTTAAACACCTTCCACAATCGTGAAAATGGAATTTTTCAAGCTTCTATGGGTCTCATATCCCTATGGTTCATCTCACATATTCGACCATGGTGTCATTCCATGAGTATTCATGAGATTTGCCTAACGATAAATCCCATAGAACGATGCCTTCGTATTCAATATAAATTGCCCAATCAATCTTTCTTAGATTTGGCCAATTTCATTAGAGCCTTAACTCCTAATCAAATCCAATGGCGGATCAATTGGCCAAAGATTAGCAAGGCAAGGATTACAAGCCAAGAAGGGTCCCTTGAGAGTTGTTAGACAATTTGGGATGCTTCAACAAGTCCTACCGGTATGGCACCCTAAGGAGTTTCCCTTTGACATTCCAAGTGGAATTATACCCGAAAAAGAGAAGAAAGGCCTTCAAGCCAAGGTTCACAAAATTATCCTTTCTTTGGATAATTTACCTTCACAGGTAATGGAATGGCCAAAGAACTTGGAAGGAGATATGGAAATTTATATGGCATCCAAGGAATACATCAAGTGGATGGAAAATAAACGACCAATTGATGTGGAGCCATACGTTCCATTGAGCATTATAACGGATCCCGAGGAGGAATATGTCCCAGAATACATTGTCCCTCACGTGCCTGGAGTTGAGCCTTACATCCTCGAAGAAGTCGTGATCGATGTCGAAGAATGGGAATCTCGAATCAAGGAATGGAAGGATTATCACAGGGCGGAAGCTACCTTAGTTAGCAAAAAGCCTAGACTTGGATGATTTAGAATTCCCATTCGAGTTTAAAATCATTTTGTAAAGCAATCTTGGATTTTATATGAAATACTCATTTTTCAAAATCCGTATGGATAAATTCAAAGACATGATTAAAAAGAAAGATCACAATGGATTACAATTCTTTAAATGATATGATTGCTTAAGAAAAACATTGGTGAGAAGTTTTATGCAAGGCTAAGGCTTGTGTAAAAGTTCTTATTATTGCGACCTAAAATTTCTCAGGCTAATGGATTATTAAGACTAAGCCTAACTCGGGCCCTCCCAAGCCCTACCAATTTGCGATTTAGGGTTTAAGTTTTTAATATGCAAAAGTTTATATGCTTGGAGTCGCCACTAATCTATTTGTGGTAGGTCGATTAGAAACCTAAATAAAACATAGGGAGATATGTTTTATTCCTACGAACTAGAGATTCTAAGCTCGGGGACTTGGTTACGTTAGATCTAGTCTAACGCCCTTTCGGTATCTTTTCTTTTAAAAAATATTTATGCAGGCAGTCTGGATCCATTTTATTACCTAATCACTAACATGTGAGGTGTTCATGCAGGTATGCAAATCACCAATTTAACACCCAAAAAAGCAATAAATAGATTGCAAGATTAGGAGAATGACATACCTTAATGCAACACAAGCATCTGCATTTTTAGTAGAAAATCATATGGACAATCCTAATATGATTTCTAATTAACAAAGCAAGGCACTCGAGGTGTTCTTTAGGGTTTGTGCTTTATTAAAATGCAAACTAACCTATATGCAATGACGTGCAAAAATGACATGCGATTAATGTAACCTAGCATTCGAATTGTATGTTATGCGACGATGTGACCTAATTCTAATGACGGACAAATGATTTATTTTTGGTATTTTTCCAATGAAATTCGAAATCAAAAGATGCCTAAAACAACATGCAATTTAACAACTTCTTTTTTTATATTTTTATTATTAAAATTCGAAATTAAAGTTGCTCAAGTTGAGAATGGAATCTATCCTAATCTATCCTAAAGTAACTCATTCTTTTTGGGATTTTCATGAAAATTCGGAATCTTAAAATAACCTAAATAATCTATTAGGATTAGAATAACACCTAATTTAAACTAGGAAATAAATTATCTCAAGTCCTAATTTAAATTAAATAATTATCCTATCTTCTAGATACATTTAGGGTTCCCTAAACATGCAAAACTTCTAATTGAAATCCTAACTAACATATTTTTGGATTTTCTTTATTTAACAAAAAATCAAATGACACCGTATCACAAAATATTACCGATATCCATTTAAATTTAGAAACAATAGATTGACAAATCGTATCCTGGGCATGAGGATCGGATTGGCCAATTTTTTTTCACGCAATCGCGAATCAAATCTCGGGCGGGAGATTGGATTCACGATTTTCTTTGTGATCGCAAGTCATATTTCAGGCGTGAAATCGAACTGTCGATCATATACACGTTGTGAAATTAGGAAATAATTCCTAATTTAAAGGCTATTCGGGAACGTAATGGATACGATAATATCATTCAAAGATTCACACAAATTTGTAATATTTCAAACAAAGAAGCAATATACTCGAAAATCAAATTAAATGAGATTTTTACCTAATTTGAATATTTTCTTTCCGAGTTTGGACCGGTGGATGGTGGCGCAAATCGAGATGGTGGCGGCGACGGCAACGGCTATTGTGACGGCGGTCAGGAGTGGCTCGGCTAGGCTCCGGGCTCACGATGAATTGCAAGTGGCGATACTGACAATTGATGGTTGACGCTCGATTGGAATCGCGGCTGGATGGTTCACGAACTTGCCAAAAAAAATAAACCTGTAAAACAGAGTTCAACTCGGGATCGATTGTGACGGGCTGCTCAAGGCACTAGATGGTGGAGGAGCGAGGACCCGCAGTGAATAATCACTGTGATAGCGGGATCACGAGTGAGCTACCAAGTCAGTGTGCAAATCCCTTCAAAGGTCTACTTGTCCAAGCTTCCACTGAAAACTTTGACCACCACTATACTCAAAAGAAATCAAAAGGTGGCGTCATCTGCATGTGATGATGACGAAACCATAGGACTCGTGGACAGCTAAGGATCTGCTGAAAACTTGCTGGCTTCGCTTCGAGACTATGAAAGCATTGTACTGAGGAGAACGCGACGTGAACAACAGCAGTAGGGAGACAGCGTTGGTGTGGCGGTAGGAGCAACGGTGGGATCCTCAAGGCCACCCGACTGGCCGTGAGGGGAATAGTGACTGGACGGCATAGTGGAGCAGCAGCGGTAGGTGACGTCGTCGTTAGCGCCGGCAGGAGGAAGCAGCAGCTCGAACCACTAGATGCAGTGGCAGGGATGGTGTCTCCGGGGCAGCAGTGACACACGGCTACAGGTCTGGCCGTGAGCGGGTGCGACGTCGGTGGAGGGGCGGCGGTAAGGCAACACGGATGCTGCGGCGGGACAAGTCCACCCGTGATCCTCTCTCTCCCCCCGTTCCTCTCTCTCGCTCTCGCTATTTCTCTTCTTGAAAATTGTCCGAACCCCCCTTGTCTCTGATAAGTCTTCTTTTATAAGCAGGGACGACTTAGGCCTTCAGAATAAGGGAGTCAATATTCTTTCCTCTTATTGTAATTTTGTTCTTTCCCATTCTTCTTCCACCATTGACGCATGAAGCTCCTTGACTCTTTCTTGTTTTGAGAAAGATATATTGCTCAAATAATATACGCCTGCACGTGAATATTTCTTTCCCATTTGCTCTTCTTTTTTTACTATTTTCCATTGACCGATGAAATCTTGCTTGTTCCACAAATATCGAAAAAATAAAGCCTATGAAATCATGGACATCTTCAGCAAATCATGAAAGATATTTTTGCACATGTGCCTAACCAAAAATATATTGACCGAGAATTACGCACCAAAATTTAGGAAAGTTTAACATGCACACAAATAGAACTATAGGCTTTCCTACGAGATTTCTTGCATGTTATATATTCCACTCATGATCGCATCTCCCAAACCTTCATCAATATATTCCGGAAATTCTTCATAACCTTTTTAAGTGTAGCATTCCACGTGAAAAAATTTCAGCCATGATAATGAATGGGGTTTGGGAAAAATCTTTATCCATGGGCTCAATCCACAATTTAGCTCAAAACCTTTCAACTAAGTTCATTCCCGCTGATCTAATGCAAATACAACTACATGACCCTATTACTATATAAAATCTATGTGCAGTCTAATTATTATTTTTGCTAGGCGTCAGGATGGACCCCTAATATTTCTATGCAATATATACCTAACTGGATCGCCAAAATTTAGGTGTCAACACTTATCCTTGTTAATCACAAGAAACCATACAATTGAAAGAATGTAGGTTTTCATAGTCATTTTACTAATTCTAATATCCTGATGGTTTTCATGGAAACAGGTTTTCTAGCAACGGAAGGCAAAAGACCCCGAACTCGTTTACAACTTAAAATGGCCGAGGAAGAAACTCGTACTCGACTAACTGAAGTGGACAACCAGATGACGCAAATGGTTGCCATGATGGCAGAAATGAAAGCCTTCATTATAGCCGCGAAGGGATCTTATCCTACAGTTTCAAATTCGGGAGCTACAAATACCGCTGAAGTACCTGCTGAAGAGTCGATGAGAAGTAAAAAACCAATTCAAGAAAATACTCCAAAGACTATACTTGAGGTAGTAAATTTAGAAGAAGATGATTAGACCAGGAAAGCATCCAAAACAAAGGATGAAGAGGAGGCCAAACGATTGGCCAAAATTGAAGAATGCCTAGCAAGTCAAGGATATGAGCTTCAAAGGTTCACCATGTTGGTGAAGGACGGTGAAAGGGTTGAATGGTCATTAAAATAAGAGAAATCTCAAGAAATGACAACGCGAAGACCTTATCTTGGGAAGAAGGATAAAGAACCTGTGCGTAACATGGCTATGATGTCTAACCCCAATGTTAATCAGGCTTCATTCCCAAAACAATTTAACGTCACTTGGAGAAATCCAAAACAATTTAAGCCAAAGAAAAGGCTCGTAAGACAGTTCACTCCGTTGCCACGACCCTTGTCAAAGATATTACCGATGCTATTAGAAAGACATTTGGTGGCCAAAGAAGTGCCAAGAGATAATCCTATAAGGTTCCCCTGGTATGATGAGTCAAAGACTTGCACATATTACATGGGAGAAAGAGGACACGATGTGGACAATTGTATAGCCTTGAAATACAAAGTTCAGCAACTCATCGACAAGAAGATATTAAGTTTTCAAGAGCCAGAGCCAAATGTGCATAAGAACCCTCTTCCTGAGCACAATGTGGTAAACATGGTTCTTACCAAAGGAGAAATAATAAGGCATGATGATGAATATAAGGCCAAATTAAAGATTGCTCGGCAAGGAGATGCTCGCTTTCGTCGTGAAGCATTCTTAAAAGGGGAAATTATATAGACAACTTGAGGAAAGATTCTGGCAAATACAACTTCTAAGTAAAGTATACTCCACCACTGTGGGCTTTTAAAAGTGAAGTGATTGTGCCTGATGGTTGGGGTGGTATGGATGATGAGCTCAACAGACAAAATGAAACTCTATCCAATGATGAGGAGGATCAATTTGAAGAGCAAAAAGAAAGGATCCAGCAGGGTGAAAGGCGATTTACTCAAACATCACTCAAGCAAGGTGACACTGTAGACCTCCTTAGTCAAGACAGTGGAAAATACAACTGCCATGTTAAGTACACACCTCCACCTTGGGCTTTTAAAAACGAAACTATTGTGCTTGACGGATAGGGAGGCATAGATGAAATCCCAATCAACGAATTAAGTCTTAAGGAGAAAGAAGATCAAGACGAGAAAATGAAGAAAAAGGCTCGCCAAGGAGACAGACTGTTGACACCTAAATTTCGACCGACCATTTAATGCAATTTGCATAGAAAATTAAGGATTAAATTTTAACCCCTAAACAAAAATATTAAAATTGCATAACATATAGTTTAGGTCCATTTAGATTAATTGCATTCTGCATCGGATTGGCGATGGCAAATGAACTTAAAATTCATCGAACGAGGATCGGCTCGCTCGGAAGGCGAGGGTCGGAAATCACAAGTTAAACGGGTTCGGTTGTTTTAATTTGAGCTTAATTTAGTCCATTAAGCCTAATTAAATAGAAGCCCAAGTTAATTCAGTCCGCTTGGAATTAAATCAAATTAAATGATAATTAAAAGCCTAAACCCAAGCCTAAGCCCATTAGGACTAGCAAACCCATCTAATTGACCTAAGTTAGTATTATAAGTATGTCATTAGGTCAGATTTTTAGGGGGGACACACGAATTATTTAGATCTGATTTTTGAGAGAACACAAGTGAGAGAGAGAGAGAGAGAGAGAAACGGCTGCACGTCGCGCCTCTCCGCCGCCTCCTGCCGTGCGCAGCCGGACGCCACCACCGGAGCCGCGTCGTTGATCACTCGCCGCCGCCGCTGACGCCCTGGAGACGCCGTCCACAGCCGCGCATCGCTTGCACATCCCTGCTGTGCGCCGTCGCCTCTCATGCGGCATGGCACCGCATCGTGCCATGCCGCCGTTGCCTCGCCTCTCTATGCCACCGCCCAGACGCCCTCTGCCGGTCGTCCACAGCCGCGCCGGCGCTGCACCGCCGTTCCTCCTTGCCACCCCTGTCGGACACGCCTGCCACCGTCGGAGTTTCCACCGCAGCCAAGCATCGTCGGACGCCTCTGCCCGCCATCGCTGCCCCAGAGCCACCCGTTACCACCACCGCCATGCCGGAGAGCCGCCCCCTGGACACGCCCTGCACAACCATCGTTCGTCAGCCACGCATCGCCGCTGTGCTGCTGCCAGGAGAGCCGCCCACCGCTGTGACACAGCCGTTGTCCCGACGTCGCCACTGCCCTTCACCACCGTGCCTGCACCACTCAGCTGCTGTACAGCCACCGGAGAATCGCCGTTCCTGCTGTGGTCACCGCCAGAGACGCCGCGCCGCCTCGCCGCGCCGCCTTGCCGTTCCGACGCCACCGTCGCCGCCGTCGCGAGCCGCCTGCCCCTATCTGTTGGCTGCTGCCCGAGACGTCCGTGTCGTTGCACCGTCGCTGTCCCGATCCGCAATCCCAATCTGCGATTCGAATTTGGAAATTATCCGCAAATTAGGTAAGGATATTATCCGGTATATTTTTTTAAAATATTTAGATTCCTAATTTAAATATTTTGAATATTCCGTGAATATTGTGTCGATTGCTAGATATCTTAGGATAATGTCTATGATATCCGCAATGTTTTTAAATATTCAAAATTAGGAATTATTCCTAATTTAGCAACGTATCTGGACGACTATCCGACCTTATCCCTAAGGTACGATACGCGACGATACGGGAAATTATATCCTATCCATAATCACTTGGATATGATAATGAATTTCATTAGCTTTCCAAATTTGAATAATCAACTTTCCGCCGATATCTATAATCCTATAGATATGATCGTTAGTTTGATTTCTTTGCCTAATTTGAATTTGAAACAAATCTTGCAGATCGCGTGGATCGGTTTAAATCGTGGTATTTATCTGTCTGTCTGATTTATTTCCTTTAAAAAGAAAATTCAAAAATATCAGTTAGGATTTAAGTTAGAATTTTTGCATGTTTAGGAATCTTGAATATATCCTAAAGAGTGAAATAATTATTTAATTTAAATTAGGACCTCAGATAATCTATTTCCTAGTTTAAATTAGGTATTATTCTAACCTTAATGGATTATTTAGGTTATTTTTAAATTCCGAATTTTCATGAAATCCCCAAAAAAAAGAATAAGTCGCTTTAGGGTAAATTAGGATAGATTGCATTCTTAATCTGAATAATTTTTATTTCGAATTTTAATAAAAAATACCAAAAAAAGGAAGTCATTAGATTGTATGTCAATTTAGACATTTTCATTTAATTCCGAATTTCATTGAAAAATACCAAAAATAAATCATTTGCTCGTCATTAGAATTAGGTCACGTTGTCACATGACATATAGTTTGCATGTTAGGTTGCATTAATCGCATGTCATTTTTTGCATGTCATTGCATATAGATTAGATTTCATTTAAATAAATGAAAATTTAAAAATTGAGTGAAATTGCTTGTTAATTAGAAATCATATTAGGATTGTCAATGTGATTTTCTAGCTAACAATGCAGATGCTTACGCTGCTTCGAGGTAAGTAATTCTTCCAAACTTGTAATTTATTTAATGCTTTCCCGAGTGTTAAATTGGTGGTTTGCGCACCCGCATGAACACCTCACATGTTAATGACTAGGTTGAAATGATTCAAACTGCCTGTCAAAACATTTTTTGAAAGGAAAAGGTACTGAAATGGCGCTAGACTAGATCTAGCGTAATCAAGTCCCCGAGCTTAGAATCTCTGGTTCGTAGAAATAAAACATATCTCCCTATATTTTATTTAGGTTTCTAATTGACCTACCACAAATTGATTAGTGGCGACTCCAAGCATGAAAATATTTGCATGTTAAAGACTTAAACCCTAAGTTACGAATTGGTAAGGCTTGGAAGGGCTCGAGTTAAGATTAGTCTTAATAATCCATTAGCCCGGAAATGAAAATTTTTAGGTCACGACACAGACGATTTGTTCGCAAAGCACGAAAAGGATATCAAATTGTGGATTATCTGGGACAAGATAGTGGCCGGTATAACTACCGTGTCAAATACACACCACTTTCAGGGCATCAAAAATGAAAATATCGTGCCTGACGGTTGGGGCGGAATGGATACAATCAAAGCTGACAAAAGCATGGTGTCCATGATTACACCACTATTGATTAATCTTGATGAAGTGGATAGACTTAAAGAAGAGAAGGTGTTCGAGAGAATGCCAGAGAGAGATTAGAGAGAGAAAGAGCAAGAACAAGAGGCAAATCTAGAGAGAGAGAGGGTCGAGGATCACCCCACGAGTGTCCGGCGCCGCCATATACGGTGGAGCGCCGGCAAATCATGAAGAGGCCGTGATCCTCCCCTCACGGTTTCAACTGAGCCAAATAGAACCGCAAAGGTCTGAAAATCGGCCTCGGTTAGCACATCCAGAACACCTCCGGCGAATCCAAGACCACCGTTGCGAAGCCGAAGTGTCAAGGAAGAAGTCCAAGTTGATCGTTCAACTCGGAGGCTTCGTTTGATCCACTTAAGAAGAAGGTAAAAATCGTTCGCACCTCGGTTCTTATGGTTTTTCCAGAAAACTTGATTTGATTCGGCCTCGCTATTATTGTGATTTTTACTGTGATTTTGTGTTCTTAGATGTTCAAAACTCGTCTCTGATCATAATTATGTTGTTTGATTGCATTTTTGGTTGTGAAATCATCAAAAACTGAGTTGGCCACCATTGATGAACCTCACCGGAAAACCCGAAGCCTCGCCGGAGTATGTTCCCGTGGTCATAGGCCACTCAAGTTAGTATCCTCTCACCTTGGTTGATGTTCTGAAAGTCATATTGAGCGATCTAGACGGCTAGGGCGAATATGGTAGTGGATTAGGTTCTGGAAATTCCATTTTTAGTTAGAAATGGATTAGGCTTTTTCGGACCGAAATTTCGCCGGTCGACGAATGTTCGCCGGCGTTCCATTTAGTTTAGATCGAAAATAGAACACCTAGGCCTCACAATGGACCAATCGGAGTGGCAAAATAGACACCGGAAGGTCGTCGACGACGAGCCCAAACCAGCGGCCTTGAAAACGTGAAACATAGAACCTTGCACACCAGGTGCTCGGGAAAATGCCCCAATGAAATCCTTTTGAAACGGCACCGTTTTGGTGCTATGCCCGCCGGAGAAGGTGACCGACGCCGGCGCCAGCAACACTCGGTTCAGCCAAGCCGAATGGGTTGAACCGATCCGACCCGGTCCGACTCAGTCTGATTCTCCATGGGAAAAATTAAAAAATTTTAAAAAAAATTTAGACATTCAAAAAGTCATAAAAAAATAAAAAAATCTGAAAAATAAAAAAATAGAGAAATTAAAAGAAATCATAAAATTTTTTTTGATTTTTTTAGAAAATTAGAAATTTTGGGAATTTTAGAAAATTTCAGAAAAATAAAAAATTCTCAAAAAATTCAGAAAAATCCAAAAAAAATTCAGAAAATTCATAAAAATTCGGAAAATTCAGAAAATACAAATAAAAAATTTGAAAATTTTGGAAAATCAATAAAAAATTGAAAAATTGGAAAATTCTTAAAAATTTCCAGAAAATCATAAAAAATTCAATTGTCGGTTTAAAAAAAATTTTCGAAAAAAGAAATTCAAAAATTCGAAAGTTCAAAAATTCACAAAAGGGTCCAAAATCATCGTGGCCAGTCATAAAAAGTGAAATTTCAATTTTTGGAATTAAAAAAATTATAAAAAAATTAAAATTTTGAAAACTCACAAAATGTCCCAAAATCTTCTTGGCCAACCATGAAATGTGAAATTTGAATTTTGGGAATGCCCAAGTGGCATTTTTGGAAAATTCCAAATTTAAGGAAAAAGCACCTAAAAACCCTTAACTCAAAAAATGCACTATGAAATGAACAAGCTACTATAGCTTCATTAGGATTTGGGTGTTTACTAGATTTTCATTTTTAGTGGCCAAATTAGGGTTGCTATGATTGATTTGCCATTGGTTGTGCACTTAATTTCTTAGGTGCTTAATTGTTTGTTCATGATTAGAATAGTGAATTAATCTTAGGGATCCGTGTGACACGTTAGACATGCCATATCGTTCTTGGGTACCGAAAGGGCGTTAATGGTCTCAATTTAGGAACGTTAACGTAACCAAGCCCCTTATTCAGAATCTCTAGTTTGTAGGATCGTGGTACTTCTCCCATACTTCGATTAGGTTTCTAGTCAACCTATCGTAAATGACTAGTGGCGACTCCAAATTTAATTTTACATCAAATAAACCCTGCTGTCATGTGAGGTATGGTCTGGGAGAGACCCGTGTAAAAAATACCTCCATTCTAGCACGCGAGAGCATGGCGCGATAGGCTTGGCGACTCCACTGGAGATTTGAAAATGAAATGTTGGAGGTCAAATTCATGGATTAGGGATACTTAGCTGATCGGTTTGCCGGGATAAGCATGTGTTTGGGATAGTGAAATGATTGCCTTTCATCATTTCAATCCATGTAATCGTTGCGAATATCCCATATTTTCTTCGGATGAGTTTTTCTTACTCACTTCGACACTTTGACTTTGAGTGTATAGGGGACGTGTTTGAATATGGCTTACCTTTCATCATTTGAAGGTCTTCTCATTTGATTTGGTCCAAACATTTTCTATGAAATTTTTCAAAACCTTTTGTCAAATTATCCCTTTTAGGGAATTTTGATGCTTTTTACATGCTCAAAGAATGTGTGTTTCAAAACTTTTTGTTTAAAGCATTTTTGAGGTAATTTTTGAAACAATCTTTCATGTTAATCCGCTTGGGGAAAAGAAGTTTCATTTTTACAGAAAATTAACCTCTTCAAGACCCAAATTTATGAGTTAGGGATACTTACTTGATCAACTTGTTAATATCCCTCTTGATTGTTTTGATTTGATTTTTCAAGAAAAATTATCTTTTCAAACTTCTGCATTAATTTGCTTCTGAAAGCAATTTGGGAGGCCTAGGAAAGCTTTCTCTTATATGAATCTGATGATAGGGTAACTTTCTAACCCTACCCTTCCACGTTAATGGGATAATGGTTCGATCACCTCAGCTTCCACGGTCTTCATGATTCTTTTGACCTCGGCCTCCATGGTGATTACTAGTGACTTCATATTCCACCCCATACTTTTTCTTTGTGCTAGATGGGATAATGGGTTCTTTAATTCCTTGCGCTTTTGTCCCAAGTCCGCCATCAAGTTTAAATCCATATTGGCATAATACTTTTCCAGACATAATAGATGATGCCGAAAGTTCCGGAGACTTCATGACACTACCAACGGGAATTTGTATCATAGAAATCATCTCAAAGGAATGATAACTGTGCTCTTTTTTTTTATCTCAGGCTCGACATAAGGTATGGCACTTTCCTTGTAAGTGGTGAAGTCTGCCTCTCCATGCACGGTAATCATTTTACCGTTGATAATGAATCTAACTTTTTGATTAAGACTAGAAGGAATGGCGCCAGCCATATGAATCCAAGGCCTCCCCAGCAGTAGCTTGAAAGTCCTTGGAATGTCTGCCACTTGAAAATCGATCAGGAAAGGCATAGGGCCTATTTTTACTTCCAGCTCGATGTCACCGATAACATCCTTCTTCATCCCATCGAATGAACGTACAGTCACCTTTGAATGTTTGACGAACTCCTCATTAATTCCTAGACAATGCAGCGTGCTTAATGGACACAAATTAAGCGTGGAACCATTATCAATAAGCACGCGGGATACTTCCTTGCCCCAGCATTTGACGGCAATATATAAGGCCTTGTTATGTGAACGGCCATCCATTGGAAAATCTTCGTCAGAAAAAGCTATCTGATCTTTCAAAAGAATAGCTCCAACAAAATCTTCTAGTTTCACCTCGTTGATCGTTTTGGGAACATGTACTTCATTAAGAAGCTTCATAAGCACCATTTTGTGGCTTTCAAAGGTTTTGAAAAGATCCAGTAATGAAATTTGTGCTAGCATCTTCCTCAATTGCTCAATTACCTTATATTCACTTGTCCTCATGACTGACAACAACTGCTTGACATCTTCTTCAGTTACTCCTTTTTACCATATTCAATGGAAATTACACATCGGGCAATTGATGCTAAAAACTTATCGATAAAATTGGCAAATGATGTGCCATATCGTTCTTAGGTATCGAAGTAGTGCCATATCCAGAATGGGTTGCTAACATAGTATCCGTAATGAAGAAAGATGGTCGGGTGCAGGTGTGCGTCGATTAGCGTGACCTAAATAAAGTAAGCCCAAAGGATGATTTCCCGCTTTCACATATCGATGTATTAGTGGATAGCACTGCTGGATTCGAAACATTTTCATTCATGGATGGTTTCTTAGGATATAATCAAATCCTCATGAAGAAAGAGGATAAGGAGAAAACATCTTTCATAATACTATAGGGCACATTTTGTTATAAGATGATGACTTTCGGTTTGAAAAATGTCGGTGCCACATATCAAAGGGCAATGGTAACCCTATTCCATGACATGATGCACGAAGAAATCGAAGTATATGTGGATGACATGATTGCAAAATCCAAACAAGGAGAAGATCATGTTGAAGTGCTTCACAAATTGTTCGAAAGACTTAGAAAGTACAAGTTGCGGCTAAACCCCAACAAGTGTGTATTTGGGGCAAAATCTGGCAAACTGCTAGGATTTGTGGTCAATAACAGAGGAATCGAAATTGATCCTTCCAAGATCAAGGCAATACATGATTTAAAGACTCCTACTACAGTAAAAGAAGTGAGAAGCTTTTTAAGACGATTGAACTACATTGCCCGTTTCATTTATCAGTTTTCTGAGACTGCCAAACCATTCTTCAAACTGTTGAAGAAAAATGCCAAAGTAAAATGGGATGCAAAATGTCAATAAGCCTTTGACAAGATCAAATAATATTTGGTATGCTCACCAATATTGGTACCGCTAATTCCTGGAATTCCGCTGAACTTATATTTGACGATTCATCGTGAGTCGCTAGGAGCGGTGCTTGTACAAAGAAGACCGAATGACGGCAAAGAACAAGCCGTTTATTACCTGAGTAAGAAATTCACAACATGAAAAGTGAATTACCCAGTAGTTAAGAAGATATGCGTTGCATTGATTTGGGTGTTACATAGATTAAGACAGTACACCCTTCATCACCAAATTTTGCTAGTGACTAAGAATGATCCGATCAAGTATTTTCTTGAGAAATCCTCCTTGGTCGGGAAATTAGCAAAATGGCAAGTCTTGTTATCTGAGTTCGACATCAGAAGTTCATCCCAAAAGTCAGTCAAAGGACGAGCAATATCAGACATGCTGGCAGAAAATTCACAAAATATCACCAGTTTTGAAGAACAACTCGATGACCACATATTGACATTGGTCGATGATAAATGGACCATGTATTTTGATAGTGCAATCAACTTATCCAGATCAGGAACTAGGGCAGTACTGATCTCCCCAGAAGGCCAACACTACCCAGTATCTACAAAACTGGTATTTCCATGCACCAACAACATCGCTCAATATGAAGCATGTATCCTTGGCCTGCAATTGGCCCTCTCGATGAAGATAAGGAGACTTCAAGTATATGGAGATTTTATGCTCATCATATTACAAACAACTAGAGAATGGCAAACTCGTGATGCAAAGCTAATTCTCTATCACAAATACTTAGAAGGAATGATGGAGGAATTCAAAGAAATAACATTTGACTATCTTCCAAGAGCTCAGAATCATTTTGCATATGCTCTTGCAACCTTATCATCCTTACTCCAAGCTGAAGACAATATGGATATAAAACCATTGAGAATCAACATTCTCGAACAAACAGCACACTGCATGGTAGTTCAAGCAGAATTTGACAATGAACCATGGTTTCATGATATCAAGAAGTACTTACAAGCCGGAGAATTTCCTGAAGAAAGCCAATCAGGTGACAGAAAATTTATTAGAACGATAGCCAACAAGTTCTTTCTCAGCGGACAGGTTCTTTATAAAAAATCATTTGATTTGATCCTGTTAAGATGCGTTGATAGCAAAGAAGCTGAACAAATCATGAAAGAAATCCATGAAGGCGAATGTGGTTCGCACATGAACGGCCATCTTCTAGCTCGCAAAATCATGAGATTGGGATATTATTGGATGACAATGGAAACATATTGCATTCAGCATGTGAGGAGTTGTCACCAATGTTAAATTTATGGAGACAAAATCAATGCACCGTCGAATGAGTTGCATCAAATGTCGGAACCATGGCCATTTTCAATGTGGGGAATTGATATGATTGGTCCAATTAACCCCAAGGCCTCAAATGGACACCGCTTTATCTTAGTGGCAATTGACTACTTCACCAAGTGGATTGAAGCGAATTCATATCCAAATGTCACCATCAAGAATGTGGCAAAATTCATCAAGCGAGACATCATCGCTAGGTATGGAGTTACAGAAGCAATCATTACCGACAATGGTTCAAATTTGAATAACAAAATTGTAATTGATATGCTTGAACACTTTCACATTTGACATTTGAATTCATCTCCATACTGCCCGCAAATGAATAGAGTAGTGGAAGCAGCAAACAAGAATATCAAGAAGATATTATCCAAAACAACTGAGAACTATTGTGACTGGCATGAAAGATTGCCATATGCTCTGATGGCATACCAGACTTCAATTCGAACATCAACTGAGGCAACTCCATTTTCTTTAGTTTATGGGATGGAAGCAGTATTACCCGTCGAGGTGGAAATTCCTTCATTAAGGATATTATCCCAATTGAAACTCTCAGAAGCCGAATGGAGCCAACAAAGATGTGAACAGCTTAACATGATTGACGAGAGAAGATTAAGGGCTATATGTCATGGACAAGCTTACTAAAAAAGAGCTGCTAAATCTTTCAATAGAAAAGTGAAACCAAGACATTTTGAAGTGTATGATTTAGTAGTGAAGAAAGTCATTCCCAATAACTCGAATCCACGTGGGAAATTCACTCCGAATTACGAGGGTCCATACATTGTTAAGAAGGTTTTTCCTGGAGGAGCACTGATTCTTATAGATATGACAGGAACAGAACTAGCATATCCTGTAAATGCAGATGCTATCAAGATTTTCTACCCATGAAATGAAGACGAACATTCAAGAAAAGATTCGGGTCACTTTAGAATATGTGCATATCATGCATATCATGCATGCCATACATTTCATGAACATGTTTATCTATTTTGCAGAAGAAAGCAAGTTTGAATCTGAACCAGTTGACAATTTCAGAATTCCCAATGGAATTATCAAATAGTAGAGGGAAGTATCATTTCCCAATTCTATTTTATATTGATATCTTCTAATGTGCTTTCCTTTTTACTATACCCAGAGAGACAAAGAAAGGGAGCAACAACAAAAGAATACACAGTGTAACCAAAGCAAGGGCATGCAGATAAGAGGGATATTGATAAATTGATCAGATAGGTATCCCTAGATCGTGAAGGCAAGTGAGGTTACCTTTTTAAGAGAAAGATCATACCTTTTTCTTCCCCAAGCGGAGTGACACTAAGATTGAGCAACAATAAAACAAAGTGTTTTGCAAAAGAAAATATTTCAAAAATGTTTCAATCAAGGATTTTGAAACACGCTTTCTTTGAAAATGCAAAAAGCATCAAAATTACCTAAAAGGGATAATTTGACAAAAGGTTTTGAAAAGATTCATGGAAAATGTTTGGACTAAATCAAATGGAAGGTCTTTAAATGATGAAAGGTAAGTCATATCCAAACACGTCCCCTATACACTCAAAGTTAAAGTGTTGAAGTGAGTAAGAAAAACTCATCCGAAGGAAATAAGGGATATTCGCAATGATTACATGAATTGAAATGATGAAAGGCAATCATTTCACTATCCCAAATACATGCTTATCCCTTGCAAATCAAATTTGAGCCAGAATAGTGGAGAAGTTTTCCCAAAACAATCCTGTTAAGAACCACCCCACCTTGGGGCAAAACAGGAGGTTTGTGGGTTGACAACTATGGAGAATAGGATCAAGAAAGATTTTATTGCATACTCTTCCATCAATCTTTCTGAGATAACTTCACGTGAAGTCATAAGGAAGCTCAAAACATCCCAAATGGAAGAAGAACACTTCATTTCCTATACCCAAACACATTACCTTTGGCAAAACCCAATTAAGCTTGAATATTCATTTCAAAACCCCAAATTGGTGATCATCTCTACGCACTGGAGCATGAGCATATGATCCACTTTAATAAATAGAAAGCAAAAGGGCAGAACATAGAGTCCTTAGAATGCAAAAAAAGATTAAGGACAAAAGAGTCAGGGGCATGAAAAGGTAGTGTGCCTGGTAAAAGCAAGGCCAATGCCTAGAAAAAATGAGCAAAAGAAAAGAAAGAAAAAAATTCAAAAGAATGGAAAGCAAAAGTTGTGAAAAATCGAAAGTCACAACAAATCAGTGATTGAAAAAGATCTTGATGAAAGTTTAGGGGACTCTTGTGTTCATGATAAGAAAAGATCCCTAGTGGACAAGGAAAAATGGTGGTGATGCCAAGAAGATCACCAATTTCACAAAAACCCCGAATTCAAAAATAATTGAGCCTTTTGAGCTTACCCAATACCAACATTACAACCTCTCCCCAAAGACTCTTCAGATTGGGATGTTGAGAGTGAAAATATGATTTCATGACAGAAGCCATTACTCAAAGAAGTGTATGCAATATTATCTTATCTTATCCTCAAGGTTCTTAACTTGAAGACCCGAAGTCAAATATGATGAAATCCTTTTCTTAGCCTCAGAATGTCTATCCTTTGAATAGCCATTGACCGAGCAAACATTATAACCTTTTGAAAGACCTTATCGGATCAATTGGATTTGATACATTGCTAATATCTCCGAACATCTAAGGATTGGTTAAGAGAGATAAAATTGAGGAATATCATAAAAGTCCCCTTCCAATCAAATGAAGGAAAGACCAAGTTCATATATCGAAACAAATCCTTTCTAATGAAGGTCTTCCAAATGATCATTTGAAGCATTTCTTGAAAGTTTGCAAGCATTTTGTTCAAATAATTCCTTGAAAAGGTAATTTGATTATCTAAAATGCATACAAAGAATGCAAATTTCAAAACTACTTTTCAATAGTTTTTGGTCAACTTAAAACCAAGTTTTCAAATAGTTTGTGGTAAATTCAAAACTACATTTCAAAATAGTTTTTGGTCAACTAAAAACCATATCAAGGTTAGTGAACCTCAAAATCATAAAAACTCACAATTAAGGCATTCATTGAAGTCTTCCTAAGGTCCTACTGGTGAGGAACCACTAGGCAAAATCCAAGTCCTATTAGCAAGGAGCCTTTAGACAATTTCTAAAATCCTACGGGTGAGAAATTACATGGCATGTCTTCAAAATTCAAGTCCTATTTGGCGAGGAGCCACAAGGCAAATGTCAAGTCTATTTGGAGAGGAGCCACTAGGTGAAACAGATATTCTAAAACAAATTTCACTTCGTAACCTTTGAGTAATGATCTCATGAGTGATCGCGATTTTGTAGTTTTGAATATGGTGATTTTTATAGTCTTGCCAAGTGTTCGCAGGTTGTAGCTTCGGAGCTATCACCCTCCCAGTGTTCGCAACCTGTAGCTTTGGATGACTTTTTAGGCCTAAAGCATGGCCTCGTTATAGTTCTTCTGAGTGTTGCAGATTTGTAGCTTCGGAGAATTGACCCTCTATAAATGATCATAAATCGTAGCTTTAGAAAACTATTACACAAGTCCTACAGGCGAGGAGCCCTTAGGC
Source organism: Syzygium aqueum (assembly GCA_031216185.1). Lineage (NCBI taxonomy): Eukaryota > Viridiplantae > Streptophyta > Magnoliopsida > Myrtales > Myrtaceae > Syzygium > Syzygium aqueum. The sequence goes on from CM062234.1 coordinate 14,231,392, forward strand.
ATATTTAAGTCATACTGGTGAGGAACCACTAGGCAAAATTCAAAGTCCTACTGGTAAAAAATCACTAAGCAAAATTCAAAGTCTTACAGGTGGAAAGCCCCTAGGCAAATTCAAGTCCTACTGGTGAGGAATCACTAGGCAAATTTAAGTCCTACTGGTGAGGAACCACTAGACAAAATTCAAAGTCCTACTGGTGAGGAACCACTAGGCAAAATTCAAAATCCTACTAGTTAGGAACCACTAGGCAAAATTCAAAGTCTTATAGGCAGGGAGCCCCTAGGCAAATTCAAGTCCTACTGGTGAGGAACCACTAGGCAAATTAATGCCCTACAGGCGAGGAGCCACTAGGCAATCCCAAAGTCCTATTTGACGAGGAGTCACTAGGCAAATTCCAAAGTCCTATTTAGCGAGGAGCCACTAGGCAGTTCCAAAGTCCTATTTGACGAGAAGTCACTAGGCAATTTCAAAGTCCTACTGGTGAGAAACTACTAGGCAAAATTCAAAATCCTACAGGCAAGGAGCCCCTAGGCAAATTCAAGTCCTACTAGTGATGAACCGCTAGGTAAATTTAAGTCCTACTAGTGAGGAATTATTAGGCAAAATTCAAAGTCCTACTGGTGAGGAACTACTATGCAAAATTCAAAGTCCAATAAGCGAGAAGCCCCTAGGCAAATACAAGTCTTACTGGTCAGGAACCACTAGGCAAATTAAAACACTATAGGCAAAGAGCTCCTAGGCAAATTCAAGTCCTACTGGTGAGGAACCACTAGGCAAATTTCAAGTCCTATTTGACAAGGAGTCACTAGGTAATTTCAAAGTCCTATTGGTGAGGAACCACTAGGCAAATCCCAAAGTCTTATTTGACGAGGAGTCACTAGGCAAATTTAAAATCCTTAGGCGAAGAGCCTAAGGTGTTCATGGTTTGTGAGTTCGTCCTTAAACCGCGAAATTAGAATAATCATCATAATCATCACTACCATCAATTCATGCCCTTGGATGAGCAGCAAAGAAACTCTCACATACAGGTAAGTTTCTCTCCCTCAATCATCAAGAATCTTTCAAGATGTGTTAAAAAAAAGAGAACCTTTGGATTAGATCACGAATTTCAAAAGCAAGGGCCTAATTAATTATTGTGAAATTTTCATCTTATCTCGTTTAGTGAGTCGACTAAAAATTCAGGTGTCACCTTGTCTTTGAGATCAACCTTTAACAAGTTCAATCTCAAAGAGAGGCAGCTGTTGACACTTAATTTTTAGCTCATTTTTTCTCAATTTTCCAAAAAATTTAAAATTAGGTCTATGAATCTTGCCAAAGCCTGGAAACCTATTTCTAAACCAAAAAATAATTTTTTAGCATTTTTTCTGCATTTTTCCTTAATTTCTTTTAGTCAAAATAAGCAAGAAAATCAAGAAAAATAGTAAATGGAATCAGAAAATTCCATAAAAATAGTCATTAGTCTTCTTTTAAATCCAATTTCATGAATACATTGTCAATTTTAAAAAATCTCAATCGGGTATATGTTTTTCCCAAAATTGGGCAAAATTAAACTCGAATTGAACCAAAAATGAAATTAAATTTTTTCTAGACATTTTTAGGTCATTGTGTCTTCACAACGATTGATTTTGGGACCTTGAATTGCATAATGGTCGGTCCAATTGCACAATTTGGCATAGAAATAAAAAATCCCCAAAATTTGATTGAAAATTAAGAATTTTGAACCCAAATTGGGAATCGTGCCCAATATGAAATTTTCAAAATGTGATATCATCATTTCTAGGGTTAATCAGGTATGGGTAATTCAATTTTGGCATCAATTTTGCCTAATCAGGTCATTAGGATATCAAATTAAACAAAACCCTATTAACCTGAATATAAAAATGAGAAAATCTTGGGCACAATTATAATAAAAATTGGGGCAAATTATATATTTGAGTTCGGAATATGATGGGGAATTTAATTTTGGGGTTTAATTTGAAAAATTTGGTAAAAATCAAACTTAATTTGCAAATTGATACAAATCGGAACTGCCAGGTCCGACGGGTCAACCCGACCCGACCCGAACAGTTCTTCTTCCTTACCCGACTCACTCAACACGGGACAAAACCCAGAAAAAACAAACTCAGACCTGAGACTTCATTGATCATTTCTAGCAAATTGAGCACGTGTTGATCAATTTGGCCAGTTGGAAAATGTCCAGCTGGCACAGGTTAACCATCCCAACGGATTACAATTCGATTTCAACGATTTTTGGCGCGGGATTTTTAATCAACAAAAGCGGGAGAAAAAACGGATGGAAAGAGGAGAAGATGTTCGAGAGAATGCCATAGAGAGATTAGAGAGAGTAAGAGCGAGAACAAGAGGCAAATCTAGAGAGAGAGAGAGGGTCGAGGATTCCCCCACGAGTATCCGGCACCGCCATTTACGGCGAAGCGCCGGCGAATCGTGAAGAGGCCGTGATCCTCCCCTCATGACTTCAACCGAGCCAAATAGAACCGCGAAGGTTTGAAAACCGGCCTCGGTTAGCACATCCAGAACACCTCCGGCGAATCCAAGACCACCGTTGCAAAGCCGAAGTGTCAAGGAAGAGGTCCAAGTCGATCGTTCAACTCGAAGGCTTCGTTTGATCCACTTAAGAAGAAGGTAAAAATCGTTCGCACCTCGGTTCTTATGGTTTTTCCAGAAAACTTGATTTGATTCGGCCTCGCTATTATTGTGATTTTTACTATGATTTTGTGTTCTTAGATGTTCAAAACTCGTCTCTGATCATAATTATGTTGTTTGATTGCATTTTTGGTTGTGAAATCATCAAAAACCGAGTTGGCCACCATTGATGAACCTCGCCGGAAAACCCGAAGCCTTGCCGGAGTACGTTCCCGTGGTCATAGGCCACTCAAGTTAGTATCCTCTCACCTTGGTTGATGTTCTGAAAGTCATATTGAGCGATCTAGACGGCTAGGGCGAATATGGTAGTGGATTAGGTTCTAGAAATTCCATGTTTAGTTAGAAATGGATTAGACTTTTTCGGACCGAAATTTCGCCGGTCGACGAACGTCCGCCAGCGTTCCAATTAGTCTAGATCGAAAATAGAACACATAGGCTTCACAATGGACCAATCGGAGTGGCAAAGTAGTCACCGGAAGGTCGTCGGGGACGAACCCAAACCGGTGGCCTTGAAAACGTGAAACATAGAACCATGCACACCAGGTGCTAGGGGAAATGTCCAAACGACACCGTTTTGGTGCTATGCCTGTCGGAGAAGGTGACTGGCGTCGGCGTCGGCGTCGGCGATGCCCTGTTCAGCCAAGCCGAACCTGGTCGAACCGGTCCGGTCCGATTCATTCCCTGGTGGGAAAATTCAAATAATAATAAATAATAATAAAATAAAATCAAATAAAAAATTCAAAAATTCTACGAAAATTCAGAAAAATCTAAAAAATAAAAAAATCCCAAAAATAAAAAAAAATTAGAATTTTTTGAAAAATCAGAAAATTCAGAAAAAAATCCAAAAATTTTCAAAAAATTCATAAAAATTTCTGAAATTTGGAAAATACAAATAAAAAATTTGAAATTTTTGAAAAATCAATAAAAAATTGAAAAATTGGAAAATTCATAAAAATTTCCAGAAAATCATAAAAAATTCAATTCTCGATTTTGAAAAATTTTCCAAAAAAAAAATCAAAAAATTCAAAAAAATCAAAAAATTTGAAAATTCACATAAAGGTCTAAAATCATCCTGGCCAGTCATAAAAAATGAAATTTGAATTTTTGAAGTGCCTAAATAGCATTAAAAAAATCAAAAATAAAAAATTTTGGAAATCCACATAATGATTCAAAATCATCGTGGCCAGCCATAAAAAGTGAAACTCGAATTTTCAAAAATGCCTAAGTGGCATTTTTTGAAAATTCCAACTTTAAGGGTAAAACTCCTATAAAACCCTAAACCCAAAAAATGCATCATGAAATGAATAAACTATTAGAGCTTCATTAGGGATTTGGTGATTTATTAGATTTTCATTTTTAGTGACCAAATTAAGGTTGCTAGGATTGATTTACAATTGTTTGTGCAATTAATTCTTGGGTGCTTAATTATTTGTCCATGATTAGGTTAGTGAAATTGACCTTAGGGATCCGTGTGACACGTTAGACAAACCATATAGTTCTTAGGTACCAAAAGGGCGTTAATGGTCTCAATTTGGGATCATTAGCGTAACCAAGTCTCTTATTCAGAATCTCTGGTTCATAGGATCGTGGTACTTTTCCCGTACCTCGATTAAGTTTCTAGTCAACCCACCGTAAATGACTAGTGGCGACTCCAAATTCAATTTTAGATCAAATAAATCCCGTTGTCACGTTAGGTATGGTCTGGGAGAGATCCGTGTAAAAAATACCTCCATTCAAGCACGCGAGAGCGAGGGGCGACAGGCTTGGTGACTCCCCATTTCAAGTATATGATCTTGTAAGGTATAAATGGATTAGAAGTGGCATTTGTATTACGTCATAAGTACGCAAATGTACTTTACCTCCATTTTTCCATAAAAGGACATAATTAAAATGGGGGACATTTAAAATTGATGTGTAATCCATGGTGATTAATAATGAACTTTTTTGCATAATTAGGCTCGATGGGAAAGCTAGACATCCAAGTGGTTCCCATTCCACGAAAAGAGCTCATGGCTTGGTGGAAGGACATAACAAAAGATAACCAAGTGTATGTCCAAGATAGGTTGTGATACCTTTTAGACTTGATCCATGTGGAACATCAAGTCAGTTTGATCTAAGCATTGGCGCATTCTTGGGAAGTTTCCATTGCCACCTTCCAATTTGAAGAGTATGAATTGACACCGACTTTGGAAGAATATGAAGCCTCCATTGGAATTGATTCCAAGCCTAGGGTTGTAGAGCCACCCGTTGGACTTAATCCCATAAGCATTCTTGTAGAATTCCTTAACCTCAAAGTTTCCAAAATTGAAAAGTTAATCAAGTCAAACACTGGTGGATTTCAATTATCCTTTCTAATAGCCAATTTTTCCAAACTTCCTAGGGAAATGGGAAACACTTCGGCTAGGGTTTTCATTCTAGCCTTCTTTGGCTTCGTTCTATTCCCTATATCTAGAACGGAATTCGACCCTTTAGTCGCAATAACCGCGAGGTAAGTGTGTCTCAAATGGGATTTATCTAAATATGCTTCTGGCCTAAACCATTATCTCCTTAAACACCTACCAAAATTGTGGAAAGGAAATTTTTCAAGCTTCTACGGGTCTCCTATCCCTATGGTTCATCTCACATATTCGACCATGGTGTCATTCCATGAGTATTCGTGAGATTTGCCCAACAATAAATCCCATAGAACAATACCTTTATATTCAACATAAATTGCCCAAGCAATCTTTCTTAGATTGGACCAATTTCGTTAGAGCCTTAACTCCTAATCAAATCTAATGGCGGATCAATTGGCCAAAGATTTGCAAGGCAAGGATTACAAGCCAATAAGGGAACGCGGTACCATTACTCGGGCTGAATGGGGAAACCGCTTATTGTCCCTTGAGAGTTGTTAGACAATTTGGGATGCTTCAACAAGTCCCACCGATATGGCACCTGAGGAGTTTGCCTTTGACATTCCAAGTGGAATTATACCCGAAGAAGAGAAGAAAGGCCTTCAAGCCAAGGTTCACAAAATTATCCTTTCTTTGGATAATTCACCTTCACAAGTAGTGGAATGGCCAAAGAACTTGGAAGGTGACATGGAGATTTATATGGCATCCAAAGAATACATCAAGTGGATGGAAAGTAAACGACCAATTGATGTGGAGTCATATATTCCATTGAGCATTATAACGGATCCCGAGAAGGAATATGTCCCAGAATACATTGTTCCCTACGTGCCTGGAGTTGAGCCGTACATCCCCGAAGAAGTCATGATCGATGTTGAAGAAAGGGAATCTCGACTCAAGGAATGGAAGAATTACCACGGGGTGGAAGCTACCTTAGTTAGCAAAAAGCCTAGACTTGGATGATTTAGAATTCCCATTCGAGTTTAAAATCATTTTGTAAAGCAAACTTGGATTTTATATGAAATACTCATTTTTCAAAATCCATTTGGATAAATTCAAAGACATGATTAAAAAGGAGGATCACCATAGATTACAATTCTTTGAATGATATATCGCTTGAGAAAAACATTGGTGAGAAGTTTTATGCAATGCTAAGGTTTATGTAAAAGTTCTTATCCTTGTTAATCATAAGAAACCATACAATTAAAAGAATGCGAGTTTTCATATTCATTTCACCAATTGTAATATCCTGATTGTTTTCATGGAAACAGGTCTTCTAGCAACGGAAGGCAAAAGGCCTCGAACCTGTTTACAAATTAAAATGGCCGAGGAAGAAACTCGCACTCGACTAGCTGAAGTGGAGAACCAAATGACGCAAATGACTGCCATGATGGCGGAAATGAAGGCTTTTATTCTCGCATCTCGAGGGTCTTATCCTACTACTCTGAATGTAGGAACTTCAAATGCTACTGAAACACCGGTTGAAGACCTAGTCAGAAACAAAGAACCGGTTCAAGAAAATCCTACAAAGACTATGCCTGAGATAGTGAATTTGGAAGAGGATGATCAAACCAAGAAAGTATCCAAAACAAAGGATGAAGAAGAGGCCAAGAGATTGGCTAAAATTGAAGAATATCTAGCAAGTCAGGACTATGAGCTTCAAAGATTCGACTAGTTCTCACCATACGCGAAGGTGGTTGTTCCATAAAACTACAAAGAACCGGAGTTCATGAATAAATATGATGGAACTGGCTGTCCTAAAAGCCATTTGAAATATTATCTCTGCAAGATGGCAAGATATTCAGACAATATGCCACTTCTTATCAGCACATTTCAAGATAGTTTGAAGAGAGCAGCCCTAGCATGGTATATCGCTCTCGACATAGAAGATTTTACCGAATGGGACCATTTGGCGGGAGAATTCCTTCGCCAATATAAATTCAATGTCGAAGTACTTTCAACCCGGGAGAATTTAGTCAGAATCGAGAAACGAAGAAGCGAGGGATTCAAAGCCTACGCTCAAAGGTGGAAAGCTGTAGCTTCACAAATTAAGCCAGCTATAAGTGAGGATGAGCTTATTGAACTCTTCTTGAAGTTGTCACCAACTGAGTATTACGATGAGCTGCATATATCGGGCTGTCAAACATTCGCCATGTTGGTGAAGGTCGGTGAAAGAATTGAATGGACATTGAAGGAAAAGAAATCTCAAGAAATGACAGCACGGAGACCATATCCTGGAAGAAAGGATAAAGAACCTGTACGTGACGTGGCTATGGTATCTAGCCCCGATGTTAATCAGGCTTCATTCCCAAAACAGTCTAACGTCTCTTGGAGAAATCCAAAACAGTTTGAACCGAAGAAAAGACCTGTAAGGCAATTCACTCCGTTGCCACAACCCCTATCGAAATTACTACTGATATTGTTGGAAAGGCATTTGGTGGCCAAAGAAGTGCCAAGAGATAATCCTACAAGGTTACCCTGGTATGATGAGTCAAAGACTTGCACATATCACATGGGAGAAGAAGGGAACGTGTTCGACAGAATGCTAGAGAGAGAGAATAAGCTCGAATTAGAGAGAAATCTAGAGAGAGAAAGGGAAGTAAAGATCCCCAAGGCGAGTGATCGTTGCCAATCAACTGATTGGCGCTGGCAAATCGACCATTTCGAGAGGATCTCCTTCTCGGGCGAACCAGACGGGGCTGATCGAGAACACCTAAAACCAAGCCCCGTCCGGTCCATCTAGACCTGTTCTGGCGAATCCGAGACCACCATTAGGAAGACTAAGTGTCAAGGAACAACCCTTATGGTGCGAGACAGTTCAACAATTTCGTTTGATCATCGAACGAAGCGAGCAAAGTCGGTTCACGGTCAGTTTTTTCTAAATTTTCCATAATTTGGTTTTGGTTTCAATGTGCAAGTTTGAGTGATTTTATTGACAAATCTTGGCATTTGGATATTCCTTATTAGTTTCTACACACTTTTGATGTTGTTTGATTGCATTTTGGGTATCAAAAACACATGAACCGAGTCGGCCTCGCCATTAAACCACTTTGCCGGAGCTCCGGTGACCCAGCCGGAGCATTGCCATGGTCTTAGGTCATTTAGGTTAGTTTTCCTTGACCTTTGTTTGATGTTTGTTAGTAATTGGAACCGATTTAGACAGCTAGGGCGAGTAGGATAGACATGTGGGTTCTGAAAAATGAAAGTTCAACCGGTGGAAGTTATGGTTTTTGGACTGAGTTTTAGTCGGTCGTCGAGTGTCCGACGGCAATCTAATCTGGATAAATTGATACTAGAACATGTGGACTTGATGATGGTGCAATCGAAATTGTCAAAAGGTCGCCGGAGACTCGTCGGCGACGAGCTCAAACCGGAGGTCTTGAAAACGTGAAACATAGAACCATGCACACCAGATGTTTGGGGAAATGCCCTAATGAAGTCCCTTTGAAATGGCACCGTTTTGGTTCTATGCCCGCCAGAGAAGGTAACCGGCGCTGGCGCCGGCAACGCCCGATTCGGCCAAGTTGAACTGGGTCGAACCGGTCCGGTCCGGTTCATTCGCCGGCGAGAAAATTAAAAAAATAATAAAAAAATAAAAATAAAAATATAGAAAAATCAGAAAAAAAAAGAAAAAACGAAGAGAGAAATTAGGAAAAATTCATTAAAAAATTTAGATTTTTTTAGAAAATTATAAATTTCGGGCATTTTAGAAAAATTCATAAAAATTTTAAAAATTCTCAAAAAATTCATAAAAATTCAGAAAAATCCAAAAATTTCAGAAAATTCATAAAAATTCAAAAAACTCAAATAAAAAATTTGAAAATTTTGAAAAATAAAAAATTGAAAAATTAGAAAATTCATAAAAATTTTCAGAAAATCATAAAAAAATCAATTCTCAATTTTAAAAAAATTTTCAGAAAAAAAAAAACAAAAATAAAAAAAATTTGAAAACTCACAAAATGTCCCAAAATCATCGTGGCCAACCATAAAAAGTGAAATTTGAATTTTCGAAGGAGCCTAAGTGGCATTTTTGGAAAATTCCCCAATTTAGGTGTTATAACCCCTAAAAAACCCTAAAACCCTAAAAATGTATAAATCATGAAATGAAAAAGCTATCAGAGCTTCATTAGGGTTTGGGTATTTTGCTTGATTTTCGTTTTAGTGGCCAAATTATGATTGATATGATTGATTTGCCATTGATTGTGCATTTAATTCTTGGGTGCTTAATTGTTTGTTCATGATTAGATCAGTGAATCGATCTTAGGGATCCGTGTGACACGTTAGACATATCATATCGTTCTTAGGTACCAAAAGGACGTTAATGGTCTCAATTTGGGATCGTTAACTGTCGCGACCTAAAAATTTTCTTTTGGGTTAATGGATTATTAAAACTAGGCTTAACTTAGGCCCTCTCAAGCTTTACCAATTCGCAACTTAGGTTTGAGTTTTTAACATGTAAATATTTTCATGCTTGGAGTCGTCACTAATCAATTTGTGGTAGGTCGATTAGAAACCTAAATAAAACATAGGAAGATATGTTTTATTCCTACGAACTAGATATCCTAAGCTCGGGGACTTGGTTACGCTAGATCTAGTCTAACGCCCTTTCGGTACCATTTCTTTTCCAAAAACTATTTTGCATGCAGTCTGGATCCATTTCAATTTAATCACTAAAATGTGAGGTGTCACGCCCCAAACTCCCCGGCACGCAACATCCCGCTCGAGGGTCGATAGGAATATAACACGACGTCCCAGGACGCATCGTCGTCGACCCATTTCCCAAAGCAGAGTATGAAACACATGCGGAAGCAAGAATTTAAAACAAATACCCGTACAACATAAATGTGAGAACCAAGGGCAATAACATAAAGAGAACTGAGGCAACGTACACATCCATACCAAAACTACCAGAAACATTCTTACATTGTTCAAAGGAAAGCGACATTAGAAATAAGGTGCATCCAAGAGAGAGACAACGGTCAACAGCAGAGGGTCCTAAGTCCAAAAAGTGTCTACCCTCGTCAAAAGAAAACCAAGCCTAGCCTAGGGCACCCAATCTGGATCTGAGCCATCGGACTCGGACGAACTGTCGGGTATCTCTGAATCCTCGCTAGGAATCTCCTCCTCGGACTCCTCGGTATCCATCGGCTCGGCTTCGTCGACCTCCATTGGCTCCACCACTGGGTCCTCTACTCCTAGCTCGTGATCTATACCTCCTAACTCTTCGTCTTTGGCGGGCTCGTACCAAGCGAAATGACCTATCGTCTCCTCCTCATCCATCTCGAAATCCACGATCTCACCGTTCGGGCACTGCGGGTCAAGCTCGCCCTCTACGGTGAACGGGACATCCATCGTGCGAAGGGGTCCGAACTCATCTCTAAAACGATCCCGAAAACACCAAGCTACATACTCATGAACCTGAGGATGTGTCGTACCTACGTCCACGCTAATCGCAGAGTAATGCCTCATATACACCTCTCCGTTCCCCACCGGATGTGTAGTCATGATATGCTCGTACTCTAGGGGAATTCCAAAACGTACCGGGACAGGTGGATCCGTCATGGACGCGGGTCTGAAAGGTTGGGTTATAAAAACCGTGAGACACATCTCAGTGAGTGCAAACACCTCAACCTAAATTAGGCTAACATGCATCTCCTGACGGGTAAAACAATCATACGCATACAAGGGTGACTTAGGCCCGTAGACCCAAATCGACATTTCAATGACCCTGCAGGTTAGACTATTCCATGATATTACATTTCACAAGCGGCACTCTCGATCACGCGTACGTCACACGCATGCTCAAAACCTTTAGTGAAAATTCCACGTATAGTTCACCGAGTCACACAATTCAGCATGCCAACTCATGCATTCATATGCATGCTAATGCCACTAACTCGTCATGCCCATAATCAAACTCCTATGGCATCCCGGCACAAATTTCTCATTCGTGTTCCAATTATAGAATGAAATCTACTTAGACACGTCCCATACCATGTCCAGCGGATTCCATCGCATAATCAGACACTATGCATCACACGTTAACCATTTATTTCATTAATTCGACCCGAAGGCCCGACCCGAAGGTCCGATCCGAAGATCCGGTCCGAAGACCAATCACAACACTCCGTGGCCAGCGTAGAGACGCCCCAGGCCCGGTGTCTCTAGCCCGCGTCCTTACGCATCAGGCGCAACACCGATCTCCTTTACGAACCAGAGCCCGCGTAAACGCATCAGGATGGTTGTCTTCCGGACGTACCGGGCATCGTCCTGCTCCAAAGTGCATGAGGACGGCACACCCCGCGTAAACGCATCAGGGCGAAGGTGATCACACATTCACACAACCGGTTTTATCTTAACCCCGCTTAAACGCATCAGGGCATAGTTAGGTGATCACATGTCCATGGCATACACGCATTCCCGCACAATTTCCACAAGCCCCATACTCGGCATGCATAATGCGTAGCCATGCAATTCCGCACACGAATGTTGGTGCAATGTACCATGGCAGAATGTCCAAGCAATTCAATGCCAACGTATCATGATCAAAGATCCACGTCATATGCTCAGTCAGCCCAATCAATTAATTCGGGCCCACATGTGATTACGGCACTTATGACGTACATTGATAATTCATCAGTCACATTCCACATTGTCGATCACACGAACATGCGACATGGTATTCTCAATTTATCATGATTGTCGAACCGACGTGCAATCCTAATCATTCCGGCCATCCCGGCACTCCAATCAAGTTAATCCACTAATTTCCGTTAATTGGACCGTTAAATTCTCGGTATGGACAGCAACTAATTCACTTCATATCAGCCTCTAATTCTCTTCTAACTCATGCGTTGTCACCTACCAATTGTTTCCCGACACCCGCTAATGGCACACAAATTCACCCGAGCCCTAATTAATGCTAATCGACTAACCAACACACCCTAGGCCCGTTTTAAAGCGCATTATCGTCCTAATTAGGGTTTAGAGGTTTTCACCCACCAAGGTCCAAGCTCGGGCGACGGGGAATGGCGGCCGATCACCGGTGAACGGTGTAACCGGCGGCACAAATCCCAAGGGAGCGGCGGCGAGCGGCGGCCGGCTGACCACAGCAGCCTCGGGCGGCGGCTCACGGTCAGCTGAGCTGCTGTTCACGGTGAGGGGAGGCCGGACGAGCTGCTGGTTGGTCCGACCAGCGGCTGGACACGGCGGCGCACGGCGGTCCGGCGGCCCACAGCAACTCCGGCGGTGTCCCACAGCCGGCGCGGTTGCTGAACAGGGAGAGGGGACGACGGACGAGCTGCTGAACGGTCCCCGGACGGCTGCTGCTCACGGCGGTCACGGTGAACAGCTAGCGGTCCGGCGACGGCGGTCTGCTCCGGTGAAGGGGACGGAACAGGGAGCGTCGGAGGGGAAAAGAGAGGGACGGCTAAGGAGGCGACGGAGGACAGCTACCACGGCGGCGTGCAGCGGCGAGCAGGCCCGGCGGTGGCTTAACCGTGCATGCAGCCGCGTCGGAGAGGAGAGGGAGCGGCGTCGAGCTGGTCCGGCGGCTACTCTCCTGCATGCAACCGAGAAAGGGAGAGAGAGACGGCGGAGGAAGGGCAGCGGCGGTGGCCACGGCGAGCGGCGGCCGGCGGTGCTCCTCGGCGGAAGGCAAGCGGTCAGCGTGCTCCTCCTTGGCTGACCGGTGCCATTCCTAGTTGCATGCAGGCCGAAATGGGAGGAGATGGAGGCGAGATGGAGGAGAACGGCAAGGGGTGACGGCGGCCAACAGCGGCGGCCTTGGCGGGGCGGCGTCGGACTCGGCGGAGGCGGGGCCAAGCTGACCTCGGCGTGAGGCCTTGGTCGGCCGTGGACAGCAAGGGAGGAAGAACAGAGACGGCCGGCTGGTGGTGAGGCGAGAAGGAGGGGTTGGCGCACGGTGGCTGTGCTGGCTGGTGGCGGCGGTTCCGGCGAGCGGCGAGCGGCGTGAGGGCGAGCGGAAGAGAGAGAGAGGTCGCCGGAGGGGAGAGGGAGAGGGGGAGTGACCGAGTGAGGGAGAGTGGGCGTGAGAGATAGAGAGTGTGGCCGGATGAGAGGGGGAGAGAGAGAGTGAGTGAGAGAGGAAGTGATAGGTGATGATGAGTTGCATGGGGGAGGCCAAGAGGTTGAGTGTGGGCTTAGGTGAGATGATGACATGCAAGGGAAAGAGTGAGAGTGACAAGTGTCACACTCCACAAGCATTTCAAATTCGGAATATGAGAGGGCTTAGGGGCAAAACCGACATTAATTTCCGGTACCGGGTTGAATTGCTAATTTTTCGACCGTACAAGTCCTATACACATATGGCCAGCTTAATTTGACGTCGTCCTCATAAAAACTATCCCGAGATTCACGAAAATCGTTCTCGATGTCCGGATCAAATTTCACGATCAAATTGTCAATTTTCAGATTTCTAAATCTCTTACTAACGGGCGGCCGTTTAGGATTCAAACGTTTCGACCTCGGGTTGTCCGAATCGCGGCAAGCTCGAGAGAGGGAACGAGAGGAATTATCACTAGTTCCGATGACACAATCGTCCGTTTCGGATAATCGGTTCACACTGGCCCAAAATACTTCCTCGTCATTCTCCTAAGTCAGGCTTGACTCGCGACCGGGTCCTTAGTCCACGTATCTATTCCTAGTTGGCCATTCCCATCTGGTCAGTATCCCGTGAGTGATCGGCTCCGGGCGAGACTTATGAAATGAAATATCGAATAATACTCGTTTTATTCATTCCAGAGATCGAGTCGAATTTCGGGATGTTACATGAGGTGTTCATGCGGGTGCGTAAACCATCAATTTAACACCCAAGAAAACATTAAATAGATTGCAAGATTGGAAGAATTACTTACCTCAGAGCAACGTAAGCATCTGCATTATTAGCTGGAAAATCACATCAACACCCTAATATGATTTTTAATTAACAAGCAATTCACTCAATTTTTTTATTTTCACTTATTTAAACGAAAACTAATCTATATGCAATGACATGCAAAAATTGACTTGCGATTAATGCATCCTAACATGCAAACTATATGTCATGCGATGACGTGACCTAATTCTAATGACGGACAAATGATTTATTTTTGGTATTTTTTAATGTGAAATTCGGAATTAAAAAAATGCCTAAAATAACATGCAATTTAATGACTTCTTTTTTTTTTGTATTTTTTATTAAAATTCGAAATATAAAATTACTCAAATTAAGAATGTAATCTATCCTAAGGAAAATGAGTTATTCTATCCTAAAGTGACTCTTTTTGGGTTTTTTATAAAAATTCGAAATAATTAAACATCCTAAATAATCCACTAAGATTAAAACAATTTCTAATTTAAACTAGGAAATATGCTACCTTAAATCCTAATTTAAATCAAATAATCATCTCATCCTTCAGGATATATTTAAGAATCCCTAAACATGCAAAATTCTAATTTAAATCCTAACTTATATTTTTTTGAATTTTTTTTAAAGGAAATAAATCAAACAGACATATAAACACCACAATTAAAACCAATCCATGCGATCCGTAAGATTTGTTTCAAACTCAGATTAGGCAAAGAAATCAAACTATCGGTCATATCTATAGGGTTATAGATATTGACGGAAAGTTGATCATTCAAAATTAGAAAGCAGATAAAATCCATTATCGTATCCAAGTTGTTATGGATAGGATAATGATTTTCCGTATCGCCGCGTATCGTACCTTAGGGATAAGGTCGGATAGTCGTCCAGATACGTTGCTAAATTAGGAAATTTTCCTAATTTCAGATGTTAAAAAAAATATTGCGGATATCACTGACATTATCCTAAGATATCGAGCAATTCACACGATATTCACGGAATATTCAAAATATTTCAATTAGGAATCTAAATATTTTAAAAAAATATACCGGATAATATTCTTACCTAATTTGCGGATAATTTCCAAATTCGAATCAACTCGGGATCGAGTTTGCGGATCGGGATCGGGACGAGTGGATCAAGCGACGAGCGACGGCGAGGCACGGCAGCATCGGCGGGAGTGCTCCGACGACGTACGGCGGGCGGCTGTTTCGGTAGGGCTGCTCCGGCGGTTGACTGTGGTTCACGGCAGTTGTGGAAGTCGGCGGAGGGGCGGTACGACGGTCTCTGACGGCGACGGCGTGGCGGCAGCAGCGGCACCGGCATGCTGCGATCTCCGGGCAGCGACAGTGCAGTGGCGAGGGTGTCCAGGTGACGGCGCATGGCGGCGGGGAGGTGGAGGCACACGGTAGCAGGGAGAGGGCGCCGGCGTGTGGCAGTCCCCGGGCGCGACGAGCGGCGGTCTCCTTCTCTCACCCTTTCTCACTTTCTAAAAATTCAGATTTGAAAATTTTTTGTGAGCCCCCAAATTATGTGACCTAATATCATATTTACAAGGTTAATCTAGGTTAATTAGATGGGCTTCCTAGTCTTAATGGGCTTAGGCTTGGGCTTGGGCTCTAATTATCATTTAATTCTAAGCGGACTGAATTAATTTGGGCCTTTATTTAATTAAGCTTAATGGACTAAATTAAGCTCAAATTAAAACAATCGAGCTCGTTTAACTTCTAATTTCCGGCCCTCGCCTTCTGAATGAGCCGAGTCTCGTTCGATAAATTTTGAGCTCATCTACCAATGCCAGTCCAATGTGGAATGCAATTATCTTAAATGGACCTAGACTATATGTTATGCAATTTTAATATTTTTGTTTAGGGTTTAAAAATTTAATCCTTAATTTTTCTGTGCAAATTACGACTAAATGTTTGTCAAAATTTAGGTGTCAATAGCTGCCCCTCTTTGAATGTGAGT
Organism: Syzygium aqueum; assembly: GCA_031216185.1. Lineage (NCBI taxonomy): Eukaryota > Viridiplantae > Streptophyta > Magnoliopsida > Myrtales > Myrtaceae > Syzygium > Syzygium aqueum. The sequence goes on from CM062234.1 coordinate 14,247,277, forward strand.
TCGCAGAGGTTGCATTTAAAGACTAAATGATACTGGAAATTTGACTATGCAGATGCAATGAATGACATTTTTTGTCAGGATTATGATTCCCATTTTGAAATGCATTAAGAAATGATGCATGCTAATGTGAATAACACATACCTGGAGTTACTTACCTGATAGGAGTGGTAGAGTAACTTGAGGCATGACTCTGATTCTGTGGGTTGTTTGGCAAATGTTTGAGCTCATTCCCAAAGGTATTGCCTAATGAACTGTTGGGGTTCCAGTGTCCTGCAATTCAATCAAGACACACGAAGAAAGCTCGAGGCATCCAGTTATCATCTGGGGTGCCTGAGAGAAAGATTTAACGAATGGAGTTCATTCCGACTTTAACGAAATACTCAGTCATTGTTAAAATTTAGCTGTCACACCTAGATATCATTGTAGGTGTTTATAACGGGGGGAGTTTGTCTAATTCGTATAGATATTCCGACCTTTACAAGATACCTATACCTTCCTCATAGGTACTTGTAGAGATTTGGCCGCTGCGCCTAGCTATCATCATAGACATGACACGGGGAAACTCTAGAAAGATTGGAAAAATATTCCGACCTTTATAAGATACCTATACCTTCCTCATAGATACTTATAAAGATTTGGCCGCTGTACCTATACCTTCCTCATAGATACAATGTGGGGGAACTTTCCGAGATTAAGAGAATATTTCAACCTTTACGAAATACCTATACCTTCCTTATAGGTATTCGTAAAGATTTGGCCGCTTTGCTTATATCTTCCTCATAGGCGTGTCACGGGGGAATCTTCTAAGATTAAAAGAATATTTCAACCTTTACAAAATACCTATACCTTCCTCATAGGTACTCGTAAAGATTTAGCCGCTTCGCCTATACCTTCCTCATAAGCGTGTCACGGGGGAATCTTCTGAGATTGTGTGAAAAGTGTGCCTGACAAAATATTTAGTTATCAACTGAGATATTTGAAAGGACTTGGTTGAAAAATACTTGAATATCGTCGTAGGCACTTAATGATTTGGCGAACAGCGGGACTAGCCCGAATGTTGAGGGGCTCCTTGACAAAGTACCTAGATATCATCAGAGGTATCTGAAAAGGCTTGATCAATAGATGCTTAAACATCGTTAAAGGTGTCTAGAGATCGCAACAAAATGATCAAATATGGGGCCTGATGATTGCTCGAACAGGTTAGGGAGACCTGGATAGTCATAGACATTCAAGGGATAGAGATATACTTGCCTGGTGATATCTCCGACTCTTGAGGGTGTGTCTCCTACTGGACGCAGTTTTAGGCAATATGTAATATGCATTCATGAGCAGTCCATAATACATATATTCATGCACTATGATTTCAACTGGTTTTCATGCATGACGGTTTTGTCAAATCAGTATTACCAAATTTCACTGGGGAAAATCATGATAAGACAATCCGAACTTACAAGTGGATATCTAGAAAATGTCGAATGAGGGACTTTTCTGTCTGAAAGAGCTTTCACTCATTCTCATTGAAAAAAGCTGATTATGAGAGTCTCTCTATCTCACCATCATCATGTGGACAAGGGTCCGAGTATTTTCGCAAGCGGTACGACCTTACCAATCTGAGAGTTCTTTGCTAGGACCGTAACATGGGCTTGGTCAATGGCTTAGCAAAACAGACTCTTCGAGCCGTGGCTATTGAAAGAAAATACTCCACAATTGTCTTTGGGTTTACAAGTCAAGAACCCTGCAAAATGAGATGGAAATGGACTTGCTCGCACTTCTTCGAGCTAAGCTTATAAACATCTGAATCCCATGTCAGCTCAAGTGCCCTAATCTGAAGAGACTTTGTAAGGGACGTAATGTAGGCTAGGCTCATGGGGGTTGAGAAATGAATGGATCATTAAGCTTAAAATATGTATAATTGGGGTGAATAAGTTGGTGATCATCTCGGCATTGTCACCAGTCTTCTTCTTCACAAGAGATTATCTCCTCGGTAGATGCTCCAATGGCTTCGAAAGTTCGTCACTTAATTCCTTTGAGACTCGTAAGACTGCTGCTCCACTGGAGATTTTAACATGCCATATCTTTTTATTGGGCATTGGCCTTGCTTTTACCAGGCACACTGCTTTTCTTGCCCTTCCTCTTTTTTTAACTTTTGACACACACTGTCTACAATGCATACATCAGCCATTCACACTTTGACTTGTTTTTACCAAATTACTCGACATTTGGACTCTCAGAGGTCTTCATCTTTTATCGGCGCTCCGAATATACTGCTTGAATAATGATGACTTTTGCCTTGCCCCAGTGTGGGGGATGATCACCAACTGGGTTTAAGAAATGAATTTGCAGGCTCAATTGGGCTTAGCAAAGGATAAAATGTGTATAGGATAGAGAAAGAAATGCTCTTCATCATCCTAAAGCACTCGAACTTCGTATGAATTCATCTGAAAAAGCAACACTCGAAGATTGATGCAAGTGACAGCAAGAAAATTTCTACTCATTTTTCACCTTATGCTGCTGACTTACCTCCAGTTTGCCCCGATGTGGGGTGGTTCTTGACAGGGGTAATTTGAAAGAATTTCTCTAAACGTTTAGGCTCAAAGTGGTGAAACAATGGATAAATTGTTGCGTTTAAGGTAGAGAAATGAATTGCCTCTTGTCATTTCGGTCGCCGTACCTTTTGCGAGATAACTCTTTACCCTGCAGACATTGAATTTTTTCACTCAACTTACTAAGGATTAGTACATGGGACTGTGTATAGGACAGGGCTTGCCTTCTATCATCCTGATGTACCTCATTCGACACATTCAATTCATTTCACATGAGTTATTAGATTATCCAAATAGATTTCCCCTTCGAAATCGATGATACAGATCGATAAAATAACCATGCAGAATTTAAAGCCAATGCAAACATCTTATCTTGGAATTGATTTAAACCATTTATTCATTAGTGAAATATTCACAATTCAAAATATGAAATCAAACACTTGAAAACTTTTGCTGGAAAACGTTAAATTTTATCAGGGATAATATATCTTCATAGCATCAGAATTAACAGGAGTGGAGAACTCACGACCATCCGTTTCTGCGAAAATCATGATACCTCCGGAAAGCACCTTTTTAACCATATATGGGCCGATGTAGTTTGGGGCAAATTTTCCCCTAGGAACATGAAAGACCGGCAATACTTTCCTTAGGACTAGATCGTTTACCTCGAAGTGTCTTGGACGCACTTTTTGGTTGAAGGATCTAGCTATCCTCTGCTGATAGGTTTGGCCGTGACAAATGGCTTTCAACCGCTTTTCATCAATTAGATTCAACTGCTCATGCCTTTGTTACATCCATTCCGCTTCAGACAACTTTACCTGAGATAAGACTCGCAAGGAAGGGATCTCTAATTCAATGGGCAGGACTGCTTCCATGCCATACACCAAGAAAAAAGGAGTTGCACCGACAGAGGTTCGGATGGAAGTCCTATATGCCATTAGCGCGAATGGCAATCTTTCATGCCAGTCACAATAGTTTTCAGCGGTTTTGGCTAGGATCTTCTTGATGTTCTTGTTAGCGGCTTCAACTGCTCCATTCATCTGCAGACAATAGGGAGATGAATTCAAATGCTGGATCTTGAACTCATTGAACAACTTATTCATGAACTTGTTATTCAAATTCGTCCCATTATCGGTGACAATAGCCTCGGGGACACCATAACGAGCGACTATGTCTCGCCTGATGAATCTTACAACATTCCTCGTAGTGACATTTGCATAAGATGCCGCCTCAATTCACTTGGAGAAATAATCAATCGCGACTAAGATAAATCGGTGTCCATTCGATGCCTTGGAATTAATTGGGCCAATCACATCAATACCCCACATTAAAAAAGGCTATGGCTCGGACAACTGATGCAATTATGTCGGGGGAACATTTATTTTATCCCTATGAACTTGACAGCGATGGCATCTTCGAACATGTTGGATGCAGTCACTCTCAAGACTGACCCAATAATAACCTAACCTCATGATCTTCTTAGCTAACATGTGGCCATTCATGTATGGACCATATATCCCCTCGTGCACTTCTTGCATGATTCTAGTAGCTTCAGCTGCTTCTACACACCTTAGCAGGATCGAATTATAGGATCTTTTGTACAGCTTTTCACCACTGACAAAGAATTTTGCAGCCATCTTCATTATGTACTTCCTGTCGGCTGGAGTGCTTTCCTCAGGAAATTCTTGTCTCTGGATGTAACTCATGATATCGTAATACCATGGCTTTTTGTCAGGTTCTCCGGTCATGACCATACAGTAGGCCGATTTTGTAAGGACTTCGATCTTTAAGGGTTCTACCTCTACTCCACCAGTCACTTGCAGCATGGATGATAACGTAGCTAGTGCATCAGCAAACTGATTATGGGATCTCGACAAGTACTCAAAGGAGATGTCTTTGAATTCCTCTATGATTTCTTCGAGGTATTCATGGTACGGCACTAGTTTGGTGTCTCTCGTCTTCCACTCTCCTACAGTTTGGAGAATAATCAGAGCGGAATCACCAAACACTTTCAACTTGGTTATCCCCATTTCCACTGCGGCTTGGAGTCCGAGGATGCAAGCTTCGTACTCAGCTATATTGTTGGTACACGGGAACACCAACTTTGCTGTTACTGGATAATGTTGCCCATCTGGGGATATTAAAACTACCCTAGTGCCGGAACCAGTCAAATTTACAGCTCCATCAAAAAACATGGTCCATGTGTCTTCCTTTATTACCAAAATGCGATCTTCGGGAGAATATCTATCATCATTCGAGATTCCAGGATTTTCGACTAACACATTAGCAATTACTCGGCCTTTAACTGACTTCTATGGCATCATTTGGACATCAAATTCTAAAATCAAAATCTACCATTTGGCTACCTTCCCTACCAAAGCCGGTTGATCAAGTAGATACTTGATGGGATCACTCTCTGTCACATGCAGAGTCTGGTGATGCAATGTATATTGTTTCAGCCTATGGAGCACCCATACTAGTGCAGTACAAGTCTTCTCGGCTTCGGGATAATTCAACTCTGAGATGGTAAACTTCTTACTTAGGTAATAAATGGCTCGCTCTTTTCCATCTTCATGATTTTTCTGGGCTAGCATCGCACTCAGAGACTCGCTATGAATCGTGAGGTAAAGGATCAAAGGCTGGCCTGGTATTGGCGGGACTAGCACTGGTGGTTTTATCAAGTACTGTTTTAGTTCACCAAACGCTTCCTGGCAATTATCGTCCCATTCTACTTGAGCATTCTTCCTTAGAAGTTTGAAGAATGGTTTAGCAGTTTCCAAGAGTTAAGAAATAAAATGGGCTATGTAGTTCAATTTATCCAGGAGGCTCCGCACTTCTTTCACGGTCGATGGGGGTTGCAGTTCACATGTAGCCTTCACTTTGGAAGGATCGACTTCAATGCCTTTATTGCTTACTATGAACCCAAGTAATTTGTCCAAAGTTGCTCCGAATATGCACTTTGTTGGGTTGAGACGGAGTTTAAACTCACAGAGTCTATCGAACAACTTCTTCAGGGTGTTAACATGACTCTCTCTGGGTCGAGACTTGGCAATCATGTCATCGACATAGATCTCGATCTCCTTATGCATTATATCATGGAAAAGAGTCACCATTGCCCGTTGATATATTGCCCCGGCATTTTTAAGACCTAAGGGCATGACCTTATAGTGGAATGTCCCCCAAGGAGTGATGAACGCTGTTTTCTCCTTATCGCTGTCCTTTATTCTTATCTGATTGTAACTCGAGAAACCATCCGTGAAGAAAAATAGCTCAAACCCTACAGTACTGTCTACCAGAACATCTATATGCAGTAATGGGAAGTCATCTTTAGGGCTAGCCTTGTTCAGGTCGCGATAATCGATGCAAACTCGAACTCGGCCATCCTTCTTCATGACTGGCACGATGTTGGCCACCCAACTAGGGTATTGGGTGACTTCGATGAATCCCACTTTCAAAAGCTTCATGATCTCTTCTTCTATTTTCTTTGAAAACTTAGGCTTGGTTCTGCGTAGCCTCTATTTCTTGGGTGACATACTAGGATTAGTAGGCAGGCCATGCTCCATAATAGAGGGGTCTAAATCCGGCATATTAGCGTACGATCAAGCCAAGATATCCTGGTAATCCTTCAACAATTAGACGAGGCGTTTGGCTTCACCTTCAGAAAGGGTTGTCCCTATCTTCACCTCTTTGGTTTCTCCGAAATCACCCAGATTAACGATGACAGTCTGATCTGATGTGAGGACTTTGGGCTTTTCATGCCGTTCTAGATCGCGCTGAATATCTGAGGAATCGTCAAGTTCGCCGGCATCATTGGGATCAAGCGCGGTTGCATATAATTCATCGTATTGGATCATTCCCATACCCTCATGTGTCACAAGATTGCCCCTGAAACATAAAGTAAGGGATTCAGAAGGACAAACAGGGCTAACATTACATTTTTTGTAATTTTTCTTGCCTCTTTTTTGTTGGAAATTCTTTTTTCAAAAAAGTTTTAACACAAGGAAGCATGAAGAAGCCTAGGCCTTAGAATTCTCCTTGGACTATATTTTTCTTTTATCGGTTGGATATCATCACCGGGCTGGTTTGATATACCTCAACATGCCCTGAAAAACGAAAATAACTTGTAATTTCATTGATTATTTCAAAATGAATTACATTTATTGAATGGAAATTGCGACAATCAAATCCTAGAAATGAAAAGTCTTGAAAAGCAGCACCCGAAATGGGGTAAGTCCTAAAAAGCAGTAAAAATTCCCACGTAGGAGAGTGTGTGAAAAAGTAAAGGTTTACTTTTGTGGGCCTGTGCCCATTCCCTCTAACGGTCCTTCTTCGATAGCTCCAATGAAGAAATCATCGAACAGGGCAATGATTCCATCCATAGCATCATCAGAATCCTCTGTCATTTGATGTGTTGGATCATCCATACCTCCCCATCCATTCAGGACAATGTTGCGGGGGTCAGCATAGAAGCTCGGGGGCGCTAAGTACTTCACATAATAGTCAAACTTGCCGCTTGGTTGCCCCAAAGTGTCGATCACCTCTTTCTCTTCATGCATCATTCTCATAAGACCTAGGAACGTGGTACGAATGGCGGAAGCAACCTGCCGCGCCCGTTATTCAGGGTAATTCCATGTCCACGTTCTTCAACATTCAGCTCTTCTTCGGATTGCTGTCTATTTTGCCCGTTTCCTTGACCTCGACCTCACCGCGTCCACGTCCCCCATTATTTGGCACACTTGGCCCTTGATACCCCAAACCAGTAGTGTAGGGCCTTCGAGAAACCTCTACCGATTGGCGGATACCTTGACCATTCCTGCCAAGGCCGTCGCCCGGAGTAAAGCCATGGGACACCATTACTCTTCCAACCATTACTGCAGCATTTGACACCTCAGGAATGGGTGGTGATGATCCTCTAAACACATGTATGGTCGATACGAGCTCAAGCGACTGATAACTTGATTCTATTTTGCAGTCCGGCTCAACATCGGGGATAGCCGTTGCATGATAAATTGGGTGCTCTTCTTCATCGTGAACTGTGACTAACTTTCTCTCTACAACGAACTTCACCTTCTGATGTAGACTGGATGTCATAGCTCCAGCAGTATGAATCCATGGACGACCCAACAGGAAATTGAATGCAGCGGGAATATCCATACTCTGGAATAGGATATTGAACACTGTTGGTCCTATCTGTATATTAAGGTGGATTTCTCCCATCACTTCCTTCTTCGTTCCGTCAAAGGCTCGCACGGAGGTTTTCGCAGAATTTATCCTAGAAGGATCTATCTTGAGGCGGTGTAAAGTCGCCAGAGGATAGATGTTCATGGCCGATCCGTTGTCAATGAGTACCCGGGCTACATGCGATGCCTTGTATTTGACAAAAATATACAGAGCTTTGGTATGTCCTCTACCTTCTAGAGGGAACTCCTCATCTGAAAAGGCTATAAGGTCCTTGAGGAGTATGAAACCCATAAATTCCTCCAATTTGTCATGATCAATTGTCTCGGGCACATGGACTTCACTTAACACCTTCATCAGGGCCTTTCGATGTTTGACAGACGTTTGGAGGAGTTCAAGCAGAGAGATTTGCGCAGGCATCTTGCTCAATTGCTCAACTATGCTGTATTCACTAGCCTTGATCACGGCAAGGAATTCTTTAGCTTCTTCATCAGTGACAGGTTTTGCAGGTTGGGCATTAGCTTGGCCATAGGCACGTCCAGATCTAGTAACTAAGTCGACATCAAGACTGTAGGACCAATGGACTGCTTTATCATCACAGTACTCATACGGTTGAGGTATCTTGATCACTATCCCTTCATTTGCTATGGGCGTGCTTACTACAATCTCTTCATCATCGGTCGCGTCTTCGAGCGGAGGCATGTCTTCAAGCAACGGATCTAGCTTATCCTCCCGGTGTTCAACGTAGCAAACTTTTCTTCCCAATTAATAATCACTTCGGAGATAGTAGAAACGATGCCAGTGTGGTCAATATAAACGATCATCCCAGCTTCTACCATTCTTGAGATTCTTTCTCTCATGATAGCCAGGGGAAGGACCTCATTACTCGGGTAATAACCAGCTTTCTCTAATTCACCGTAGACATCGGTGGTATATACCTTTACATTCTTGATTCGACCGGCATTGAAATTGAAAATGACATTCACATTGCCCGCGTGATCGGGGAGCGGGTTGCTCTGAACATTCGGCTTTGCGGGTTGAAAGGAAAATGCCTTTGTATTGAGCAAGTTCTGGATCCGATGCTTGAGAGTGACACAGTTATCAGTTGAATGCCCCACCTCACCCATATGATAATCACATTTTTTAGACGGATCATAGTTATAGAACTGTTCGGGGTTGGGCCGCTTTGGCTCAGTGGTGAGCAAATTCTTCTTCCGGAGGACCTCCAGCACTTGAGACAATGATCCGGGGAGGGGAGTGAATTGCCTCTTATTGTTGTTCTTCTGAAAGGGTTGACGACCAGTGCTTTGTTGTTGAATTTCTGCTACTTGGATTACAGGGACAGGATTAACATTTCGCCGGTCCGGTTGGGTATAAGTCACGTTCACATCAGGTGTCGGCTCCTTCTCCTTCCTTGTACTAAATCTTCTGGTCGAGGAAGACGGCTCCACAAACCATCCATCTTTTACCCATATCTCAATCTATTCACCTATAGGGATGAGTTGATTGAAGTTGTCAGCCAGAATGGCGACCATCTGATTACGGTACTCAAATGGGAGAGTTTTAACGAACATCCTCTTCAATTCACTGTCTATGGGCTCTGGGACAACTTGAGTAGCTATATTTCACCATCTGATTGCACAGTCTTTCAAAGACTCAGTCTTTTTCATCTGAGCACGCTCGAGGTCATCGCGGGTGGGAATGATGTCCGTTATGAACCTGTATTGCTTCAGGAATGCCTCACTAGCTTCCTTCCAGGTTTTGAGGCCATTTATCTTCTTCATCAGATATCAGTTCAAAGCAAGACCTGTCAAACTTGTTTGAAATGCATGGATCATCAGGAGTTCATTATCCACGTACGAGGCCATCTGTACGTGGTATAGCTGTAGGTGGGCTTTTGGGCAGGAGGTGCCATTGTACGTGTCAAAATTTGGCATTTTGAACTTCTTTGGGATTTTGATATGTGAATACAGAGACAGATCGATCGAAGGTGAATCCTGTGAACCTTCCAGCTGCTTCACTCTCTCTTCAAGACATATGGGAGGCAACTTCCTTTTTCAACTGCTCATAAGCTCGAACTATCTTGGATACTTTTTCTTGAGCTTCTTCGGCCTTCCTTTTGAGACGGTTGTTCTCTGAACGAGTGGCGGTCTTGAAAGGCACCTTGGGTATCTTCGGGAGTAACTCGTGCAGGACTTTGTGCCGTCGAATGTACTTGGTCGTCTCGAAATAGGATTTCTGCTCCCCCTTAAGCTCTTCTTTGGGCCAAGCTATCTTTAAAATACGACACTTCTTCCACATCTTAATGAGCTGAGCTATGGTCCCTTCGTGGTTTTTATCATCATCGGTGAAGTTGACCTGGAGGAATTCCGGTCGTAACGCCGGAGGAAGCCCTTGGAGAATCTAGTACTGACGAGATACTCTGGCAGGGTAGTATTCAATTGCACCAGTGAAACCCAAAAGTGGAACCGGTCCAACACCATTACATGTAAGCCGAGCTTCCTCGACTTTGAACCAGTTAGCATGCCATTAGAAACCTTGGGGTCTAGCGTTTTTCATGAAAATGATCCACTCGGAGTAATGATAATCAGGTGCATTCTCTTGTTTCTCTTTATATTTTAAGACGGGATGGCTAGAATCACTAAGGTCGGATATCGTGAGTAAATCGCCACACCCTTTTATGTGAGACAAAAACCAAATTTGCAATAATTCAAGAGGGGCATGAAATGTTTTGTCAACATGTTGCTTAAATTTAGTGAGGGAAATAAAAGTTTTGGCTAAAATGGTGTTGATAAAATTCTTTTCAAGACAGATTTGTTAGACCAACCATGCAGTTGACGGATTACATGCATTCTTGCAGTAAGGAAAAATGACGAACCCGAAAAATGCTAGCAAAAAGATTCTATCCTTTTGAAATGGTGTGGCTTTATCAAAACATTGACTCAAGAATGAAAAAGGACGGGTCTCACAATTTGCTTTCAAAATTTTTCCTAACTCATCTTTTCCGACATTCAAAAATTCCGACAACATTAAGCTGGAATCGATTCCCAAAGGTGGTGTAACTAACTCCGACTCCAAAGGTTTTCCAATGATCACACTATATTCTTCCAAAGTCGGGGTGAGCTTGTGCTTACCGAATATAAAGGTAGACGTCTCGGGACACCAGAAGTGTGCTAATGCTCGAACAAGGCCGGTACGGACTTTGACTTCCAATAAAGGTAGAAGCCTCCCAATGTGGCCCTTAACTACCTTGCGGTTGGTTGGACTGAGTAGATTCCACCAGGCACGGAGCTCATCATTAGGAGCATCAAGAATCCAGATGTCTGCCCCTCCCATAGTGTATAGACCAAGACTCACGACCAACCTAATGTCACGGACCGACCAAAGAAAAATACGAAACGTAAATAAATTGCGAGATAAAGGTTCAGAAAACTTACTTCACCCGGTAGAATGATGGCAATCACATAGACATGTACATGAAATGTGATGTTCGATTTCTACCTACTTCACCCGGTAGAATGATGGCAATCACATAGACATGCGCATGAAATGTGAGGTTCGATTTCTACCTAGACTCTGGCTTGCAAAATGGAAACGCGAGGATTATCGAGCTAAACCAGTCATGGTGGTGGTTAGGCTGAGATTCCCCTAACTCTGGCTTAGTCAAGGAGCCGACCCGAGTTGCAAAGGGTGCAACCGTGTTGGGTACTCAATGACACCATGGAAGAAAATTTCGGGACCAAGGAGGGTGACCCGTACCACATGAGTGTGGTCGGGGTATCCACTATCTCAGTACCATCCTAAACCTATGCCGTCTAAGTCCGGCAGTGGGTAGTGTATGCGGTGTAGTGTAAATGTAAGGCATGCACAGCAGGTTATATCAAACAGCGCTTCGTGCATCAATTAAACCATACATCCGAACACCTCCCTACAAAACAAGGGTTAACAATCACGCCTCCCCTTATACCTCCCATTTTGCTAGAACATTTAACACCTAAAATGTTAAGGACGTACCTGGGATTCTCGCTGCCAAACAAAAAATATTTTCTGATTAACATAAGCATTAAATAGATTGTAAGATTGGAAGAATTACTTACCTCAGAGCAACGTAAGCATCTACTTATTAGCTAGAAAATCACATCAACACCCTAATATGATTTCTAATTAACAAGCAATTCACTCAATTTTTTTATTTTCACTTATTTAAATGAAAATTAATCCATATGCAATGATGTGCAAAAATTGACATGCGATTAATGCAACCTAACATGCAAACTATATGTCATGCGACGACGTGACCTAATTCTAATGACGGACAAATCATTTATTTTTGGTATTTTTTAATGTGAAATTCGGAATTAAAAAAATGCCTAAAATAACATGCAATCTAACGACTTCTTTTTTTTGGTATTTTTTATTAAAATTCGAAATATAAAATTACTCAAATTAAGAATGTAATCTATCCTAAGGAATATGACTTATTCTATCCTAAAGTGACTCTTTTTGGGTTTTTTATAAAAATTCGAAATAATTAAATATCCTAAATAATCCACTAAGATTAAAACAATTTCTAATTTAAACTAGGAAATATGCTACCTTAAATTCTAATTTAAATCAAATAATCATCTCATCCTTCAGGATATGGTAAACATGCAAAATTCTAATTTAAATCCTAACTGATTTTTTTTTAATTTTCTTTTTAAAGGAAATAAATCAAACAGACAGATAAACACCACAATTAAAACCAATCCACGCGATTTGCAAGATTTGTTTCAAACTCAGATTAGGCAAAGAAATCAAACTATCAGTCATATCTATAGGGTTATAGATATTGACGGAAAGTTGATCATTCAAAATTAGAAAGCATATAAAATCCATTATCGTATCCAAGTGGTTATGGATAGGATAATGATTTTCCGTATCACCGCGTATCGTACCTTAGGGATAAGGTCGGATAGTCGTCCAAATACGTTGCTAAATTAGGAAAATTTCCTAATTTCAGATGTTAAAAAAAATATTGCGGATATCACTGACATTATCCTAAGATATCTAGCAATTCACACGATATTTATGGAATATTCAAAATATTTAAATTAGGAATCTAAATATTTTAAAAAAATATATACCAGATAATATTCTTACCTAATTTGCGGATAATTTCCAAATTCGAATCAACTCGGGATCGAGTTTGCGGATCAGGATCGGGACGAGCGGATCAAGTGATGAGCGGCGGCGAGGCACGGCAGCACCGGCGGGAGTGCTCCAACGATGTACGGCGGGTGGCTGTTCCGGTGGGGTTGCTCCGGCAGTTGACTGTGGTTCACGGCAGCTGTAGAAGTCGGCGGAGGGGCGGTGCGACGGTCTTTGACAGCGACGGCATGGCGGTAGCAGCGGCGCCGGTGTGCTGTGATCTCCGGGCAGTGACGGTGTGATGGCAGCAGCAGCGATGGCGGCTCCGGGCGGCTCTTCAGGGCGTGTCCAGGGGGTGGCTCTCCGGTACGGCAGTGGCGGGAGGTTCCGGGATAGCGGCGACTGTGCAGCTCCGACGTCAGCGGTGCTGTGGATGCTACGAGGACAGGGCGTCGGCATGAAAAACGGCTCCGGCAGTAGCGGGCAGAGAAGCAAGGACATCAGCGTGCGGCAGGGACGTCGGAGGGCGCGACGGTGCAGTGGCAGGGCATCCAAGCGGCGGCGCATGGCGGCGGAGAGGCAGAGGGCCGCGGCAGCGGGGAGAGGTCGCCGGCATGCGGCAGCAAGGGCACCGGCATGTGGCAATCCTCGGGCGCGATGAGCAGCGGTCTCCTTCTCTCTCCCTCTCTCACTTTCTAAAAATTTAGATCTGAAAATTTTTTGTGAGCCCCCAAATTATGTGACCTAATATCATATTTATAAGGTTAATCTAGGTCAATTAGATGGGCTTGCTAGTCCTAATGGGCTTAGGCTTGGGCTTGAGCTCTAATTATCATTTAATTTCATTTCATTCTAAGCGGGCTGAATTAATTTGGGCCTTTATTTAATTAAGCTTAATAGACTGAATTAAGCTCAAATTAAAACAGCCGAGCCCGTTTAACTTGTGATTTCCAGCCCTCGCCTTCTGAATGAGCCGAGTCTTGTTCGACAAATTTTGAGCTCGTCTGCCAATGCCGGTCCGATGTGGAATGCAATTATCCTAAATGGACCTAGACTATATGTTATGCAATTTTAATATTTTTGTTTAGGGTTTAAAAATTTAATCCCTAATTTTTCTATGCAAATTACGACTAAATGTTTGCCAAAATTTAGGTGTCAACATCAACATAACCAAGTCTCTTATTCAGAATCTCTGGTTCGTAGGATTGTGGTACTTCTCCCGTACCTTAATTAGGTTTCTAGTCAACCTACCATAAATGACTAGTGACGGCTCCAAATTCAATTTTAGATCAAATAAACTCCGTTGTCATGTGAGGTATGGTCTGGGAGAGACCCGTGTAAAAAATACCTCCATTCTAGCACACGAGAGCGTGGCGCGACAGGCTTGGTAACTCCACTAGGGAATTTTAGGATTCTAAGTGGACTTAAGCCTAGATAGAACGATATGCTTGTGTTTGTGCTCGCAAGGATCCCAGGTACGTTCCACTAATGACGTGTTAAATGGTGATGCAGGTGGGAGGTATAAGGGGTGTAGTCTATGCTTACTTTTGTTTTGCAGGGTGGTATTGGGATTGAATGTGATTTGGCCAAATTTTATAAGTGCTGTTTGGTTATAAATTGTCGTGCATGCCTTTAAATTGCTTCAGCACTATACTACTCGCACACACCACCCATGGCCTAACCCCGGCTACATTTAGGATCACCCTTAATAGGTATGTGTTTATGCGAAACTGTGAGCCGATGGCTCATGGGATCGTTTAAATACAATACCGATCACCAAGATGGAATAATATTCCATTACTTTAGGCCAATCGCCTATTGGAATGGAATCCATTATCCATTAAGGTGGTGACCTTGAGCCTTTAGTATATCCCACCCTTTTAGGTGTCAAAATCTCACTTGTTGCATATGCTTGTCTTTGTGGTTGGTATACTTAAAACCAAGCAAAAATGTATTGGTAAGTAAGTGTCGTTCCACTTCTCTCATCTTTTTAATTATGCAAAGTTAGTTGACAAAATTTTGTTAAAAAATGCCCAAATGATAATCAATGTTTGATCAAAATGCCTTTTTATACTAGAATGAATGGATAGGGTGATATGCTTTATTTGGTCATATTTTTCATTTCTAGATGGAATATATATGGCGATTTCCAATGTAATTCAAGTAGATTGAGTGCTCAAGATGTGGCATGTACAATTCTATTTCCCGAAAGTCTATTTTCGATGTATTCAAGGTTGTAAACCGTAGGATAGGACTTTATGGTCAAAATGGAGCATGACAAAATGCATTTGCGTTAAACATTGGTTTCATTCACATTTTTAAGTAAATGCTCTTTTAAGGTATAAATGAATTAGAAGTGGCATTTGTATTACGTCATAAATATGCAAATGTACTTTACCTCCATTTTTCCATAAAATGACATATAATTAAAATGGGGGGCATTTAAAATTGATGTGTAATTCACGGTGATTAATAATGAACTTTTTTGCATAATTAGGCTCGATGGGAAAGCTAGACATCTACATGGTTCTCATTCCATGAAAAGAGCTCATGGCTTGATGGAAGGACATGACAAAAGATAACCAAGTTTATGTCCAAGATAGGTTGTGTCGCGACCTAAAATAAAAATAGCAAGCGTTTCGATCTTAGGCTAATGGATTACTAGGTCAATTAAATTAACTAACCTAGCTCGAGTTCTCCCAAACTCTACCAAATCGCAACTTAGGTCCAATTGTGAACATGGAAATATTTTCAATAGGAGTCGCCACTAATCATTTAAGGTAGGTTGATTAGAAACCTAAATAAAATAGCGGGAGTACTATTTTATTCCTACGAACCAGAAATTATGAATTCGGGACTTGGTTACGTTAAATTCCTTAACGCCCTTTCGGTACCAATTTCAAGAAAAACACTCAATTTGACAATTTTTGAAAAAATTCTGATTTGAAGTTCAATGGTGCAGAAATTTCTTTTTGGGTTTTCTTTTATTTAAATGCAAGCTAACCTATATGCAATGACGTGCAAAAATTGACATGCGATTAATGCAACCTAACATGCAAACTATATGTCATACGACGACGTGACCTATTTCTAATGACGGGCATATTTTTATATTTTTTTAAAAAAAATTCAGAATTAAAAATACGAATTACCTAAACATGCAATTTTAAACTAACCTATTCTAACTCAACCTTTTTTTGGTATTTTTTTTATGAAAATTCGAAATTAAAATCACGTAGAAAATAAAACCGCTAAATCTTTCGAATTAAGTTTCGATCTGAAGCCTGACAGATCGACGCTAAAATTCGAAATTCCCGCTATGGAAATAATTCTATCTAAAGCCTGATAGATAGATTTATTTCCACGTACGCGGTTGCGGATTAGGAAATTTTCCTAATCGATCACATCTTGAAAGATTTAGATATCTCAAATATATCGGATATATTCAAAATATTTTGAAAATTCTGAAATCTATCCAAATTAAGCAAGTAGATATCCAAAGTTTCAAAAAAAGGAAATAAAATCATAATTAGAATATACCTATTGTTCAAATATGCATATCTAGATATCCATGAACACAAATTAGGCAATCAAATATTTAAATCAAATCGGGATAAGATGATTACCTAATTTGAAAATAACTTCCAAATTCGAACTCGGATCGAACTCGGGCTTGCGGATCGGGATCGCGACGGCGGAGGCGACGACAACGGCGAGGCACGACACCGGCAGGGGCTCACGTCGGCGCTTGGCGGGACTCCGGCACGGCTGTCCAGTGGCTTGCGTATGGGAGTGAAGTAGGGATGAATCTTCTTCTCTGTATGATGTTCTATGAGTTCTGCATGGCTGTTGCAACAAAGGCTTCTCGGTTCAGGGAAGAGCAACGGCTTGGGTCAATGCTGGGACAATTTTGTTGACTGATGGGCCCAGAACCAGCAACCAATGGCGTTGTCTTCGTGGAAGGCTGAGGCAGCACGTGGACTTCTTTGGCGAGGAGCAAGGCGTCACTGAACGAAGAACAGCAACAGCAAAAGGGGATCGTCGGACTGAGGTAGCTGGTTGACTTGATGCCAAACGTGAAGGTGCAGATGTCTTCGGGGTCTGTTGCTGCTTCGGGGGGGAACTAGTCAACGTTGAATAAAAAATTCACGCACGTTCTCCTCCCTTCACGTCTTCTGTATGGCTGTGGTCTTCAATCGAAGGAAGAACGTATCCGGGGAGTCAGCGTCGTGGGCGTGGGCAGCAGCTTCACTCGATGTCACGCCTGAAAGTGCTAGTTCGTGATCGTGATGGGAGCAACTAGGATCGGCAAAATCAGGGGAGGCTTCGTGGAAGGCTGAGGAAGTCAACAAAGATGATTATCTCGGTGAAAGAACAAGAAACGTTGACCGAAGAAGGACGTGGCGTGAGCAGCTTGCTGGACGTCCGCCTGAGGTGGCTGGGACAGGAGCTTGGATGAGTCTTCAGTGGACTTCAGCTTCGGGGATTTCTCGGTGATGGAGTGGAACCGGAACGTGCAGCAGCGTGGAGGGTGGAAGGCAACAGGGACGCGCGTCGCGGTGGCGCGATGGTGATGGCGTCGTGCTCGGAGGGTGGCTCCGTCGCGCGACGAGGATGATGGTGCGACACGGCCGCGATGACAACACCAACTTCTCTCTCTCTTGCGTGTGCTCTCTAAAATTTTCATATCTAAAATTGTGTCCCCCAAAATTTCTGACCTAATGAAATATATATAGTGCTAACCCTAGGTCAAATTAAATGGGCTTAATGTCCTAATGGGCTTAAACTTGGGCTTGAGCTCTAATTAAATTAAACGGGCTGAATTAACTTGGGCTGAATTAATTAAATTCAACAAACTAAATCAAGCCCAAATTAAAAAATACTCGAGCCCGCGTTACGTGAAATTCCCGGCCCTTGCATTCCCGAGCGAACCGAGTTTTGTTCAAAGAAATTTAAGCTCGCTCGCCATCGCCAATCCGATGCAATAATGCAATTAAATCTAAAATGAACCTAAACTATATGTTATGCAATTTAAATATTTTTGTTTAGGGGTTAAAAATTAATCCCTAATTTTCTATGCAAATTAAACTAAATGTCGTGCCAAAATTTAGGTGTCAACAGCTGCCCCTCTTTGAAGGTGAGCTCGCAGAGGTTGCATTCAAAGACTAAATGATACCTAAATTTCAACCATGCAAATGCAATGAATGTTATTTTTGTCGGGATTATGAGTCCCATTTTTGAATGCAGTAAGAAATGATGCATGCTGACATAAAAGGAAAACATACCTGGAATTACTTACCTGACAGAAGTGAAATAATGCAATCCAAGGCATGACTCTGACTTTGAGTGTTGTTTGACAAATGTCTGGGCTCAGTCCCATAGGTTTTGCCTGATACACTGTTGATGATTTTTGGTGATTTGCAATTAAGTCAAAACACACGAAGAAAGCTCAACGCATCCAACCATCACCTGGATTCGTGAGATAAAAAAAGTGTAAAAACGTTCCGACCTTTACAAACCACCTATACATCGCCATAGGTATTTGTAAAGGTTTAGCCGCTGCGCCTATACATCGCCATAGGTGCGTCACGGGGGAACTAAGAGGATATTCCGACCCTTATGAGATACCTATACATCGCCATAGGTACTCATAAGGATTTGGCCGCCTCACTTATACATCGCCATAAGTGAATTGCGGGGGAAAACCTGGGGGTTGAGGGAATATTCCGACCTTTATGAAATACCTATACATCGCCATAGGTATTCATAAAGATTTGGCCGCTCCACCTATACATCGCCATAGGTGAGTCGCGGGGGAATATCCAGGAGGGGTAGAGTATTCCGACCTTTATAAGATACCTATACATCGCCATAGGCACTTATAAAGATTTGGCCGCTATACCTATACATCGCCATAGGCATATCGCGGGGGAATACCTGAGATCAAAGAAGAATTCCGACCTTTACTAGACATCTATACATCGCAATAGACGCTGGTAAAAATTTGGCCGCTTTACCTATACATCGCCATAGGTGCTTCACGGGGGAATCTTCTGAAATTAAAGAAGAACTCCGACCTTTACTAGACATCTATACATCGCCATAGACACTAGTAAAGATTTAGCCGCTTCACCTATACATCGCCATAGGTGCCTCACGGGGGAATCTTCTGGAGATTGTAACAATCTGATTTTGGTGAACAGTGGGACTAGCCCGAATGTTCGAGAGTTCCTTGACAGAGTACCTGGATATCATCAGAGGTACCTGAAAAGGCTTGATCAATAGACACCTGAACATCATCAAAGGCATCTAGAGATCGCAACGAAATGATCAAATTTGGGACCTGACGATTGCTCGTACAGGTTAGGGATGTAGAGACATACTTACCTGGGGATATCTCTGACTTCTGAGGGGGGTGTCTCCTGCTAGACACAGTTTTAAGCAACACGTAATATGCATTCGCACTATCGAGAACACATAAACACATGCACTATGAATTCAACTCTTCCATGCACGATGATTTTGTCAAATCGGCATTAGAAACCCCGTTGGGGAAAAATTATGACAAGACGATCTTAACTCACCAGTGGGTGTCTTGAAAATATCGAATGAGGGACCTTCGGTCTGAAAGGGCTTTTCTCTCATTCTCATTGAAAAAGGCTGATTTGTTGAGAATCGCTCCTTCTCACCATCAACATGTCAAACAAGGGTCCGAGTATTCTCGCAAGTGGTACGACCTTACCAATCTGGGAGGTCTTTACTGGGACTATAACATGGGCTTGGTCAACGGCTTAGCAAAGGGGACTCTTCGAGTCAAGGCCATTGAAAGAAAATACGCTGCAATTATCTCCGGGTTTACAAGTCAAGAACCCTGCAAAATGAGACAGAAATCGACTTGCTCGCACTTCTTCGAGCTAAGCTTGTAAACATCTGAAATTCTACGTTAGTTCAAGTGCCCCAATCTGAAGAGACTTTGTAAGGGACGTAACGTAGGCTAGGCTCATGGGTTGAGAAATGAATGGATCATTTGGCTCAAAATATATGATTGGGGTGAAAGGGTTGGTGATCATCTTGGCGTTGACACTGGTCTTCTTCTTCCAAAGATTTTCTTCTCAGTAAGCACTCCATTGGCTTCGAGAGTTCATCACTTGATTTCTCTAAGACTTGTCCACTGGGGGATTTTGGCGTGTCATACCTTGACATTTTTATTGGGCATTGGCCTTGCTTTTACCAGACGCACTGCTTTTTCTTGCCCTTTTTTTTTTTTTTTTTTTTTTACAAATGTAAACACTCGCCAGCTAATCCGATTGATTGACTCGCTGTTTGAACTCAGAAGCTTCTTGCTTTCAATCACTGCTCTTGATATGCTGCTTGAACAACGATGACTTATGCCTTGCCCCAGTGTAGGGGATGATCACCAACTGGGTTTGTATGAAACGAATTCGTAGGCTCAATTGGGCTTTGCAAAGGGTAAAGTGTATATAAGATAGAGAAAGAAATGCTCTTCGTCATCCTAAGGCACTTGAACTTCACGTGAATTCATCTGAAAAAGCAACACTCGAAGATTGATGCAAGTGAGAGCAAGAAAATTTCAATTCATTTTTTCACTTTATGATGCTGATTTACTCCAGTTTGCCCCAATATGGGGTGGTTCTTGACAGGGGTAATTTGAACAAATATCTCCAAACATTTAGGCTCAAAGAGGTTGAACAATGGATAACCTGTAGTGTTTTAAGGTAGAGAAACGAAATGCCTCTTGTCATTTCGGTCGCCGTACCTTTTGCGAGAAAACTCTTTATCTTGCAGATATGGAATTTTTCCACTCAACTCACTGGGGATTTTTTTTACTTTTTCTACTCAATTCACTGGGGATTTCTGCATGGGACAGTGTGTAGGATAGGGCTTGCCTTTCATCGTCCCGATGTACCTCATTCGACACACTCAATTCATTTTGCATGAGTTATCAAATTATCATGAGAGATTTCCCCTTTGAAATCGATAATGCAAATTGACAAAATGACCGTGTAGAATTTAAAGTCACTGCACACATTTCAACTTGACATGAAATTGATTGAAATAATTTATTCACCAGTGAAATGTTTGACATTTAGAACATAAAACCAAACACTGGAAAGCTTTTGCTGCAAAATGACAGATTTTATCAGGGATAATACATCATTACAGCATCAGAATTAACAGGAATGGAGAACTCACGACCGTCCATTTCTATGAGAATCAGGGCACCTCCGGGAAGCACCTTTTTAACCACATATGGAACGATGTAGTTTGGAGCAAAATTACCACCGGGAACAGGAAAAACTGGCAGCACCTTCCTTAGGACCAGGTCATTTATCTCGAAGTGTCTTGGACGCACCTTTTGGTTGAAAGACTTACCTACCCATGCGACAACTGGATTGGGCGTTTGGCTTTGCCTTCGGGAAGGGTTGCCCCTATCTTCACCTCCTTGAGTTCTTCGGAATCACTCAGATTGACGATGACAGTCTAGTCTGATGTGAGGACTTTGGGTTTTTCATGTCGCTCTAAATCGCGCTGAACATCTGAGGAATCATCGAGTTCTCCGGCATCATCGGGATTAAACTCGGTTGCATATAATTCATCAGATTGGACCGTTCCCGTACCCTCACGTGTCACAAGATTGCCCCTGAAACATAAAGTAAGGGATTCAGAAAGACAAACAGGGCTAAACATTGCAGTTTTTTTTTGTAATTTCTTTTGTGCTTTTTTTTTTTTTTGAAATTCTTTTCAAAAAGTTTTAACACGAGGAAGCATGAAGAAGCCCAGGCCTCAGAATTCTCCTTGGACTATATTTTTCTTTTATCGGTCGGATATCATCACCGGGCTGGTTTGATATACCTCAACATGCCCTCAAAAATGAGAATAAAACTTGTAATTTCATTGATAATTTCAAAATGAATTACATTTATTGAATGGAAATTGCAACAATCAAAACCTAGAAATGGAAATGAAAACAGCACCCGAAACGGGGCAAATCCTAAAAAGCGATAAAAATTCCCACGCAGGGGAGTGTGCGGAAAAGTAAAGATTTTACTCTTGTGGGCCTGTGCCCATTCCCTCTAACGGTCCTTTCTCGACAGCTCCAATGAAGACGTCGTCGAATAGGGTAGTGATTCCCTCTATTGCATCGTCGGGGTCTTCTGTCTTTAGAGGCTTTGGATTGTCCATACCTCCCCATCCGTCAGGGATAATGTCCCGAGAATCGACATAAAAGCTTGGGGGCGCTAAGTACTTCACATAACAGTCGAACTTGCCGCTCGACTGCCCCAGAGTGTCGATCACTTCTTTTTCCTCGTCAGCTTTAAGCGTGCTCTCTACGATCTCCTCATCATCAGACGCGTCTTTGAGCGGAAGCATATCTTCAAGCAAAGGATCGAGCTTGTCCCTCCCGGTATTTAATGTAGCAAATTCCTCATCCCAGTTAATGACAACCTCGAAGATAGTGGAAACGATGCCCGTATGGTCAGCATAAACAATCATCCCAGCTTCTATCATCTTTGTGATTCTTTCTCTCATGATAGCCAGGGAAATGACCTCATTACTCGGGTAACACCCGACTTTCACCAACTCGCCATAGACCTCAGCAGTGTACACCTTGACGTTCTTGATTGGACCAGCATCGAAACAGAATACAGCATTCACATTGCCCGCGTGATCAGGGAGCGGGTTACTCTGAACGTTTGACTTAGCGGGTTGAAACGAGAACGCCTTTGTGTCTAGGAGGTTCTGGATTTGGTGCCTGAGGGCGTAACAATCGTCGGTTGAGTGCCCCAGCTCGCCCATATGATAATCACATTTCTTTGACGGGTCGAAGTTGTAGAACTGCTCAGGATTGGGCCTCTTTGGCTCGGTGGTGAGTAAACCTTTCTTCCGGAGCACTGCCAATACTTGAGACAACGATCCGGGGAGGGGGGTGAATTGCCTCCTGTTGTTCCTCCTCTGAAAAGGTTGACGACTCATGTTTTGCTGCTGAGCTTCTGCTACTTGAATTGCCGGGGCAGGATTAGTATTCCGCCGGCTCGGTTGGTTATACGTCACATTCACTTCAGGTGTCGGCTCCTCCTCCTTCCTTGTACCAAACCTTCTGGTCGAGGAAGACGGCTCTACAAACCATCCATCCTTCAGCCCTATCTCGATCTGTTCGCCTATAGGGATGAGCTGATTGAAGTTATCAGCTGGAATGGCGACCATTCGATTACGGTACTCGAACGGGAGGGTTTTCACGAACATCCTTTTCAGCTCACTGTCTATAGGTTCCGGAACGACCTGAGCGGCTATATTCCTCCATCTGATGGCATAGTCTTTGAAAGACTCGGTCTTCTTCATTTGAGCACGCTCGAGATCATCACGGGTAGGAGTGATGTCTGTTATGAACCGGTATTGCTTCAGGAATGCCTCACTAGCTTCCTTCCAGGTTTTGAGGCTATTGATCTTTTTCATGAGGTACCAGTGCAGAGCAGGGCCGGTCAAGCTCGCTTGGAATGCGTGGATCATCAGGAGCTCGTTGTCGACGTACGAGGTCATTTGCACGTGGTACAACTGCAGATGAGCTTTTGGGCAAGTGGTACCATTGTACTTGTCAAAGTCTGGCATCTTGAACTTCTTTGGAATTTTGATCTGCGAGTACAGAGACAGATCGACCGAGGGTGAATCCTGCGAACCCTCCAACTGCTTAACTCTCTCCTCGAGCTTGTTGACCCGCTCATCAGGCTTAGGTTTGTTGACGACAATCTGGACAGGGTCATCTTCCAATTCAGGCATATCATCATCTTCCTCGACATCGACATTCTTTGCGCTTATATGCTTCGGGACTGATACTTCAGGGGATGTTGGAACAGGGATCGACCGAAGAGCCTTGATCTCGGCGGTCATTTGTTGCATGGCGACGGCGAGTTGCTTGATCTGGTCTGCCATACCGTCCACACGTTCTTGCAACTCAGTTTGATCGGCCATTCTAGCTCTTGACCGCGTGCGAATAGGGGAACGTGATCGGTCCGTAGTTACCTAATTTCAAAAATAGGGCACGGTAAGTATGCGTCATCAAAACGATCGGTCCATGACTCAGTCTAATCGTCCTTTTTTATTCCCATTTTCCATGACATTTTTCATTACTCCATGTATTTGTGAAAATGATGGCACATTTCTTAGGAAATAATGACTTATGATAGACCTAGGAAAATAATAATAAAAATTGAAAATAATCTCTTTTCAAAGCTTTATTTTTTCTTTTTCTTTCACTTTGAAAAGAATTCAATGATTTTTACTTTCAAAAATTACGATCGACTTAGACCTATCATGGACCGACCACATGTACGAAAAAGTAATTAAATTGCAAGATCAAGGTTCAGAACACTTACTGCACCGGGTAGGGTAATGGCAATCACATAGACATGCGCATGAAATGTGAGGTTCGAACCTTAAGCTATCTACCCTAATGGCTTTGCAAAATGAAATGATGGACGGAACGACACGTCGCAGCCTCGCGTACATTCATCATGACTAGTCGCAGCCTCGCATACAGTAGTCATGACTAGTCGGGTCCAATCACTTCGGCTTGGTTCGGTCGACAAGGGGAACCTCCACATGCAGTAGCCTCACGTGCACGAGGACGACCCTTGAGCCATTTTTTGGAAAATTTTCGGGATCCAAATGGGATAACCTTTAGCGAGGTCTTACCGCCAAGGTTAAAGAACCATCTAAATACCATCTTAGAACTATGGGTGTGACCCAGGTCCGATCACAGGTTGTGTGTGGTGTAGTGTAAAAACTGTAAATCATGCACAACAGTTATATGCAAACAACGCTTCAATAGTGCAAAAATTAAATCACCATTCCACTACACCAAACCTGCAAAACAAAGGGTTAGCCAATCACTACTCCCCTTATATCTCCCAACCTGCAAAACCATTTAACACCTAAGAATGAGAATTCAACAAATTTTGTCAAATCGAGTGATTTTTTTCAAGAAAATCTTTTGGCCTAAGTCCTCCTTAAATTTTCAAAAAAAAAATTCAAGTAAGTCCCCAGTGGAGTCGCCAAGCTGTCGCGACCTAAAATAAAAATAGCAAGCGTTTCGATCTTAGGCTAATGGATTACTAGGTCAATTAAATTAACTAACCTAGCTCGAGTTCTCCCAAACTCTACCAAATCGCAACTTAGGTCCAATTGTGAACATGGAAATATTTTCAATAGGAGTCGCCACTAATCATTTAAGGTAGGTTGATTAGAAACCTAAATAAAATAGCGGGAGTACTATTTTATTCCTACGAACCAGAAATTATGAATTCGGGACTTGGTTACGTTAAATTCCTTAACGCCCTTTCGGTACCAATTTCAAGAAAAACACTCAATTTGACAATTTTTGAAAAAATTCTGATTTGAAGTTCAATGGTGCAGAAATTTCTTTTTGGGTTTTCTTTTATTTAAATGCAAGCTAACCTATATGCAATGACGTGCAAAAATTGACATGCGATTAATGCAACCTAACATGCAAACTATATGTCATACGACGACGTGACCTATTTCTAATGACGGGCATATTTTTATATTTTTTTTAAAAAAATTCAGAATTAAAAATACGAATTACCTAAACATGCAATTTTAAACTAACCTATTCTAACTCAACCTTTTTTTGGTATTTTTTTTATGAAAATTCGAAATTAAAATCACGTAGAAAATAAAACCGCTAAATCTTTCGAATTAAGTTTCGATCTGAAGCCTGACAGATCGACGCTAAAATTCGAAATTCCCGCTATGGAAATAATTCTATCTAAAGCCTGATAGATAGATTTATTTCCACGTGCGCGGTTGCGGATTAGGAAATTTTCCTAATCGATCACATCTTGAAAGATTTAGATATCTCAAATATATCGGATATATTCAAAATATTTTGAAAATTCTGAAATCTATCCAAATTAAGCAAGTAGATATCCAAAGTTTCAAAAAAAGGAAATAAAATCATAATTAGAATATACCTATTGTTCAAATATGCATATCTAGATATCCATGAACACAAATTAGGCAATCAAATATTTAAATCAAATCGGGATAAGATGATTACCTAATTTGAAAATAACTTCCAAATTCGAACTCGGATCGAACTCGGGCTTGCGGATCGGGATCGCGACGGCGGAGGCGACGACAACGGCGAGGCACGACACCGGCAGGGGCTCACGTCGGCGCTTGGCGGGACTCCGGCACGGCTGTCCAGTGGCTTGCGTATGGGAGTGAAGTAGGGATGAATCTTCTTCTCTGTATGATGTTCTATGAGTTCTGCATGGCTGTTGCAACAAAGGCTTCTCGGTTCAGGGAAGAGCAACGGCTTGGGTCAATGCTGGGACAATTTTGTTGACTGATGGGCCCAGAACCAGCAACCAATGGCGTTGTCTTCGTGGAAGGCTGAGGCAGCACGTGGACTTCTTTGGCGAGGAGCAAGGCGTCACTGAACGAAGAACAGCAACAGCAAAAGGGGATCGTCGGACTGAGGTAGCTGGTTGACTTGATGCCAAACGTGAAGGTGCAGATGTCTTCGGGGTCTGTTGCTGCTTCGGGGGGGAACTAGTCAACGTTGAATAAAAAATTCACGCACGTTCTCCTCCCTTCACGTCTTCTGTATGGCTGTGGTCTTCAATCGAAGGAAGAACGTATCCGGGGAGTCAGCGTCGTGGGCGTGGGCAGCAGCTTCACTCGATGTCACGCCTGAAAGTGCTAGTTCGTGATCGTGATGGGAGCAACTAGGATCGGCAAAATCAGGGGAGGCTTCGTGGAAGGCTGAGGAAGTCAACAAAGATGATTATCTCGGTGAAAGAACAAGAAACGTTGACCGAAGAAGGACGTGGCGTGAGCAGCTTGCTGGACGTCCGCCTGAGGTGGCTGGGACAGGAGCTTGGATGAGTCTTCAGTGGACTTCAGCTTCGGGGATTTCTCGGTGATGGAGTGGAACCGGAACGTGCAGCAGCGTGGAGGGTGGAAGGCAACAGGGACGCGCGTCGCGGTGGCGCGATGGTGATGGCGTCGTGCTCGGAGGGTGGCTCCGTCGCGCGACGAGGATGATGGTGCGACACGGCCGCGATGACAACACCAACTTCTCTCTCTCTTGCGTGTGCTCTCTAAAATTTTCATATCTAAAATTGTGTCCCCCAAAATTTCTGACCTAATGAAATATATATAGTGCTAACCCTAGGTCAAATTAAATGGGCTTAATGTCCTAATGGGCTTAAACTTGGGCTTGAGCTCTAATTAAATTAAACGGGCTGAATTAACTTGGGCTGAATTAATTAAATTCAACAAACTAAATCAAGCCCAAATTAAAAAATACTCGAGCCCGCGTTACGTGAAATTCCCGGCCCTTGCATTCCCGAGCGAACCGAGTTTTGTTCAAAGAAATTTAAGCTCGCTCGCCATCGCCAATCCGATGCAATAATGCAATTAAATCTAAAATGAACCTAAACTATATGTTATGCAATTTAAATATTTTTGTTTAGGGGTTAAAAATTAATCCCTAATTTTCTATGCAAATTAAACTAAATGTCGTGCCAAAATTTAGGTGTCAACAGGTTGCGATACCTTTTAGACTTGATCCATGTGGAACATCAAGTCAGTTTGATCTAAGCATTGACGCATTTTTGGGAAGTTTCCACTACCACCTTCCAATTTGAAGATTATGAATTGACATCGACATTGGAAGAATATCAAGCCACCATTGGAATTGATTCCAAGCCTAGGGTTGTAGAGCCACCCGTTGGACTTAATCCCATAAGCATTCTTGCAGAATTCCTTAACCTCAAAGTTTCCAAGATTGAAAAGTTAATCAAGTCAAACACGGGTAGATTTCCATTATCCTTTCTAATAGCCAATTTTTCCAAACTTCCTAGGGAAATGGGAAATACTTCGGCTCGGGTTTTCATTCTAGCTTTCTTTGGCTTCGTTCTATTCCTCGTATCTAGAACTGGATTCGACCCTTTAGTTGCAATAATCGTGAGGCAAGCATGTCTCAAATGGGATTTCTCTAATATGCTTTTGGCCCAGACCGTTATCTCCTTAAACACCTACCACAATCGTGGAAAGGGAATTTTTCAAGCTTCTACGGGTCTCCTATCCCTATGGTTCATTTCACATATTCGACCATGGTGTCATTCCATGAGTATTTGTGAGATTTGCCCAACGATAAATCCCATAGAACGATACATTCGTGTTCAACATAAATTGCCCAAGCAATCTTTCTTAGATTGGGCCAATTTCATTAGAGTCTTAACTCCTAATCAAATCCAATGGCGGATCAATTGGCCAAAGATTAGCAAGGCAAGGATTACAAGCTAAGAAGGGAACGCGGTACCATTACTCGGGCTGAATGGGGGAGCCGCTTATTGTCCCTTGAGAGTTGTTAGACAATTTGGGATGCTTCAACAAGTCCCACCGGTATGGCACCCTGAGGAGTTTGCCTTTGACATTCCAAGTGGAATTATACCCGAAGAAGAGAAGAAAGGCCTTCAAGCCAAGGTTCACAAAATTATCCTTTCTTTGGATAATTCACCTTCACAAGTAGTGGAATGGCCAAAGAACTTGAAAGGTGACATGGAGATTTATGTGGCATCCAAAGAATACATCAAATGGATGGAAAGTAAACGACCAATTGATGTGGAGCCATACGTTCCATTGAGCATTATAACGGATCCCGATGAGAAATATGTCCCAGAATACATTGTTCCCTATGTGCCTAGAGTTGAGCCTTACATCCCCGAAGAAGTCGTCATCGTGGAAACTTTCCAAAAATGCGTCAATGCTTAGATCAAACTGACTTGATGTTCCACATAGATCAAGTCTAAAAGGTATCCTAACCTATCTTGGACATAAACTTGATTATCTTTTGTCATGCCATTCCACCAAGCCATGAGCTCTTTTCGTGGAATGGGAACCACTTGGATGTCTAACTTTCCCATCGAGCCTAATTATGCAAAAAAGTTCATTATTAATTACCATGGATTACACATCAATTTTAAATGCCCCCACTGGGGACAAACCTCATGAATTTCCATTATGATGTTTTGAAGTTTGAAACAATTTGTTTCAAAAAATTTTCCCCAGTGGAGTCGCCAAGCTTGTCGCGCCACGCTTTCGCGTGCCAGAATGGAGGTATTTTTTACACGGGTCTCTCCCAGACCATACCTCACGTGACAGCGGGGTTTATTTGATCTAAAATTGAATTTGGAGTCGCCACTAGTCATTTATGGTAGGTTGATTAGAAACCTAATCAAAATACGGGAGAAGTACCACGATCCTCCGACCTGAGATTCTGAATAAAGGACTTGGTTACGTTAACGATTTCAAATTGTGACCATTAACGCCCTTTCGTTACCTAAGAACGATATGACATGTCTAACGTGTTACACGGATCCCTAAGATCAATTCACTATTCTAATCATGAACAAACAATTAAGCACCCAAGAAATTAAGTGCATAACCAATGGCAAATCAATCATAGCAACCCTAATTTGGCCACTAAAAATGAAAATCTAGTAAAACACCCAAATCCTAATGAAGCTATAGTAGTTTGTTCATTTCATAGTGCATTTTTTTGGGTTTAAGGTTTTTTAGGGGCTTTTCCCTTAAATTTGAAATTTTTCAAAAATGCCACTTGGGCACTTCCCAAAATTCAAATTTCGCTTTTTATTATTGGCCAAGATAATTCTGGGACATTCTGTGAGTTTTCAAAATTTTTAATTTTTGTTATTTTTGAAAATTTAAATTTCACTTTTTATGACTGGCCACGATGATTTTGGAACCTTCTGTAAAATTTTGAATTTTTTTTTGAAATTTTTTTTTAAATCGAAAGTTGAGCTTTTTATGATTTTATGGAATTTTTTGTTAACTTTTCAATTTTTCAATTTTTTATTGATTTTCCAAAACTTTCAAATTTTTTATTTGTATTTTCTGAATTTTTATGAATTTTATGAATTTTTTTGGATTTTTCTGAAATTTCTGAAAATTTTTTTATTTTTCTGAATTTTTCCAAAATTCTCAAAATTTCTAATTTTCTAAAAAAATATAAATTTTTTTATGATTTTTTAAATTTCTCATTTTTTTTATTTTTCAGATTTTTTTATGATTTTTGAATTTCTGAAAATTTTTTAACATTTTTTTAATTTTTCTCGCTTAGAATCAAATCAAGTCGGACCGGTTGGACCTGCTTCGGCTTGGCCTGAACCGGGCATCGCTAGCACCAGCATCGGTCACCTTTTTCGAAGGGCATAGCACCAAAATGGTGCCGTTTCAAAGGGACTTCATTGGGGCATTTCCTCGAGCACCTGGTGTGCATGGTTCTATGTTTCATGTTTTCAAGGCCGCCGATTTGGGCTCGTCGCTGACAACCTTCCAGTGACTATTTTGCCACTCCGATTAGTCCATTGTGAAGCCTATGTGTTCTATTTTTGATCTAGACTAATTGGAACACCGGCAGACATTCATCGATCGGCGAAATTTCGGTCCGAAAAAGCCTAATCCATTTCTAACTAAACATGGAATTTCCAGAACCTACTCCACTACCATATTCGCCCTAGCCGTCTAAATCGCTTAATATGACTTTCAGAACATCAACCAAGGTGAGAGGATACTAACTTCAGTGGCCTATGACCACAGGAACGTACTTCGGCGAGGCTTCGAGTTTTCCGGCGAGGTTCATCAATGGTTGCCAACTCGGTTTTTGATGATTTCACAGCCAAAAATACAATCAAACAACATAATTATGATCAGAGACGAGTTTTGAACATCTAAGAACACAAAATCACAGAAAATATCACAATAATAGCAAGGCCGAATCAAATCAAGTTTTCTGGAAAAACCATAAGAACCAAGGTGCGAACGATTTTTACCTTCTTCTTAAGTGGATCAAACGAAGCCTCCGAGTTGAGCGATCGACTTGGACCTCTTCCTTGACACTTCGGCTTCGCAACGGTAGTCTTGGATTCGCCAGAGGTGTTCTGGATGTGCTAACCGAGGCCGATTTTTAGACCTTCGCGATTCTATTAGGCTCGGTTGAAGCTGTGAGGGGAGCATCATGGCCTCTTCACGATTCGCGGACGCTCCGCCGTATATGGCAGCGCCGAACACTCGTGGGGGGATCCTTGACCCTCTCTCTCTCTGGATTTGCCTCATGTTCTCGCTCTTTCTCTCTCTAATCTCTCTCTGGCATTCTCTCGAACACCTTCTCTTCCTCTCCGATCAATTTTTTCTTCCGTTTTTGTTGATTAAAAATCCTGCCCAAAAATCGTTGAAACCGAATTGTAATCGGTTCGGATGGTTAACCGGTACCAGCTGGACATTTTACAACTGGCCAAATCGATCAACACGTGCTCAATTTGCTAGAAATGATCAATGAAGTCTTGGGTCTGAGTTTGTTTTTTCTGGGGTTTGTCTCGTGTTGAGTGAGTCGGGTAAGGAAGAAGAATTGTTCGGGTCGGGTCGGGTTGACCCGTCCGACCCGGCAGTTCCCGTTTTGTATCAATTTGCAAATTAAGTTCGATTTTGATCAAATTTTTTCAAATTAAACCCTAAAATTGAATTCCTCAGCATATTCCAAACCCAAATATATAATTTGCCCCAATTTTTATTATAATTGTGCCCAAGATTTTCTCATTTTTATATTCGGGTTAATAGGGTTTTGTTTAATTTGATGTCCTAATGACCTGATTAGGCAAAATTGATGCCAAAATTGAATTACCCACACCTGATTAACCCTAGAAATGATGGTCTCACATTTTGAAAATTTCATATTGGGCATGATTCCTAATTTGGGTTCAAAATTCTTAATTTTCAACCAAATTTTGGGGATTTTTTATTTTTATGCCAAATTGTGCAATTGGACTGACCATTATACAATTCAAGGTCCAGAATCAATTGTTGTGAAGACACAATGGCCTAAAAATGTCTAGAAAAAATTTAATTTCATTTTTGATTAAATTCGAGTTGAATTTTGCCCAATTTTGGGAAAAACATACACCCGATTGATATTTTTCAAAATTGACAATGTATTCATGAAATTGGATTTAAAAGAAAATTAATGACTATTTTTATGGAATTTTCTGATTCCATTTACTATTGTTCTTGATTTTCTTGCCTATTTTGACTAAAAGAAATTAATAAAAATGCAGAAACATGCTAAAAAATTATTGTTTGGTTTAGAAATAGGTTTCTAGGCTTGGCCAAGATTCCTAAACCTAATTTTGAAATTTTTGAAAAATTGAGAAAAAAATGAACTAAAAATTAGGCGTCAATAACTGCCCATTTTTTAGATTAAGCTTGTTAGAGGTTAATATCAAAGACAAGGTGACACCTGAAGTTTTAGTCGACTCACTAAACAAAATGGAAATTTCACAACAACTGATTAGGGACTTTGCTTTTGGAAATTCGTGATCTAATCCAAAAGTTTTCTTTTTGGAACACATTTTGAAAGGTTCTTAATGATCGAGGGAGAGAAACTTACTTGTTTGTGAGAGTTCCTTTGTTGCTTATCCAAGGGCATGAATTGATGGTGGTGATGATCATGATGGTTATTCAAATTTCGTGGTTTAAGGACGAACCCATGAACCATGAACACCTAAGGCTCCTCACCTAAGGATTTTAAATTTGCCTAGTGACTCATCGTCAAATAGGACTTTGGAACTGCTTAGTGGCTCCTCGCCAAATAGGACTTTGGAATTTGCCTAGTGACTCCTCGTCAAATAGGACTTTGGAATTTGCCTAGTGACTCCTCGTCAAATAGGACTTTGGGATTTTCCTAGTGGTTCCTCACCAATAGGACTTTAAATTTGCCTAGGGGCTCCTTGCTTGTAGGACTTTAATTTGCCTAGTGGTTCCTCACCAGCAGGACTTGAAATTGCCTAGGGACTCCTCGCATGTAGGACTTTGATTTTTGCCTAGTGACTCCTCGTTAAATAGGACTTTGAAATTTGCCTAGCGGCCCTTCGCTAGTAGGACTTTAATTTTATCTTGTGGTTCTTTACTAGTAGGACTTTGAATTTGCCTAGGGACTCCTCACCCGTAGGACTTTGGATTTTGCCTAGGGGTTCCTCACTTGTAGGACTTCGAATTTACCTAGTGGTTCCTCACCAGTAGGACTTTAAATTTGCCTAGTGGTTCATCACTTGTAGGACTTTGGATTTTGCTTAGGGGTTTCTCATCTGTAAGACTTCGAATTTGCCTAATGATTCCTCACCAGTAGGACTTTAAATTTATCTAGTGGTTCTTCACCAGTAGGACTTTGAATTTGCTTAGTGGTTCCTCACCAGTAGGACTTGTAATTACCTAGTGACTCCTCATTAGTAGGACTTGTAATAGTTTTCTGAAGCTACGGTTTGCGATCACTAGAGGAGTGTCAATTCTCCGAGACTACAAATCCGCAATCACTCAGAAGAACTATAACAAGGCCATGCTTTTGGCCTAAAAAGTCATCCAAAGCTACAGGTTGCGAACACTCGGAAGGCGATAGCTCCGAAGCTACAACCTGCGAACACTTGGCAAGACTATAAAAATCACCATATTCAAAGCTACAAAATCGCAATCGCTCATGAGAATCATTACTCAGAGGCTACGAAGTGCAATTGCTTTAGAATATCTATTTTGCCTAGTGTCTCCTCGCCAAATAGACTTGAAATTTGCCTAATGGCTCCTCGCCAAATAGGACTTGAATTTTGGAGACTTGCCATGTAATTCCTCACCCGTAAGGCTTGAAAATTGCCCAGTGGTTCCTCACCAGTAGGACTTGTGATTGCCTAATGACTCCTCGTCAGTAGGACTTGTAATAGTTTTTTGAAGCTACGGTTTGCGATCACTTACGGAGGGTCAATTCTCCGAGGCTACAAATCCGTGATCACTCAAAAGAACTATAACGAGGCCATGCTTTAGGCCTAAAAAGTCATCCAAAACTACAGGTTGCGAACACTCGAAGGGTGATAGCTTCGAAGCTACAACCTGCGAACACTTGGCAAGACTATAAAAATCACCATATTCAAAGCTGCAAAATCGCAATCTCTCATGAGAATCATTACTCAGAGGCTACGAAGTGCAATTTGCTTTAGAATATCTATTTTGCCTAGTGGCTTCTCGCCAAATAGGTCTTTGGATGAGGCCATGCTTTGGGCTAAACAAGTTATCCAAGGCTACAGGTTGCGAACACTCAGAGGGTGATAGCTCCAAAGATACAATCTTGTGATCACTTGAGAAAACTGTAAAAATCACCATATTCAAAGCTCTAAAATCGCGATCACTTATGAGAATTATCACTCTGAGGCTACGAAGTTACAATTTTCTTTGGAATATCTGTTAAAAAATGTGATTTTAAGGATAATTTCACGAAAAGTTAAGAACCTCGAGGATAAGATAAGACATTATTGCACACACTTCTTTAAGTGATGACTTTTGTCATGAAGTCATGTTTTCACTCTTAACATCCCAATCTGAAGAGTCTTTGAGGAGAGGTTGTAATGTTGGTATTGGGTAGGCTAAGAAAGGCTTATTTATTTGAATTTTGGGTTTTTATGAAATTTGTGATTTTCTTGACATCGCCACCCTTTTTCTTTGTCCACTAGGGATCTTTTCCTTTCATGACCACAAGAGTCCCCTAGATGCTCATTATGGTCTTTTCTTTTCAATTTCTAACTTGTTGTAATCTTTGATTTTGCACAACCTTTGCTTTTCTTTTGATTTGACTTTTGTCATTCTTCTTTTGAATGCTTTTCTTCTTCTTTTCTTTTTTTTTTCTTTCGCTTACTTTTCTGGGCATTGGCCTTGCTTTTACTACGTACACTGCTTTTTCATGCCCCAGACTCCTTTTGCACTTGTATTTCTAATTCTTTTGACTTTCTAACCTTTTGAGCTCTAAGGACTCTTTGTCAAGCCTTTTGGTTTTTGTTGATCTGGGTGGATCATATATCATGCCCCAATGTGAGGAGATAATCACCAATATGGGTTTTGAAATGAATATTCAAGCTCAATTGGGCTTTGCAAAGGATTATGTGTTTGGGATATGGAAGCGAAATGCTCTTCTTCCTCTTGGGATGTTGTGAGCTTCCATGTGAATTCATCTGAAGTTATCACAGAAAGATTGTTGCGAATGTATGCAATAAAATCTTTCTTGATCCTATTCTCCATAAGTGTCAACTGTGAACCTCCTAATTTGCCCCAGTGTGGGATAGTTCTTAACAGGGTTGTTTTTGAAAATTTCTCCACTGTTTAGGTTCAAATTTGGTTTGCAAGAGATAATCATGTGTTTATGATAATGAAAAGATTGCTTTTCATCATTTCAATCCATGTAATCATTGCAAATATCCCCTATTTCCTTCAGATGATGTTTTCTCTCATTCTGATACTCATCCTTCCATTTACTCGAGTATATAGGGGACGTGTTTGGATATGGCTTACCTTTATCATTTGAAGGTTTTTCATTTGATTTTATCCAAACTTCTTCTCTGAAATTTTTCATGACTTTCGTCAAAACTTCATTTTTAAGGAATTCTAATGCATAATGCATGCTCAAAGAATGTGTGTTTCAAAACTTTTTGTTTAAAGCACTTTTGAGGTAATCTTTGAAACAATCTTTCATGTTAATCCGCTTGGGGAAAAGAAGTTTCATTTTTCAGAAAATTTACCTCTTCGAGGCCCAAATTTACGAGTTAGGGATACTTACCTGATTGGCTTGTCAATATCCCTTTTGATTGTTTTAATTTGACTTTTCAAGAAAAATTATCTTTTCAAATTCTGCATTAATTTGCTCCACTGGGAATTTGAAAATGAAATGTTTGAGCTCAAATTCATGGGTTAGGGATACTTACCTGATCGGTTTGCCGGGATCCCTGCAAAAGTTAAAGCACAATATCAAAATAGGTTCTTGTTTTGTTTATTTCAATTTGAAACGATAAAACCAACCTCTTGAATGTTCTGATTTGAATATCCACGAAGGATTGTTTCTTCGATCTCTTGTTTTGATTTCTCCCACTTGGGGCGGTTGAATTTCTTTTCGTAAGAATGAACTTTTTAGGGTTCGAATTCATGAGTTAGGGATACTTACCTGATCGGTTTGATGAGATCCCTGTAAAATTAAAACCCAGTGTTAACATTGGTTCAAGTATTGTTCATTTCTAATTGAAACGATACAACCAACCTCTTGTTTGTTTTGTCTTGATCATTCATGAAAGATTATCTCTTTTGATCTATTCTCCCAATTTCCCTAGGGATGATAAAAGGGAAAAGTACGTTAGAAAGCAACATTGAGAAAAATGAATTTGAGAATGACACTTCCCTTTTTGTTTTCCAAGTCCATTGAAGGATTTTAGAAGTCTTGAGTCATCTCAGATTTCCTTTTGTCATATCCTGCAAAATGAACGAACATGTTCTATGGAATGCATGATATGCATGATATGCACATGTTATAAAGGGTGCCAATCTTGTTTTTGAAATGTTCAACTTCATTTCATGAGTAGAACTTCTTAACAGCATCTGGAATGAATTTGATGCATGAGGTTTTATGAAAAACCATTTTAAAAAATTATTTTGAAATCAGTTTTGAAAGTACCAAGAGGATGGAGCTAGTCCTCATATCATTAGACATCATTGTTCTCAAAACTGCTTTCACAATTAGGAGTCATATAGAAACCCAAAGCCTCATGCCTCACGAGTGAGAACGATATTCATCATCGGTTTGGTTCTGTTTCCATATGTCCTTAACAAAACGTCAAACATTTTTACTGAATTGAAAAGCGTGATCACAACTATATTGACAAGAATGAAAATTGCAACTAAGCCGAAATTGCAAACAACATCAACATGAAACAGACAAATTGTAAAGGCAACGATAAGGAAAAGGTTCAAAAGAATCTTCCTACTCCAGTGCGTAGGTGTCTTCATCTTCAGTTATAACGATGCTGATAATATCCTCTTCAAATAAACCCAGCAAGATAGACTCTGCTTCCTTCCACATTGATGGGTTAATGGTTCGATCACCTCGGCTTCCACGGCCTTCATGATTCTTTTAACCTCAACCTCGGCCTCCATGGTGATTACTAGTGACTTTATATCCCACCCCATACTTTTTCTTTGTGCCAGATGGGATAATGGGTTCTTTAATTCCTTGCGCTTTTGTCCCAAGTCCGCCATCTAGGCCTAAGTCCACTTAGAATCCTAAGATTTCTCAGCGGAGTCACCAAGCCTGTCGCGCCACGCTCTCGCGTGCTAGAATGGAGGTATTTTTTACGCGGGTCTCTCCCAGACCATACCTCACGTGACAGCGGGGTTTATTTGATTTAAAATTGAATTTAGAGTCGCCACTAGTCATTTATGGTAGGTTGACTAGAAACCTAATCGAAGTACGGGAGAAGTACCACGATCTTCCGAACCAAAGATTTTAAATAAGGGACTTGATTACGTTAACGATCCCAAATTAAGACCATTAACGCCCTTTCGGTACCTAAGAACGATATGACATGTCTAACGTGTCACATGGATCCCTAAGATCAATTCACTATTCTAATCATGAACAAACAATTAAGCACCCAAGAAATTAAGTGCACAACCAATGGCAAATCAATCATAGCAACCATAATTTGGCCACTAAAAATGAAAATTTAGTAAACACCCAAATCCTCATGAAGCTATAGTAGCTTGTTCATTTCATAGTGTATTTTTTTGGGTTTAGGGTTTTTAGGGGCTTTTCCCTTAAATTTGAAATTTTTCAAAAATGCCACTTGGGCACTTCCCAAAATTCAAATTTCACTTTTCATGGTTGGCCAAGATGATTTTGGGACATTCTGTGAGTTTTCAAAATTTTTAATTTTTTTATAAATTTTTTATTTCTGAAAATTCAAATTTTACTTTTTATGATTGGCCACGATGATTTTGGACTCTTCTGTGAATTTTTGAATTTTTTTACTTTTTTGAATTTTTTTTTTGGAAATTTTTTTAAACAAACAATTGATTTTTTATGATTTTCTGGAAATTTTATGAATTTTCCAATTTTTTTTATTGATTTTAAAAAATTTTCAAATTTTTTATTTGTATTTTTTGAATTTTTATGAATTTTCCAATTTTTTGGGATTTTTCTGAATTTTCTAAGAATTTTTTTATTTTTCTGAATTTTTCTAAAATTCCCGAAATTTCTAATTTTCTAAAAAAATCTAAATTTTTTATGATTTTTTTTATTTCTCTATTTTTTTTATTTTTCAGATTTTTTTATTTTTTCATGATTTTTTGAATTTCTGAAAATTTTTAAATTTTTAAATTTTTTCCACCGAGAATCAAACCGAGTCAGACTGGTTTGACCCGGTTTGGCTTGGCCGAACCAGGCGTCGTCGGCGTCGGTCACCTTTTCCGGCGGGCATAGCACCAAAACGGTGCCGTTTCAAAGGGACTTCATTGGGGCATTTCCCCGAGCACCTGGTGTGCATGGTTCTATGTTTCACGTTTTCAAGGCCACCGGTTTGGGCTTGTTGCCGACGACCTTCCGGTGACTATTTTGCCACTTTGATTGGTCCATTGTGAAGCCTATGTGTTCTATTTTTGATCTAGACTAATTGGAACGCCGGTGGATGTTCGTTGACCGGCGAAATTTCGTTCCGAAAAAGCCTAATCCATTTCTAACTAAACATGGAATTTCCAGAACCTAATCCACTACCATATATGCCCTAGCCGTCTAGATCGCTCAATATGACTTTCAAAACATCAACCAAGGTGAGAGGATACTAACTTGAGTGGCCTATGACCATGGGAACGTACTCCGGCGAGGCTTCGGGTTTTCCGGCGTGGTTCATCAATGGTGGCCCACTTGGTTTTTAATGATTTCACAACCAAAAATGCAATCAAACAACATAATTATGATCAGAGACGAGTTTTGAACATTTAAGAACACAAAATCACAGTAAAAATCACAATAATAGCGAGGCTGAATCAAACCAAGTTTTCTGGAAAAACCATAAGAACCGAGGTGTGAACGATTTTTACCTTCTTCTTAAGTGGATCAAATGAAGCCTTCGAGTTGAACGATCGACTTGGACCTCTTCCGTGACACTTCGACTTCGCAACGGTGGTCTTGGATTTGCCGGAGTTGTCCTGGATGTGCTAACCAAGGCCAATTTTCAGACGTTCGCGGTTCTATTTGGCTCGGTTGAAGCCGTGAGGGGAGGATCACGGCCTTTTCACGATTCGCCTGCGCTCCGCCATATATGTCAACGCCGAACACTCGGGGGGGATCCTCGACCCTTTCTCTCTCTAGATTTGCCTCTT
The DNA here is from genome assembly GCA_031216185.1 of Syzygium aqueum. Classification (NCBI taxonomy): domain Eukaryota; kingdom Viridiplantae; phylum Streptophyta; class Magnoliopsida; order Myrtales; family Myrtaceae; genus Syzygium; species Syzygium aqueum. Next base: position 14,286,429 of record CM062234.1, read on the forward strand.
GTTCTCACTCTTTCTCTCTCTAATCTCTCTCTGGCATTCTCTCGAACACCTTCTCTTCTTCTCCGGTTCGTTTTTCTTCCGTTTTTGTTGATTAAAAATCTCGCCCAAAAATCGTTGAAACCAAATTGTAATCGGTTGGGATGGTTAACCGGTACCAGCTGGACATTTTATAACTGGCCAAATCGATCAACACTTGCTCAATTTGCTAGAAATGATCAATGAAGTCTTGGGTCTGAGTTTGTTTTTTCTGAGGTTTGTCCCGTGTTGAGTGAGTTGGGTAAGGAAGAAGAATTGTTCGGGTCGGGTCGGGTTGACCCGTCCGACCCGGCTGTTCCCGTTTTGTATCAATTTGCAAATTAAGTCCGATTTTGATCGAATTTTTTCAAATTAAACCCCAAAATTGAATTCCTCAGCATATTCCAAACCCAAATATATAATTTGCCCCAATTTTTATTATAATTGTGCCCAAGATTTTCTCCTTTTCATATCGAGTTAATAGGGTTTTGTTTAATTTGATGTCCTAATGACCTGATTAGGCAAAATTGATGCCAAAATTGAATTACCCACACCTGATTAACCCTAGAAATGATGGTCTCACATTTTGAAAATTTCATATTGGGCACGATTCCCAATTTGGGTTCAAAATTCTTAATTTTCAATCAAATTTTGTGGATTTTTTATTTTTATGCCAAATTGTGCAATTGGACCGACCATTATGCAATTCAAGGTCCCAGAATCAATTGTTGTGAAGACACTATGACCTAAAAATGACTGAAAAAAATTAATTGCATTTTTGGTTCAATTTGGGTTTAATTTTGCCCAATTTTAGGAAAAAACATATACTCGATTGAGATTTTTTCAAAATTGACAATGTATTCATGAAATTGGATTTAAAATAAGACTAATGAATATTTTTATGGAATTTTTCTGATTCCATTTGCTATTTTTCTTGATTTTCTCGCTTATTTTGACTAAAAGAAATTAAGGAAAAATGCAGAAAAATGCTAAAAAAATATTTTTTTGGTTTAGAAATAGGTTTCCAGGCTTGGCCAAGATTCCTAGACCTAATTTTGAAATTTGTGAATAATTGAGAAAAAATTAGCTAAAAATTAGGTGTCAACAGCTGCCCCTCTTTGAAATTGAGCTCGCTAGAGGTTGATCTCAAAGACAATGTGACACATGAATTTTTAGTCGACTCACTAAACGAGATAAGATGGAAGTTTCACAACAATTGATTAGGGCCTTGCTTTTGAAAATCATGATCTAATCCAAAGGTTCTTTTTTTTAATACATCTTGAAAGATTCTTGATGATTGAGGAAGAGAAACTTACCTGTTTGTGAGAGTTTCTTTGCTGCTCATCCAAAGGCGTGAATTGATGGTAGTGATGATTATGATGATCATTCCGATTTCGTGGTTTAAGGACGAACCACGAACAGTTGAGGCTCCTCGCCTAAGGATTTTAAATTTGCCTAGTGACTCCTCGTCAAATAGGACTTTAGAACTGCCTAGTGGCTCCTCGCCAAATAGGACTTTGGATTTTGCCTAGTGACTTCTCATCAAATAGGACTTTGGGATTTGCCTAGTGGTTCCTCACCAATAGGATTTTGAAATTGCCTAGTGACTCCTCGTCAAATAGGACTTGAAATTTGCCTAGTGGTTCCTCATCAGTAGGACTTGAATTTGCCTAGGGGCTCCTTGCTTGTAGGGCTTTAATTTGCCTAGTAGTTCCTCACCAGTAGGACTTGTACTTGCCTAGGGGCTCCTCGCCTGTGACTTTGAATTTTGCCTAGTGGTTCCTCACCAGTAGAACTTAAATTTGCCTAGTGATTCCTCACATGTATTACTTTGGATTTTGCCTAGGGGTTCCTCACCTATAGGACTTTGAATTTAGCTAGTGGTTCCTCACCAATAGGACATTGAATTTGTCTAGAGGTTCCTCACCAATAGGACTTTGAATTTGCCTAGTGGTTCCTCACCTGTAGGACTTTGGATTTTTTCTAGGGGTTCCTCACCTGTAGGACTTCGAATTTGCCTAGTGGTTTCTCACTAGTAGGACTTTAAATTTATCTAGTGGTTCCTGACCAGTAGGACTTTAAATTTTGTAATTGCCTAGTGACTCCTCGTCAGTAGGACTTGTAATAGTTTTCTGAAGCTACGGTTTGCGATCACTAGCGAAGTGTCAATTCTCCAAGGCTACAAATCCGCAATCACTCAGAAGAACTATAACAAGGCCATGCTTTAGGCCTAAAAAGTCATCTAAAGCTATAGGTTGCGAATACTCGGAGGGTGATAGCTTCGAAGCTACAACCTGCGAACAATTGGCAAGACTATAAAAAATCACCATATTCAAAGCTACAAAATCGCGATCGCTCATGAGAATCATTACTCAGAGGCTACGAAGTGCAATTTGCTTTAGAATATTTGTTTCGCCTAGTGGCTCCTCGTTAAATAGACTTGAAATTTGCCTAATGGCTCCTCGCCAAATAGGACTTGAATTTTAGAGACTTGCCATGTAATTCCTCACCTGTAGGATTTTGGAAATTGCCTAAAGGCTCCTTGCCAATAGGACTTGGATTTTTTCTAGTGGTTCTTCACCAGTAGGACCTTAGGAAGACTTCAATGAATACCTTAACTGTGAGTTTTTTGTGATTTTGAGGTTTCACTAACCTTGATATGTTTTTTAGTTGACCAAAAACTAATTTGAAATGTGGTTTTGAATTTACCACAAACTATTTGAGAATTTGGTTTTAAGTTGACCAAAAACTATTGAAAAGTAGTTTTCAAATTTGCATTCTTTGTATGCATTTTAGACAATCAAATTTCCTTTTCAAGAAATTATTTGAACAAAATGCTTGCAAACTTTCAAGAAATGCTTGAAATTATCATTTGGAAGACCTTCATTAGAAAGGATTTGTTTTGATCTATGAACTTGGTCTTTCCTTCATTTGATTAGAAGGGAACTTTTCTGATATCCCTCAATTTTATCTCTCTTAACCAATCCTTAGGTGTTCGGAGATATTCGCAATGTATACAATCCAATTGATCCGATAAGGTCTTTCAAAATGTTGTAATGTTGGCTTGGTCAATGGCTATTTAAAGGATAGGCATTCTGATGCCAAGAAAAGGATTTTATCATATTTGATTTCGGGTATTCAAGTTAAGAACCTCGAGGATAAGATAAGACAATATTGCATATACTTCTTTGAGTGATGGCTTCTGTCATGAAATCATATTTTCACTCTCAATATCCCAATCTGAAGAGTCTTTGGGGAGAGGTTGTAATGTTGGTATTGGGTAGGCTCAAAAAGCTCAATTATTTTTTAATTCAGAATTTTTATGAAATTGGTGATCTTCTTGGCATCACCACCAATTTTCTTTGTCCACTGGGGATCTTTTCTTATCATGAACACAAGAGTCCCCTAAACTTTCATCGAGATCTTTTTCAATCACTGATTTGTTGTGACTTTTGATTTTTCACAACTTTTGCTTTCCTTTCTTTTGAATGTTTTTCTTTATTTTCTTTTGCTCATTTTTCTGGGCATTGGCTTTACTTTTACCAGGCACACTACTTTTTTATGCCCCAGACTCTTTTGTCCTTAATCTTTTTTTGCATTCTAAGGACTCTGTGTTCTGCCCTTTTGCTTTCTATTTATTAAAGTGGATCATATGCTCATGCTCCAGTGCGAAGAGATGATAATCAATTTGGGGTTCTAAAATAAATATTCAGACTCAATTGGGTTTTGCCAAAGGTAATGTGTTTGGGTATAGGAAATGAAGTGCTCTTCTTCCTTTTTGAGATGTTTTGAGCTTCCTTATGACTTCACGTGAAGTTATGTTAGAAAGATTGATGCAAGAGTATACAATAAAATCTTTCTTGATCCTATTCTCCATAGTTGTCAACCCACAAATCTCTTGATTTGCCCCAATGTGGGGTGGTTCTTAACAGGGTTGTTTTGGAAAAACTTCTCCACTATTTTGGCTCAAATTTGGTTTGCAAGAGATAAGCATGTGTTTGGGATAGTGAAATGATTGCCTTTCATCATTTCAATTCATGTAATCTTTGCGAATATCCCCTATTTCCTTCGGATGAGTTTTTGTTACTCACTTCAACACTTTGACTTTGAGTGTATAGGGGACGTGTTTGGATATGTCTTACCTTTCATCATTTGAAGGTTTTCCCATTTGATCTGGTCCAAACATTTTCTATGAAATTTTTCAAAAGCTATTGTCAAATTATCCCTTTTAGGGAATTTTAATGCTTTTTGCATGCTCAAAGAATGTGTGTTTCAAAACTTTTTGTTTAAAGGACTTTTGAGATAATCTTTGAAATAATCTTTCATGTTAATCCGCTTGGGGAAAAGCCAGAAAATTAACCTCTTCAAGACCCAAATTTACGAGTTAGGGATACTTACCTGATCGGCTTGTCAATATCCCTCTTGATTGTTTTGATTTGATTTTTCAAGAAAAATTATCTTTTCAAACTTCTGCATTAATTTGCCCCACTAGGGATTTGAAAATGAAATGTTTAGGCTCAAATTCACGGATTAGGGATACTTACCTAAACGGTTTGCCGGGATCCTTGCAAAAGTTAAAGCGCAATATCAAAATAAGTTCTTGTTTTGTTTATTTCAATTTGAAACGATACAACAAACCTCTTGATTGTTCTGATTTGAATATCCACAAAGGATTGTTTCTTCGATCTCTTGTTTTGATTTCTCCCACTTGGGGTGGTTGAATTTCTTTTCGTAAGAATGAACTTTTTAGGGTTCGAATTCATGAGTTAGGAATACTTACCTGATTGGTTTGATGAGATCCCTGTAAAATTGAAACCCAGTGTTAACATTGGTTGAAGCATTGTTCATTTCTGATTGAAACGATACAACCAACCTCTTGTTCATCTTGTCTTGATCATTCATGAAAGATTATCTCTTTTGATCTCTTCTCCCAATTTCCCTAGGAATCATAAAAGGAAAAAGTACATTAGAAAGCAACATTGAGAAAAATGAATTTGAGAATGACACTTCCCTTTTGTTTTCCAAGTCCATTGAAGGATTTTAGAAGTCTTGAGTCATCTCAGATTTCCTTTTGTCATATCCTGCGAAATGAACGAACATGTTCTATGGAATGCATGATATGCACATATTATAAAGGGTGCCAATCTTGTTTTTGAAATGCTCAACTTCATTCGTGAGTAGAACGTCTTGATAGCATCTGGAATGAATTTGATGCATGTGGTTTTATGAAAAACCATTTTGAAAAATTATTTTGAAATCAGTTTTGAAAGGACCAAGAGGATAGAGCTAGTCCTTATATCCTTGGACATCATTGCTCTCAAAACCGTTTTCACAATTAGGAGTCATATAGAAATCCAAAACCTTACGCCTCATGAGTGAGAACGATATTCATCATCAGTTTGGTTTTGTTTCCATATGTCCTTAACAAAACATCAAACACTTTTATTGAATTGAAAAGCGTGATTACAACTATACTCACAAGAATGAAAAGTGCAACTAAGTCGAAATTGCAAACAACATCAATATGAAGCAGAAAAATTGTAAAAGCAATAATAAAGAAGGGTTCAAGAGAATCTTCCTACTCTACTGCATAGGTGTCTTCGTCTTCAGTTATAACGACGCTGATAACATCCTCTTCAAATAAGCCTAGCAGGATAGACTCTGCTTCTGCATGTAAATTTTCTTTTGAAAGCAGTTTGGGAGGCCCAGGAAAGCTTTCTCTGATATGAATCTAATGATAGGATAACTCTCTAACCCTATCCTTCCACGTTGATGGGTTAATGGTTCGATCACCTCGGCTCCCACGGCCTTTATGATTCTTTTGACCTCGGCCTTAGCATCCATGGTGATTACTAGTGACTTCATATCCCACCCCATACTTTTCTTTGTGCCAAATGGGATAATGAGTTATTTAATTTCTTGCGCTTTTGTCCCAAGTTCGCCATCAAGGTTAAATCCATATGGGCATAATACTTTTCCAAACATAATAGATGATGCCGAAAGTTCCGGAGACTTCATGACATTACCAACGGGAATTTGTATAATAGAAATCATCTCAAAGGAATGATAACTGGGCTTTTCTTTTATCTCAAGCGCGACTTAAGGTATAACACTTTCCTTGTAAGTGGTGAAGTCTGCCTCCCCATGCACAATAATCATTTTACCATTGATAACGAATCTAATTTTTTGATGAAAACTAGAAGGAATGGCGCCCGCCATATGAATCCAAGGCCTCCCCAGCAGTAGGTTGAAAGTCCTTGGAATGTCTATCACTTGAAAATCGATCAGGAAAGGCACAGGGCTTATATTTACTTCCAGCTCGATGTCACCGATAACATCCTTCTTCATCCCATCGAATGAACGTACAGTCACCTTTGAAGGTTTGACAAACTCTTCATTAATTCCTAGACGATACATCGTGCTTAATGGACACAAATTAAGCGCAAAACCATTATCAATCAGCACGCGGGATACTTCCTTGCCTCGGCATTTGACGGTAATATATAACACCTTGTTATGTGAATGGCCATCCATTGGAAAATCTTCGTCAGAAAAAGCTATCTGATCTTTCAAAAGAATAGCTCCAACGAGATCTTCTAGTTGCATTTCGTTGATCGTTTTAGGAACATATACTTCATTAAGAAGCTTCATGAGAACCATTTTGTGGCTTTCTAAGGTTTTGAAAAGATCCACTAATGAAATTTGTGGTGGCATCTTCCTCAATTGCTCAATTACTTCATATTCACTTGTCCTCATGACTGACAACAACTGCTTGACATCTTTAGTTACTCATTTCTTTTCATGCTCACCTTCTTTTGGGACATAACATCTTCCCAATATAGTTATTGCATCAACTTCTTTAAGCGTGTAGTCCCATGGTACACATCTAGTATCAAATTTCTCCTTCGGAGGCAAAGTGATGATTACAGGCTGAACCTCTTTCTCTTCGATCTTTAGTTGACCAATTGGGAGCTCAATGGTAATTGGTTTAACATGATCCTTCTCTTCCTCAAGCCTATCCACTTCATCAAGATTAATCAATAGTGGTGTAATCATGAACACCATGCTTTTGTCAGCTTCGATAGTATCTATTCCTCCCGAACCGTCAGGCACGATATTTTCATCTTTGGATGCCCATGAAGGAGGTGTGTATTTGACACGGTAGTTATACCGGTCACTATCTTGTCCTAGATAATCCACAATTTCGCCTCATTTTCGTGCTTTGCGAACAAATCGTCTATCTCCTTGGCGAGCCTTTTTCTTCATTTTCTCGTCTTGATCTTCTTTCTCCTCAAGACTTAATCCGTTGATTGGGATTTTATCTATGCCTTCCCATCCGTTAGGCACAATAGTTTCATTTTTAAAAGCCCAAGGTGGAGGTGTGTACTTAACACGGAAGTTATATTTTCCACTATCTTGACTAAGGAGGTCTACAGTGTCACCTTGCTCGAGTGATGTTTGAGTGAACCGCCTTTCACCCTGCCTAATCCTTTCTTTTTGTTCTTCAAATTGATATATTTCATCACTGGATGGAGTCTCATTTTGTTTGCTGAGCTCATCGTTCATGCCACCCTAGCCATCGGGCACAATCGCTTCACTTTTAAAAGCCCATGGTGGTGGAGTATATTTTACTTGGAAGTAGTATTTGCCAGAATTTTCTCTCAAATTGTTTATAATTTCCCCTTTTAAGAATGCTTCATGATGAAAGCGAGCATCTCCTTGTCGAGCAATCTTTAATTTGGCCTCATATTCATCTTCATCATCAGGCATTATTATTTCTCCTTAAGTAAGGACCATATTTACCACATTGTGCTTAGGAAGAGGGTTTTGATGCACATTTGGCTCTGACTCTTGAAAACTTAATATCTTCTTGTCTATAAGTTGCTGAACTTTGTATTTCAAGACGGTACAATTATCTACATCGTGTCCTCTTTCTCCCATGTGATATGTGCAAGTCTTTGACTCATCATACTAGGGGAACCTTGCAAGATTATCTCTTGGCACTTCTTTGGCCACCAAATGTCTTTCTAATAGCATCGGTAGTAACTTTGACAAGGGTTGTGGAAACGGAGTGAACTGTCTTATGGGTCTTTTCTTTGGCTCAAACTATTTTGGATTTCTCCAAGGGACGTTAGACTATTTTGGGAATGAAGCTTGATTAGCATTGGGGCTAGATACCATAGCCACATTACGCACAGGTTCTTTATCCTTCTTTCCAAGATAAGGTCTTCGCGTTGTCATTTCTTGAGATTTCTCTTCTTTTGATGACCATTCAACTCTTCACCGTCCTTCACCAACATGGTGAATCTTTGAAGCTTATATCCTTGACTTGCTAGACATTCTTCAATTTTGGCCAATCGTTTGGCCTCCTCCTCATCCTTTGTTTTAGATTCTTTCTTGGTCTAATCATCTTCTTCCAAATTTAATACCTCAGGTGTAGTCTTTAGAGTATTTTCTTGAATCGGTTCTTTACTTCTCATTGACTCTTCAGCAGGTACTTCAGCAGTATTTGTAGCTCTCGGATTTGAAACTGTAGGATAAGATCCCTTTGCGGCTATAATGAAGGCTTTCATTTTTGCTATCATGGCAACTATTTACGTCATCTGGTTCTTCACTTTAGCTAGTCGAGTACGAGTTTCTTCCTCAGCCATTTTAAGTTGTAAACGGGTTCGAGGTCTGTTGCCTTCCGTTGCTAGAAAACCTGTTTCCATGAAAACCATCAGGATATTAGAATTGGTGAAATGACTATGAAAACCTACATTCTTTCATTTGTATGGTTTCTTGTGATTAACAAGGATAAGAACTTTTACATAAGCCTTAGTCTTGCATAAAACTTCTCACCAATGTTTTTCTCAAGCAATCATATCATTCAAAGAATTGTAATCCATGGTGATCTTTCTTTTTAATCATGTCTTTGAATTTATCCATATGGATTTTGAAAAATGAGTATTTCATATAAAATCCAAGATTACTTTACAAAATGATTTTAAACTCGAATGTAAATTCTAAATCATCCAAGTCTAGGCTTTTTGCTAATTAAAGTAGCTTCTGCCCCGTGGTAATCCTTCCATTCCTTGATTCGAGATTCCCATTCTTCGACATCGATCACGACTTCTTCGGGGATGTAAGGCTCAACTCCAGGCACGTGAGGGATAATGTATTCTGGGGCATATTCCTCCTCGGGATCCGTTATAATGCTTAATGGAACATATGACTCCACATCAATTGATCGTTTACTTTCCATCCACTTGATGTATTCCTTGGATGACACATAAATTTCCATGTCTCCTTCCAAGTTCTTTGCCCATTCCACTACTTGTGAAGGTAAATTATCCAAAGAAAGGATAATTTTGTGAACCTTGGCTTGAAGGCCTTTCTTCTCTTCTTCGGGTATAATTCCACTTGGAATGTCAAAGGCAAACTCCTTAGGATGCCATACCGGTGGGATTTCTTGAAGCATCCTAAATTTTCTAACAACTCTCAAGGGACAATAGGCAGCTCTCCCATTCAGCCCGAGAAATGTACCGCGTTCTCTTCTTGGCTAGTAATCCTTGCCTTGCTAATCTTTCGCCAATTGATCCGCCATTGGATTTGATTAGCAGTTAAGGCTCTAATGAAATTGGTCCAATCTAAGAAAGATTGCTTGGGCAATTTGTGTTGAATATGAATGTATCGTTCTATGAGATTTATCATTGGGCAAATCTCATGAATACTCATGGAATGACACCATGGTCGAACATGTGAGATGAACCATAGGGATAGGAGACCCGTAAAAGCTTGAAAATTCCCTTTCCACGATTGTGGTAGGTATTTAAGAAGATGACGGTTTGGGCCAGAAGCATATTAGAGAAATCCCATTTAGGACATGCTTGCCTTGCTATTATTGCAACTAAAGGGTCGAATCACGTTCTATATACGAGGAATAGAATGAAGCCAAAGAAGGCTAGAATGAAAACCCGAGCCGAAGTATTTCCCATTTCCCTAGGAAGTTTGGAAAAATTGACTATTAGAAAGGATAATGGAAATCTACCGGTGTTTGACTTGATTAACTTTTCAATCTTGGAAACTTTGAGGTTAAGGAATTCCGCAAGAATGCTTATGGGATTAAGTCCAACGGGTGGCTCTACGACCCTAGGCTTAGAATCAATTCCAATGGCAGCTTGATATTCTTCCAAAGTCGGTGTCAATTCATACTCTTCAAATTGAAAGGTGGCAGTGGACACTTCCCAAAATTGCGCCAATGCTTAGATCAACCTGACTTGATGTTCCACATGGATCAAGTCTAAAAGGTATCCTAACCTATTTTGGACATAAACTTAATTATCTTTTGTCATGTCCTTCCACCAAGCCATGAGCTCTTTTCGTGGAATGGGAACCACTTGGATGTCTAGCTTTCCCATCGAGCCTAATTATGCAAAAAAGTTCTTTATTAATCACCATGGATTACACATCAATTTTAAATGCCCCGCATTTTAATTATGTGTCCTTTTATGGAAAAATGGAGGTAAAGTACATTTGCATACTTATGACGTAATACAAATGCCACTTATAATCCATTTATGCCTTAAAAGAGCATATACTTGAAAATGTGAATGAAATTAATGTTTAATGAAAATGCCTTTTGTCATGCTCCATGTTGACCATCAAGTCCTATCCTATGATTTACAACCTGAATACATCGGGAAATAGGATTGTACATGTCACATCTTGAGCACTCAATCTATTTGAATTACATTGGAAATCGCCATGGACCTATACATTCCATCTAGAAATGAAAAATACGACCAAATGGAGCATGTCACCCTATCCATTCATTCTAATATAAAAAGGCATTTTGATCAAACATTGATTGTCATTTGGGTATTTTTTAATAAAATTGTGTCAACTAACTTTGCATAATTAAAAAGATGAGAGAAGTGGAACGACACTTACTTACCGACACATTTTTGCTTGGTTTTAGGTATACCAACCACAAAGATAAGCATATGCAACAAGTGAGGTTTTGACACCTAAAAGGGTGGGATATACTAAAAGCTCAAGATCACCATCTTAATGGACAAGAGATTCCATTCCAATAGGCGATCGACCTAAAGTAATGGAATATTATTCCATCTCGGTAATCGGTATTGTATTTAAATGATCCCACGAGCAATCGGCTCACAGTTTCGCATAAACACATACCTCCTAAGGGTAATCCTAAATGTAGCCGGGGTTGAGCCATGGGTGGTGTGTGCGAGTAGTGTAGTGCTGAAGCAATTTAAAGGCATGCACGACAATTTATAATCAAACAGCACTTCTAAAATTTGGCCAAATCACATTCAATCCCAACACCATCCTGCAAAACAAAGGTAAGCACAGACTGCACCCCTTATACCTTGCACCTGCATCACCATTTAACATGTCATTAGTGGAACGTACTTGGGATCTTTACGAGCACAAACACAAGCATATCATTCTATCTAGGCCTAAGTCCACTTAGAATCCTAAGATTCCCTAGCGGAGTCGCCAAGCTTGTTGTGCCATGCTCTTGCGTGCTAGAATTGAGGTATTTTTTACACGGGTCTCTCCCAGACCATACCTCACATGACAGTGGGGTTTATTTGATCTAAAATTGAATTTTGAGTCGCCACTAGTCATTTACAGTAGGTTGACTAGAAACCTAATCGAAGTACGGGAGAAGTACCACGATCCTACGAACTAGAGATTCTGAATAAGGGACTTGGTTACGTTAACAATCCCAAATTGAGACCATTAACGCCCTTTCGGTACCTAAGAACGATATGGCATGTCTAACGTGTCTCACGGATCTCTAAGATCAATTCACTATTCTAATCATGAACAAACAATTAATGTCACATCCTCAATTTCAGTCCCTGGGAAATGACTAGGGTTTAAGTTTGGTAGTTTTTCATTGGAAACCAATTTTTACTTTTGTTTTGGAAAACCCCAGTTTCGGATTCTTTGTACCCCTTCATTTTGTTATTTTTAGGGAGACTTTTGTGATCCGAATTTCCAAACACTTTCTTCTTGAAAGTTTCTCCAAACATCTTGAAGGTTTACATACTTTAATTTCAGAATTTTCGGAGTCCATTTACTATGTTTTCAAGTCCGATTTCATGAACAATGCAAAACTATCCGGTTTTATCATATTTCAAAGATTCATCATTTTCTATATCAGAACATGGGAATCCCAACTTAATGTATTTTGGTGATATTTGAGGACATTCCTGTGCCGAACCTTGAGTTGGATGGAATTATTATGCGTGTTTATCGCGGAAAACCCTCAGAAAATCTTGTGATTAAGTATGGCGTAGGTTGTGGTTTTTGTGCCAATTGATCTATTTTGTGTGACCCGATTAAGCCAAGTCATTTGCATGAGAAACCAGCAAAGTCAGAAGGTTCTAGGGAGTACACGGTTCGGGAAATTGGTAGAAGAATCTAGAGGATAAGGCCTTGACCAAGTCAAAGCTTATCCTTCAAGCATCATTATGGCTTTGATTTATTAAAGTTGGACTTTGGTGGCCTTCATCATGACGCGCAATAAATTAATGAAAACTATGAAGGCCCATCATGATGATAAGTCATCATGACTCTTGACTTTGAGGCACCATCATCGTAACCAACATTAAGGGCCTGGAGTAACGGCCAAGAAAAAGCTTCTATAAATAGAGAAGTCCCCCTCTCTCTCTCTCTCACGCCACTCTCTCTCTCCCCTCTCACGCCTCCCTTCCCTCTCTCTCTCACGTCTCTCTCTCTCCTAGTTCACGCCCCGAGAGCTCCGACCAACCTTCTTTCTTATTTCTTGCTTCGTATTCATGACTGAGAAAGAAAGAAAAAGAAAGAGAGAAAAAGCTCACCGTCTAGCCCGTGTCTCTCTTGTGGTTTGATCAAGTGAGAAAGCCATGTCTAAGGCCGTGTGCTCGTGTTTAAGCCTGAGAACCACCAAGAATCGTCCGAGAGTTGTTGAGACTCACGTGTCCCTCACACGCCTCGTTCTCTAGTTCTTGTTTAATTGTTGTGAGTGAATTCCCTAATATCGGGAAAGGATGTTGAGATGCGTTGTGACATGGTTTGCTTGGACTGTTTCTCAGTCATTTGGTTGGTCGTAATTGGTTCATTTCCTTGGTTTGATCATGTTTCCCGTTTGATGTTGTTTTGAGATAGAACTGAGCCTTGGTTGGTAAAGTGTACATGATGTGGCCATGTGCGATGTTCTCTTGTTTGAACTTTGCTATTGATCTGCCATCGATGCGGGTGTGGTAAGGGCCGACTTATGTTAACAGCGATCGATATATCCTCACTTGATATTAGTATTTTCATTTGCTGAGCCTCCTCGACTCATCCCTCATTGTTTTCCCTTTTCAGGTCTGTAGGATGGCATCTCCCCCAGCCCGCGATGGCAATCCCGTGGAGCATAGAGGCGAAGTGCTCACCGTGATAGATGTTAGAGAATACCGTGCCTATCGCCGAATCACGACGCTTGTGATATTCGATGAGGGCCTAACGGACTTGGTGCCTCATCTGTACGTGGCGTGGTATCGCTATGCGGATTGAGAATGGGTTGGAACCCTATGTGGGTTCAACAGTGCTTTGGCGGTGCGGTCGGGCTGACTCCGGGATAAAGCCACGGGTGGGATGTGAGATGGCCAGGCGGATGGGACTGGGGTGGAGGTGAAGAAGCAAGGAGCGAGAAGCCGTAGTGGGTATAGGATAACCCAAGTCAAGATTTACTATTCATAGTCAGCTATGAAATACGTGTTGTTTGCCATGGCCCGAAGGGCTTGTTAAAACATGTTTACATGCATTGTAAACATAAGGTTTGCTCATGATGCTGCTTGTCTTAATCCCGCCATTGTTCTTAATGTGATTGTCCCGAGATATGCTTCCGCTTGTGTGTAAAGAAAGATAAACGGGACATCATGTTTATGATCCCGAGGTAGGGGCGTTACAATTAAGTACCCAAGAAATTAAGTGCACAACCAATGGCAACCCTAATTTGGCCACTAAAAATGAAAATCTAGGAAATACCCAAATCCTAATGAAGCTATAGTAGCTTGTTCATTTCATAGTGCATTTTTTTTTGGGTTTAGGGTTTTTTTAGGGGCTTTTCCCTTAAATTTGAAATTTTCCAAAAATGCCACTTGGTCACTTCCCAAAATTCAAATTTCGCTTTTTTATGGTTGGCTAAGATGATTTTGGGACATTCTGTGAGTTTTCAAAATTTTTAATTTTTTTTATTTCCGAAAATTCAAATTTCACTTTTTATGACTGGCCACGATGATTTTGGACCCTTCTGTGAATTTTTGAATTTTTTGAATTTTTTTCTTTTTTTGGAAAATTTTTTTAAGCCAACAATTGATTTTTTTATGATTTTTTGGAAATTTTTATGAATTTTCCAATCTTTCAATTTTTTATTGATTTTGCAAAATTTTCAAATTTTTTATTTGTATTTTCTTAATTTTATGAATTTTTTTGTATTTTTCTAAATTTTCTGAGAATTTTTTTATTTTTCTGAATTTTTCTAAAATTCCCTAACTTTCTAATTTTCTAAAAAAATCTAAATTTTTTATGACTTTTTTTTTTATGATTTTTCAGATTTTTTTATTTTTTATGATTATTTGAATTTTTGAATTTTTTTAAAATTTTTTAATTTTTCCCGCCGGGAATCAGACCGAGTCGGACCGGCTACCGAACTGGGCGTCGCCTGCGCCAACGCCGGTCACCTTCTCCGGCGGGCATAACACCAAAACGGTCCCGTGTCAAAAGGACTTCATTGAGGCATTTTCCCGAGCATCTGGTGTGCATGGTTCTATGTTTCACGTTTTCAAGGCCACCGGTTTGGGCTCATCGCCGACGACCTTCCGGTGACTATCTTGCCACTCCGATTGGTCCATTGTGAAGCCTATGTGTTCTATTTTCGATCTAGACTAATTGGAACGCCAGCGGACGTTCGTCAACCGGCGAAATTTCGGTCTGAAAAAGCCTAATCCATATCTAACTAAACAAGGAATTTCCAGAACCTAATCTACTACCATATTCGCCCTAGCTGTCTAGATCGCTCAATATGACTTTCAGAACATCAACCAAGGTGAGAGGATACTAACTTGAGTGGCCTATGACCACGGGAACGTACTCCAGCGAGGCTTTGGGTTTTCCGGTGAGGTTCATCAATGGTGGCCAACTCGGTTTTTGATGATTTCACAACCAAAAATGTAATCAAATAACATAATTATGATCAAAGATGAGTTTTGAACATCTAAGAACACAAAATCACGGTAAAAATCACAATAATAGCGAGGCCAAATCAAGTCACGTTTTCTAGAAAAACCATAAGAACCGAGGTGCAAACGATTTTTACCTTCTTTTTAAGTGGATCAAAGGAAGCCTCCAAGTTGAACGATCGACTTGGACATCTTCCTTGACACTTCGGCTTCGCAACGGTGGTCTTGGATTCGCTGGAGGTGTTCTGGATGTGCTAACCGAGGCCGATTTTCAAACCTTCAAGGTTCTATTTGGCTCGGTTGAAGCCGTGAAGGGAGGATCACGGCCTCTTCACGATTCGCTGGCACTCCGCCGTATATGGCGACGCCGGACACTCGTGGGGGGATCCTCGACCCTCTCTCTCTAGATTTGCCTCTTGTTCTCGCTCTTTCTCTCTCTAATCTCTCTCGGGCATTCTCTCGAACATCTTCCCTTCCCCTCCGTCTGTTTTTCTTCTGTTTTTGTTGATTAAAAATCCCGCCCAAAAATCGTTTAAACCAAATTGTAATTGGTTGGGATGGTTAATCGGTGCCAGCTGGACATTTTCTAGCTGGCCAAATCGATAAACACGTGCTCAATTTGCTAGAAATGATCAATAAAGTCTCGGGTCTGAGTTTGTTTTTTCTGAGTTTTGTCCTGTGTTGAGTGAGTCGGGTAAGGAAGAAGAATTGCTCGAGTCGGGTCGGGTTGACCCGTCCGACCTGTCAGTTCCGGTTTTGTATCAATTTGCAAATTAAGTCCGATTTTGATCGAATTTTTCAAATTAAACCCCAAAATTGAATTCCCCATCATATTCCAAACCCAAATATATAATTTGCCCCAATTTTTATTATAATTGTGCCCAAAATTTTCTCATTTTTATATTCAGGTTAATAGGGTTTTGTTTAATTTGATATCTTAATGACCTGATTAGGCAAAATTGATACCAAAATTGAATTACTCACACCTGATTAACCCTAGAAATGATGGTCTCACGTTTCGAAAATTTCATATTGGGCATGATTCCTAATTTGGGTTCAAAATTCTTAATTTTCAATCAAATTTTGAGGATTTTTGGTTCAACTTGGGTTTATTTTTGCCCAATTTTGGGAAAGACATATATCCGATTGAGATTTTTTCAAAATTGACAATGTATTCATGAAATTGGATTTAAAATAAGACTAATGACTATTTTTATGGAATTTTCTGATTCCATTTGCTATTTTTCTTGATTTTATCACTTAATTTGACTAAAAGAAATTAATGAAAAATGCAGAAAAATGCTAAAAAATTATTTTTTGGTTTAGAAATAGGTTTCCAAGCTTGGCCAAGATTCTTAGATCTAATTTTGAAATTTTTGAAAAATTAAGAAAAAATGAGCTAAAAATTAAGTGTCAACAAATAGTAAAGGAAACACCGTGATACCCAAAATAATGAAGCCATTTATATAAACATATAGTTAACCACAGAAGATACAATATAGAAGCCTTACTAGAGACCACTTCTACGGACCACACACAAGCAAAAAGGATTGGGTGGTTGGTTAGCTTAACTTCTCTACTCAAAAGAAGGCATTCTAAAAACGGGGGCTAAACCTATCATCAATCCCCGTGGTACCCCAGAGGCATCCTCGGGTTAGACAACGAGTAATCCGTGTCGGGGTATGAGACTTCTAGATCGGTGTCAGGATCGGTAACGGCCCCGCCGAGAGGATCTATCTCCATGGGATCCCACTCCTCAACTCCTCCTGCACTACTATAAGGGCCATCGAATCCTCGAAGAGGACAGAACAAAACATCCCCCTCACGATAGAACCGTGCCAAAAAAGTATGTGCCTTCCATAGAGCAAAACCTTCATCTACCCAAACCGTCGTGGTATGCCTTCTAGAGACCCTATCCTCTCCTACAGGATACTCCACTAACATATGATCCATGTCCATCGGGACACCAAAACGTCGAGGAGGGCCATTCATGGTTGGGAGTCTTAAATGGTTAGAATGCAACAATGAGAAAATCTCAATAAGTAAACTCTCTAAGCCTCGCTTAGGTTAACGCGTACTTCTGGATAATCCTAAACATTCAATTCTAGCATCTAACATGCCATGAATAACCACAGGCGCCCTTACCTCGCTTTGGCACAAACGCAAACCCTGCACGTTAGAATTCATCATAGCATGGCAATTGCTCCTCGAGCACACGAGACAACAATTGCATAAGTATGCATAACATAATTAATAAATCCAGACATAACAACATTAATCTCAAGCATAGCATTCCTCAATGCATGTCGCACCCACAATTGTCCAAATTATTAACGACCCCTCAGGCTACACCAAACCCCCGCCAATCTTCCGATCTAGCCGAGCATTGTCTCGCTACATTGGGCACGGTAACGTCTGGAATCGAACACCCCCCGGCAAGTCGGGTACCAAACGGTATTCCATGAAGGAGCATCGGTCCGGCCTCTACCACGACACAACAACATCTAGAACTCCTACCTAGACAGCATTCAAACTCCCGCCGGGCATCGTCTAGAACCCTTGCCTAGACGAAACTTGTCATGACCATGCACGCAATCCAACACTCATTACCAATTCTTATCTTTGTAAATTAGCCAAAAGCAAGTGTTTATGACGTGCAAATCTCTATTAACGAACATGTCATGAATCACATTTAAATTCCAACATGAATAGCATGCCTAATCCGTGATGAACCAATTCAGCCATTAAGCAAACCGAACTCAGCCAAGGAAGTACCACTTCGGTCACTAATCAAACCACCAAAGACAATCAGCCACAATTAAGCAAATTCACCATGATTAATCAACATAATTAGCCATTACACTAACACAAGATCAGCCACTAAACCGAACCACAATGGCCACTAATCCAAACCCGAAATCAGCCGCCATTCAGTCCACAAATCGATCACATAACCGAACCGAAGTTAACCACTAATCAACCAAGAATCAACTAATCAATGACCCACAATTCAGCCATCGAATAACTCCTAAGATCAGCCAATATGCAGTCCCTAAACCAGCCACTAAACAACCACTAATTAGCCCCTAAACACATCCATTAGTCACCCATTGTCCTAACCAAGGTTTAGGGGTTTACTTACTAAGAAAACCTAGGCAAAACCAAGCCAAAGAAGCAGCAATAGCCACGGTAAGGTGGCGAAACAGCAAACAGCTCTGGCGGTTTAGCTCATTTTTTTTCATATTTTTGAAAACCTCAAAATTAGGATTAGGAATCTTGGCCAAGCCTAGAAACCTATTTCTAGACCAAAAATAAATTTTTTATAATTTTTCTTTAATTTTTTTTAGTCAAAATAAGAAAGAAAATCAAGATAAATAGAAAATGAAATCCGAAAATTCCATAGAAATAGTCATTAGTCTTATTTTAAATCCAATTTCAATAACACATCACCAATTTTTGAAAATCTCAATCGGGTATGTGTTCTTCCTAAAATTGTGCAAAATAAAACCCGAATTGGACCAAAAATACAATTAAATCTTTTCTAGTCATTTTTAAGTCATAGTGTCTTCACAACAAATGATTCTGAGACCTTGAATTACATAATGGTCGGTCCAATTGCACAATTTGTTGAAGAAATAAAAAAGCCCCAAAAATTACGAATTTTGAGCCCAAATTGGGAATCGTGTCCAATTCAAAATTGTCGAATGTTCGTAAAATTCTGCGCATGTCAACGAACATGTTGAACAAGTAATATAATGATGAGAAGAGTATCGTCCCACAAAAATTGATGATAATAAACCAATTAAATATTAAATTGGACTAATTCTAAAATTTATCTAACTGATCAAAATATAATTAAGAATAAATAAAAATTGATAATTTTTTAAAAAAGAAATTTTATAAAATAAAGGCAGATAATCAATCAAGTAAAATATGTTAGAGCATCCGATTTCACTATAACCACTAGATATGAATTTCGAATCACTATGCATACAAGAACAATATCAAACATGTGATAACGGAATTTCCTAGTCTATTTACTATCCTATCTCTAGGTATAGCAAACCTACTCAGTTTATCAATTCACTATATTTCTATGTGAATTTAAATAAACATAAGCGCATTAAAATCTGTGAATATTCCCGGTTTACAATGAATCTTTTGGACCACCTTATCACCGAAAGCTACACAAATAACGTGGTATATTTCTATCCACATTTAATTCATGGTTATATATTATAAGGAGCAATTGCATATTATTACTTCTCAGTCTCAAACATGCACATCAGATCATTCAAGTAGTGGCCAGTCACCTAAACGCATTAAGCACAATAATATATAACTCACATGAATAAAATTACTTGCAAAGCATACAAAAACATGAAATTCATATAATCATGATTAGGCTACATCGTAGCTCTAACAAAGAAAATTAGAACATAATAAAAGAAGAAACGAAAATAGAAATTAAATCAAACATCTTGAATCAAAGAACAAGAATTCTGTCACCACTTTTGTCTTCTCTTCAAAATACTTGAAAAAACTCTTAGAACACTGAAAACAAAACCGATCTCTCTCTGACCTTCTATGTTCCCCCAAGTTATCCTATTTATATAATAACATCCAAGACTCCTCTTACAAGGCAATTACTTCTTCTTTTTTCGCATAAAATTAGGAAATAAATCGCAGAATTCCCAATGTGATATCCACCTTCTAACTCTTCTCTGGGTCGCATATTCCTTTCCTTCTTTTTACCATATTTTCCTTATTTTCTCCATATCTCAATATTCTACATAAACAAGGAAATATTAAGTAAATAAAAGGAAACCCAAATATATTCTAACAAATTTTGCATTATTTATTGCCTAAAGTAAGTAAAATAACTCTATTTTTATAGAGTTATCAAACCCCCAAACTTAACATTTTGCTAGTCCTCGAGCAAAAGCAAGATATAAGACATACTCAAGCTAACAGCCCCCTCCATGACTTCCTTCCATAATTGCTCAAAATCACAATTCAAAGAAAAACACAAATTTCATCCAAACATTGAAATAGATTCATAAGTTAAAATCGATTCTAACTATGTGATCCAAGTGTGTGTGTGAGTCCTCATCTTTTCGAATTATATGCAATCCAAATAAGTTCACATTGGTATGCAACCTCTCAAAAACTCTTTATAATTATAACCAAATCTCATAGGTTTGCTTTTCATTCCTCTCTCCACTAATATAAGCTAATCATCCAACCAAAAATCAATAGGACTTTCCTCAGGTTGTAATGTAAGGCTAGGCTAACGGTGAGATAATGATAAATTTAAGCTCAAATCACCCATGAACACATTGATTTCTAGGATCTAATTAGAGCACATGTCACTATCCCCAATTTCACATCTTCAAAATAATCTTTCTGCCACTACAGATCATCATTCTTCCTCTTTTTTTTTTCTCTTTTTTTTCTTCATTGCTTTATGGTGGAGTTCCTCCCTAAGTCCCTCCTAATATAACGTGAACATTCCCAACCCATTGAGTATCCAAAAGGCTCACTCAATTGAAAGTTGGATAAGGAACCATAAAAGCAATATTTTCTTTTTCTCTTTTTTTTTATTTTTCTTTTTCCTTTTTTTTTTGAAGAAGATACACCCAAACAACCATAGCAATCAAATTATTTCCATGCTCCACCCTTCCTCCCAAATTGCTATTATGCTCAAATAAACTTTTATCCTAAAAAAATCAACATGTTCATGGGGCGTGGGACAATGATATAATTTGGCAAAAGGTAAGCTCAAAAGTACGTGGGTGCCAATAAAAGATTGGACAATAATTAAGGCTCAACGGGGTGACTATGGATAAATAAACAGGGTTGGCTTAAAAGGCTCAATCGATCCAAAAATTGCCTAAATCATTTTCTCAGTTAGATGTAGCCTAGGATTTCGCCTCAAGAGAAAATCAAACAAATTCTAAGATTTGGGTGAGATCTAAGAAAAGCACATACTTCACATGAATGTTCTCTAGATGTACACACTACTCAAAAATTAAGGACTTCTAGTGCTCAGTAAGTGGATCGACATTATCATAATCAAAATTAACTCACATATCATTCGCAAGTTTGAACAAAATTTAAATTTTCCTAAGAATCGCAACAATTCACAACAAGGAATGCAACAAAAAAGACAAATTCGGATTTAGCAAAAAAAATTGAGCAAAAATTTTGTCTCCCCCCAAACTTGAATGAAGCATTGTCCTCAATGTGAAAAACAAAAGAAACATAGGAACAAGAAAACTCCCCTTGCTGTAGGATACGTCCATAGATGGTTTTGATGACTAAACTCCAAAAAGGTGATCCTTCAAGAAAGAAAATTAACCTGGATAAAAATTATTAATTATATATATATTTTAAAAATGAACGTAAAAATTAATGAAGAAACATAATAAAAATGCTTGGGTTGCCTCCTAAGAAGCGCTTGCTTTATAGTTTTCAGCCAAACTATCTCAGATGTCGCTATTCTGGAGGATGAAGTTCAATAGTGGTCTTCTGTTTGTTGTAACCACCTTCGAAGTAGGGCTTCAAACGTTGACCGTTCACCTTAAATGTGCCTTCGGTATCATGTGCAACTTCAACTGCTCCGTATGGAAATACCTGTGTGACTGTATAAGGACCAGACCATCGAGAACGTAACTTTCCTGGAAAAAGTTTAAGACGAGAGTTATAAAGTAAAACTTTTTGACCAATTTCAAACTCTCTTCTGAATATGTGTTTATCATGCCATCTTTTGGTACGCTCCTTGTACATCTTAGCATTTTCATAGGCCTCATTGCGAAATTCCTCCAATTCATTTAGTTGCAACAATCTTCTTTCACCTGCAGACTGCATGTCAAAATTTAAAAATTTTAATGCCCAATATGCTTTGTGCTCTAATTCCACCGGTAGATGACAAGCCTTCCCAAACACTAGCCTAAAAGGAGACATCCCAATTGGGGTTTTAAATGCTGTCCTATAGGCCCAAAGTGCATCATCCAGTTTCATTGACCAATCTTTCCTAGAGGCATTCACTGTTTTTTCTAAAATTCTCTTGATTTCCCTATTTGAAACCTCTACTTGACCACTAGTTTGAGGATGATAAGGGGTTGCGACCTTATGTGTGACTCCATACTTACTCAAAAGTGCTTCAAACTGTTTGTTGCAAAAGTGTGTCCCCCTATCACTTATGATTGCCCTAGGAGTGCCAAATCGCGTAAAAATATTTTTCTTCAAGAATTTGACAACGGCCTTAGCATCATTTTTTGGTAATGCTACAGCTTCTACCCACTTAGACACATACTCCACAGCCACTAAAATGTATAAATTATCATAAGAAGATGTAAAGGGTCCCATAAAATCAATACCCCAAACATCAAATAATTCACACACAATAATGTTGTTTAAAGGCATCTCATTTTTTCTAGAAATATTTCCAGTTCTCTGACATCGGTCACATGAAGCTACAAAGGAGTAAGCATCTTTAAAAAGTGTGGGCCAATAAAATCCAGATTGTAAAACCTTAGCTGCAGTTTTGGTAGCACCAAAATGACCACCTGCCTCTCTGTCATGACAATGATGCAGAATATTTGCCATTTCTTCGTCTGGAACACATCTCCTTATGACTTGGTCTGCACATACCTTAAAAAGAAAAGGTTCTTCCCAAAAATAATTTTTAACATCAAAAAAGAATTTTTTCTTCTGTTGATATGACAATTCAGGAAGAAGAATATTACTTACTAGATAATTCACAAAATCAGCATACCAAGGAATTTTTGTGGATTTGATGGAAAAAATTTTCTCATCAGGGAACTCTTCCATAATTGGACTTACCTCTTCCTTTAAATTCGGAATTCTTGACAAGTGATCTGCAACTAGATTTTCAGTCCCCTTCTTATCTTTGATTTCCAAATCAAATTCTTACAGCAATAGAATCCACTTGATTAAACGTGGTTTTGATTCTTTCTTTTCAAGTAGATACTTAAGAGCAGAGTGGTCAGAATAAACTATAACTTTTGAGCCAATTAAATAAGAACGAAATTTATCAAAAGCAAAAACTACTGCCAAAAGTTCCTTTTCTGTTGTGGCATAATTCAATTGAGCTCCAGATAGGGTGCGACTTGCATAGTATATGGTTCGAAAAATTCCATCCTTTCTTTGTCCAAGTACGGCTCCAACAGCCGAGTCACTAGCGTCACACATCAACTCGAAAGGTAAATCCCAAGTAGGCGCAGTCATGATAGGGGCCGAAATTAACTTCTCCTTCAATGTGTTGAATGCCTGCAAACAATCATCAGAGAAGTCAAATTTAGAATCTTTTTCCAACAATTTAGAAAGGGGTCTAGCAATCTTAGAAAAATCTTTAATGAAACGCCTATAAAATCCTGCATGTCCCAAAAATCCTCGAACAAGCTTCACAGAGGTAGGAGGCGGCAGTTTTGAAATAACTTCAATCTTAGCTCGGTCCACCTCAATTCCTCTTATAGAGATCTTATGACCTAACACAATCCCTTCCTGCACCATAAAGTGACACTTCTCCCAATTCAAGACAAGGTTAGTCTCCTCACATCTTTGTAACACCAAAGCTAAATTATTCAAGCATGAATCAAAAGATGAGCCAAAAACAGAAAAATCATCCATAAATATCTCAATATATTTTTCCATCATGTCAGAAAAAATAGCCATCATGCATCTTTGAAAAGTAGCAGGCGCATTACAAAGACCAAAAGGCATCCTCCTATAGGCAAAAGTACCATAAGGACAAGTAAAAGTAGTTTTTTCTTGATCCTCAGGTGCAATAGGGATTTGATTATAACCAGAATATCCATCTAAAAAGCAGTAAAACTCATGCCCTGCAAGTCTCTCCAACAATTGATCAATAAAAGGTAAAGGAAAGTGATCTTTACGGGTGGCATCATTCAATTTTCTATAATCCATGCAAATACGCCATCCAGTAATGGTTCTAGTCGGAATTAATTCATTATCATTATTTAGTTGAACAGTCATACCTCCTTTTTTTGGAACAACTTGCACAGGACTTACCCAGGAACTATCAGAGATAGGATAGATGATCCCTGCATCAAGTAACTTAATTACCTCAACTTTCACCACTTCTTGCATTTTCGGGTTCAAACGCCTCTGAGGTTGGATAGTGGGTTTATATTGTTCCTCCATCAAAATTTGATGCATGCAAATTGAACGACTAATTCCCTTGATGTCAGCTATTTTCCATCCAATTGCACCTTTATGTTCTCTCAATACTCTAAGCAGTTTCTCCTCCATCAAATCTGTCAAAGAAGAAGATATAATTACTGGTAAAGAGGAAATTCCATCTAAATAAGCATATTTCAAATGAGAAGGTAAGGGTTTGAGTTCAAGAATAGGAGGCTCTTCAATTAATGGCTTCGTTGTGTGTTGTCCCAACTCCTCAAATTTTGTTGTCTTAGGCCTTGAATATGTTGGATTTGCCTCCATAAAATTTGCGTACTCCATTATCTCCTCATTCTCAATTTCTCCGTCTTTTGGTTGAACCAAACATGCTTCAAGTGGATCTTTAAAAATATTTTCTTGAAAAACATTATTCACCAACTTGTCAACTGTCTCAACTCTAAAACAAGAATTATCATCATAGGGATATTTCATTGCTTTAAAAACATTGAAAGAAACAAGATCATCTTGAACTCTAAGAATCAACTTCCCTTGTTGTACATCAATAAGAGCTTTTCCTGTTGCTAGAAAAGGACGACCTAAGATAAGTGGTACCTCAAAATCTTCCTCCATGTCAAGAACTATGAAATCTGCAAGAAAAATAAACTTGTCAACTTTTACCAATATATCTTCCACAATACCTCTCGGATATTTAATTGATCGATCAGCCAGTTGAAGCGACACTGTAGTTGCTTTTACTTCACCCAATCCTAATTTCCTGAAAACAGAGAAAGGCATCAAATTAATACTTGCACCTAAATCAAATAATGCCTTTTCAAAGTAAGAATCTCCAATAGTGCAAGGAATTATAAAACTCCCTGGATCTTTTAACTTCGGAGGTAATTTATTTTGTAGGATGGCCGAACATTCCTCATTCAACTTCACAGTTTCGTAATCCTCTAGCTTTCTTTTGTTTGCCAAAATTTCCTTCAAAAATTTTGCATAGCTAGGCATTTGCGCTAAAGCATCTGCAAAAGGAATATTAATGTGCAATTTTTTAAAAACATCAAGAAATTTAGAAAATTGCTTATCTATTTTGTGCTGCTAGAGTCGCTGAGGGAATGGAATTGGCGGCACGTATGGCTTGGGATTATCTGAAAAGAGTTTGCTCTTGCCTATCTCCTTTGGTTGTTTCTTGACCTCTTCTTCTTTGTCTTTGGAAATCTCTTGTTTGGTATCTTCTTCACCCACTTGTTTACCACTTCTCAGGATTATAGCTTTCGCATTTTCAATTGGATTTTTCTCTGTGTTGCTAGGCAAAGAACCCTGTTGTCTCCCAGACATCATGTTTGCTAACTGCCCCAATTGCATCTCCAGATTTCTGATTGAAGCCTTTTGATTCTGAAATCTCACATCTGTGCTCTTGATGAAGTCCTGAGTAGTGTTGGCAAGTTTTGTGACTATATCTTCTAGACTGGACTTTGTCTCTTCTGGTTGTTTGAATCCCAGTGGCAGTCTTGTCACATTTTGATTATTCCATGAAAAATTTGGATGATTGCGCCATCCCGAATTATATGTGTTGGAGTAGGGATTATTCTGTGATCTGTTAAAATTCCCAACAAAGTTAGCATTTTCATTAGATTGAGCAAAAGTGTTACCTACCTGACAGTCTGTGCTAACATGTCCTCCACCACAGAAATCGCATGTCATATTTTGAATTTTCATGCCTGAAACACTCATATTATCTATCTTTTTGTTGAGTGCTTCAATTTGTGCAATGATTGCCGTGAAAGCATCCACCTCATGAACTTTGCTACCTTTTCGCACTGATATCCTCTCAGTAGGCCACTGATAACTATTGGATGCCATCTTCTCTAATAAGTTGTAGGCTTCTTCTGGTGTTTTATTATTCAGAGTTCCCCCTGCAACTGCATCAATCATAGAACGGAGATTTGTACTACACCCATTATAAAAAGTTTGTACCTGCATCCATACGGGTAATCCATGATGTGGGCATCTCTTAAGAAACTCCTTGAATCTTTCCCATGCTTCATACAATGATTCATTATCCATCTGCATAAAATTAGTAATATCGTTACGCATTTTTGCAGATTTTGCTGGTGGAAAGAATTTACCAAGAAATTTTTGGGCCATATCATTCCATGTAGTGATCGATCCTGCAGGAAGAGAAGAGAGCCAACCTTTAGCTTTGTCTCTAAGAGAGAATGGAAATAATCTCAATCTAATAGCATCATCTGAAACTCCATTATATTTAATTGTGTCACAGATTTCAAGAAAAGCATCGATGTGAGCATTTGGATCATCGCTTGGTAGCCCACTAAATTGCACTAATTGTTGAAGCATCTGAATCAGTGATGGCTTGATCTCAAAGTTGTTTGCTTGAATTGCAGGTCTCCTGATACTTGATGTGGTGCCCTCAATTGTTGGTGCAGCATAATCTTTCAAGAATCTACGTTGATTTCTACCAACATCAACTCCCTCCATCTTTTTAATGTGATTTCTCTGTTCTCTCAGTCGCCTTTCAAATGTGCGTTCGATTTCTGGATCAAACTAAGTAAGTTTTCCTTATTGGCTATGTGTCATGCACCAATGTATACTCTGAAAAAAAAATAAAAATAAAAGCTAGATTAAACTTAGAATTATCCGGTATCAATATTAATTGGTATTAAATAAACAATCCCCGGCAACGGCGCCAAAAACTTGTTCGTAAAATTCTGCACGTGTCAACGAACGTGTTGAACAAGTAATATAATGATGAGAAGAGTATCGTCCCACAGAGATTGATGATAATAAACCAATTAAATATTAAATTGGACTAATTCTAAAATTTATATAACTGATCAAAATATAATTAAGAATAAATAAAAATTGACAATTTTTAAAAAAAGAAATTTTATAAAATAAAGGCAGATAATCAATCAGGTAAAATATGTTAGAGCATCCGATTTCACCATAACCACTAGATATGAATTTCGAATCATTATGCATACAAGAACAATATCAAACATGTGATAACGGAATTTCCTAGTCTATTTACTATCCTATCTCTAGGTATAGCAAACCTACTCAGTTTATCAATTCACTATATTTCTATGTGAATTTAAATAAACATAAGCGCATTAAAATCTGTGAATATTCCCGGTTTACAATGAATCTTTTGGACCACCTTATCACCGAAAGCTACACAAATAACGTGGTATATTTCTATCCACATTTAATTCATGGTTATATATTATAAGGAGCAATTGCATATTATTACTTCTTAGTCTCAAACATGCACATCAGATCATTCAAGTAGTGGCTAGTCACCTAAACGCATTAAGCACAATAATATATAACTCACATGAATGAAATTACTTGCAAAGCATAAAAAAACATGAAATTCATATCATCATGATTAGGCTACATCGTAGCTCTAACAAAGAAAATTAGAACATAATAGAAGAAGAAACGAAAATAGAAATTAAATCAAACATCTTGAATCAAAGAACAAGAATTCTGTCACCACTTTTGTCTTCTCTTCAAAATACTTGAAAAAACTCTTAGAACACTGAAAACAAAAACGATCTCTTTCTGACCTTCTATGTTCCCTCAAGTTATCCTATTTATATAATAACATCCAAGACTCCTCTTACAAGGCAATTACTTCTTTTTTTAGCATAAAATTAGGGAATAAATCGCAGAATTCCCAATGTGATATCCACCTTCTAACTCTTCTCTGGGTCGCATATTCCTTTCCTTCTTTTTACCATATTTTCCTTATTTTCTCCATATCTCAATATTCTGCATAAACAAGGAAATATTAAGTAAATAAAAGGAAATCCAAATATATTCTAACAAATTTTGCATTATTTATTGCCTAAAGTAAGTAAAATAACTCTATTTTTATAGAGTTATCATCGAACCACAAGACCATCATTTCTAGAGTTAATCATATGTGGGTGATTCAATTTTGGAATCAATTTTTCCTAATCAGATCATTAAGGCATTGAATTGAACAAAGCCCAAATAACTAAATACAAAAAACTAAACATCCTCGACATGATTATGTCAAAAATTGGGAAAAATCACATATTTGGGTTTAGAATGTTAGGAGGAATTCAATTTTGGGGTTTAATCTGAAAAAATCAATTGAAATTGGGCTTAATTTGAATTTTTAGTCAAAACCGGACTTACCGGGTCGGCCAGGTCAACCCGACCCGACCCGACCCGAGAAACCTTCTTCTTCACCCGGTTCGCCCCAAAGCACAATAAACCCAGAAATATCCTCTCGGACCCGTGACTTTGCCGACCTTCTTCGGTCAAATAAACATATGTTTGACCCAAATGACAGTAGGAGAATCTCCAGCTGTCGTCAGAGATCAGTTATAACTGATCGGAAGGTAGTGGAAACAGAATTTGAGAGGAAAATTGATCAAGAAAAGAGGAGAAAAACATTATCGCGAGAAGAGAACACGTTTGACGTTATGCTAGAGAGACAGAAGAGAGAGAAAAGGAGAAAAATAGTGTAAATTTTAGAGAGAGAGAGAGAGAGAGGAGTAGAGATCCCTAGATCGAGTGATCGGCGCTGGCTGATTGATCATTCAAGGAGATCTCCTCCTCGGGTGACCAGTAAAAGTCTTATCGCGAAGCTCTGAAAACTGCAACTGACCAGAGCATCCAGAGCTCATTCTGTGAATCCAAGACCACCAGGCTGAAGCTCAAGTATCAAGGAACGACTCCATAAGCGCGGATCAATTCGGCAATTCCTCCTGATCATCGAACGAAGAAGGTAAACATCATTTTTTTTTGGTAAGGAAGAAGGTAAACATCGTTCATAATCACTGTTTTCTAGAATTTCCAGAATTGAGTTTTAGTTCTAAAACGAAGGTTCATGCGATCTTGTTGATGATTTTGAGCATTTTTTAGGTGAAAAATTGTTTCTAATCCCTTTTTGTGTTACTTGATTGCATTTTGGGCATTAAAAAATGCATAAACCAAGTCGGCCACCCCATGAACTATCTCGCTAGAGCTTGGATGATCTCGCCGGAACATGTCCCATGGCCGTAGGCCGTTCAAGTTAGACTTCTCCAACTTTGTTTGTTGATTTGGTGTTGATTAGGACCGAGTTAAACGGCTAGGGTGAGTAGGATAGTTATTTGAGTTCTGGAAATGCAAGTTTTAGTCAGAAAATAGTTTAGGCTCTTCGGGCTTGAATTTTGCTGGCCGGCAGAGGTCAAGCGATGAACTGAATAGGTCGGGTTAATAGTCAGTGATAAGAGGATGACATCGAAGCAAAAATTAAAGCCGAAAAGTTGTCGGAAGGTCGTCGGAGAAAGGCTCAAAGCCACGTCCTCGAAGACTGAAAACAAGAAACTATGCACACCAGTGCTCGGCGAAATGCCGAAGAGAAGAATGCATTAAACGGGGCCGTTTTTAGAGCTATTTCTCGCCGGAGAAGACGACTAGCGACCGGCGCCGGCAATGCACAGTTTGGTTTGGCCGAACTGGGTTGAACCGGGCTGATCCGATTCAATTTCCCGGCGGGAAAATTCAAAATAAAAAATTCAATAAAAATAAAAAAATTGGAAAAATCAATAAAAAATAGAAAAAATAAAAATTCATGAAAAATCAGAAAAAAATAAAAAATTCGAAAATCCATAAAAATTTCCAAAATTCAGAAAAAAAATTTAGAAAAATAGTAAAAATCAATTCTAGGAAGGATTAATTCTCATAAATTCAATTTCCGAAAAAAAATAAAAAAAGTCAAAAATTTTAAATATAAACAGAATGGTTCAAAAATATCGTGGCCAACCTTTATAAGTGAAATTTGAATTTTTGGAAGTGCCCAAGTGGCATTTTTAGAAAATCTAAAATTCAGGGATTATAACCCCTAAAAAATCCTAAAATCCTAAAAAGACACAAATCATGAAATGAACAAGCCTTTAGGGCTTTATTAGGGTTTGGATGTTTTGGTTGGATTTCATTTTTAGGAGACTCTTGTGTTCATGATAAGAAAAGATCTCCAGTGGACAAAGAAAGGGGTGGTGATGCCAAGAAGATCACAAATTTCACAAAAACCTTGAATTCAAAACAATTGAGCCTTTTGAGCATTCATCATAGGTTCTTATGCCACTTGAAAAGATTCTTTACTAGGTGAAAACTTTGATATGAATCTTAATGATTTAATCAGTTTTAAATTATTTTAGGGTTTACTAAAATTAAATTATTAAATTAGAAAAATCCCTAGTGGAGTCGCCAAGCCTGTTGCGCCACACTCTCACGTGCTGTCACTTCTTGAGATTTCTTTTCCTTCAATGTCCATTCGATTCTTTCACCGACCTTCACCAACATGGTGAATGTTTGGCAGCCCGATATATGCAGCTTGTCGTAATACTCAGCTGGTAACGACTTCAAGAAGAGTTCAATAAGCTTATCCTCACTTATAGCTAGTTTTAACTTGTGAGGCTATAGCTTTCCACCTTTGAGCGTAGGCTCTAAATCCTTTGCTTCTACGTTTTTCGGTTTTGATTAAGTCCTCCCAGTTTGGAAGTACTTCGACATTGAATTTGTGTTGGTGAAGGAATTCTCCTGCCAAATGGTCCCATTTGGTAAAATCTTTTATGTTGAGAGTGGTATACCACGCCAGGGCTGCTCCCTTCAAACTATCTTGAAAAGTACTGATAAGGAGAGAAGTGTTATCGGAATATCTTGCCATCTTGCGGAGATAATATTTCAAATGGCTTTTATGGAAACCAGTTCCATCATATTTATTCACGAACTCCGGTTCTTTGTAGTTTTCTGGAACCACCACCTTTGCGTAAGGTGAGAATTTATCGAATCTTTGAAGCTCATATCCTTAGCTTGCAAGGCATTCTTCAATTTTGGCCAATCATTTGGCCTCCTCTTTATCCTTGGATGTCTTTTTAACCCGAATGTCTTCTTCCAGATCCACTATTTTAGGTGCAGCTTTTGGAGGATTCTCCTGAACTGGTTCTTTACTTCTCATTGGCTCTTCAACAGGTACTTCAGCGGTATTTGCAGCTCCTGGATTTGAAACTGTAGGATAAGATCCCTTCGTAGCTATAATGAAGGCCTTCATTTCTGCCATCATGGCAGCCATTTGCGTCATCTGATTCTCCACTTCAGCTAGTCGAGTGCGAGTTTCTTCCTCGGCCATTTTAATTTGCAAACAGGTTCGGGATCTTTTGCCTTCCGTTGCTAAAAAACCTATCTTTATGAAAACCATCGGGATATTAGAATTGGTGAAATGAATATGAAAACCTACATTCTTTTAATTGTATGGTTTCTTGTGATTAACAAGGATAAGAACTTTTACACAAGTCTTAGCCTTGCATAAAACTTCTCATCAATGTTTTTCTCAAGGAATCATACCATTCAAAGAATTGTAATTCATGGTGATCCCTTTTTTTTAATCATGTTTTGAATTTATCCAAACAGATTTTGAAAATGAGCATTTCATATAAAATCTGAGATTGTTTCACACAATGATTTTAAACTCGAATGAGAATTCTAAATCATCCATTTCTAGGCTTCTTGCTAATTAAAGTAGCTTCCGCCCCGTGGTAATCCTCCTATTCCTTGGCTTGAGATTCCCATTCTTCAACGTCAATCACAACTTCTTCAGGGATGTAAGGCTCAACTCTAGGCACGTGTGGGACAATGTATTCTGGGACTACTCCTCCTCGGGATATGTTGTCATGCTCAATGGAACGTATGGCTCCACATCAATTGGTTGTTTACTTTTCATCCACTTGATGTATTCCTTGGATGCCATAAAATCTCCATGTCTCCTTCCAAGTTCTTTGGCCATTCCATTACTTGTGACAGTGAATTATCTAAAGAAAGGATAATTTTGTGAACCTTGTCTTAAAGATCTTTCTTCTCTTCTTCGGGTATAATTTCACTTGGGATATCAAAGGCTAACTCCTCGGGGTTCCATACCGGTGGGACTTGTTGAAGCATCCCAAATTATCTGACAACTCTCAAGGGACAATAGGCGGCTCGCCCATTCAGCCCGAATAATGGTACCACGTTCCCTTCTTGGCTAGTAATCCTTGCCTTGTCAATCTTTGGCCATTTAATCCGCCATTGGATTCGTTGGAGGGAAATAGTACAAAGGAAATTAGCCAAATCTAAGAAAGATTGTTTAGGTAATTTTTGTTGAATACGAAGGTATCGTTCTATGGGATTTATCGTTAGGCAAATCTTACGAATACTCATGGAATGACACCATGGTCGAATATGTGAGATGAACTACAGAGATAGGAGACCCGTAGAAGCTTGAAAGATTCCCTTTCCATGATTTTGATATGTGTTCAAGGAAATGATGGTTTGGGCAAAAAGCATATTAGAGAAATCCCATTTGAGACATGCTTGCCTCGCGATTATTGCAACTAAAGGGTCAAATCCTGTTCTAGATACGGAGAATAGAACGAAGCCAAAGAAGGCTAGAATGAAAACCCGAGCCGAAGTGTATCCCATTTTCGTAGGAAGTTTGGAAAAATTGGTTATTAGAAAGGATAATGGAAATCTACCCATGTTTGACTTGATTAACTTTTCGATTTTGGAAACTTTGAGGTTAAGGAATTCTGCAAGAATGCTTATGGGATTAAATCCAATGGGTGGACGACCCCAGGCTTGGAATCAATTCCAATGGCTGCTTGATATTCTTCCAAAGTCGGTATCAATTCATACTTTTCAAATTGGAAGGTGGCAGTGGAAACTTCCCAAAAATGCGCCAAAGCTTGAATTAAACTGACTTGATGTTCCGCATGGATCAAGTCTAGAAGGTATCCCAACCTATCTTGAACATAATCTTGGTTATCTTTTGTCATGTCCTTCCATCAAGCCATGAACTCTTTTTGTGGAATGCGAACCGCTTGGATGTCTAATTTTTCCCATCAAGCCTAATCATGCAAAAAAGTTCATTATTAATCATCATGGATTACGCATCAATTTTAAATGCCCCCATTTTAATTATATGTCCTTTTATGGAAAAAACGAAGGTAAAGTACATTTGCATACTTATGACGTAATACAAATGCCACTTCTAATCCACTCATGCCTTAAAAGAGCATATACTTGAAAATGTGAATGAAACCAATGTTTAATGCAAATGCCTTTTGTCATGCTCCATTTTGGCCATAAAGTCATATCCTATGGTTTACAACTTCGAATACATTGAAAATAGACTTTCGGCAAATGGGATTGTACGTGCCACATCTTGAGTATTCAATCTACTTGAATTACATTAAAAATCACCATAGACCTATTCATTCCATCTAAAAATGAAAAATATGACCAAATGGAGCATGTCACCCTATTCATTCATTCTAGTATAAAAAGGCATTTTGATCAAACATTGATTGTTATTTGGGCATTTTTTTAACAAAATTGTGTCAACTAGCTTTGCATAATTGAAAAGATGAGAGAGGAAATGACACTTACTTACTGACACATTTTTGCTTGGTTTTAGGTATACCAACCACAAAGACAAGCATATGCAACAAGTGAAGTTTTGACACCTAAAAGGGTGGGATATACTAAAGGCTCAAGGTCACCACCTTAATGGATAAGGGATTCCATTCCAATAGGTAATCGGCCTAAAGTAATGGAATATTATTCCATCTCGGTAATCGGTATTGTATTTAAACGATCCCATGAGCAATCGGTTCACAGTTTCACCTAAACACATGCCTCCTAAGGGTGATCCTAAATGTAGCCGGGGGTTAGGCCACAGGTGGTGTGCTAAAGCAATTTAAAGACATGCACAACAATTTATAACCAAACAACACTTCTAAAATTTGGTGGAATCACATTCAATCTTAACACCATCTTGCAAAATAAAGGTAAGCACAGACTGCACCCCTTATACCTCCTACGTGCATCACCATTTAACACGTCATTAGTGGAACGTACCTGGGATCCTTGCGAGCACAAATACATGCATATCGTTCTATTTTAGGCCTAAGTCCACTTAGAAACCCAAGGTTCCCCAATGGAGTCGCCAAGCCTGTCACGCCACACTCTTGCGTGCTAGGATGGAGGTATTTTTCTACACGGGTGTCGCGACCCTAAAAAAATTTTCATTTTTCCGGGCTAATGGATTATTAAGATTGAACTTAACTCGGGCCCTCCCAAGCCCTACCAATTCACAACTTAGGGTTTAAGTTCTTAACATACAAATATTTTCATGCTTGGAGTCGCCACTAATCTGTTTGTGGTAGGTCGATTAGAAACCTAAATAAAACATAGGGAGATATGTTTTATTTCTACGAACCAGAGATTCTAAGCCCAGGGACTTGATTATGCTAGATCTAGTCTAACGCCCTTTCGGTACCTTTTCTTTTCAAAAATATTTTGGCATGCAGTTTGGATCCATTTTAACTTAGCCACTAACATGTGAATTGTTCATGCGGGTGCGCAAACCACAAATTTAACACCCAATAAAGCGTTAAATAAATTACAAATTGGAAGAATGACTTACCTCGAAGTAACGCAAGCATTTGCATTGTTAGCTAGAAAATCACATTGACAATCCTAATATGATTTCTAATTAACAAGCAAATCACTCAATTTCTCTTTTTTGGATTTTCACTTATTTAAATGAAATCTATCTATATACAATGACGTGCAAAAATGACATACGAATTAACGCAACCTAGCATGCAAACTATATGTCATGCGACGACATGACCTATTTCTAATGACGAGACAAATGATTTTTTTTGGTATTTTCCTAATGAAATTCGGAATAAAAAAATATGCCTAAAATAACATGCAATCTAATGACTTCCTTTTTTTGATATTTTCTATTAAAATTCGAAATAAAAAAAATTACCCAAATTAAGAATGCAATCTATCCTAATTTAATCTATCCTAAGATGACTCATTTTGGATTTTTTATGAAAATTCGAAATTAAAAAAATGACCTAAATAATCTATTAAGATTAGAATATTACTTAATTTAAACTAGGAAATAGATTATCTCAAGTCCTAATTTAGATTAAATAATTACTCTATCTTCTAGATATATTTAGGATTCCCTAAACATGCAAAACTCTAATTCAAATCCTAACTGATATTTTTTTAATTTTCTGTTTATTTGAAAAAGGAAAGCAATTAAATAAACAAGGATAGCAACCACATTCAAATCAACCACGCGATCCGCCATATTTGTTTCAAACTCGGATTAGGCACAAAAATCGAACTATTGGTCATATCTATAGGGTTATAGATATCGACGGAAAGTCGATCATTCAAATTTGGAAAGCAGATAAATTCCATTATCGTATCCAAATAGTTATGGGTAAGATAATGAAATTCCGTATCGCCGCGTATCGTACCTTAGGGATAAGGTCGGATAGATGTCCAGATACGTTGCTAAATTAGGAAATTTTTCTA
Organism: Syzygium aqueum; assembly: GCA_031216185.1. Lineage (NCBI taxonomy): Eukaryota > Viridiplantae > Streptophyta > Magnoliopsida > Myrtales > Myrtaceae > Syzygium > Syzygium aqueum. The sequence goes on from CM062234.1 coordinate 14,322,254, forward strand.
ATTTGAATATTTAAAAACATTGCAGATATCCTGAACATTATCCTAAGATATCTAGCAAATTGACACGATATTCATGCAACATTCAAACACCCTAAATTAGGAAATTTAATATTCTGAAAATTATCGGATAATAATCTTACCTAATTTGGATAACTTCCAAATTTGAATCGAGATTGGGATTGAGCTCGGGCTTGCGGATCGGAATCGGCGACGTCGGTGACGGGATGGCAAGGCACGGCACCGGCGGGGTTCACGGCGGCATCGGGACAAGGCTGTCCAGAAGTGACAACGGCAATGGCATGGCGGGCGCAGCTGTTCGGACAGCGCACGGGGCAACAGCAACGGCGGGCGTCTCTGGCGGCTGTGCACGTCGGCGGTGCAAGGCATGAACGGCGACGGGAGAGAGCGGGGCTTCGCCGACAAGCAGTTGCGGTGTGTGGCGTTACAGGCATCGGCGGCTGTAGACGGCGTCTTCTTCGATAAGGGTGTTCCGGCGACGGGGCGGTGAAGGGTACGACACGGCGGCGTGAGCGACTCCGGTTGGTGCGGTGGCTTCACCAGCGAGAAGGTTGAGGAGGAGAAGCAGCGTCGAGGACGGCGGCTTCGAGCTATGGCGCGGTGGCGACGGCAAAGGGGCGTGGTGGCGAGGCTCCGGACACAGCGGGACGCCAGCGGAAGGCGGACGCGGTGGCGCGGCGGTCGGCGCGGAGAAGACCGGCGTGTTTTCTCTCTTTTACTCTCACTCTCGCACGTGTCTCTCTCTCTGAATTTTTCTGATATGGAATTGTGTTCTGTCCAAATTCTGACCTAAACATGTTTATACAACTCTAACCTAGGTCAATTTAGATGGGCTTACTAATCCTAATGGGCTTAAGTTTAATTTGATTTAAATGGACTGATTTAACTTGGGCTGAATTAAGCTCAAATTAAAACGACCGAGCCCATTCGACTTGTAATTCCCGGCTCTTGCATTCCGAGCGTGCCGAGTCTCGTTCGATGAAATTTAAACTCGTTCGCCATCGCCAATCCGATGCAAAATGCAATTAAACATAAAATGAACATAAATTACATGTTATGCAATTTAAATATTTTGTTTAGGGGTTGAAAATTTAATCCCTAATTTTCTATGCAAATTACGCTAAATGGTCGGTAAAATTTAAGTGTCAACAGCTGCCCCTCTTTGAAGGTGAACTCGCAGAGGTTGCATTCAAAGACTAAATGATACCTAAATTTCAACTATGCAAATGCAATGAATGTTGTTTTTGTCGGAATTATGAGTCCCATTTATGAAATGCATTAAGAAATGATGCATGCTGACTTGAATGGAAAACATACCTAGAATTACTTACCTGACGGAAGCGAGATAATGCAATTCGAGGCATAACTCTGACTTTGTATGTTGTTTGGCAAATGTCTAGGTTCAGTCCCATAAATATTGCCTGATACATATTGATGAACTTTGGTGATCTGTAATTAAGTCAAAACACATGAAGAAAGCTCGACGTATCCAATCATCATCTGGATTCGCGAGAGCATTTTGTAACGAAAAAAATGTAAAAACGTTATGACCTTTACAAACTACCTATACATCTCTATAGGTATTTGTAAAGATTTAGCCGCTGCGTCTATATCCTTGACTCGTAGGTGCGTCACGGGAGAACTCAAAAGGATATTCCGACCCTTATGAGATACCTATACATCTCCATAGGTACTCATAAGGATTTGGCCGCTTCACTTATACATCTCCATAAGTGAACTACGGGGGAACACCTGAGTTTGAGGGAATATTCCGACCTTTATAGGATACCTATACATCTCCATAGGTATTCATAAAGATTTGGCCGTTTCACCTATACATCGCCATAGGTGAGTCGCGGGGGAATATCCGGGATGGGTAGAGTATTCCGACCTTTATAAGATACCTATACATCTCCATTGGTACTTATAAAGATTTGGCCGCTGTGCCTATATATCGCCATAGGCATATCGCGGGGGAATACCTCGAGATTAAAAAAGTATTCCGACCTTTACAAGATATCTATACATCTCCATAGATACTGGTAAAGATTTGGCCGCTTCACCTATACATCGCCATAGGTGAATCACGGGGGAATCTTCTTGAGATTGTAAAAATCTGTGATTTGGTGAATATAGGGGCTAGCCCGAATATTCGAGGGTTTCTTGACAAAGTACCTGGACATCATCGGAGGTACCTGAAAAGAGCTTGATCAATAGACACTTGAACATCATCAAAGGCATCTAGAGATCGCAACAAAATGATCAAATATGGGACCTGACGATTGCTCGAACAGGTTAGGGATACCTAGATAGTCATAGACATCCAAGGGATAGAGATATACTTACCTGGCGATATCTCCAACTCTGAAGGTGTGTCTCCTGCTAGACACGGTTTTAGGTAACATGTAATATGCATTCGCACACTATCAAGATTACGCACACATGCACTATGATTTCAACTGGTTTTTATGCACGATGATTTTGTCAAACCGGCATTACAAACTCCGCTGGGGAAAAATCATGACAAGACAATCCTAACTCACAAATGGGTGTCTTGAAAATGTCGAATGAGGGACTTTCGATCCGAAAGGGCTTTCACTCATTCTTATTGAAAAAGGCTGATTTTTGAGAATCTCTCTTTCTCACCATCATCATGTCAACAAGGGTTCGAGTATTCTCGCAAGCGGTACGACCTTACCAATTCAAGAGGTCTTTGCTATGACTATAACATGGGCTTGGTCAATGGCTTAACAAAGGGGACTCTTCGAGTCGAGGCTATTGAAAGAACATACTCGGCAATTGTCTCTGGGTTTACACGTCAAGAACCCTACAAAATGAGATAGAAATGGACTTGCTCGCACTTCTTCGAGCTAAGCTTGTAAACATCTGAAATTCTACATTAGTTCAAGTGCCCTAATCTGAAGAGACTTTGCAAGGGACGTAACGTAGGCTAGGTTTATGGGTTAAGAAATGAATAGATCATTAGGCTCAAAATGTGTATGATTGAGGTGAATAAGTTGGTGATCATCTTGATATTGTCACCGGTCTTCTTCTTCACCAGGGATTGCCTTCTCGATAGATGTTCCATTGACTTCAAAAGTTCATCACTTGATTCCTTCGAGACTTGTAAGACTACTGCTCTACTGGGGATGATTTTGACATGTCATCTCCTTATATTTTTATTGGGCATTGGCCTTGCTTTTACCAGGCACACTGCTTTTTCTTGCCCTTTTCTCCCTTTTTTTTTTTTTTCCGACACATGTTTCTTACAATGTAAATGCTAGCCAACTATCTCTGACTGAATGACTTGTCATTGGAACTTTCAAGGATTCCTTTCTTCCATCAACGCTCCAGATACGCTGCTTGAACAATGATGACTTTCGTCTTACCCCAATGTGGGGGATGATCACCAACTGGGTTTATATGAAACAAATTTGCAGGCTCAATTGGGCTTAGCAAAGGATAAAATGTGTATATGATAGAGAAAGAAATGCTCTTCGTCATCCTAAGGCACTTGAACTTCGCGTGAATTCATCTGACAAAGCAACACTCGAAGATTGATACAAGTGAGAGCAAGAAAATTTCTACTCATTTTTCACATGATGATACTGATTTACCTCCAGCTTGCTCCGATGTGGGGTGGTTCTTGACAGGAGAAATTTGAATGAATTTCTCCAAACGTTTAGGCTCAAAGAGGTAAGACAATGGATAACTTGTAGTTTTAAAGTAGAGAAATGAAATGCCTCTTGTCATTTCGGTTGCCGTACCTTTTGCGAGAGAACTCTTTACCTTGCAGACATGGAATTTTTTTTACTCACTGGGGATTAATAGATAGGACTGTGTATAGGATAAGATTTGCCTTCCATCATCCCGATATACCTCATTCGACACATTCAATTCATTTCGCATGAGTTATCAGACTGTCTAAATAGACTTCCCCTTTGAAGTCAATGATACTAATCGACAAAATAACCTTGCAGAAATTAAAGCCAATGCAAACATTCTATCTTGAAATTGATTGAAATCATTTATTCATCAGTGAAATGTTTGTAATTCAGAACATAAAAACGAACAGTGGAAAACTTTTGCTGCAAAATGTCAGGTTTTATCAAGGATACTACATCTTTACAACATCAGAATTAACAGGATTGGAGAACTCACGACCATCCATTTCTGCGAGAATCAGGGCACCTCCGGGAAGCACTTTCTTAACCACATATGGACCGATGTAGTTTGGAGCAAATTTACCTTCGGGAACAGGGAAGATTGGCAGCACCTTCCTTAGGACTAGATCATTTACCTCGAAGTATCTTGGACGCACCTTTTGATTGAAGGATCTAGCTATCCTCTGTTGATAGGTTTGACCGTGGCAGATGGCCTTCAGTCGCTTTTCATCAATTAAGTTCAACTGCTCGTGTCTTTGTCGTATCAATTTCGCTTCAGACAACTCCACTTGGGATAAAACACACAAGGAAGGGATTTCTACTTCGACAAGCAAGACTGCTTCTATGCCGTACACCAAGGAAAAAGGGGTTGCACCGACAGAGGTTCAGATGAAAGTCCGATACGCCATTAGTGCAAATGGCAATCTTTCGTGCCAATCACGATAGTTTTCAGCCGTTTTGGCCAGAATCTTCTTGATGTTCTTGTTAGCGGCTTCAACTGCTCCATTCATTTGTGGACGATAGGGGGATGAATTCAGATGCCGGATCTTGAACTCATCGAACAACTGATCTATGAACTTGTTGTTCAAATTCGTCCCATTATCTGTGACAATAGCCTCGGGGACACTATAGCGAGCGATTATGTCTCGCCTGATGAATTTTACAACATTCTTTGCAGTAACGTTGGCATAAGACGCGGCTTCAATCCACTTGGAGAAATAGTCAATCGCCACCAAGATGAATCGGTGTCCATTCGATGCCTTGGGATTGACCGGGCCAATCACGTCGATGCCCCCACATTGAAAAAGGCCATGGCTCGGACATCTGATGTAACTCCGTGGAGGGAACATTTACTTTATCCCCATGAACTTGGCAGCGATGACATCTTCGAACATGTTGGATGCAGTCATTTTCAAGACTGAGCCAATAATAACCCAGCCTCATAATCTTCTTGGCTAACATGTGGCCATTCATGTGTGGACCACATATTCCCTCGTGCACTTCTTGCATGACTCTAGTGGCTTCATCTACTTCTACACACCTCAGCAGGATCGAATCATAAGACCTTTTGTACAACTTTTCGCCACTAATAAAGAATTTTGAAGCCATTTTCATTATGTACTTCCTGTCGACTCAAGTGCTTCCTTCAGGAAATTCTCGTCTCTAGATGTAACTCATGATGTCGTAATACCATGGCTTTTCATCAGGTTCTCCGGTCACAACCATACAGTAGGCCGATTTTGTTAGGACTTCGATCTTCAAGGGTTCTACCTCTACTCCACTGGTCACTTGCAACATGGAAGATAACGTAGCTAGCGCATCAGCGAACTGATTGTGGGATCTCGACAAGTACTCGAAGGAAATGTCTTCGAATTTTTTTATGATTTCTTCGAGGTGTTCATGATACGGTACTAGTTTGGTGTCTCTCGTCTTCCATTCTCCTACAGTTTGGAGAATAATCAGAGCGGAATCACCAAACACTTTCAACTTGGTTATTCCCATGTCCACTGCGGCTTGGAGTCCAAGGATACAAGCTTCGTACTCGGCTATATTGTTGGTACACGGGAACACCAACTTTGCTGCTACTGGATAATGTTGCCCATCCGAGGATATTAAGACTGCCCCAGTGCCGGAACCAGTCAAGTTCACGGCTCCATCGAAAAACATGGTCCACGCGTCTTCCTTTATTACCAGAATGCGATCTTCTGGGGAATATCTATCATCATCCGAGACTCCATGATTCTCGGCTAACACATCAGCAATTACCTGACCTTTGACTGATTTCTATAGCATCATCTGGACGTCAAATTCTGAAATCAAAATTTGCCATTTGGCTAGCTTCCCTACCAAAGCCGGTTGATTAAGTAAATACTTGATGGGATCATTCTCAGTCACCAGCAAAGTCTGGTAATGCAATATATATTGCCGCAGCCTATGAAGCACCCATACTAGTGCAGCACAAGTCTTCTCGGCTTCAGGATAGTTCAACTCCGAGACGGTAAACTTCTTACTCAAGTAATAAATGACTCGCTCTTTTCCATCTTCAGGATTTTCTGGGCTAGCATCGCTCCCAGGGACTCGCTATGAATCGTGAGATAGAGGATCAAAGGATGGGCCGGGATTGGCGGGACTAACACCGGAGGTTTCATCAAGTATTGCTTCAGTTCATTAAACGCTTCCTGGCAATTATCATCCCATTCCACTTGAGCATTCTTCTTTAGAAGTTTGAAGAACGGTTTAGCAGTTTCAGAGAGCTGGGAAATGAAACGGGCTATATAGTTCAATCTGCCGAGGAGGCTCCGTACTTCTTTCACGGTTGACGGGGGTTGAAGCTCACATATAGCCTTCACTTTAGAGGGATCGACTTCAATGCCCTTACTGCTTACTACGAACCCGAGTAGTTTGCCCGACGTTGCCCCGAATATGCACTTTGCTGGATTGAGACGGAGTTTAAACTCACGGAGTCGGTCGAACAACTTCTTCAAGATATCAACATGACTCTCTCCGGGTCGAGATTTGGCAATCATGTCATCGACATAGATCTCAATCTCCTTATGCATCATGTCATGGAAGAGAGTCACCATTGCCCTTTGATACGTTGCCCCGGCATTTTTAAGATCGAAGGGTATGACCTTATAGTGGAATGTGCCCCCAAGGAGTGATGAATGCTGTTTTCTCCTTATCGCTATCCTTCATTCTTATCTGATTATAGCCCGAGAAACCATCCATGAAGGAAAATAGCTCAAATCCAGCAGTACTGTCTACCAAAACGTCTATATGTGGTAATGGGAAGTCATCCTTAGGGTTAGCCTTGTTCAAGTCGCAATAATCGATGCAAACCCGAACTCGGCCATCTTTCTTCATGACTAGCACAATGTTGGCCACCGAGGAGGGTATTAGGTAACTTCGATGAATCCCACTTTCAGAAGTTTCATAACTTCCTCCTCTATCTTCTTCGAAAGCTCGGGTTTAGTTCTTCATAGCCTCTGTTTCTTGGGCGGCATGCTGGGATTAGGGCAGTGATTCCCTCTATTGCATCGTCAGAGTCTTCTATCACTGGAGGTGTTGGATCATCCATACCTCCCCATCCGTTAGGGACAATATCACGAGGATCAACATAGAAGCTCGGAGGCGCTGAGTACTTCACATAATAGTCGAACTTGCCGCTCGGTTGCCCCAGAGTGTCGATCACTTCTTTCTTTTCATCAGCTTTAAGCGTGCTTTCTATGATCTCTTCATCATCGGTCGCGTCTTCGAGCGGAGGCATGTCTTCAGGCAAAGGATCGAGTTTGTCCTTTCCGGTGTTTAACGTAGCAAACTCTTCGTCCCAATTAATGACAACCTCGGAAATAGTAGAGACGATGCCGGTGTGGTCAGTATAAACGATCAACTCAGCCTGTACCATCCTTGAGATTCTTTCTCTCATGATGGCCAGGGAAAGAACTTCATTACTCGGGTAACAACCAGCTTTGACCAGCTCACTATAGACCTCGGTGGTGTATACCTTGACGTTCTTGATTCGACCAGCATCGAAACAGAATATGGCATTCACATTGCCCGCGTGATCAGGGAGCGGGTTACTCTGAACATTCGACTTGGCGGGTTGGAATGAGAAAGCCTTAGTATCCAGGAGGTTCTGGATTCGATGCTTGAGGATAAGGCAATTGTCGGTTGAGTGTCCCAGCTCGCCCATGTGATAATCGCATTTCTTCGACGGGTCGAAGTTATAGAACTGCTCAGGATTGGGCCGCTTTGGCTCGGTGGTGAGTAAGCCTTTCTTCCGGAGCACTGTCAATACTTGAGACAACGATCCGGGGAGGGGGGTGAATTGCCTCCTGTTGTTCCTCCTCTGAAAAGGTTGACGACCTGTGTTTTGTTGCTGAGCTTCTGCTACTTGGATTGTCGGGACTGGGTTAGTATTCCGCCGGCTCGGTTGGTTATACGTCACATTCACTTCTGCTGCCGGTTCCTTCTCCTTCCTTGCACTGAATCTTTTGGTCGACGAAGATGGTTCCACAAACCACCCATCCTTCAGTCCTATCTCGATCTGTTCGCCTATGAGGATGAGTTGGTTAAAGTTGTCAGCCGGAATGGCCACCATTCGATTACGGTATTCGAACGGGAGAGTCTTGATGAACATCCTCTTCAGCTCACTATCAATAGGTTCTGGGACAACCTGAGTGGCTAAATTTCGCCATATAATGGCGTAATCCTTGAAGGACTCAGTCTTTTTCATCTGAGCGCGCTCGAGGTTATCGCGGGTGGGAGTGATGTCCATTATAAACCTGTATTGCTTCAGAAATGTTTCACTAGCTTCCTTCCAGGTTTTGAGGCTGTTTATCTTTTTCATGAGGTACCAGTTCAGAGCAGGGCCGGTCAAGCTCGCTTGGAATGTATGGATCATCAGGAGTTCATTATCAACGTACAAGATCATCTGTACGTGATACAACTGCAGGTGGGCTTTTAGGCATGTGGTGCCATTGTATTTGTCAAAGTCCGGCATCTTGAACTTCTTTGGGATTTTGATTTGTGAGTATAGGGACAGATCGATCGAAGGTGAATCGTGCGAACCCTCCAGCTGTTTCGCTCTCTCCTTGAGTTTGTTGACTCGCTCATCAGGCTTAGGTTTATTGACGACAATATGGACGAGGTCATCTTCCAAGTCAGAAATATTGTCATCTTCCTCAACATCGACACCTTTTCCACTTTTATGCTTAGGGGCTGATGCTTCAGGAGGTGCTGGTGTCACGCCCCGACCTCCACGGCACGCGACAACCCGTTCGGTGGTCGATATGGTAGTACGATGTCCCAGGACGCGTCGTCATCGACCCGTTACCCCAAAGCAGAACATAAGGCACATGCGGAAGCAAAAATTTAAAACACCCGTACAGAATAAATACGAGACCCAGGGAAAGCAACATAAGAAGAACTGAGGCAACGTACACATCCATAACCAAAAACTGTCAGGACATCCTTACATCATTCCAAATAAAACAACAATAGAAATAGAGTGCAACAAGAAGAGTACTGTCATATGGGTCAGGAGAACTAAGGACTAAGAGAGTCACAGTCAAAAGGTAGAGGGTTCGAAATCCAAAATGCGTCTACCCTCACAACAAGACCAAGCCTAGCCTAGGGCGCCCAATCCGGATCCGAGCCATCGGACTCTGACGAACTTTCGGGTATCTCTGAATCCTCGCTGGGAGTTTCCTCCTCGGACTCTTCGGTGTCCATCGGCTCAGCTTCGTCGACTTCCATTGGCTCCACCACTGGGTTCTCCACTACTGGCTCGTGATCTACACCTCCTAACTCTTCGTCCTCGGCAGGCTCGTACCAAGCGAAAGGACCTATAGTCTCCTCCTCATCCATCTCGGAATCCACGATCTCACCACTCGGACACTGCGGGTCAAGCTGGCCCTCTATGGTGAACGGAACATCCATCGTACGAAGGGGTCCAAACTCGTCTCCAAAACGGTCCCGAAAACACCAGGCTACATACTCATGAACTTCAGGATGTGTCGTACCCACGTCTACACTAATCGCAGAGTAATGCCTCAAGTACACCTCCCCATTCCCCACTGGATGTACAGTCATAATGTGCTCGTAATCTAGGGGAATCCCAAAACGTACCGGGACAGGTGGCTTCGTCATGGACATGGGTCTGAAAGGTTGGGTTATAAAAACCGTGAGACACTTCTCAGTAAGTGAAAACCTCTAAACCTAAACTAGGCTAACATGCATCTCCTGACGGGAAAAACAACCACACACATATAAAGGTGACTTAGGCCCGTAGGCCCAAATCGGCATTCTTATTGACCCTGCAGGTTAGGTAAAACCAATAATATCACTTCACATACGCGGCATCTCCAGTCACACGTGCGTCATACGCATGCTAAAAACCTTTAGTGTCAGTTCAAAATGTAGATCACCGAGTCATACAAATTCACACACTGGCCCATGCATTCATATGCATGCAGATGCCACTAACTTGTCATGCTTACCATCCAACTTCTATGGCATTTCGGCACAAAATTCCGTTCGTATTCCGATTATAAAATAGAATCTACTTAGACACGTCCCATACCGTGCCCAGCGAATTCCATTACATAATCAGACACTATGCATCACACGTTAACCATTTATTTTATTAACTCGACCCGAAGGCCCGATCCGAAGATCCGGTCCGAAGACCACGGCCCGAAGGCCAATCACAACACTCCGTGGCCAGCATAAAGACGCCCCAGGCCCAGTGTCTCTAGCCCGCGTAAACGCATCAGGCGCAACACCGATCTCCTTACGAACCAGAGCCCGCGTAAACGCATCAGGATGGTCGTCATCCGGACATACCGAGCATCGTCCTGCTCCAAAGTGCATGAGGACGGCACACCCCGCGTAAACGCATCAGGGCGAAGAGTGATCACACATTCACACAACCGGTTTTATCTGAACCCCGCATAAACACATCAGGGCGTAATTAGGTGATCACATGTCCATGGCATACACGCATTCTCGCACAATTTCCACAAGCTTCACACTCGGCATACTCAATGCGTGGCCATGCAGTTTCGCACACGAATGCTAGTGCGACATACAATGAGCATAATGTCCCACAATGTATAACACAATTCAATGCCACGAATTCATGCTCAACGACATATTTGGGCATTATGATTTTCATTTAAATCAATAATCAATCACACCCCACAATGGTCGGCCACACAAGCATGCAACATGGCATTGCATAATCAAGCATAATTCACACCCAAATCAGCCACTACTTGGCCCAATCAATTACACAGGGCAGTTCACGAACAAACCACATATTAGCCATACAAGGCCCAATTAAATCCTCAATGGACAGCCACTAATCAGTCCGAGAAAGAAAAACCGAGAATATACAAAATCGGGTCCAAACTGGACAGTTGCACAGTGACAGAAATTCATTTCAAATAAATAGTAAATAAATTCCAAAAATTATGAAATTTTGATATGTTGTACAAAACATCTTGATAAACATTTTCTGTGAAGAACTCAAAACTCAGTTTCAATCTTAAGCACCTCGTTTTGACACTCAAAGCCGGACAGAACCCGGTTCGCTCAAACAGCCCCTCAGACCATCAAAGATACAACTCATTTAGTACCCAAATCACTTTGGAAAGCCCTGAAATTTTTATATGTCATAGAAACAAGTGTTTCTAACAATCTTTGTGAAGGACATTTGTTGAAATAAGGTCTGGAAAATTTTATAAAAATTCGGAAAGGCAAAAAGGTTGAGTGAACAATAAATCGGGCAGTTTTGTGACGGTCTGAAAACCGACTTCCGAATGACCCCAAAAAAATTCCAAAAATTCTGAAATTAAAGTATATTATACTTAAAGATGTTGGGAACAAATTCCATGAAGAACACTTCCTCAGATTCGGCACACAATGGTCACAAAAAAAATAATAAAGCACAGAGATACAGTAACAACCAGAAAACCGAAAATCATCAAACTTGCACCATTAAGCAAATCAAGCTTATACAACCACAAAACCAACCATACACAGCCCCTAATCCCATCTAGAGTGCATAATCATCCTAATTATGGCTTAGAGGAATACACTCACCTAATCTGAGCTCGGGACGACGAGGAATGGCCGCCGATCACCGGTAAACGGTTTAACCGGCGGCACGATTCCAAAGGGTGGCGGTGAGCGGCGACCGGCGGCGGTCGGGCGTGCTCTTCTCCACACGGCCGAGAGAGAGGGAGAGACGGCGGAAATAGAGGGAGGACGAGAGAGAGAGAGAGAGAGAGGAGTGAGAGAGAGAAGTGAGAAGTGAAAGAGAGAAAAGAGAGAGAGAGAAGAGGGGGAGGTGTTGATGGTGGTTTGTAACCGACGTGAGGGGGGAGACGAAGAGTCTTGGTACTAATTGTAGTAAGGTGTAACCGATGCGAGGGAGGGAGACAAAGAGTCTCGGCTTGAAAGGATAGTGACGGGTATCCTCTAAATTTCGGAATACTATTTGGGCTCGGGGGTAAAGTTGTCATTTCTCTCCGATTCCGAGTCGTATTGCCGTTTTTCGATCGGGTCAACCCCATACATGAATGGCCAACATAATTTGATGTCGTTCCTATGAAAACCATCCCGCAAACCCACGAAAATCGGTTTCGAAGTCTGGACTAAATTTCACGATCAAATTTGTCAATTTTCCATTTTCCAATTCTCTTACTAACGGGCGGCCGTTTAGGGGATACGCGTATCGACCTCGGGTTGTCCGATTCGCGACAAGCTCGATTGTCGAGAGAACGAGGCGAATTATCGCTAGTTCCGAGGACATGATCGTCCGGCTCGAGTTCCGAAGATCGGTCCATACTGGCCCAAAAATACTTCCTCGTCGTCCTTCTAAATCAGGCTTATTTCGCGACTAGGCCCATGGTCCACGCACCTATTCCTAGCTAGCCATTCCCATTTGGTCAGTATCCCGAGAGTGATCAGCTCCGGGCGAGACTTACGAAAATGAAATATTGAATAGAACTCGTTTTATTCATTCCAGAGATTGAGTCGAATTTCGGGATGTTACAGCTGGCACAGGGATCGACCGAAGGGTCTTGATTTCAGCGGTCATTTGTTGCATTGCGACAGCAAGTTGCTTGATCTGGTCTTCTATGCCGACAACACGATCTTGCAAGTCGGTTTGATCGGCCATTCTAGCTCTTGACCGTGTGCAAATAGGCGATCATGATCGGTCCGTAGTTACCTAATTTGAAGAATAGAGCATGGTCCGTAGATCATGACCGTGTGTCCTCAAAATGATCGGTCCATGACTCAGTCTAATCGTCCCTTTTTACTCCCATTTTTCATAACATTTTTCATTACTCCATGTATTTGTGAAAATGATGGCAAATTTCTTAGGAAATAATGACTTATGACAGACCTAGGAAAATAATAATAATAATTGAAAGTAATTTCCTTTTAAAGCTTTGGTTTTTTTTTCTTTCCCTTTGAAAAAAATTCAATGATTTTTACTTTCAAAAATTATGATCGACTTAGACCTATCATGGACCGACCACATGTACGAAAAAATAAGTAAATTGCAAGATAAAAGTTCAGAACACTTACTTCACCGGGTAGGGAAATGGCAATCACATAGACATGCACATGAAAGGTGAGGTTCGATTTCTATCTAGACTCTGGCTTGTAAAGTGGAGACGAGAGGATTACCGAGCTAAACTAGTTATGGTGGTGGTTAGGCTGGGATTCCCCTGACTCCGGCTTAGTCAAAGAGCCGACCCGGGTTGCAAAGGGGGCAACCGTGGTGGGTATTCAATGACACCATGAAAGAAAATTCGGGACCGAGGAGGGCGACCAGTACCACATGATTTTGGTCGGGGTATCCACTATCTCAGTACCATCCTAAACCTATGCCACCCAGATCCGGCAGCAGGTAGTGTGTACGGTGTAGTGTAAATATAAGGCATGCACAGCAGGTTATATCAAACAGCGCTTCGTGCATAAATTAAACCATACATCCGAACACCTCCCTGCAAAACAAGGGTTAACAGTCACGCCTCCCCTTATACCTCCCATACTGCAAGAACATTTAACACCTTAAAATGTTAAGGACGTACTTGGGATCCTCGCTGCCAAACAAAAATTATTTTCGAAAAGCAAAATTGGCCTAAGTCCACTAAGAGTTTTAACTCAAATCCCCAGTAGAGTCGCCAAGCTGTCGCGACCTTAAAAAAATTTTCATTTTTCCGAGCTAATGGATTATTAAGATTGACCTTAACTCGGGCCCTTCCAAGCCCTACCAATTCGCAACTTAGGGTTTAAGTTCTTAACATACAAATGTTTTCATGCTTAGAGTCGCCACTAATCTGTTTGTGGTAGGTCAATTAGAAACCTAAATAAAACATAGGGAGATATGTTTTATTTCTACGAACTAGAGATTCTAAGCCCGGGGACTTGATTACGCTAGATCTAGTCTAACGCCCTTTTGGTACCTTTTCTTTTCAAAAATATTTTGGCATGCAGTTTGGATCCATTTTAACTTAGCCACTAACATGTGAGGTGTTCATGCGGGTGCGCAAACCACCAATTTAACACCCAATAAAGCGTTAAATAAATTGCAAATTGGAAGAATGACTTACCTCGAAGCAACGCAAGCATCTGCATTGTTAGCTAGAAAATCACATTGACAATCCTAATATGATTTCTAATTAACAAGCAAATCACTCAATTTCTCTTTTTTGGATTTTCACTTATTTAAATGAAATCTATCTATATACAATGACGTGTAAAAATGACATATGAATTAATGCAACCTAGCATGCAAACTATATGTCATGCGACGACATGACCTATTTCTAATGACGAGACAAATGATTTTTTTTGGTATTTTTCTAATGAAATTCGGAATAAAAAAATATGCCTAAAATAACATGCAATCTAATGACTTCCTTTTTTTGATATTTTCTATTAAAATTCGAAATAAAAAAATTACCCAAATTAAGAATGCAATCTATCCTAATTTAATCTATCCTAAGATGACTCATTTTGGATTTTTTATGAAAATTCGAAATTAAAAAAATGACCTAAATAATCTATTAAGATTAGAATATTACTTAATTTAAACTAGGAAATAGATTATCTCAAGTCCTAATTTAGATTAAATAATTACTCTATCTTCTAGATATATTTAGGATTCCCTAAACATGTAAAACTCTAATTCAAATCCTAACTGATATTTTTTTAATTTTCTGTTTATTTGAAAAAAGAAAGCAATTAAATAAACAAGGATAACAACCACATTCAAATCAACCACGCGATCCCCCATATTTGTTTCAAACTCGGATTAGGCACAAAAATCGAACTATTGATCATATTTATAGGGTTATAGGTATCGACGGAAAATCGATCATTCAAATTTGGAAACCAGATAAATTCCATTATCGTATCCAAATAGTTATGGATAAGATAATGAAATTCCGTATCGCCGCGTATCATACCTTAGGGATAAGGTCGGATAGACGTCCAGATACGTTGCTAAATTAGGAAATTTTCCTAATTTGAATATTTAAAAACATTGCAGATATCCTGAACATTATCCTAAGATATCTAGCAAATTGACACGATATTCATGCAACGTTCAAACACCCTAAATTAGGAAATTTAATATTCTGAAAAATTATCGGATAATGATGTTACCTAATTTGGATAACTTCCAAATTTGAATCAAGGTTGGGATTGAGCTCGGGCTTGCGGATCAGAATCGGCGACGTCGGTGACGGGACGGCAAGGCACGGCACCGGCGGGGTTCACGGCGGCGTCGGGACAAGGCTGTCCGGAAGTGACAACAGCGACGGCACGGCGGGCGTGGCTGTTCGGACAGCGCATGGGGTAGGAGCGACGGCGGGCGTCTCCGGCGGCTGTGCACGTCGGCGATGCAAGGCGTGAACGGCGACGGGAGAGGGCGGGGCTTCGCCGGCGAGCAGTTGCGGTGTGTGGCGTTGCAAGCGTCGGCGGCTATGGACGACGTCTTCTTCGATGGGGGTGTTCCGGCGACGGGGCGGTGAAGGGCACGGCACGACGGCTTGAGCGGCTCCGGTTGGTGCGATGGCTTCACCGGCGAGAGGGCTGAGAAGGAGAAGCAGCGTCGAGGACGGTGGCTCTGGGCTGTGGCGCGGCGGCGACGGCAAAGGGGCGCGGTGGCGAGGCTCCGAACACGACGGGACGCCGGCAGAAGGCGGACGCGGTGGCGCGGCAGTCGGCGTGGAGAAGACCGGCGTGTTTTCTCTCTTTCACTCTCACTCTCGCACGTGTCTCTCTCTCTGAATTTTTCTGATCTGGAATTGTGTTTTGTCCAAATTCTGACCTAAACATGTTTATATAACTCTAACCTAGGTCAATTTAGATGGGCTTACTAATCCTAATGGGCTTAGGCTTGGGCTTAGATTTAATTTGATTTAAATGGACTGATTTAACTTGAGCTGAATTAAGCTCAAATTAAAACGACCGAGCCCATTCAACTTGTAATTCCCGGCTCTTGCATTCCGAGCGTGCCGAGTCTCGTTCGATGAAATTTAAACTCGTTCGCCATCGCCAATCCGATGTAAAATGTAATTAAACATAAAATGAACCTAAATTACATATTATGCAATTTAAATATTTTTGTTTAGGGGTTAAAAATTTAATCCCTAATTTTCTATGCAAATTACACTAAATGGTTGGTAAAATTTAAGTGTCAACAACGGGTCTCTCCTAGACCATACCTCACGTGACAGCAAGGTTTATTTGATCTAAATTTAAACTTGGAGTCGCCACTAGTCATTTACGATAGGTTGACTAGAAACCTAATCGAGGTATGGTAGAAATACCACGATCCTACGAACCAAAGATTCTGAATAAAGGATTTGGTTACGTTAACAATCCCAAATTGAGACCATTAACGCCATTTCACTACCTAAGAACGATATGGCATGTCCAACGTGTCACACGGATCCCTAAGGTCAATTCACTAATCTAATCATGAACAAACAATTAAGCACCTAAGAATTAAATGCGCAATCAATGGCAAATCAATCATAGCAACCCTAATTTGGCCACTAAAAATGAAAATCAAGCAAAACAACCAAACCCTAATGAAGCCCTAGAGGCTTGTTCATTTAATGGTGCATTTTAGGGTTTTAGGGTTTTTTAGGGGTTTTCTAGAAATGTCACTTGGGCACTTTCAAAAATTCAAATTACACTTTCTGGGATTGGCCACAATGATTTTGGGTCCTTCTGAGAATTTTTGGAATTTTCGATTTTTTTTGGAAAATATTCAATCCTAATTTCATTAACTGAGAAACTAAATTTTTTATTTTTTTGCAAAATTTTTTGATTTTCTAAAATCGGAAATTTTTCTGGATTTTCTAGTTTTCTAATTTTTTATGATTTTTTCTGAGAATTTTTTTTTGAATTTTTATGAATTTTCTAAAAAATTTCAAAATTTTTAAATTTTTCTGGTTTTCTTAAAATTTTGAAATTTTTCTGAAATTTTCAAAATTCTAATTTTCTAAAAAAAATTTAGAAATTTTTCTAATTACACTTTTAAATTTTTATGATTTTTTTTAATTTCCCTAATTTTTTTGATTTTTTGATTTTTTATTTTCCTAATTTGAATTTTTAATTCCCGGCGAAGAGAGTGAACCGGACTGGACCGGTTCGGCCGAGACCGAACCGGTTGGCTTCGGTGCCGACGCCGGTCACCTCCTCCGACGAGCATGGTGCCAAAATGGCGCCGTTTGGGCGATTTTCTCTTCGGTATTCTGCCGAACACCTTGTAGGCACCGTTCTAGAGTTTTGATTATCAAGGCCGCGACTTCGGAGCTTTTCTCCGGCGACCTTCCGGTGGTGTTCTGGAGCCGATCTAGCCTAGTCGGAATGCCACCGGACCTCCTCTGGCCGGCGAAAACCGAGCCTAAAAACCTAACCTAAACTAAAACTATCATTAGCTAAGATCAACATTTTCAAAACTTAAACCATCAATCTACATCGCCCTAGCCGTCTAACATGAGCCTAAAGATTAGAAAATCAACAAACAAAGTTTAGAGAAACTAACTTGAACGGCCTAGGGCCATGGGATGCTCCGGTGAGAACCTTACTTGTTTGATGATCAAACGCCTTTACCAAGCTGATCCACGGCCGTAGAGGTGTTCTTCGACACTTCTTCTCTGATCCGGTGGTCTCAAAATCGCCAGGAAGCCTTTTGTGTCGATTGGACGAGCCTCGATTTTAGGCCTTTGTGAACTGATTTTGCGACGGACGTCGGAGAAGGAGATCCTTCCGAAATGTCGATTTGCCAGCGCCGATCAATCGACCGACGACAATCGCTCGACCTAGGGATCTCTACTTCTCTTTCTCTCTCTAGGACTTGCTCTGATTCGCACCCTTTCTCTCTCTACTCTCTCTCTGGAATTTTCTCGAGCATGTTGTGTGTGTATGATCATGTTCTTCTCCTCTTTTATTCATCAAATTTTCCTGCCCAAAAGTGGTTATCACCGACTTGATTCAGTTGGGGATGATTATCTGTCGCCAGCTTATGATTATACAGCTGGAAAACTCGATTAACACGTGCCGTATTAGCTGGAATAAGTCAGCAAAGTCTCGGGTTTGACATGATTTTTTTTGGGTTTTATCACGTGTTGGGTGAGTCGGGCGAAGAAGATGCACTGTTAGGGTCGGGTCGACCCGTCCGTCCCGACAGTTCCGGTTTTACCTAAGATTGCAAATGAAGTCCGATTTTGAATGAATTTTTGAAATCCGACCCCAAAATTGAATTCCTCATAACATTTTGAACCTAAATATGTGTTTTTCCCCAATTTTTGACATAACCATGTCCAAAATTTTTCAAATTTCATATCCGGGTTATTCGGATTTTGCTTAATTCGATATCCTAATGGCCTGATTAGGCAAAATCGATGCTAAAATTGAATTACCCAGGTTTGATTAACCCTAGAAATGATGGTCTCATGTTTCAACAATTTCGAATTGGACATGATTTGCAAATTTGGCTAAAAATTCTTAATTTTCAATTAATTTCTGGGGATTTTTGGATTTTTTACAAAATGTGCAATTGACCTAAAAATGACTAGAAATGATCTAATTGAATTTTTGGCTCAATTTGGGTTTAATTTTGTCCAATTTTGGAAAAACACATGACCAATTGAGATTTTTCAAAATTGATGTTGTATTAATGAAATTGAATTTGAAAGAAGACTAATGACTATTTTTATGGAATTTTTGGATTCCATTTGCTATTTTTCTTGATTTTCTTCTTTGTTTTGTTTAAAAGAAATTAAGGAAAAATTGAGGAAAATCCTTAAAATTTTATTTTTGGTTTAGAACTTGGTTTCTAGGCTTGGCCAAGGTTCCTAATCCTATTTTTGTGATTTTTGAAAAATTTAAAAAATGAGCTAAAAATTAGGTGTCAACAACTGTCTGCCTTTCATCATTTCAATCTATGTAACCATTGCGAACATCCCCTATTCCTTTGGATGAGATTTCTTTCATTTTTCATCACTCATTCTTTCATTCCACTCGAGTGTATAGTTTACCTTTCATCATTTGAAGGTCCTTCTTGACTTTATCCAAACACTTTCTCAAAAACTTTTTGAGCTTTTTGGCAAAACATCCTTTTGCATGAAATTTTGATGTAAAATACATGCTTGGAAGAATGCCTGTTTTAAAACTTTTGAAATGTTCTTTCATGTTTCTGCTTGGGTAAAAAAATGCTGAATTTCATAGTAGAAAAATTCTAATGCTCAAATTTGTGAGTGAAGTATGTTTACCTAATCAACTCACCATAATTCCTTTTGCATGTTTCCACTGCAATTTAAAACACATAATATCCTTTTCAAACCAAATTTGAGCCTAAAACAGTGGAGAAGTTTTCCAAAACAGCCCTGTTAAGAACTACCCCATACTGGGGTAAACTAAGTGGTTTGTGGTTGTCATTAATGGAGAAAAGGATCAAGAAAGATTTTATTGCAAACACTTACATCAATCTTTCTATGATAACTTCGTGTGAATTTGTATGGAAGCTCACGACATCCCAAGAGGAAGAAGAGCATTTCATTTCTTATCCCCAAATACACCCCCTTTTGCAAAAATCAATTGAGCCTGAATATTCATTTTAGAACCCTAAATTGGTGATCATCTCTTCGCACTGGAGCATGAGCATATGATCTGCTCTAGAAATAAAAAGCATGACACAGAGTCCTTAGAACTCAAAATATCAAAAACAAAAGAAGATGCGAATAAAGTCAGGGGCATAAAAAAGCAGTGTGCTTGGTAAAAGTAAGGCCAATGCCCAAAAAAATGAGCAAAAGAAAAGAAGAACATTCAAAAGAAAGAATGACAAAAGTCAAGTCAAAAGCAAAGCAAAAGTTGTGAAAAATCAAAAGTCACAACAAATCAGTGATTGAAAAGATCTCAATGAAAATTTAGGGGACTCTTATGTTCATAATAAGAAAAGATCCCCAGTGGACAAAGAAAAAGAGTGGTGATGTCAAGAAGATCACCGGTGTCAGCAAAACCCTAAATTCAAAAACAATTGAGCCTTTTGAGCCTACCCAATACCAACATTACAACCTCTCCCTAAAGACTCTTCAGATTGAGATGTTAAGAGTGAAAATATGATTTCGTGACAGAAGCCATCACGTAAAGAAGTGTGCGCAATATTGTCTTATCTTATCCTCCAGGTTCTTAACTTGAAGACCTGAAGTGAGTTGAAAGATGATAAGATCTTTTCTTGGCCACAGAATGCCTATCCTTTGAATAACCATTAACCAAGCCGACATTATAGTCCTTTGAAAGACCTTATCGGATCAATCGGATTGTATACATTGTGAACATCTCTGAACACCTAAGGATTGGTTAAGAGAGATGAATTGAGGGTTCTAAGATGATACCCATTCCAACCGGTGAAGAAAAGACCAAATTCATAGATCGAGACAAATCCTTTCTAATGAAGGTCTTCTAAATGATCATTCAAAACATTTCTCGAAAGATTTCGAGTTATTTGCTCAAATACTTCCTTTAAAAGGAAATTTGATTGTCAAAATGCATTGACATGAAGAATGCTTTTTTTTAAAACCAAGTTTCAAAAGTTTTTGGTTAATTAGAAACGAAGTTTTCAAAAAGTTTGTGATAATCTAAAAAAAACCACGTTTCAAAATAGTTTTTGGTTAGCTAAAAAAACCATATAAAGGTTTCGTAAAATTATCCTTAAAATCACATTTTTTAAACAGATATTTCAATGCAAATTGCACTTCGTAGCATCTGAGTGATGATTCTCATAAGTGATCGCAATTTTGCAGCTTTGAATATGGTGATCTTTACAGTTTTCTCAAGTGATTGTAGGTCTATAGATTCGGAGCTATCACCCCCCAAGTGTTCGCAACCTGTAGCCTTGGATAACTTGTTTTTAAAGTCCTACTAGTGAGGAGCCACTAGGCAAAGCCAAAGTCCTATTTGATGAGGAGTCACTAGGCAATCCCAAGCCCTACTGGTGAGGAACCATTAGACAATTTCAAGTCCTACTAATGAGGAGTCACTAGGCAATCCCAAGTCCTAGTGGTGATGAACCACTAGGCTCTTCCAAAGCCCTGTTAGCGAGAAGCCATTAGGAAATTCTAAGTCCTACTGGCGAGGAATCACTAGGCACTTCTAAAGCCCTATTGGCAAGAATCCATTAGGAAATTTCTAAGTCCTACTCGCGAGGAGCCCCTAGGCAATTTCAAAGTCCTACTAGCAAAGAGTCACTAGGAAATTCCAAAGTCATATTTGACAAGGAGTCATTAAGAAAATTTCAAGTCTTACTGGTGAGGAACCACTAGGCAAATCCCAAAGTCCTATTTGACGAGGAGTCATTAGACAAAATCATTCAAAATCCTTGGATGAGGAATCCTGGGTATCCATGTTTCATGCAGTTTCAACTCAATCCATCATAATCGTCAACATCATTCACTCATACTTTGAAAGTAATCAGCCAAGAGATGCTCTCAAATAGGTAAGTTTCTCTCCCTCAATCATCAAGAACTTTTCCAGCATGTTCAAAAGAAAACCTTTGGATTAGATCTTGGATTTCAAAGTAAGATTCCTGAATCAGCTATTGTGAAACTATCATTTGTCATTTTATTTGAGTCGATTTGAGCTTAGATGTCACATTGTCTTTGAGATTAACCTCTAACGAGTTCAATATCAAAGAGAGACAGCTCTTGACACCTTATTTTTAGCTCATTTTTTTCAAAATTTTTTAAAATCTCAAAAATAGGATTAGAAACCTTGGCCAAGCCTAGAAACCTAGTTCTAAACCAAAAATAATTTTTTTAGAATTTTCCTGAATTTTTCCTTAATTTCTTTTAATCAAAACAAAGAAGAAAATCAAGAAAAATAGCAAATGGAATCCAAAAATTCCATAAAATTAGTCATTAGTCTTCTTTCAAATCCAATTTCATTAATACATCATCAATTTTGAAAAATTTCAATTGGGTATGTGTTTTTCCAAAATTGGATAAAATCAAACCCAAATTGAGCCAAAAATTCAATTAGATCATTTCTAGTCATTTTTAGGTCATTGTGTCTTCACAACAAATGATCCTGGGACCTTGAATTTCATAATGGTCAGTCTAATTGCACATTTTTGAAAAAAATCCAAAAATCCCCAGAAATTAATTGAAAATTAAGGATATTGAGCCAAAATTGCAAATCATGTCCAATTCAAAATTGTTGAAATATGAGACCATCACTTCTAGGGTTAATCAGACCTTGGTAATTCAATTTTAGCATCAGTTTTTCCTAATCAGGTCATTAGGATATCAAATTAAGCAAAATTGGAATAACCCGGATATGAAATTTGGACAATTTTGGACATAGTTATGTCAAAAATTGGGGAAAAACACATGTGTAGGTTCAAAATGTTATGAGGAATTCAATTTTGGGGTTGGATTTCAAAAATTTGGTCAAAATCGAACTTAATTTTCAATCTTAGGCAAAACCGAAAATGCCGGGTTGGGTGGATCGAGCCGACCCGATCCGAACAATGCATCTTCTTCGCCCGACTCACCCAACACGTGATAAAACCCAAAAAAAAAATCATGTCAAACCCGGGGCATTGTCGATTTATTCCAGTTAATACGGCATGAGTTAATCGAGTTTTCCAACTGTATAATCATAAGCTGGCGACAGATAATCATCCCCAACTGAATCGAGTCGGTGATAACCACTTTTAAGAGGGAAAATTTGATGAAGAAAAGAGGAGAAGAACATGATCATACAGACACAACATGCTCGAGAAAATTCCAGAGAGAGAGTAGAGAGAGCAAGGGTGCGAATCAGAGTAAGTCCTAGAGAGAGAAGGAGAAGTAGAGATCCCCAGGTCGAGCGATTGTCGCCGGTCGATTGATCGGCACCGGCAAATCGACATTTCAGGAGGATCTCCTTCTCGGACGTCCGGCGCAAAACCAGTTCACAAAGACCTGAAACCGAGGCTCATTCGATCGACACGAAGGCTTCCCGACAAGTTCGAGATCACAAGATTGGAGAAGAAGCGTCGGAGAACACCTCTACGGCCGCGGATCAGCTCGGAAAAGGCATTTGATCATCAAACAAGTAAGGTAAAGATCGCTCATTGTCTTATTTTTCCAAAAATTCCAGAACTTGAGTTTCGATGTTCATGCGATTTTCCTTTCGATTTTGGACTTGTGAATGTTCAAAACTCATTTCTGATCATGCTTTATGTTCCTTGATTTCATTTTGGCCATAAAAACCGCATGAAAACCCTCTCGGTCACTATTGTTAAACCTCGCCAGAGCTCGAAGGTTCTCGCCAGAGCATCCCGTGGCCCTAGGCCGTTCAAGTTAGTTTCTCTAAACTTTGTTTGTTGATTTTCTAATCTTTAGGCTCGTGTTAGACGGCTAGGGTGATATAGATTGATGGTTTAAGTTTTGAAAATGTTGATCTTAGCTAATGATAGTTTCAGATTAAGTTAGGTTTTTAGGCTTGGTTTTCGCCAGCCAACGGAGGTCCGGCGGCGTTCCGACTAGGCTAGGTTGAAAGCTGGTAGTATGAGGTTTGCACAGAACCAAAGATCGGCTCCGGAACACCACCGGAAGGTCGTCGGAGAAAGCTCCGAAGTCGCGGCCTTGATAATCAAAACTCCAAAATGGTGCCCACAAGGTGTTCGGCAGAATGCCGAAGAGAAAACCGCCCAATCGACGCCGTTTTGGCGCCGTGCTCGTCGGAGGAGGTGATCGGTGCCGACCAGTTCGGTCTCAGCCGAACCGGTCTGAACCGGTCCGGTTCGATTCACTCTCTTCGGCGGGAATTAAAAATTCAAATAAAAAATATAAAAAAATCAAAAAATAAAAAATCTAAAAAAATTAGCGAAAAAAAATCATAAAAAATTAGATTGTTTTAGAAAATTAGAATTTTCTAAAATTTCTGAAAAATTTCAAAATTTTAAGAAAATCAGAAAAATTTAAAAGAAATTCGAAATTTTTTAGAAAATTCAAAAAAATTCAAAACGAAATTCTTAGAAAAAATCATAAAAATTAGAAAACTAGAAAATCCAGAAAAATTTTCAGATTTCAGAAAATCCAAAAATTTTGCAGAAAAATAAAAAATTTAGTTTCTTGGTTAATGAAATTAGGATTGAACATTTTTCAAAAAAAAAAATCGAAAATTTCAAAAATTCTCAGAATGTCCCAAAATCATTGTGGCCAATCCCAAAAAATGTAATTTGAATTTTTGGAAGTACCCAAGTGGCATTTCTAGAAAATCCCTAAAAAACCCTAAAACCATAAAATGCACCATTAAATGAATAAGCCTATAGTGCTTCAATAAGGTTTGAGTGTTTTACTTGATCTTCATTTCTAGTGGTCAAATTAGGGCTGCTATAATTGATTTGCTATTGATTGCACATTTAATTCTTGGGTGTTTAATTGTTTGTTCATGATTAGATTAGTGAATTGACCTTGGGAATCCGTGTGACACGTTAGATATACCATATCGTTCTTAGGTACCGAAAAGGCATTAATGGTCTCAATTTAGGGTCGTTAACGTAACCAAGTTCCTTATTCAGAATCTCTGATTCGTAGTATTGTGGTATTTCATCGGTACCTCGATTAGGTTTCTAGTCAACTTACCGTAAATGACTAGTGGCGACTCTAAGTTGAAGTTTAGATCAAATAAACCCCACTGTCACGTGAGGTATGGTCTGGGAGAGACCCGTGTAGAAAAATACCTCCATTCTAGTACGCGAGAGCATGGCGCGACAGGCTTGGCGATTCCGCTGGGGATTTTTCAAAATCCCCAGCGTAGTGAAATTACTTTAGGGTTGTCAACCTACCATCTTACACGAGCCTAAAGATTAGACAATCAACAAACAAAGTTTAGAGAAACTAACTTGAACAGCCTAGGGCCATGAGATGCTCCAGCGAGAACCTTCGAGCTCCGACGAGGTTTAACAATAGTGACCGGGAGGGTTTTCATGCGGTTTTTATGGCCAAAATGAAATCAAGGAACGTTAAGCATGATCAGAAACGAGTTTTTAACATTCACAAGTCCAAAATCGAAAGGAAAATCGCATGAACACCGAAACTCAGGTTCTGGAATTTTTGGAAAAATAAGGCGATGAGCGATCTTTACCTTACTTGTTTGATGATCAAACGCCTTCTCCGAGTTGATCCGCAGCCATAGAGGTGTTCTCCGACACTTCTTCTCCGATCTGATGGTCTCGGAATCGCCGGGAAGCGTTCATGTCGATCGGACGAGCCTCGGCTTCAGGCCTTCGCAAATTGGTTTTGCGCCGAACGTCCGAGAAGGAGATCCTCTCAAAATGTCGATTTGCTGATGCCGATCAATCGACCGACGACAATCGCTTGACCTGGGGATCTCTACTTCTCCTTCTCTCTCTAGGACTTGCTCTGATTCGCACCCTTTCTCTCTCTAATCTCTCTCTGGAATTCTCTCGAGCGGGTTGTGTGTGCATGATCATGTTCTTCTCCTCTTTTCTTCATCAAAATTTCCTGCCCAAAAGTGGTTATCACCGACTTGATTCAGTTGAGGATGATTATCTATCGCCAGCTTATGATTATACAGCTGGAAAACTCGATTAACACATGCCGTATTAGCTAGAATAAGTCGGCAAAGTCCTAGGTTTGACTTGATTTTTTCTGGGTTTTATCACGTGTTGGGTGAGTCGGGCGAAGAAGATGCACTGTTGGGGTCGGGTCGGGTCGACCCGCCCGACCCGGAAGTTCCGATTTTGCCTAAAATTGCAAATTAAGTTTGTTTTTGACTGAATTTTCAAAATCCGATCCCAAAATTGAATTCCTTGTAACATTTTGAACCTAAACATGTGTTTTTCCCCAATTTTTGACATAACCATGTTCAAAAATTTCCAAATTTCATATCCGGGTTATTCGGATTTTGCCCAATTCGATATCCTAATGACCTGATTAGGCAAAACCGATGCTGAAATTGAGTTACACAGGTCTGATTAACCCCAAAAATGATGGTCTCATGTTTCAACAATTTCGAATTGAACATGGTTTGCAATTTTGGTTCAAAATCCTTAATTTTCAATTAATTTCTGGGGATTTTTGAATTTTTTGCAAAATATGCAATTGGACTGACCATTATGAAATTCAAGATCCCAGTATCATTTGTTGTGCAGACACAATAACCTAAAAATGACTAGAAATGATCTAATTGAATTTTTGGCTCAATTTGAGTTTGATTTTGTCCAATTTTGGAAAAATGCATACCCAATTGCCATTTTTCAAAATTGATGCTGTATTAATGAAATTGAATTTGAAAGAAGACTAATGACTATTTTTATGGAATTTTTGGATTCCATTTGCTATATTTCTTGATTTTCTTCTTTGTTTTGATTAAAAGAAATTAAGGAAAAATTGAGGAAAATCCTAAAAAAAAATTATTTTTGGTTTAGAACTAGGTTTCTAGGCTTGACCAAGTTCCTAATCCTATTTTTGAGATATTTGAAAAATTTTAAAAATGAGCTAAAAATTAAGTGTCAACAATGATTTTTGAAATCTACAGATTCACTTAATATTCTTAATGATTTTTTTAATAAATCATCAAAAAATATGTTAAATCCTTGAAGTAAACCACATGCAGATGTCGCGTCACGCTCTCGCGTGCTAGAATGGAGGTATTTTTCTACACGGGTCTCTCTTAGACCATACCTCACGTGACAACGGAGTTTATTTGATCTAAATTTAAACTTGGAGTCGCCACTAGTCATTTACGGTAGGTTGACTAGAAACCTAATCGAGGTACGGGAGAAATACCACGATCCTACGAATCAGAGATTCTGGATAAGGGACTCGGTTACGTTAACAATATCAAATTGAGACCATTAACGCCCTTTCGGTACTTAAGAGCGACATGACTTGTCTAACGTGTCACACGGATCCCTAAGGTCAATTCAGTAATCTAATCATAGACAAACAATTAAGCATCCAAGAATTAAATACACAACCATTGGCAAATCAATCATAGCAATTCTAATTTGGCCACTAAAAATGCCAATCTAGTAAACATCCAAACCCTAATGAAGCTCTAATAGCTTGTTCATTTCATGGTGCATTTTTTGGGTTTATGATTTTTTAGGGGTTTTACCCCTAAATTTGAAATTTTCCAAAAATGCCACTAAAGCATTTCCGAAAATTAAAATTTCATTTTTTGTGGCTGGCCACGATGATTTTGAATCATTCTGTGGATTTTCAAATTTTTTTGAATTTTTGAAATTGTTTTTTCCGAACAATTTTTAATCAAAGAATTGATTTTTTTATGATTTTCTGAAAATTTTTATCAATTTTCAATTTTTTTAATTTTTTATTTTTCTGAATTTTTTGAATTTTTATGAATTTTCTGAATTTTTTTTCGAATTTTTATGGATTTCTCAAAAATTCCCAAAATTTCTTATTTTCTAAAAAAATTCAAAACTTTTTTTTATGATTTTTGTGATTTATTATTATTTTTTTATAATTTTCTGATTTTTTTATTTTGTATTTTCCTAATTTCTATTTGATTTTGATTTTTTTATTATATATTTTTTATTTTTTGAATTTTCCCGTCAGGGAACGAACCGGACCGGACCGGTTTGACCCGGCTTGGCTTGGTAGAACCGGACGTCGCCGGCGCCGATCGCCGATCACCCCCCTCCCGGCGAGCCCAGCGATAGAAACGACGCCGTTTAGGGATATTTTCATTAGAGCATTAGGTCGAGCACCTGGTGTGCATGAATCATGTGTTAGAGTCTTCGAGGTCGTTGATTTGAGCCCTTTTCCGACGACCTTCCGACAATATTCCGATGCCAATTTTGGGTCCATACCATCTACTATTCCGACCTAATCAACTCGCCGTCAGACCTTCGCCGGCCGGTGAAAAATTTATCCGAATAACCTAACTTGTAAACTATTCTAATCATATAATTTCCAGAATTGCTAATCCTAATTCTAACCGCCTTAGCCGTCTAAATCGTTCAAATCAGACATCAAAACATCAATCAAGGTAGGAGATTACTAACTTGAGTGGCCATTTGTCACGGGTGGCGCTCCGGCGAAGCTTCGGGCTTTCCGGCGAGGGGTTTTAATGGTGGCCGACTCGGTTTACGCAGGTTTTTCCATCAGAAATGCAATCAAACAATGTAAAATATGAGCGCTAGCAAGTTTTGAGTATCAATAATCAAGAGAAATTGCATGATTTAGCTCGGTGAAGTCCATTTTTCAATCTGGAATTCTGGAAAAACCGTGCATGTGAAGGGATTTTACCTTCTTCGTTCAATGATGAATCAGCGTTCTCGGGCTAATCGGCACCTGTAAAGTTATTCCATGACACTTGGGCTTCAAGTTGACAGCTTTGGATTCGCCCGAGAGACTCCGAACGCTTCTGCTTAGGTCGATTTTCAGGTGTTCGTGGTCAATCTTCAATTCTAGTTCACTAGTGAGGAGACTCACCAGCGAGACCGATTTGCCGACACTTTTCTAGCTGGAAAAACGCCGGTCGCTCGGCCTCAGGAAGTTTTTACTCACTCCTCTCACTAATTTCCTCTCTTTCGCGTCCCTAGTTCTCTCTCTCTCTCTCCTTGGCAATCTATCGAGTAGTTTCCCTTCAATGTTCCCATTTTTTCTATTTTTTGTTCATAAAAAATTCCCGACCAAAGATCGTTAAAACCGATTTCTAATCGGTTATAACTGTTCACCGACGACAGCCGAAGATTCTCCAGCTGTCGTTCGGGTCAAACACGTGTTTATTTGACCAAAAATGATTGACTAAGTCACGGGCTTGAAATGATTTTTTCTGGGTTTTGCACACCCTGGGCAAACCGGGTAGGGAAGATGAACTGTTCGAATCGGGTCGGGTCGACTCGCTCAACCCGGCAGTTCCAGTTTTGCCCAAATACTCAAATTGGACTCAATTTCAACCGATTTTTTCAAATTAAACCCCAAAATTGGATTTCCCATCATATTCTGAACCCAAAGATATAATTTTCCCCAATTTTTATTGTAATTGAGCCCAAGATTATCTCATTTTTGTGCTTGGGTTAATAGGATTTTGTTCAATTTAATGTCCTATTGACATGATTAGGAAAAATTGATGCCAAAATTGAACTACCCACCCCTGATTAACCCTAGAAATGATGGTCTCACATTTCGACAATTTCATTTTGGGCACGATTCCCAATTTGGGTTCAAAATTCTTAATTTTCAATCAAATTTTGGGGATTTTTTATTTTTATGTCAAATTGTGTAATTGGACCGATCATTATGCAATTCAAGGTCCCATAATCAATTGTTGTAACGATACTATGATTTAAAAATGACTAGAAAAACTTTACTTTCTATTTTGGTTTAATTCGGGTTTAATTTTGCCCAATTTTGGGAAAAAATATACCCGATTGAGATTTTTCAAAATTGACAAAGTATTCATGAAATTGGATTTAAAATAAGACTAATGACTATTTTTGTGGAATTTTCTGATTCCATTTACTATTTGTCTTCATTTTCTTGCTTATTTTGACTAAAAGAAATTAAGGAAAAATGCAGAAAAATGGTAAAAAATTATTTTTTGGTTTAGAAATAGGTTTATAGGCTTGGCCAAGATTTATAGACCTACTTTTGAATTTTTTTGAAAATATAAAAAAATGAGGTAAAAATTAGGTATCAACAGCTGCCCCTCTTTGAGCTTGAGCTCATTAGAGGTTGATCTCAAAGATAAGGTGACACCTGAATTTTTAGTCGGCTCACTAAATAAGATAAGATGGAAATTTCACAACAACTAATTAGGGTCTTTGCTTTTGAAATTCCTGATCTAATTCAAAGGTTTTCTTTTGGGAGCACATTTTGAAAGGTTCATAAAGGAGAGAAACTTACTTGTTTGTGAGAGTTTCTTTGTTGCTCATCCAAGGTCATGAATTGATGGTAGTGATGATTATGATGATCAGTATGATTTCGTGGTTTAAGGATGAGCTCACAAACCATGAACGCCTCTAGCTCTTTGCCTGAGAACTTGAATTTGCCTAGTGGTTCCTCACCAGTAGGACTTTAAATTTACCTAGAGGCTCCTCGTCAAATAGGACTTTGAAATTGTCTAGTGGCTTCTCGCCAAATAGGACTTGAAATTGCCTAGTAGCTCCTTGCCAAATAGGACTTTGAAATTGTCTAGTAACTTCTCGTCAAATAGGACTTGAAATTACCTAGTGGCTTCTTGCCAAGTAGGACTTTTGTAATAGTTTTCTGAAGCTACAGTTTGCAATCACTTAGGGAGAGTCAATTCTCCGAGGCTACAAATCCGTAATCACTCAGAAGAACTATAACGAGACCATGCTTTAGGCCTAAAAAGTCATCCAAAACTACAGGTTGCGAACACTCAGAGGGTGATGGCTCTGAATCTACAAACCTGCGAACACTTGGCAAGACTATAAAAATCACCATGAAGAGGCCATTCTATGGGCCAAACAAAAGTTATCCAAGGCTATAGGTTGAGAACACTCGGAGGGTGATAGCTCCGAAGCTACAACCCTGCGACCACTTGAGAAAACAGTAAAAATCACCATATTCAAAGCTGCAAAATCGCGATCACTCATGAGAATCATCACTTAGAGGCTACGAAGTGCAATTTGCTTTAGAATATCTGTTTTGCCTAATGGCTCCTCGCCAAATAGGACTTTGGAATTGCCTTAACTGTGAGTTTTGTGATTTTGAGGTTTCACTAACCTTGATATGGTTTTTAGTTGACCAAAAACTATTTTGAAAAATAGTTTTGAAATTAATTAAAACTGTTTGAAATGTGGTTTTTCTTTTAGCTTACCACAAACTATTTGAAAACTTGATTTTAAGTTGACCAAAAACTTTTGAAACCTGATTTTGAAATATGCATTGTTTGTATGCATTTCAGACAATCAAATTTCATTTTCAAGGAAGTATTTGAGCAAATAACTTGAAATCTTTTGAGAAATGTTTTGAACGATCATTTAGAAGACTTTCACTAGAAAGGATTTGTCTCGATCTATGAATTTGGTCTTTTCTTCACCGATTGGAATGGGTATCATCTTAGAACCCTCAATTCATCTCTCTTAACCAATCCTAAGGTGTTCAAAGATGTTCGTAATGTATACAATCTGATTGATCAGATAATGTATTTCAAAGGACTGTAATGTCGGCTTGGTTAATGGTTATTCAAAGGATAGGCATTCTGTGGTCAAGAAAAGATCTTATCATCTTTCAACTCACTTCGAGTCTTCAAGTTAAGAACCTGGAGGATAAAATAAGACAATATTGCACACACTTCTTTAATTGATGGCTTCTGTCCTGAAATCATATTTTCACTCTCAATATCCCAATCTGAAGAGTCTTTGGGTAGAGGTTGTAATGTTGGTATTGGGTAGGCTCAAAAGGCTTATTTGTTTTTGAATTCAGGGTTTTTATAAAATTGGCAATCTTCTTTGCATCACCACCCTTTTCTTTTGTCCACTAGGGATCCTTTCTTTTCATGACCACAAGAGTCCCCTAGATACTCATCATGGTCCTTTCTTTTCAACTTCTAACTACTTGTGATCTTTGATTTTGCACAATCTTTGCTTTTCTTTTGATTTGACTTTTGTCATTCTTCTTTTGAATGCTTTTCTACTTCTTTTTTTTTGTTTTCTTTTGCTTACTTTTCTAGGCATTGGCCTTGCTTTTACCAGGCACACTGCTTTTTCATGCCTTGACTCTTTTTGCACTTGTATTTCTAATTCTTTTGGCTTTCTGACCTTTTGAGCTCTAAGAACTCTTTGTCATGCCTTTTGATTTTTGTCGATCTAGGTGGATCATATATCATGCTCCAATGTGAGGAGATGATCACCAATATGGGTTTTGAAATGAATATTCAAGCTCAATTGGGCTTTGCAAAGAATAATGTGTTTGGGATATGGAAATGAAATGATCTTCTTCCTCTTGGGATGTTGGGATGTTGTGAGCTTCCATATGAATTCATCTGAAGTTATCACAGAAAGATTGATGTAAGTATATGCAATAAAATCTTTCTTGATCCTATTCTCCATAAATGTCAACCGTGAGCCTCTTAATTTGCCCCAGTGTGGGGTGGTTCTTAAATATTTTTGTGTAGGGGTTAAAAATTTTAATCCCTAATTTTCTATGCAAATTACACTAAATGACGCACCAAAATTTAGGTGTCAACACTTAGTTTTGCATAAAACTTCTCATCAATGTTTTTCTCAAGGAATCATACCATTCAAAGAATTATAATCCATGGTGATCCTTCTTTTTAATCATGTCTTTGAATTTATCCAAACGGATTTGGAAAAATGAGTATTTCATATAAAATCCAAGATTGCTTTACAAAATGATTTTAAACTCGAATGGGAATTCTAGGTCATCCAAATCTAGGCTTCTTGCTAACTAATGTAGCTTCCGCCCCGTGATAATCCTTCCATTCCTTGATTCGAGATTCCCATTTTTCGACATCGATCATGACTCCTTCGAGGATGTAAGGCTCAACTCCAGGCACGTGTGGGACAATGTATTCTGGGACATACTCCTCCTCAGGATCCGTTATAATGCTTAATGGAACACATGGCTCCGCATCAATTGGTCGTTTATTTTCCATCCACTTGATGTATTCCTTGGATGCCATATAAATTTCCATGTCCCCTTCCAAGTTCTTTGCCCATTCCACTACTTGTGAAGGTGAATTATCTAAAGAAAGGATGATTTTGTGAATCTTGGCTTGAAGGTCTTTCTTCTCTTCTTCGGGTGTAATTCCATTTGGGATGTCAAAAGCAAACCCCTCAGGGTTCCATGCCGATGGGACTTGTTGAAGCATCCCAAATTGTCTGACAACTCTCAAGGGATAATAGACAGCTCCCCCATTCAGCCCGAGTAATGGTACCGCGTTCCCTTCTTGGCTTGTAATCCTTGCCTTGTCAATCTTAGGCCATTTAATCCGCCATTGGATTTGTTGGAGGGAAATAGTACAAAGGAAATTAGCCCAATCTAAGAAAGATTGCTTGGGCAATTTATGTTGAATACGAATGTATTGTTCCATGGGATTTATTGTTGGGCAAATCTCATGAATACTTATGCAATGACACCATGGTCGAATATGTGAGATGAACCATAGAGATAGGAGACCCGTAGAAGCTTGAAAGATTCCCTTTCTACGATTTTGATATGTGTTCAAGGAAATGATGGTTTGAGCAACAAGCATATTAGAGAAATCCCATTTGAGACATGCTTGCCTCGCGATTATTGTAACTAAAGGGTCGAATCCCGTTCTAGATAAGGGGAATAGGACGAAGCCAAAGAAGGCTAGAATGAAAACCCGAGTCAAAGTGTTTCCCATTTCCCTAAAAATTTTGGAAAAATTGGCTATTAGAAAGGATAATGGAAATCTACCCATGTTTGATTTGATTAAACTATCTATTTTGGAAGTTTTGAGGTTAAGGAATTATGCAAGAATGCTTATGGGATTAAGTTCAACGGGTGGCTCTACGACCCTAAGCTTGGAATCAATTCTAATGGCAGCTTGATATTCTTCCAAAGTTGGTGTCAATTAACACTCTCCAAATTGGGATGTGACGGTGGAAACTTCCCAAAAATGCACCAATGCTTGGATCAAACTGACTTGATGTTCTACATGGATCAAGTCTAGAGGGTATCCCATTCTGACATAAACTTAGTTATCTTTTGTCATGTCCTTCCATCAAGCCATGAGCTCTTTTCGTGGAATGAGAACCACTTGGATGTCTAGTTTTTCCATCGAGCCTAAATATGCAAAAAAGTTCATTATTAATCACCATGAATTACACATCAATTTTAAATGCCCCCATTTTAATTATATGTCCTTTTATGGAAAAAAAATGGAGGTAAAGTACATTTGCATACTTATGACGTAATACAAATGCCACTTCTAATCCATTTATGCCTTAAAAGAGCATATACTTGAAAATGTGAATGAAACCAATGTTTAATGCAAATGCCTTTTGTCATGCTCCATTTTGACCATAAAGTCATATCCTATGGTTTACAACTTCGAATACATCAAAAATAAACTTTTGGCAATTGAGATTGTATGTGTCACATCTTGAGCATTCGATCTATTTGAATTACATTGAAAATCACCATGGACCTACACATTCCATCTAGAAATGAAAAGTATGACCAAATGGAGCATGTCACCCTATTCATTCATTCTAGTATAAAAAGGCATTTTGATCAAACATTGATTGTCATTTGGGCATTTTTAAACAAAATTATGTCAACTAACTTTGCATAATTAAAAAGATTAGAGAAGTGGACAACACTTACTTACCGACACATTTTTGGTTGGCTTTAGGTATACCAACCACAAAGACAAGCATATGCAACAAGTGAGGTTTTGACACCTAAAAGGGTGGGATATACTAAAGACTTAAGGTCACGACCTTAATGGACAAGAGAATCCAATTCCAATAGGCAATCAGCCTAAAGTAATGGAATATTATTTCATCTCGGTGATCAGTATTGTATTTAAACGATCCCATGAGCAATCGGCTCACAGTTTCGCATAAAAACATACCTCCTAAAAGTGATCCTAAATGTAGCCGGGGTTGGGCCACGGGTGGTGTGCGAAAAGTGTAGTACTAAAGCAATTTAAAGGCAAGCACAACAATTTATAACTAAACAGCACTTCTAACATTTTGTGGAATCACATTCAATCCCAACACCATCATGCAAAATAAAGGTAAGCACAGACTACACCCCTTATACATCCCACTTGCATCGCCATTTAACATATCATTAGTGGAACGTACCTGGGATCCTTACGAGCACAAACACATGCATATCGTTCTATTTTAGGCTTAAGTCCACTTAGAAACCTAAGGTGATTCCCCGGCGGAGTCACCAAGCATGTCGCGTCGGGCTCTCGCGTGCTAGAATGGAAGTATTTTTCTACACGGGTCTCTCCCAGACTATACCTCACGTAACAACGGGGTTTATTTGATCTAAATTTAAACTTGGAGTCGCCATTAGTCATTTACGATAGGTTGACTAGAAACCTAATCGAGTTACGGGAGAAATACCACGCTCTTACGAATCAGAGATTCTGGATAAGGGACTTGGTTACGTTAACAATACCAAATTGAGACCATTAATGCCATTTCGATACCTAAGAACGATATGACTTGTCTAACGTGTATTCACTAATCTAATCATGGACAAACAATTAAGCATCCAAGAATTAAATGCACAACCATTGGCAAATCAATCATAGCAACCCTAATTTGATCACTAAAAATGACAATCTAGTAAACACCCAAACCTTAATGAAGCTCTAATAGCTTGTTCATTTCATGATTGTTGACACCTAAATTTTACCGACCATTTAGCGTAATTTGCATACAAAATTAGGGATTAAATTTTTAATCCCTAAACAAAAATATTTAAATTGCATAACATATAGTTTAGGTTCATTTTAATTTAATTGCATTTTGCATCGAATTGGCGGTGGCAAATGAGCTTAAATTTCATCGAACGAGACTTGGCTCGCTCGGAATGCAAGGGCCGGGAATTTCAAGACGAACGGGCTTGGTTGTTTTAATTTGAGCTTAATTCAGCCCATCATGCTTAATTAATTAAAAGTCCAAGTTAATTCAGCCCATTTAAATGTTAATTAAAGTCTAAGCCCAAGCCTAAGCCCATTAGGATTAGTAAGCCCATCTATTTGACCTAGGTTAGTATTATATAAACATGTTTAGGTCAGAATTTTGGGAGGAGGTCACAATTTACAGATTAGAAATTAGAGAGAGAGCGAGGGAAACACGTGAGAAAGAGAGAGAGGGATGCCGGCACATCGCCCCTCCCCTCGCGCGCGTCCACGCCCGCCGTGCCGGAAACTGAGCCGCACCACCGTGCCATACCTCGCCAAGCGGACTGCCGCCGCCCCTCCCGCCACGCCTGCTGCCGGAGCTTCACCCGCCGCCTCCCGCCGAAGCTGTAGCACCATCTGACGTCGCCGCCCACAGCAGCCCTTGCTGAGCCATGCTGCTGTTGCTGCCGCCCCGGAGACTACCGCTGCTCCACCGTTCACCGCCTCCTCTCCTGTTCATCGCTGCCTCTGTCCGCGCTGTCCTCGGCCATCGGAGACTGCTGCTGTTTCATCCACTCCACGACACCGCCGGTCGCTAGCCATACCCGCCGTTCCAGCCGCACCTCAGGCCTCTCCCCGGCGCTGTCCCTTGCACCGTCATTCCACGGCCACAGCACCGGAGTCACCACTGTTCCGCCATGTCGCCTGCTGCGCCGGAACAGCCAGACCGACGCCGATCACGGTGCTGCTGCCTCGCGTCGTTCTCTTGCCGTCGCCGGAGCTGCGCCTCAGCCTTGCCGAGTCGGTGCTGCCGTGTCCTCGCCGTGCCGTCGTCGCCGATTGTCCCGTCCCAATCCCGAGCCGATTCGAATTCGGGAATTATCTTCAAATTAGGTAATTGAACATTATCCTAAATTTTCAGAATATTCGATTTC
Organism: Syzygium aqueum; assembly: GCA_031216185.1. Classification (NCBI taxonomy): domain Eukaryota; kingdom Viridiplantae; phylum Streptophyta; class Magnoliopsida; order Myrtales; family Myrtaceae; genus Syzygium; species Syzygium aqueum. The sequence continues at coordinate 14,358,996 of CM062234.1, forward strand.
CTAATTTGCATGTTTTGAATATTTCGCGAATATCACGTGGATAATTAGATGTCTTAGGATAATGTTCGATATATCCGCGATATTTTCAAATATTCAAAATTAGGAAATTTTCCTAATTTAGCAACGTATCTGGACGACTATCCGACCTTATCCCTAAGGTACGATACGCGGCGATACGGAAAATTATTATCCTATCCATAATCACTTGGATATGATAATGATTTTTATATGCTTTCCAAATTTGAATGATCGACTTTCCGTCGATATCTATAACCCTATAGATATGACCGACAGTTTGATTTTTGTGCCTAATCCGAGTTTGAAACAAATCTGGCGGATCGCATGGACGTTTTGAATGTGGTTGCTATCCTTGTTTATTTAATTGCTTTCCTTTTTTCAAATAAACAGAAAATTCAAAAAAAATATCAATTAGATTTGAATTAGAGTTTTTGCATGTCTAGGAATCCTAAATATATCTAGAAGATAGAGTAGTTATTTAATTTAAATTAGGACTTGAGATGATCTATTTCCTAGTTTAAATTAAGTAATATTCTAATCTTAATAGATTATTTAGGTTATTTTATTATTTCGAATTTCCATGAAAACCCAAAAAAAATGAATTTTTTAGGGTAGATTAAGATAGATTGCATTTTTAATTTAAGTAATTCATAATTTCGAATTTTGCCAAAAATCCCAAAAATAAGTCATGTTAGGTTAGATTAAGTCATCATAAGTTGCATGTTAATTTTGGAATATTTTTATTCCGAATTTCATCAGAAAATACCAAAAATAATCATTTGCCTGTCATTAGAAATAGGTCACGTAGTCGCATAACATATAGTTTGCATGATAGATTACATTACTTCGCATGTCATTTTTGCACGTCATTGCATATAGATTAGATTTCATTTAAACAAGTGAAAATCCAAAAAATATTGATTGAATTGCTTGTTAATTAGAAATCATATTAGGATTGTCAATGTGATTTTCTAGCTAACAATGCAGATGCTTGCGTTGGTTCGAGGTAAGTCATTCTTCCAAACTTGTAATTTATTTAATGCTTTCCTGGGTGTTAAATTGGTGGTTTGCGCACCCGCATGAACACCTCACATGTTAATGATTAAGTTAAAATGAATCCAAACTGCCTGCCAAAACATTTTTGAAAAGAAAAGGTACCGAAAGGCCGTTAGACTAGATCTAGCGTAATCAAGTCCCGAGCTTAGAATCTCTAGTTCGTAGAAATAAAACATATCTCCCTATGTTTTATTTAGATTTCTAATCGACCTACCATAAATAGATTAGTGGCGACTCCAAGCATGAAAACATTTGCATGTTAAGAACTTAAACCCTAAGTTGCGAATTGGTAGGGTTTGAGAGGGCCCGAGTTAAGATTAGTTTTAATAATCCATTAGCCCGAAAAATGAAAATTTTTTTAGAGTCGCGACAGCTTGGCGACTCCGCTGGGGACTTGAGTTAAGACTCTTAGTGGACTTAGGCCAATTTTGCTTTTCAAAAAAGATAATTTTTGTTTGGCAGCGAGGATCCCAGGTACGTTCCTAACATTTTAAGGTGTTAAATATTCTTGCAGTATGGGAGGTATAAGGGGAGGCGTGATTGTTAACCCTTGTTTTGCAGGGAGGTGTTCGGATGTATGGTTTAATTTATACACGAAGCGCTGTTTGATATAACCTGTTGTGCATGCCTTACATTTACACTACACCGCATACACTACCCGCTGCCGGACCTGGGCGGCATAGGTTTAGGATGGTAATGAGATAGTGGATACCCCGACCAAAACCACGTGGTACGGGTCGCCCTCCTCGGTCCCGAAATTTCCTTTCATGGTGTCATTGAATACCCACCACGGTTGCACCTCTTGCAACCCGGGTCGGTTCTTTGACTAAGCCGGAGTCAGGGGAATCCCAGCCTAACCACTACCATGATTGGTTTAGCTCGGTAATCCTCGCGTCTCCACCTTGCAAGCCAGAGTCTAGATAGAAATCAAACCTCACATTTCATGCGCATGTCTATGTGATTGCCATTTTCCTACCCGGTGAAGTAAGTTTTCTTCAACCCTTATCTCGCAATTTATTTACCTTTCGTATTTTCTTTGGTCGGTCCATGACGTTAGGTCAGTCGTGAGTCTTAGTCTATACACCATGGGAGGGGCAGACATCCGGATTCTTGATGCTGCTAAGGACGAGCTCTGTGCCTGGTGGAATCTACTTAGCCCGACCAACCGCAAGCTAGTTGAGGGCCACATCGGAAGGCTGCTCCCCCTATTGAAAGTCAAAGTCCGTACCGGCCTCGTTCGAGCATTAGCACATTTCTGGTGCCCCGAGACATCCACCTTTATATTCGGTAAGCACGAGCTCACCCCGACTTTAGAAGAATACAGTGTGCTCATTGAAAAACCTTTAGGATCGGAGTTAATTACACCACCTTTGGGAATCGATTCCACTCAAATATGTGCTGAATTTCTGAATGTCGGAAAGCATGAATTGGAAAAAGTTTTGAAAGCAAACCGTGAGTCATGTCCTTTTTCATTCCTGAGTCAGCATTTTGAAAAAAGCCACGTCCTTTCAAAAGGGCAGAATCTTCTTGTTAGCATTCTTCGGGGTCGTCATTTTTCCTCACTGCAAGAATGCATGTAACCCGTCAATTGCATGGTTGGTCCAGCAAGTCTGTCTTGAAAAGAATTTTGTTAACACCATTTTAGCCGAGACTTTCATTTCTCTCACTAAATTCAAGCAAAATGCTGACAAAACATTCCATGCACCCCTTGAACTATTGCAAATTTGGTTTTTGTCTTACATAAAAGGATGTGGTGATTTACTCAAAATTTCCGAACTGAGTGATTCCGGTCATCCCGTCTTAAGTTAAAAAGAAAAACAAGGGAATGCACCCGATTATCATTACTCCGAATGGATTATTTTCATGAAAAATGCTAGACCCCAAGGTTTCCAATGGCATGCTAGTTGGTTCAATGTCGAGGAAGCTCGGCTTACGTGTAATGGTGTTGGACCGGTTCCACTTTTGGGCTTCACTGGCGCAATCGAATACTACCCTGCCAGAGTGTCCCGATAGTACCAGATTCTCCAGGGGCTCCCTCCGGCATTACAATCTGAGCTCCTCCAAGTTGATTTCTCTGATGAGGGTGAAAACCACGAAGGGACTGTAGCTCAACTCACGAAGATGTGGAAGAAGTGCCGTGTTTTAAAGATAGCTCGACCCGAAGAACAGCTCAAGGGGGAGCAGAAGTCCTACGTTGCAACGGCCAAGTACATTCGACGGCACAAAATCCCGCAGGAGTTACTCCCGAATATACCTAAGGTGCCTCTCAAGACCGCCAATCGCTCAGAGAACAACCGCCTCAAGTGAAAGGTCGAAGAAGCTCAAGAAAAGGCATTCAAGATAGCTCGAGCTTATGAGCAGCTGAAGAAGGACGTCGCCTCCCATATGTCTATATATCAAGCTAAAAAAATAGCTTGAAGTTCTTTTTTTCATTTTCGTTTCAATTTCGATCTTTTAAGATTTTGTTTAGGAATCGAGTCATTTGCTTTTTCATTCAGTTTAAACTCATTTCAAGTCATCAGTCGTTGTAAAATTTTTCCTCATTTCAATAAAAAGATCTTTTCAATTCAAAGCGGTTAGGCCAATGTCATGGATCGGCTCGTGATTTCGCTTGACACTTATGTATTCCTGTTTCATGCAAATTAGGTAACTACGGACCGATCACGATCGCCTATTCGTACACGGTCGAGAGCTAGAATGGCCGACCAAACTGACCTACAAGAGCGTGTCGTTGGCATGGAGGACCAGATGAAGCAAGTCATCATCGCAATGCAACAAATATCTGCCGAAATCAAAGTTCTTCGATCGGTCCCCGTTCCAGCATCCCCCGAGACATCAGCTCTAAAGCATAAAGGTAGAAAGAATGTTGATGTTGAGGAAGATGACGATATTCCCGACTTGGAAGATGACCCCATCCAGATCCTTGTCAACAATCACAAGCCTGATGAACGAGTCAACAAACTTGAAGAGAGAGTTAAACAGCTGGAAGGTTCGCAGGATTTACCTTCGATCAATCTGTCCTTATACTCGTAGATCAAAATCCCAAAGAAGTTCAAGATGCCGGACTTTGACAACTACAATGGCACCATTTGCCCAAAAGCTCACTTACAGTTGTATCACGTACAGATGACCTCGTACGTTGATAATGAACTCCTGATGATCCATGCATTCCAAGCGAGTTTGACCGGTCCTGCTTTGAACTGGTACCTCATGAAGAAGATAAATGGCCTCAAAACCTGGAAGGAAGCTAGCGAGGCATTTCTAAAGCAGTATAGGTTCATAACAGATATCATTCCTACCCGTGATGATCTCGAGCGTGCTCAGATGAAAAAGACTGAGTCCTTCAAAGACTATGCTATCAGATGGAGGAATATAGCCGCTCAGGTTGTCCCGGAACCCATAGACAGTGAGTTGAAAAGGATGTTCGTGAAAACTCTCCCATTCGAGTACCGTAATCGGATGGTGGCCATTCCGGCTGACAACTTCAACCAACTCATCCCCATAGGCGAACAGATCGAGATAGGGCTGAAGGATGGGTGGTTTGTGGAGCCGTCTTCGTCGACCAAAAGATTTGGTGCGAGGAAGGAGAAGGAACCGGCAGCAGAAGTGAATGTGACATATAACCAACCGAGCCGGCGGAATACTAACCCAGTCCCAGCAATCCAAGTAGCAGAAGCTCAGCAACAAAACACAGGTCGTTAACCTTTTCAGAGGAGGAACAATAAGAGGCAATTCACCCCCTCCCTAGATCGTTGTCTCAAGTATTGGCTGTGCTCCGGAAGAAAGGCTTGCTCACTGCCGAGCCAAAGCGGCCCAATCCTGAGCAGTTTTATAACTATGACCCATCAAAGAAATGCGATTATCACATGGGCGAACCGGGACACTCAACCGACGATTGCTCTATCCTCAAGCATCGAATCCAGAACCTCCTGGATACTAAGGCTTTCTCATTCTAACCCGCCAAACCGAATGTTCAAAGTAACCCGCTCCCTGATCACGCGGGCAATGTGAATGCCATATTCTATTTCGATGCTGGTCGAATCAAGAACGTCAAGGTATACACTGCTGAGGTCTACGGTGAGCTGGTGAAAGCTGGTTATTACCCGAGTAATGAAGTTCTTTCTCTGGCTATCATGAGAGAAAGAATCTCAAGGATGGTACAGGCTGGGTTGATCGTTTATGCTGACCATACCGGCATTGTCTCTACTATTTTCGAGGTTGTCATTAACTGGGATGAAGAGTTTGCTACGTTAAACACCGGAAAGGACAAACTCGATCCTTTGTCTGAAGGCATGCCTCCGCTCGAAGACGTGACCGATGATAAAGAGATCGTAATAAGCACGCCCGCAGCCGATGAAGGGATACTGATCGAGATACCTCAACCGTTCGAATACTCTGATGATAAGGCAGTCCCTTGGACCTACAGTCTCGATGTCGACTTAGTCATCAGATCTGGACGTGCTTATGGCCAGGCAAATGCTCAACCTGCAAAACCTGTCACGGATGAAGAAGCTAAAGAATTCCTGGCCGTGATCAAGGCTAGCGAATACAACATTGTCAAGCAACTACGCAAGATGCCTACGCAAATCTCTCCTCTTGAACTACTCCAAACATATGTCAAACATCAAAAGGCCCTGATGAAGGTTTTGAGTGAAGTCCATGTGCCCGAGACGATCGACCACGACAAATTGGAGGAATTCGTGGGTTCCATACTCCTCAAGGACCTTATAGCCTTTTCGGATGAGGATTTCCCTCTAGAAGGCAAAGGACATACTAAAGCACCGTATATTTCTGTCAAATACAAGGCCTCGCACGTAGCCCGGGTGCTAATTTATAACGGTTCAGCCTTGAACATCTATCCTCTGGTGACTTTACACCGCCTTAAGATAGATCCTTCTAGGATAAATGCTGCGAAGACTTCCGTACAAGCCTTTGGCGGAACGAAGAAAGAGGTGATGGGAGAAATTTACCTTGACATACAGATAGGACCAATAGTGTTCAATATCCTATTTCAAGTCATGGACATTTTCACTACATTCAACTTTCTGTTGGGTCGTCCATGGATTAATGCTGCTGGAGCGGTTCCGTCTAGTCTACATCAGAAAGTGAAGTTTGTGGTGGAGAGGAAGTTAGTCACCGTACATGGCAAAGAAGAGCACCCAATTTATCATGCAACGGCTATCCCCTATGTCGAGCTGGACTGCAAAATTGAATTGAGCTATCAGTCGCTTGAGCTCGTATCGACCATTCATGCGTCTAGAGGATCGTCGCCGCCAGTTCCTGAGGTGTCAAATGCTGCAATAATGGTTGGAAGAGTAATGGTATCTCAAGGCTTCATTCCGGGCAAAGGCCTTGGCAGGGATGGTCAAGGTATCCGCCGACAAGTCGAAGTCTCTCAAAGACCCCGCACTTCTGGATTGGGGTATTAGGGATCAACTGTGCCGAACAATGAGAGACGTGGATATGGTCAAAGTCGAGATCAAGGAGTTGAGCAGAATAGACAGCAATCCAATGAAGGGTCGAACGATGAAGAGCCCGGGTGTGGTAGGTTGCTTCCACACATCCGCACTACATTCCCGGGCCCTGCAAGAATGATGCACGAAGAGAAAGAAGTGATTGACACTCTGGGGCAACCGAGCGGCAAGTTCGACTATTATGTGAATTACTCAGTGCCCCCGAGCTTCTATGTTGATCCTCGTGATATTATCCCTGACGGATGGGGAGGTATGGATGATCCAACACCTCCAATGACAGGAGATTCTGATGACGCAATGGATGGAATCACTGCCCTGTTCGACGATGTCTTCATTGGAGCTATTGAAGAAGGACCGTTAGAGGGAATGGGCACTGGCCCACAAGAGTAACAACTTTTACTTTTCCGCACACTCCCCTGCGTGGGAATCTTTATTGCTTTTTTAGGACTTGCCCCGTCTCGGGTGCTGCTTTTCATTTTCTTTTCTAGGACTTGATTGTTGCAATTTCCATTCAATAAATGTAATTCATTTCGAAATATTCAATGAAATTACAAGTTATTTTCAGTTTTGAGGGCATGTTGAGGTACATCAAACCAACCCGGTGATGATATCCAACCGTTGAAAGAAAATATAGTCCAAGGAGAATTCTGAGGCATGGGCTTCTTCATGCTTCCTCGCGTTAAAACCTTTTCAAAATGAATTTCAGAAAAACAAAAACACAAAAAAACTAAAAAAACAAATTTTACAAAAAAAATGCAATGTTTACCCGTGTTTGTCCTTTTGAATCCATTGCTTTATGTTTCGGGGGCAATCTTGTGACACGTGAGGGTATGAGAACGGTCCAAAATGATGAACTATAGGCAACCGAGCTTATTTTCGATGATGCCGGAGAACTCGACGATTCCTCGGACCTTCAGCGCGACCTAGAGTATCATGAAAGACCTAAAGTCCTGATGGTAGATCAAAGTATCACCGTCAACCTGAGTGATTCTGGAGAACCCAAGGAGGTGAAAAATAGGGGTAGCCCTTCCCGAAGGTGAAGCCAAACGCTTGGTCTAGTTACTGAAAGATTACCAGGATATCTTTTTCTGGCCGTATGCCGATATGCCGGGTTTAGACCCTTCTATTGTGGAGCATGGCTTGCCTACTAATCCCGGCATGCCGCCCAAGAAACAGAGGCTACGAAGAACCAAACCTGAGCTTTCGAAGAAAATAGAAGAAGAAGTCATGAAGCTCTTGAAAGTGGGATTCATCGAAGTCACCCAATACCCTACTTGGGTGGCCAACGTCATGCCAGTCATGAAGAAAGATGGCCGAGTTCGGGTTTACATCGACTATTGCGACTTGAACAAGGCCAGCCCTAAAGATGACTTCCCATTACCGCACATAGACGTTCTGGTAGACTGTACTGTCGGATTCGAATTATTTTCCTTCATGGATGGTTTCTCGGGCTATAATCAGATAAGAATGAAGGACAGCGATAAGGAGAAGACAGCGTTCATCACTCCTTGGGGTACATTCCACTATAAGGTCATGCCCTTCGGTCTTAAAAATGTCGGGGCAACGTATCAACGGGCAATGGTGACTCTCTTCCATGACATGATGCATAAGGAGATTGAGATCTATGTCGATGACATGATTGCCAAGTCTCGACCCGGAGAGAGTCATGTTGACACCCTGAAGAAGTTGTTCGACCGACTCCGTGAATTTAAACTCCGTCTCAATCAGCGAAGTGTATATTCGGGGCAACGTCGGGCAAACTACTTGGGTTCATAGTAAGCAGTAAGGGCATTGAAGTCGATCCCTCCAAAGTGAAGGCCATATGTGACCTGCAACCCCCGTCAACTATGAAGGAAGTTCGGAGCCTCCTGGGTAGATTGAACTACATAGCCCGTTTCATTTTCCAGCTCTCTGAAACTGCTAAACCATTCTTCAAACTTCTAAGGAAAAATGCTCAAGTGGAATGGGACGATGAATGCCAGGAAGCGTTTAACAAACTGAAACAGTACCTGATAAAACTACCAGTGCTAGTCCCTCCGATGCCAGGCCATCCTTTGGTCGTTTACCTCACTATTCATAGTGAGTCTCTGGGTGCGATGCTAGCCCAGAAAAATCCTGAAGATGGAAAAGAGCAAGCCGTTTATTACTTAAGTAAGAAGTTTACCGTTTCGGAGTTGAATTATCCTGAAGCCGAGAAGACTTGTGCTACACTAGTATGGGTGCTTCATAGGCTGAGGCAATATACATTGCATCACCAGAATTTGCTGGTAACTGAGAATGATCCCATCAAGTACTTACTTGATCAACCGGCCTTAGTAGGGAAGCTGGCCAAATGGCAAATTTTGATTTCAGAATTTGATGTCCAGATGATACCACAGAAGTCAGTCAAAGGCCGAGTAATCACCGATGTGTTAGCCGAGAATCTTGGAACCTCGGATGATGATAGATATTCTCTAGAAGATCGCATTTTCTTAATAAAGGAAGACGCGTGGACTATGTTCTTCGATAGAGTCGTGAACTTGGCTGGTTCTAGCATTGGGGCAGTCTTAATATCCCCAGATGGGCAACATTATCCAGTAGCAGCAAAGTTGGTGTTCCCATGTACCAACAACATAGCCGAGTACGAAGCTTGCATCCTCGGACTCCAAGCCGTAATGGAAATGGGGATAACCAAGTTGAAAGTATTTGGTGATTCCGCTCTGATTATTCTCCAAACTGTAGGAGAATGGAAGACGAGAGACACCAAATTAGTGTCGTATCATGAATACCTCGAAGAAATCATAAAGGAATTCGAAGACATTTCCTTCGAGTACTTATCGAGATCCCACAATCAGTTCGCTGATGCGCTAGCTACGTTATCATCCATGCTGCAAGTAACTGGTGGAGTAGAGGTAGAACCCTTGAAGATCGAAGTCCTAACAAAACCGACTTACTATATGGTTGTGACCGGAGAACCTGATGAAAAGCCATGGTATTACGATATCATGAACTATATCCAGAGACAAGAATTTCCTGAAGGAAGCCCTCCGGCCGACAGGCAGTACATAATGAAAATGGCATCAAAATTTTTTGTCAGTGGTGAAAAGCTGTATAAAAGGTCTTATGATTCAATTCTGCTAAGGTGTGTAGAAGCAGCTGAAGCTGCTAGAATCATGCAAGAAGTACACGAGGGAATATGTGGTCCACACATGAATGGCCACATGTTAGCAAAGAAGATCATGAGCTTAGGTTATTATTGGCTCAGTCTTGAAAGTGATTGCATCCAACATGTTCGAAGATGCCATCGCTGTCAAGTTCACGGGGATAAAATAAATGTTCCCCCCACGGAGTTACATCAATTATCCGAGCCATGGCTTTTTTCAATGTGAGGCATCGATGTGATTGGCCCAATCAATCCCAAGGCATCGAATAGACACCGATTCATCTTAGTCGCAATTGATTATTTCTCCAAGTGGATTAAGGCGGCATCTTATGCCAACGTTACTGCGAAGAATGTTGTAAGATTCATCAGGCGAGACATAATCGCTCGTTATGGTGTCCCCGAGGCTATTGTTACAGATAATGGGACGAATTTGAACAACAAATTCATAGATCAGTTGTTTGATGAGTTCAAGATTCGGCATCTGAATTCGTCTCTCTATCGTCCACAAATGAATGGAGCAGTTAAAGCCGCTAACAAGAACATCAAGAAGATCCTGGCCAAAATGGCTGAAAACTATCGTGATTGGCACGAAAGATTGCCATTTGCACTAATGGCGTATCAGACTTCCATCCGAACCTCTGTCGGTGCAACCCCTTTTTCCCTGGTGTATGGCATAGAAGCAGTCCTGCCTGTCGAAGTAGAAATCCCTTCCCTGCGAGTTTTATCCCAAGTGGAGTTGTCTGAAGTAGAATAAATGCGACAAAGACACGAGCAGTTGAACCTGATTGATGAAAAGCGATTGAGAGACATTTGCCACGGTCAAACCTATCAGCAGAGAATAGCTAGATCTTTCGACCGAAAGGTGCGTCCAAGACACTTCGAGGTAAATGATCTAGTCCTAAGGAAGGTGCTGCCAATCTTCCCTGTTCCCGAAGGAAAATTTGCTCCAAACTACATCGGTCTATATGTGGTTAAGAAGGTGCTTCTCGGAGGTGCCCTGATTCTCGCTGAAATGGACGGTCATGAGTTCTCCACTCCTATTAATTCTGATGCTGTAAAAATGCATTATCCTTGATAAAATCATTTTTGCAACAAAAGTTTTTCCATATCTGGTTTTATACCTCTAAATTGCGAACATTTCGATGATGAATAAATGATTTCAATCAATTTCAAGCTAAAGATGTTTGCATTAGCTTTAATTTCTGCATGGTTATTTTGTCAATCAATATCATTGATTTCAAAGGGGAAGTCTATTTAGACAATTTGGTGATCCATGTGAAATGAATTGAATGTGTCGAATGAGGTACATCGGGATGATGAAAGGCAAGACTTATCCAATACACAGCCCCATGTACTAATCTCCAGTGAGTTAAAAAAAATTTCATGTTTGCAAGGTAAAGAGTTCTCTCGCAAAAGGTACGATGACCGAAATGACAAGAGGTATTTCATTTCTTTACCTTAAATACTACAAGTTATCCCTTGTTCTGCCTTTTTTTAGCCTAAAATGCTTGGAGGAATTCTTTCAAATTACCCCTGTCAAGAACCACCCCGCATCGGGGCAAACTGGAGGTAAATTAATATCATAAGGTGAAAAATGACTAGAAGTTTTCTTGCTCTCACTTGCATCAATCTTCGAGTGTTGCTTTTTCAAATGAATTCACGCGAAGTTCAAGTGCCTTAGGATGACGAAGAGCATTTCTTTCTCTATCCTATACACATTTTATCCTTTGCTAAGCCCAATTGAGCCTGCAAATTCGTTTCTTAAACCCAGTTGGTGATCATCTCCTACACTGGGGCAAGGTAAAAGTCGTCATTATCTAAATAGCATATCCGAAGTGTCGATAGAAGACAAAAGACGAGGAGCTTTTGAGTTCAAGCAGTGAATCGATCAGTCAGATTAGCTGATCAGTGTTTTCATTGTAAAAAAGAAGAAGAAGAAGAAGAAAGGGCAAGAAAAAACAGTGTGCCTGGTAAAAGCAAGGCCAATGCCCAATGAAAAATGACAAGATATATCAAAATCATCCCCAGTAGAATAGTAGTCCTACAAGTCTCAAAGGAATCAAATGATGGACTCCTGAAGCCAATGGAACATCTACCGAGGAGACAATCCCTAGTGAAGAAGAAAAGCGGTGACAATACCAAGATGATCACCAGCTTATTCACCCCAATTATACGCATTTTGAGCCTAATGATCCATTCATTTCTCAACCCATGAGCCTAGCCTACATTGCATCCCTTGCAAAGTCTCTTCAGATTATGGCACTTGAATTAGCGTAGAGTTTCAGATGTTTACAAGCTTAGCTCGAAGAAGTGCGAGCAAGTCCATTTCTATCTCATTTTGCAGGGTTCTTGACTTGTAAACACGAAGATAATTGCGGAGTATTTTCTTTCAATAGCCTCGACTCGAAGAGTCCCCTTTACTAAGCCATTGACCAAGCCCATGTTACAGTCCTGGTAAAGACCTCTTGGATTGGTAAGGTCGTACCGCTTGCGAGAATACTCGGACTCTTGTCGACATGATGATGGTGAGATAGAGTGATTCTCAGTAAATTAGCCTTTTTTGATGAGAATGAATGAAAGCCTTTTCGGATCGGGAGTCCCTTATTCGACATTTTCAAGACATCAACTTGTGAGTTCGGATTGTCTTGACATGATTTTTCCCCAGCGGAGTTTGTAATGTCAATTTGACAAAATCATCGTGCATAAAAACCAGTTGAAATCATAGTCCATGTGTGCGTATTCTTGATAGTGCGCGAATGCATATTACATGTTGCCTAAAATCGTGTCTACCAGGAGACACACCCTCAAGAGTTGGAGGTATCATCAGGTAAGTATATCTCTATCTTTTGGATATCTATCCAAGTGTTCCTAACCTGTTCGAGCAATCGTCAAGCTCCATATTGAATCAGTTTGTTATCATCTCTAGATGCCATTGATGATGTTCAGGTGTCTATTGATCAAGCCCTTTTCAAGTACCTCCGATGATGTCCAGGTACTTTATCAAGGAACCCTCGAACATTCGGGCTAGCCCCTTTTGTTCACCAAATCACAGATTTTTACAACCTCGAGAAGATTCCCTCGTGATTCACCTATGGAGATGTATAGGTGAAACGGCCAAATCTTTACAAGTATCTATGGAGATGTATAGGTATCTTGTAAAGGTTGGAATGTTTCTTTAATCTCAGGTATTCCCCCGCGACATGCCTATGGCAATGTATAGGCGCAGCGGCCAAATCTTTATAAGTACCTATGGAGATGTATAGGTATCTTATAAAGGTCGGAATATTCTCCCCATCCCGGATGTTCTCCCGCGACTCACCTATGGAGATGTATAGGTGGAGCGGCCAAATCTTTATGAGTACCTATGGAGATGTATAGGTATCTCATAAAGGTCAGAATATTCCTTAACCCCAGGTGTTCCCCCGTAGTTCACTTATGGAGATGTATAAGTGAAACGGCCAAATCCTTATAAGTACCTATGGAGATGTATAGATATCTCATAAGGGTCGGAATATCCTTTTGAGTTCTCCCCTGACGCACCTATGAGTCAAGGATATAGGCACAGTGGCTAAATCTTTACAAATACCTATAGAGATGTATAGGTAGTTTGTAAAGGTCGAAACGTTTTTACATTTTTTTCGCTACAAACTACTCTCGCAAATCCAGATGATGATTGGGCACGTCGAGCTTTCTTCGTGTGTTTTGACTTAATTGCATATCACCGAAGTTCATCAATGTGTATTAGGCAATACCTATGGGACTGAGCCCAGACATTTGCCAAACAACATACAAGTCAGAGTTATGCCTCGAATTGCATTATCTCACTTCTGTCAGGTAAGTAATTCTAGGTATGTTTTCCATTCACGTCAGTATGCATCATTTCTTAATGCATTTCGAAAATGGGACTTATAATCCCGACAAAAATAACATTCATTGCATTTGCATAGTCGAAATTTAGGTATCATTTAGCCTTTGAATGCAACCTCTACGAGCTCACTTTCAAAGGGGAGCAGCTGTTGACACCTAAATTTTACCGACCATTTAGCGTAATTTGCATACAAAATTAGGGATTAAATTTTTAATCCCTAAACAAAAATATTTAAATTGCATAACATATAGTTTAGGTTCATTTTAATTTAATTGCATTTTGCATCGAATTGGCGGTGCCGAATGAGCTTAAATTTCATTGAACGAGACTCGGCTCGCTCGGAATGCAAGGGCCGGGAATTTCAAGACGAACGGGCTTCGTTGTTTTAATTTGAGCTTAATTCAGCCCATCATGCTTAATTAATTAAAAGCCCAAGTTAATTCAGCCCATTTAAATGTTAATTAAAGTACAAGCCCAAGCCTAAGCCAAAGCCATTAGGATTAGTAAGCCCATCTATTTGACCTATGTTAGTATTATATAAATATGTTTAGGTCAGAATTTTGAGAGGAGGTCACAATTTACAGATCAGAAATTAGAGAGAGAGCGAGGGAAACACGTGAGAAAGAGAGAAAGGGACGCCGGCACACCGCCCCTCCCCCCGCGCGCGTCCACGCCCGCAGTGTCGGAAATCGCGCTATGCCACCGTACCGTGCCTCGCCGCACGAACTGCCGTCGCCACCGCCGCTCCCGCCACGCCTGCTGCCGGAGCTTCACCCGCCGTCTCCCGCCGAAGCTGTAGCACCATCTAACGTCGCCACCCACAGCAACCCCTGCTGAGCCGTGCTGCTGTTGCTGCTGCCCCGGAGACTACCGCTGCTCCGCCGTGCACCGCCTCCTCTCCTGTTCGCCACTGCCTCTGTCCACGCTGTCCTCGGCCACCGAAGACTGTTGCTGTTTCATCCACTCCACGGTACCGCCGGTCGCCAGCCATAGCCGCCGTTCCAGCCGCACCTCAGGCCTCTCCCCGGCGCTGTCCCTTGCACCGTCATTCCACGGCCACAGCACCGGAGTCACCACTATTCCGCCATGTCGCCTGCTGCGCCGGAACAGCCAGACCGACGCCGATCACGGTGCTGCTGCCTCGCGTCGTTCTCTTGCCGTCGCCGGAGCTGCGCCTCAGCCTTGCCGAGTCGATGCTGCCGTGTCCTCGCTGTGCCGTCGTCGCCGATTGTCCCGTCTCGATCCCGAGCCGATTCGAATTCGGGAATTATCTTCAAATTAGGTAATTGAACATTATCCTAAATTTTCAGAATATTCGATTTCCTAATTTGCATGTTTTGAATATTTCGCGAATATCACGTGGATAATTAGATGTCTTAGGATAATGTTCGATATATCCGCGATATTTTCAAATATTCAAAATTAGGAAATTTTCCTAATTTAGCAACGTATCTGGATGACTATCCGACCTTATCCCTAAGGTACGATACGCGGCGATACAGACAATTATTATTCTATTCATAATCACTTGGACACGATAATGATTTTTATATGCTTTCCAAATTTGAATGATCGACTTTCCGTCGATATCTATAACCCTATAGATATGACCGACAGTTTGATTTTTGTGCCTAATCCGAGTTTGAAATAAATCTGGCGGATCGCGTGGACGTTTTGAATGTGGTTGCTATCCTTGTTTATTTAATTGCTTTTCTTTTTTCAAATAAACAGAAAATTCAAAAAAATATATCAATTAGATTTGAATTAGAGTTTTTGCATGTCTAGGAATCCTAAATATATCTAGAAGATAGAGTAGTTATTTAATTTAAATTAGGACTTGAGATGATCTATTTCCTAGCTTAAATTAAGTAATATTCTAATCTTAAGAGATTATTTAGATTATTTTATTATTTCGAATTTCCATGAAAACCCAAAAAAAAATGAATTTTTTAGGGTAGATTAAGATAGATTGCATTTTTAATTTAAGTAATTCATAATTTCGAATTTTGCCAAAAATCCCAAAAATAAGTCATGTTAGGTTAGATTAAGTCATCATAAGTTGCATGTTAATTTAGGCATATTTTTATTCCGAATTTCATCAGAAAATACCAAAAATAATCATTTGCCCGTTATTAGAAATAGGTCACGTAGTCGCATGACATATAGTTTGCATGATAGATTGCATTACTTCGCATGTCATTTTTGCACGTCATTGCATATAGATTAGATTTCATTTAAACAAGTGAAAATCCAAAAAATATTGATTGAATTGCTTGTTAATTAGAAATCATATTAGGATTGTCAATGAGATTTTCTAGCTAACAATGCAGATGCTTGCGTTGGTTCGAGGTAAGTCATTCTTCCAAACTTGCAATTTATTTAACGCTTTCCTGAGTGTTAAATTGGTGGTTTGCGCACCCGCATGAACACCTCATATGTTAGTGATTAAGTTAAAATGAATCCAAACTGCCTTCCAAAACATTTTTGAAAAGAAAAGGTACCGAAAGGGCGTTAGACTAGATCTAGCGTAATCAAGTCCCCAAGCTTAGAATCTCTGATTCGTAGAAATAAAACATATCTCCTTATGTTTTATTTAGGTTTCTAATCGACCTACCATAAATAGATTAGTGGCGACTCCAAGCATGAAAACATTTGCATGTTAAGAACTTAAACCCTAAGTTGCGAATTGGTAGTGCTTGGGAGGGTCCGAGTTAAGATTAGTCTTAATAATCCATTAGCCCGAAAAATGAAAAATTTTTTAGGGTCACGACAATGATGCATTTTTTAGGTTTAGGGTTTTTTAGGGGTTATACCCCTAAATTTGAAATTTCCAAAAATGCTACTTAGGTATTTTCGAAATTTCAAATTTCACTTTTTGTGGCTGGCCACAATGATTTTGAATCATTCTGTGGATTTTCTAAATTTTTTGAATTTTTGAAACTTTTTTTTCCGAAAAATTTTTAAACCGAGAATTGATTTTTTTATGATTTTCTAAAAATTATTATGAATTTTTCGATTTTTTTCAATTTTTTTCTGGATTTTTTGAATTTTTATGAGTTTTATGAATTTTTTTCGAATTTTTATGGATTTCTCAAAAATTCCCGAAATTTCCAATTTTGTAAAAAAATTCTAAATTTTTTTATGATTTTTGTGATTTTTTTTTATTTTTTTAGAATTTTCTGATTTTTTATTTTCCTAATTTCTATTTGATTTTGTTTGTTTATTATATATTTTTTATTTTTTGAATTTTCCTGCCGAGGAACGAAACGGACCGGACCGGTTCGATCCGGTTTGGTTTGACCGAACCGAACGTCACCGGCGCCAGTCGTCGGTCACCCCCTCCGGCAAGGCCAACGATAGAAACGACACCGTTTAAGGATATTTTCATCAGGAGGTCGAGCACCTGGTGTGCATGAATGATGTGTTAGAGTCTTTGAGGTCGCCAGTTTGAGCCCTTTTCCGACGACCTTCCGGTGATACTCCGATGCCAATTTTGGGTCCATTGTCATCCTCATATTACCATCTACTATTTCGACCTAATCAACTCGCCATCGGACCTTCGACGGCCGGTGAAAAATTGATCCGAATAACCTAACTTGTAAACTATTCTAATCATATAATTTCAAGAATTGCTAATCCTAATTCTAACCGCCTTAGCCGTCTAAATCATTCAAAATAGATATCAAAACATCAATCAAGGTAGGAGATTACTAACTTGAGCGGCCGTTTGCCTCGGGTGGCGCTCCGGCGAAGCTTTGGGGTTTCCAGCTATGGGGTTTAATGGTGGCCGACTCGGTTTATGCAGGTTTTCCCATAAAAAAATGCAATCAAACAATGTAAAATATGAGTGCTAGCAAGTTTTGAGTATCAATAATCAAGAAAATTGCATGATTTAGCTCAGTATAGTACATTTTTCAATCTAGAATTTTGGAAAACCGTGCCTGTAAAGGGATTTTACCTTCTTCGTTCGATGATGAATCAGCGTTCTCGGGCTAATCGGCGCCTGTGAAGTTGTTCCATGACACTTGGGCTTCAAGTTGATGGCTTTGGATTCGCCGGAGAGACTTCGAATGCTTCTGTCGAGGTCGATTTTCAGGTGTTCGTAGTCAATCTTCAATTTTGGTTCACCGGTGAGGAGACTCACTGGCGAGGCCGATTTGCCAACGCTTTTCTGACTAGAAAAATGCTGGTTGCTCGGTCTCAGGAAGTCTCCACCCACTCCTCTCACTAATTTCTTCCCTTTCACGTCCCCTCTCTCTCTCTCTCTCTCTCTCTCTCTCTCTCTCTCTCTCTCTCTCTCTCTCCCTCCTTGGCAATCTGTCTAACAGCTTCCGTTCAATGTTCCCGTTTTTCCATTTTTTGTTCATAAAAAATTCCCGCCCAAAGATCGTTAAAACCGATTTCTAATCGGTTTTAACTGTTCACTGATGACAACTGGAGATTCTCCGGCTATCGTTCGAGTCAAACACGTGTTTATTTGACCGGAAATGATTGACTAAGTCACGGGCTTGAAATGATTTTTTCTGGGTTTTGCACACCTTGGGCAAACCGGGTAAGGAAGATGAACTATTCGGGTCGGGTCGGGTCGACTCGTTCGACCCGGTAGTTCCAATTTTGCCCAAATACTCAAATTAGACTCAATTTCAATCGATTTTTTCAAATTAAACCCCAAAATTGGATTTCCCATCATATTCTGAACCCAAAGATATAATTTTCCCCAATTTTTATTGTAATTAAGCTCAAGATTATCTCATTTTTGTGCTCGGGTTAATAGGATTTTGTTCAATTTAATGTCCTATTGACATGATTAGGCAAAATTGATGTCAAAATTGAATTACCCACCCCTAATTAACCCTAGAAATGATGGTCTCACATTTCGACAATTTCATTTTGGGCATGATTCCCAATTTGGGTTCAAAATTCTTAATTTTCAATCAAATTTTGGGGATTTTTTATTTTTATGTCAAATTGTGTAATTGGACCAACCATTATGCAATTCAAGGTCCCATAATCAATTTTTGTGAATATACTATGATTTAAAAATGACTAGAAAAACTTTAATTTCTTTTTTGGTTCAATTCGGGTTTAATTTTGCCCAATTTTGGGAAAAAAATATACCCGATTGAGATTTTTCAAAATTGACAAAGTATTCATGAAATTAGATTTAAAATAAGACTAATGACTATTTTTTGTGAAATTTTATGATTCCATTTACTATTTTTCTTCATTTTCTTGCTTATTTTGACTCAAAGAAATTAAGGAAAAATGCAAAAAAATGGTAAAAAATTATTGTTTGGTTTAGAAATAGGTTTATGGGATTGGCCAAGATTTATAGACCTAATTTTGAATTTTTTTGAAAATATAAAAAAATGAGCTAAAAATTAGGTGTCAATAGTAGAAAAATTTATTGGAAAAAGTTAATCATATTCTTAATGATTTAACAAGTAAAAAAATTGAACGACATTAAATTTTGATTCAATTTTTCCATATTTTGAAATTACGATCATTATGAGATCATAATTTCATATTTAACCGAAATCATCATTAAATAATTGAGTGATGATTTTACTTTTTTATTCTACGGAACCCTAAAGTACTTCTAAAAAAAATTAGGGAAGTGTCATTCTCAAATCCACTTTTCTCAATATTACTTTCTAACTTACTTTTTCCTTTTTATCATCCCTAGGGAAATCAGGAACAGAAATCAATTGAAGATAAATCCCCAACAAAATTGCAGTGGAAACATGCAAAAGGAATTATGGTGAGTTGATCAGGTAAACATACATCACTCACAAATTTGAGCATTGAAATTTTTCTGCTCTAAAATTCAACATTTTTTTACCCAAGTAGAAACATGAAAGAACATTTCAAAAGTTTTGAAACAAGCGTTCTTCAAAGCATGTATTTTACATCAAAATTTCATGCAAAAGGATGTTTTGACAAAAAGCTCAAAAAGATTTTAAGAAAATGTTTGGATAAAGTCAAGAAGAAGGACCTTCAAATAATGAAAGGTAGTCATTTCACTATCCCAAACACCTGAATATCTTTTGCAAACCAAATTTGAGCCTAAAACAATGGAGAAGTTTCCAAAACAACCCTGTTAAGAACCACCCCACATTAGGGCAAATTAGGGAGTTCATGGTTGTCATTCATGGAGAAAAGGATCAAGAAAGATTTTATTGCATACACTTGCATCAATCTTTTTGTGATAACTTCGTGTGAATTTGTATAGAAGCTCACGACATCCCGAGAGGAAGAAGAACATTTCATTTCTTATCCCCAAACACACTACCTTTTGCAAAAACCAATTGAGCCTGAATATTCATTTCAGAACCCTAAATTGGTGATCATCTCTTCGCGCTGGAGCATGAGCATATGATTTGCTCTAGAAATAAAAAGCATGACACAGAGTCCTTAGAACTCAAAATGTCAAAAACAAAAGAAGATGTAAATAAAGTCAGGGGCATGAAAAGCAGTGTACCTGGTAAAAGCAAGGCTAATGCCCAGAAAAATGAGCAAAAGAAAAGAAAAACATTCAAAAGAAAAAATGACAAAAGTTAAGTCAAAAGCAAAGCAAAAGTTGTGAAAAATCAAAAGTCACAACAAATCAGTAATTGAAAAGATCTCGAAGTACTCTTGTGTTCATAATAAGAAAAGATCCACAATGGACAAAGAAAAAGAGTGGTGATGTCAAGAAGATCACCGGTTTCACAAAAACCCTGAATTCAAAAATAATTGAGCCTTTTGAGCCTACCCAATACCAACATTACAACCTCTCCCCAAAGACTCTTCAGATTAGGATGTTGAGAGTAAAAATATGATTTCATGACAGAAGCCATCACTTAAAGAAGTGTGTCCAATATTGTCTTATCTTATCCTTCAGGTTCTTAACTTGAAGACCCGAAGTGAGTTGAAAGATGATAAGATCTTTTCTTGGCCACATAATGCCTATCCTTTGAATAACCATTAACCAAGCCGACATTACAGTCCTTTGAAAGACCTTATCGGATTAATTGGATTGTATACATTGCGAACATCTCTGAACACCTAAGGATTGGTTAAGAGAGATGAATTAAGGGTTCTAAGATGATACCCATTCCAACCAGTGAAGAAAAGACGAAATTCATATATGGAGACAAATCCTTTCTAATGAAGGTCTTCTAAATGATCGTTCAAAACATTTCTCGAAAGATTTCGAGTTATTTGTTCAAAACATTTCTCGAAAGATTTCGAGTTATTTGTTCAAATACTTCCTTTAAAAGGAAATTTGATTGTCAAAATGCATTGACATGAAGAATGATGTTTTTAAAACCAAGTTCCAAAAGTTTTTGGTTAACTAGAAACCAAGTTTTCAAAAAGTCTGTGGTAATCTAAAAAACCACGTTTCAAAATAGTTTTTGGTTAGTTAAAAAACCATGTAAAGGTTTCGTGGGATTATCCTTAAAAAACTATATTTTTTAAAAAATAGGTATTCCAAAGCAAATTGCACTTCGTAGCCTCTGAGTGATGATTCTCATGAGCGATCGCGATTTTGCAGCTTTGAATATGGTGATTTTTACAGTTTTCTCAAGTGATCGCAGGATTGTAGCTTCGGAGCTATCACCCTCTGAGTGTTCATAACCTGTAGCATTGGATAACTTTTTTGGCCCATAGAATGACCTCTTCATAGATATTCTAAAGCAAATTGCACTTGTAGCCTCTAAGTGATGATTTTCATGAGTGATCGCGATTTTGCAGCTTTGAATATGATGATTTTTATAGTCTTGCCAAGTGTTCGGAGGTTGTAGTTTCGGAGCTATCACCTTCCAAGTGTTCATAACCTGTAGCTTTGGATGACTTTTTGGCCCATAGAATGGCCTCTTCATGGTGATTTTTGTGGTCTTGCCAAGTATTCGCAGGTTTGTAGCTTCAAAGCCATCACCTTTCGAGTATTTGCAACCTGTAGCTTTGGATGACTTTTTAGGCCTAAAGCATGGCCTCGTTATAGTTCTTCTGAGTGATCGCAGATTTGTAGCCTCAGAGAATTGACCCTCCGTAAGTGATCGCAAACTGTAGCTTCAGAAAACTATTACAAAAGTCCTACTGGTGAAGAACCACTAGGCAAATTTCAAAGTCCTATTAGTGAGTAACCACTAGACAAATTTCAAAGTCCTACTAGCGAGGAGCCACTAGACAATTTCAAGTCCTACTAGTGAAAAACCACTAGGCAAATCCCAAAGTCCTATTTGACGAGGAGTCATTAGGCAAAATCATTCAAAATCCTTGGATGAGGAATCGTAGGTATCCATGTTTCATGAAGTTTCAACTCAATCCATCATAATCGTCAACATCATTCACTCATACTTTGAAAGTGATTAGCCAAGAGATGCTCTCAAACAGGTAAGTTTCTCTCTCTCAATCATCAAGAACTTTTCGAATATTTTAAAAGGAAACCTTTGGATTAGATCTTGGATTTCAAAACAAGATTCCTAAATCAGCTGTTGTGAAATTATCATTTGTCATTTTAGTTGAGTCAATTTGAGTTCAGGTGTCACCTTGTCTTTGAGATCAACCTCTAACGAGCTCAATCTCAAAGAGGGGCAGCTGTTGACACCTAATTTTAAGCTCTTTTTTTAAATTTTTAAAAAATATCAAAAATAGGATTAGAAACCTTGGCCAAGCCTAGAAACCTAGTTCTAAACCAAAAATAAATTTTTTAGGATTTTCCTCAATTTTTCCTTAATTTATTTTAAACAAAACAAAGAAGAAAATAAAGGAAAATAGCAAATGGAATCCAAAAATTCCATAAAAATAGTCATTAGTCTTATTTCAAATCCAATTTCATTAATACATCATCAATTTTGAAAAAATTCAATTGGGTATATGTTTTTCCAAAATTGGATAAAATCAAACCCAAATTGAGCCAAAAATTAAATTAGATCATTTCTAGTCATTTTTAGGTCATTGTGTCTTTACAACAAATGATCCTGGGACCTTGAATTTCATAATGGTCAGTCCAATTGCACATTTTGCAAAAAATCCAAAAATCCCCGGAAATTAATTGAAAATTAAGGATTTTGAGGCAAAATTGCAAATCATGTCCAATTCGAAATTGTTGAAACATGAGACCATCATTTCTAGGGTTAATCAAACCTGGGTAATTCAATTTTTGCATCGGTTTTGCCTAATCAGGTCATTAGGATATCGAATTAAGCAAAATCCGAATAACCCGGATATGAAATTTGGAAAATTTTGGACATGGTTATGTCAAAAATGGGGGAAAAACACATGTTTAGGTTTGAAATGTTATGAGGAATTCAATTTTGCGGTTGGATTTCGAAAATTCGATCAAAATCGAACTTAATTTGCAATCTTAGGCAAAACCGGAACTGCCGGGTCTGGCGGGTCAACCCCACCCAACACGTGATAAAAACCTAGAAAAAATCATGTCAAACCCAGGACTTTGCCGACTTATTCTAGCTAATACGGCACGTGTTAGTCGAGTTTTCCAGCCGTATAATCATAAGCTGGCGACAGATAATCATTCCCAACTGAATCAAGTCGGTGATAACCACTTTTGGGCGGGAAAATTTGATGAAGAAAAGAGGAGAAGAACAGGATCATACAGATACATCATGCTCGAGAAAATTCCAGAGAGAGAGTAGAGCGAGAAAGGGTGCAAATCAGAGCAAGTCCTAGAGAGAGAAGGAGAAGTAGAGATCCCCAGGTCGAGCGATTGTTGCCTGTCGATTGATCGGTGTTGGCAAATCAACATTTCGGGAGGATCTCCTTCTCGGAT
Organism: Syzygium aqueum; assembly: GCA_031216185.1. Taxonomy (NCBI): domain Eukaryota; kingdom Viridiplantae; phylum Streptophyta; class Magnoliopsida; order Myrtales; family Myrtaceae; genus Syzygium; species Syzygium aqueum. The sequence goes on from CM062234.1 coordinate 14,382,332, forward strand.
GTCCGGCGCAAAACCAGTTCACTAAGGCCTTAAACCGAGGCTCATCCGATTGACATGAAGGCTTCCCGGCGATTCCGAGACCACCCGATCGGAGAAGAAGTGTCGAAGAACACCTATACGGCCACGGATCAGCTCGGAAGCATTTGATCATCAAACAAGTAAGGTAAAGATCGCTCATTGCCTTATTTTTCCAAAAATTCCAGAACCTGAGTTTCGATGTTCATGCGATTTTCCTTTTGATTTTGGACTTGTGAATGTTCAAAACTCGTTTATGATCATGCTTTATGTTCTTTGATTTCATTTTGGCCATAAAAGTTGCATGAAAACCCTCTTGGTCACTATTGTTAAACCTCGCCGGAGCTCGAAGGTTCTCGCCAGAGCATCCCGTGGCCCTAGGCCATTCAAGTTAGTTTCTCTGAACTTTGTTTGTTGATTTTCTAATCTTTAGGCTCGTGTTAGACGGCTAGGGCGATGTAGATTGATGGTTTAAGTTTTGAAAATGTTGATCTTAGCTAATGACAGTTTCAGTTTAGGTTAGGTTTTTAGGCTCGGTTTCGCCGGCCGGCAGAGTTCTGGCGGCGTTCCGACTAGGCTAGGTTGAAAGCTAGTCGTATGAGGTTTGCAAAGAACCAAAGATCAGCTCCGAAACACCACCGGAAGGTCGCCGGAGAAAGCTTCGAAGTCGCGGCCTTAATAATCAAAACTCCCAAATAGCGCCCACAAGGTGTTCGGCAGAATGCCAAAGAGAAAATCGCCCAAACGGCGCCGTTTTGGCGCCGTGGTTGTCGGAGGAGGTGACTGGCGTCGGCGTCGGTGCTGGCCGGTTCGGTCTCGGCTGAACCGGTCTGAACCGGTTCGATTCGGTTCACTCTCTTCGACGGGAATTAAAAATTCAAATTAGGAAAATAAAAAATAAAAAAAATGAGAACCTACGTTAAATCATGATTGAAAGAAGTCTAAAGTAAATTACTTTAGAATATTAAATCATAATAAATCATGGTCAAAATTACACTTAATGCATGTCCTCAGCGGAGTCGCCAAGCCTATCGCGCCACGCTCTCACGTGCTAGAATGGAAGTATTTTTCTACACGGGTCTCTCCCAGACCATACCTCACGTGACAGCAGGGTTTATTTAATCTAAACTTGAACTTGGAGTCGCTTCTAATCATTTACGGTAAGTTAACTAGAAACCTAATCGAGGTACGATTAAATACCACGATCCTACGAATCGGAGATTCTGAATAAGGAACTTGGTTACGTTAACGATCCCAAATTGAGACCATTAACGCCCTTTCGGTACCTAAGAACGATATGGTATGTTTAACGTGTCACACGGATCCCTAAGGTCAATTCACTAATCTGATCATGAACAAACAATTAAACACCCAAGAATTAAATGTGCAATCAATAGAAAATCAATCATAGCAACCCTAATTTGGCCACTAGAAATGAAGATCAAGTAAAACGCCCAAACTCTAATGAAGCCCTTAGGCTTATTCATTTAATGGTGCATTTTAGGGTTTTAGGAATTTCTAGTGGTTTTCTAGAAATGCCACTTAAGCACTTCCAAAATTTCAAATTACACTTTCTGGGATTGGGCACAATGATTTTGGGTCATTATGAGAATTTTTGGAATTTTCAATTTTTTTTTGAAAAATGTTCAATCCTAATTTCATTAACCGAGAAACTAAATTTTTTATTTTTTTGCAAAATTTTTGGATTTTCTGAAATCTGAAAATTTTTCTGGATTTTCTAGTTTTCTAAGTTTTTTTTATTTTTTCTAAGAATTTTTTTTGAATTTTTATGAATTTTCTAAGAAATTTCGATTTTTTTTAAATTTTTCTGATTTTCTTAAAATTTTAAAATTTTTCTGAAATTCTCGAAAATTCTAATTTTCTAAAAAATTATAATTTTTTATGATGATTTTTTTAATTTCCCTATTTTTTATTATTTTTTTTGATTTTTTATTTTCCTAATTTGAATTTTTAATTCCCGTCGAAGAGAGTGAACCAAACCGGACCGGTTCAAACCGGTTCGGCCGAGACTGAACTGGCCAGCACCGGCACCGGCGCCGACGACGGTCACCTCCGACGAGCACGGTGCCAGAACAGCATCGTTTGGGCGATTTTCTCTTCGGCATTTTGCCGAACACCTTGTGGGCACCATTCTAGAGTTTTGATTATCAAGGCCGCGACTTCGAAGCTCTCTCTGGCGACCTTCCGGTGGTGTTCCGAAGCCGATCTTTGGTTCTGTGCAAACCTTATACTACCAGCTTTCAACCTAGCTGAGGCGGAACGCCACCAGACCTCCGCCGGCCGGCGAAAACCAAGCCTAAAAACCTAACCTAAACTGAAACTATCATTAGCTAAGATCAACATTTTTAGAACTTAAACCATCAATCTACATCACCCTAGCCGTCTAACAAGAGCCTAAAGATTAGAAAATCAACAAACAAAGTTCAGAGAAACTAACTTGAACGGCCTAAGGCTGCGAGATGCTCTAGCGAGAACCTTCAAGCTTTGGCGAGGTTTAACAAGAGTGAACGAGAGGGTTTTCATGCGGTTTTTATGGCCAAAATGAAATCAATGAACATAAAGCATGATTAGAAATGAGTTTTGAACATTCACAAGTCCAAAATCGGAAGGAAAATCGCATGAACATTGAAACTCAGGTTTTGGAATTTTTGGAAAAATAAGGCAATGAGCGATCTTTGCCTTACTTGTTTGATGATCAAACGCCTTTTCCGAGTTGATCCGTGGCTGTAGAGGTGTTCTTCGACAATTCTTCTCCAATTTGGCGGTCTCGGAATTGCCGGGAAGCCTTCGTGTCGATCGGATGAGCCTCGATTTTAGGCCTTTGCGAACTGGTTTTGCGCCGGACGTTCGAGAAGGAGATCCTCTTGAAATGTCGATTTATTGGCACCGATCAATCGACCAGCGATAATCGCTCGACCTGGGGATCTCTACTTCTCCTTCTCTCTCTAGGACTTGCCCTGATTCGCACCCTTTCTCTCTCTACTCTCTCTCGAATTTTCTCGAGCATGTTGTGTTTGTATGATCATGTTCTTCTCCTCTTTTCTTCATCAAATTTTCCTGCCCAAAAGTGGTTATCACTGACTCGATTCAGTTGGGGATGATTATCTGTCGCCAGCTTATGATTATACAGCTGGAAAACTCGATTAACATGTGTTGCATTAGTTGGAATAAGTTGGCAAAGTCCCGAGTTTGACATGATTTTTTCTGGATTTTATCATGTGTTGGGTAAGTTGGGTGAAGAAGATGCACTGTTCGGGTCGGGTGGGGTCGACCCGCCAGACCCGGCAATTTCGGTTTTGCCTAAGATTGCAAATTAAGTCCGATTTTGATCGAATTTTCGAAATCCGACCCCAAAATTGGATTCCTCATAACATTTTGAACCCAAACATGTGTTTTTCCCCAATTTTTGACATAACCATGTCCAAAATTTTCCGAATTTCATATCCGGGTTATTCGGATTTTGCTTAATTCGATATCCTAATGGCCTGATTAGGCAAAACCGATGCTAAAATTGAATTACCCAGGTTTGATTAACCCTAGAAATGATGGTCTCATGTTTCAACAATTTCAAATTGGACATGATTTGCAAATTTGGCTCAAAATCCTTAATTTTCAATTAATTTCTGGGGATTTTTGGATTTTTTACAAAATGTGCAATTGGACTGACTATTATAAAATTCAAGGTCCCAGGATCATTTGTTGTGAAGATACAATGACCTAAAAATGACTAGAAATGATCTAATTGAATTTTTTACTCAATTTGGGTTTGATTTTGTCCAATTTTGGAAAAACACATACCCAATTAACATTTTTCAAAATTGATGCTGTATTAATGATATTGAATTTGAAAGAAGACTAATTACTATTTTTATGGAATTTTCGGATTCCATTTGCTATTTTTCTTGATTTTCTTCTTTATTTTGATTAAAAGAATTAAGGAGAAACTGAGGAAAATTCTAAAAAAATTATTTTTGGTTTAGAAATAGGTTTCTAGGCTTGGCCAAGGTTCCTAATCCTATTATTTAGATTTTTGAAAAATTTAAAAAATAAGCTAAAAATTAGGTGTCAACAGCTGCCCCTCTTTGAAATTGAATTCGTTAGAAGTTGATCCCAAAGATAAGGTGATGCCTAAACTCAAATTGACTCAAATAAAATGACAAATGATAGTTTCACAACAGCTGATTCAGGATTCTTGCTTTGAAATCCAAGATCTAATCCAAAAGATTTCTTTTGAACATGTTGGAAAAGTTCTTAATGATTGAAGGAGAGAAATTTACCTGTTTGAGAGCATCTCTTGGCTGATCACTTTCAAAGTATGAGTGAATGATGTTGACGATTATGATGGATTGAGTTGAAACTTCATGAAACATGGATACCTAGGATTCCTCATCCAAGGGTTTTGAATGATTTTACCTAATGACTCATCGTCAAATAGGACTTTGGGATTTGCCTAGTGGTTCCTCACAAGTAAGACTTGAAATTTGCCTAGTGGCTCCTTGCCAGTAGGACTTGGGATTGCCTAGTGACTCTTCGTCAGTAGGACTTGAAATTGCCTAATGGCTCCTCGCCAGTAGGATTTTGAAATTTGCCTAGTGGTTCCTCATCAGTAGGACTTTGGAATTTACCTAGTGGTTCTTTGCCAGTAGGACTTTTGTAATAGTTTTCTGAAGCTACAGTTTGTGATCACTTATGGAGGGTCAATTCTCCGAGGCTACAAATCTGCGATCACTCATAAGAACTATAACAAGACCATGCTTTAGGCCCAAAAAGTCATCCAAAGCTACATGTTACAAACACTCGGAGGGTAATGGCTCCGAAGCTATAAACCTGCGAACACTTGGCAAGACCATAAAAATCACCATGAAGAGGCCATTCTATGGGCCAAAAAGTCATCCAAAGCTACATGTTGCGACCACTCGGAGGATGATAGCTCCGAAGCTACAACCTGCGAACACTTGGCAAGACTATAAAAATCACTATATTCAAAGCTGCAAAATCACGATCACTCATGAGAATCATCACTCAGAGGCTACGAAGTGCAATTTGCTTTAGAATATCTATGAAGAGGCCATTCTATGGGCCAAAAAGTCATCCAAAGCTACAGGTTGCGAACACTCGGAGGATGATAGCTTCGAAGCTACAATCTGTGAACACTTGGCAAGACTATAAAAATCACCATATTCAAAGCTGTAAAATCGTGATCACTTATGAGAATCATCACTCAGAGGCTACGAAGTGCAATTTGCTTTAGAATATCTGTTTTGCCTGGTAGCTCCTTGCCAATAGGTCTTTCGATGAGGCCGTGCTTTAGGCCAAAAAAGTTATCCAAGGCTACAGGTTGCGAACACTCAGAGGGTGATAGCTCCGAAGCTACAATCCTGCGATCACTTGAGTAAACTGTAAAAATCACCATATTCAAAGCTGCAAAATCGCGATCGCTCATGAGAATCATCACTTAGAGGCTACGAAGTGCAATTTGCTTTGGAATACCTATTTTTTTTAAAATGTTGTTTTTTAAGGATAATCCCATGAAACCTTTACATGGTTTTTTAGCTAACCAAGAACTATTTTGAAACATGGTTTTTTAGATTACCACAAACTTTTTGAAAACTTGGTTTCTAGTTAACCAAAAACTTTTGAAACTTGGTTTTAAAAACAGCATTCTTCATGTCAATGCATTTTGACAATCAAATTTCCTTTTAAAGGAAGTATTTGAACAAATAACTCGAAATCTTTCGAGAAATGTTTTGAACGATCATTTAGAAGACCTTCATTAAAAAGGATTTGTCTCGATATATGAATTTGGTCTTTTCTTCACCGGTTGGAATGGGTATCATCTTAGAACCCTTAATTCATCTCTCTTAACCAATCCTTAGGTGTTCAGAGATGTTCGCAATGTATACAATCCAATTGATCCGATAAGGTCTTTCAAAGGACTATAATGTCGGCTTGGTTAATGGTTATTCAAAGGATAGGCATTATGTGGCCAAGAAAAGATCTTATCATCTTTCAGCTCACTTCGGGTCTTCAAGTTAAGAACCTGGAAAATAAGATAAGACAATATTGTACACACTTCTTTAAGTGATGGCTTCTGTCATGAAATTATATTTTCACTCTCAACATCTCAATCTGAAGAGTCTTTGGGGAGAGGTTGTAATGTTGGTATTGGGTAGGCTCAAAAGGCTCAATTATTTTTGAATTCAGGGTTTTTGTGAAACCAGTGATCTTCTTGACATCACCACTCTTTTTCTTTGTCCACTGGGGATCTTTTCTTATCATGAACACAAGAGTACTTCGAGATCTTTTCAATTACTGATTTGTTGTGACTTTTGATTTTTCACAACTTTTGCTTTGCTTTTGACTTAACTTTTGTCATTCTTTCTTTTGAATGTTTTTCTTTTCTTTTGCTCATTTTTCTGGGTATTAGTCTTGCTTTTACCAGGCACACTGCTTTTTCATGCCCCTGACTTTATTTACATCTTCTTTTGTTTTTGACATTTTGAGCTCTAAGGACTCTGTGTCATGCTTTTTATTTCTAGAGCGAATCATATGCTCATGCTCCAGTGCGAAGAGATGATCACCAATTTAGGGTTCCGAAATGAATATTCAGGCTCAATTGGTTTTTGCAAAAGGTAGTGTGTTTGGGGATAAGAAATGAAATACTCTTCTTCCTCTCGGGATGTTGTGAGCTTCCATACAAATTCACACGAACTGCAATAAAATCTTTCTCGATCCTTTTCTCCATGAATGACAACCATGAACGCCCTAGTTTGCCCTTCTTAACAAGGCTGTTTTGGAAAACTTCTCTACTATTTTGGGCTCAAATTTGGTTTGCAAAGGACATTCAGGTGTTTAGGATAGTGAAATGACTGCCTTTCATCATTTCAATCTATGTAACCATTGCGAACATCCCCTATTTCCTTTGGATGGGATTTATTTCATTTTTAATCACTCATTCTTTCATTCCACTCGATTTTGTTATTCAAATTTGAACCATTGTCGATAATGATTGCTTATGGAACTCTATACATAGCGATGATGTCTCGCTTAATGAATTTTGCTACATTCTTGGCAATGACATTTGTATATGAATTCGCTTCAATTCACTTGGTGAAGTAATCAATTGCCACCAAGATAAAGCGATGTCCGTTTGAGGCCTTGGGCTTGATTGAACCAATCAAGTCAATTCCCCACATTAAGAATGGCCATGGTTCTGACATTTGATGCAGCTCGTTCGACAGTGCATTGATTCTGTCTCCATAAACTTGACATTGGCAATAACACCTCACATGTTCAATGCAATCTGTTTCTATTGTCATCCAATAATATCCCAATCTAATGATCTTTTGGGCTAGAAGATGGCCATTCATGTGTGGACCACATTCACCTCCATGGATTTCTCTCATGATTTTTTCAGCTTCCTTGCTATCAACGTATCTTAACAGGATCGAATCGAATGATTTCTTGTAAAGAACCTGTCCGCTGAGAAAGAATTTGTTGGCTATCTTTCTGATAAATTTTTTGTCACTTGACTGGCTTCCTTCAGGAAATTCTTTGATTTGTAAATATTTCTTGATATCATGAAACCATGGTTCATTATCAAATTCTGCTTGAACTACCATGTAGTGTGCTGGTTGTTCGAGGATATCAATCCTTAATGGCTTCATATCCACTCCATTTTCAGCTTAGAGTAAGGATGACAAGATTGCAAGAGCATCTGCAAAAATGGTTCTGAGCCCTTGGGAGATAATCAAATGTTATTTCTTCGAATTCTTCCATCATTCTTTCTAAGTACTTCGAATTCTCTAGTTGAATGAGCATAGAATCTCCATACACTTGAAGTCTTCTTATCTTCATCGAGAGGGCCAATTGTAGGCCAAGGATACAGGCTTCGTACTCAGCAATGTTGTTGGTGCATGGGAATACCAGTTTTGCAGATACTAGGTAATGTTGGCCCTCTGGGGAGATTAGCACTGCCCCAGTTCCTGATCCTGATAAATTGGTTGCACCATCAAAATACATGGTCCATTTGTTATCAACCAATGTCAATATATGATCATCAAATCATTCTTCCTCAAGGTTAATGGTATTCTGGGAATTGTCTGCTAGCATATCTGCTATCGCTCGTCCCTTAACTAATTTCCGTGGTGAACTCCTGATATCAAATTCTGATAATAAGACTTACCCTTTTGCTAACTTCCCAACCAAGGAGGATTTCTCAAGCAAGAACTTGATCAGGTCGTTCTCTGTCACCAACAAAATTTGATGATGAAGGGTGTACTGCCTTAGTCTATGCAACACCCATATTAATGCAACGCATGTCTTTTCAACTGTTGGGTAATTAGCCTCAGATATTGTGAACTTCTTGCTAAGATAATGAATGGCTTGCTCTTTGCCGTCCTCTGGTGTTCTTTGGACAAGTACTACTTTGAGCGACTCGCGATGAATTGTCAAGTATAGGATCAACGGAATCCCGAGGATTGGTGGTACCAATATTGGTGGACATACCGGGTATTTTTTGATTTTGTCAAAAGCTTGTTGGTATTCTGCATCCTACTTTACTTTGGCGTTTTTTTCAGTACCTTGAAGAATGGTTTAGCAGTTTCAGAAAGCTGATGGATGAAGCGAGCGATGTAATTTAGTCGCCCTAACAAACTTCTCACTTCTTTCACTGCGGAAGGAGTTTTCAAATCATATATCGCCTTGATTTTGTAGGGATCTATTTCAATGCCCCAAATGCACATTTATTGGGGTTCAATCGCAGCTTATATTTCCTGAGTCTTTCAAACAGTTTCTAAAGTACTACAACATGGTCTTCTTCTTATCTGGATTTCGCAATCATGTCATCCACGTATACTTCGATTTCTTTATGCATCATATCATGGAATAATGTGACCATTGCCCTTTGATATGTGGCACCGGCGTTCTTCAAACCAAAAGGCATCACTTTGTAAGAGAATGTGCCCTATGGTGTAATGAAAGATGTTTTCGCCTTATCCTCTTTTTTCATGAGGATTTGATTGTATCCAGAGAAGCCATCCATGAATGAGAACGTTTCAAATCCAGCAGTGTTGTCTACCAGGACATCACTGTGTGAAAGCGGAAAATCATCCTTAGGACTTGCATTATTTAAGTCCCAATAATCAATGCAGACTCGAACTCGTCCATGCTTCTTTAGCACAGAAACGGTGTTGGCAACCCATTCTGGGTATGGTACTACTTCGATGAATCCGACTTTGAGTAATTTCATTACTTCTTCTTCTATCTTCTTAGCCAATTCCGGCTTTGTTTGTTGAAGCTTCCGTTTCTTCAGAGGGAAACTTGGATCAATTGGCAAAGCATGCTTAACTATATTCAGGTCAAGTCCTGGCATGTCAGCGTAGGACCATGCAAAAATGTCTTGATATTCTCTGAGTAGATCAATAACTCTTTTAGCTTCTGCAGAAGAAAGACTTTTGCCAATCTTAACTTCCTTAGGATTCTCTTTATCACCGAGATTAATAGTAACTATTTCCTTCAATGTAAGTGGCTTTGATTCTTCATGACGAATCCATTCTCTCTTGACCCATTCTTCATCTTCATCACCTTCCTCAATATCACAGGAAATCTTTTATGAAGGATTTGGGTCGCATAAGAACCTATGATGAATATGCGAATGCTCATGCTCCAGTGCGTAGGTGTCTTCGTCTTCGGTCATAACGACGCCGATAACGTTCGCTTCAAATAAACCCAGCAAGATAGACTCTGCTTCTACATATAAATTTTCTTTTGAAAGCAGTTTGGGAGGCCCAGGAAAGTTTTCTCTAATATGAATATGATGATAGGGTAACCCTCTAGCCTTACCCTTCTACGTTGATGGGTTAATGGTTCGATCACCTTGGCTTCCACGGCCTTCATGATTCTTTTGACCTTGGCCTTGGCTCCAAGGTGATTACTAGTGACTTCATACCCCACCCCATACTTTTTCTTTATGCCAAATGGGATAATGGGTTCTTTAATTCCTTGTGCTTTTATCCTAAGTCCATCATCAAGGTTGAATCCATATTGGCATAATACTTTTCTAGACATAATAGACAATGCCAAAAATTCCGCAGATTTCATGACACTACCAGCGGGAATTTGTATCATAGAAATCATCTCAAAGGAATGATAGATGGGCTCTTCTTTTATCTCAGGCTCGACATAAGGTATGGCTCTTTCCTTGTAAGTGGTGAAGTCCGTCTCCCCGTGCACGGTAATCATTTTACCATTAACGACGAATCTAACTTTTTGATGAATACTAAAAGGATTGGCGCCGGCCATATGAATCCAAGACCTCCCCAGCAGTAGGTTGAAAGTCATTGGAATGTCTACCACTTGAAAATCGATCAGGACAGGCACATGGCCTATATTTACTTCCAGCTCGATGTCACCGATAACATCTTTCTTCATCCCATCGAACGTACTGTCACCTTTGAAGGTTTGACGAACTGTTCATTAATTCCTAAACGATGCAGCGTGCTTAATGGACACAAATTAAGCGTGAAGCCATTATCAATTAGCACGCGGGATACTTCCTTGCTCTAGCATTTGACGGCAATATATAAGGCCTTGTTATGTGAACGGCCATCCATTGGAAAATCTTCGTCAGAAAAAGCTATCTGATCTTTCAAAAGAATAGCCCCAACTAAATCTTCTAGTTGCACCTCGTTGATCGTTTCAGGAACATGTACTTCATTAAGTAGCTTCATAAGCACCATTTTGTGGCTGTTTGAGGTTTTGAAAAGATCCAGTAATGAAATCTGTGCTGGCATCTTCCTCAATTGCTCAATTACCTCATATTCGCTTGTCCTCATGACCGACAATAATTGCTTGACATCTTCTTCAGTTACTCCTTTCTTTTCGCGCTCACCTTCTTTTGGGACATAACATCTTCCCAATCTGGTTATTGTGTCAACTTCTTTAGGTGTGTAGTCCCATGGTACACATATGGTATCAAATTTCTCCTTTGGAGGCAAAGTAATGATCACAGGCTGAACCTCTTTCTCTTCGTTCTTTAGTTGACCAATTGGGAGCTCAATGGTAATTGGTTCAACATGATCCTTCTCTTCCTCAAGCCTATCCATGTTATCAAGATTGATCAATAGTGGTGTAATCATGGACACTATGCTTTTGTCAGCTTCAATAGTATCCATTCCACCCCAACCGTCAGGCACGATATTTTCATCTTTGGATGCCCATGAAGGTGGTGTATATTTGACACGGTAGTTATACCGGCCACTATTTTGTCCCAGATAATCCACAATTTCACCTTGTTTTTGTGCTTTGCAAACAAATCATCTGTCTCCTTGGCGACTCCACTGGGTAGCCTTGGGTTTCTAAGTGGACATAGGCCTAAAATATAACGATATGCATGTGTTTGTGCTCGCAACAATCCTAGGTATGTTCCACTAATGACGTGTTAAATGGTGATGCTAGTGGGAGGTATAAGGGGTGTAGTCTGTGCTTACCTTTGTTTTGCAGGATGGTGTTAGGATTGAATGTGATTCCACCAATTTTTAGAAGTGCTTTTTGTTTATAAATTGTTGTGCATGCCTTTAAATTACTTTAGCACTACACTTTTCACACGCACCACCTGTGGCCCCACCCTGGCTACATTTAGGATCACCCTTAGGAGGTATGTGTTTTAGGTGAAACTGTGAGCCGCTTGCTCATGGGATCGTTTAAATACAATATCGATCACCGAGATGGAATAATATTCCATTACTTTAGGCCGATTGCCTATTGGAATGGAATCCCTTGTCCATTAAGGTGGTGACCTTGAGCCTTTAGTATATCACACCCTTTTAGGTATCAAAACCTCACTTGTTGCATATGCTTGTCTTTGTGGTTGATATATCTAAAACCACGTAAAAATGTGTCGGTAAGCAAGTGTCGTTCGACTTCTCTCATCTTTTCAACTATGCAAAGTTAGTTGACATAATTTTGTTAACAAAATGCCCAAATAATAATCAATGTTTGATCAAAATGTCTTTTTATACTAGAATGAATGAATAGGGTGACATGCTCCATTTGGTCATATTTTTCATTTCTAGATGGAATGTATAGGTCCATAGTGATTTTCAATGTAATTCAAGTAGATTGAATGCTCAATATGTGACACGTACAATCCCATTTGCCGAAAGTCTATTTTCGATGTACTCGAAGTTGTAAACCATAGGATAGGATCTTATGGTCAAAATGGAGCACGACAAAAAGGCATTTACATTAAACATTGGTTTCATTCACATTTTGAAGTATATGCTCTTTTAAGGCATAAATGGATTAGAAGTGGCATTTGTATTACATCCCAAGTATGCAAATGTACTTTGCTTCCATTTCTTCCATAGAAGGACATATAATTAAAATGGGAGCATTTATAATTGGTACGTAATCCATGGTGATTAATAATAATTTTTTTTACATGATTAGGCTCGATAGGAAAACTAGACATTCAAGTGGTTCCCATTCCTCGGAAAGAGCTCGTTGCTTGGCGGAATGGCATATCAAAAGACAACCAAATTTATGTCCAAGAGAGGTTGAGATATCTTCTAGACTTGATCCATGTGGAACATCAAGTCAGTTTGATCCAAGCATTGGTGCAGTTTTAGGAAGTTTCCACTGCTACTTTCCAATTTGGAGAACATGAATTGGTACCAACTTTGGAAGAGTACCAAGCCGCCACTGGAATCAATTCCAAACCTAGGGTCGTAGAACCACCAGTTGGACATAATCCCATAAGCATTCTTGTAGAATTTCTTAACCTCAGAACTTCCAAAATCAAAAAGTTAATCAAATCAAACACGGGTAGATTTCCATTATCCTTTCTAATAGCCAATTTTTCCAAACTTCCTAGGGAAATTGGAAACACTTTGGCTCGGGTTTTCATTCTAGCATTCTTTGGCTTCGTTCTATTCCCCGTATCTAGAACGGGATTCGACCCTTTATTTGCAATAATCGCGAGGCAAGCATGTCTCAAATGAGATTTTTCCAATATGCTACTTACCCAAACAATCATTTCTTTGAACACATATCAAAATCGCGGGAAGGGAACTTTTCAAGCTTCTACGGGTCTCCTATCTATATGGTTCATCTTGCATATTCGACCATGGTGTCATTCCATGAGTATTCGTGAGATTTGCCCAACGATAAATCCCATAGAACGATACCTTCATATTCAACAAAAATTACCCAAGCAATCTTTCTTAGATTGGGCTAATTTCCTTTCTACTATTTCCCTCCAACAAATCCAATGGCGGATTAAATGGCCAAAGATTGATAGGGCAAGGATTACAAGCCAAGAAGGGAATGCAGTACCATTACTCGGGCTAAATGGGGGAGCCGCCTATTGTCCCTTAAGAGTTGTCAGACAATTTGGGATGTTTCAATAAGTCCCACCGGCATGGAACCATGAGGAGTTTGCCTTTGACATCTCAAGTGGAATTTGTCACGCCCCGAACTCCATCGAGCTCATGGCATCCGTCTTTGGTCGAATTAGAGCGACGTCCTAGGAAACGCCGCCGACCCAAACCAACACATCAGAGATAAAAGCACTAGCGAAAGCCACAAACACCAAGACAACAATTAACTAGGGGTAAATGGGAGAATATACATTCATCACCAAATCACACATATACAATACACCACTTACAATCTACATAATATACATGCACACCGAGCTTCTAAAATTTACACCACCGACATAAAAAAGGATCAGTAGCCTGGGTATACCCTAACTCCAAAAATGGGACACTTCCAAACCTTCACTCTACCCCTAAACTAGCCCTACGCCCTTTGGATGGCTTCCACTCCGAGTCAGATTCCTCAGAACCCGAGTCTAAATCCCCCTGAGCCACCTGCTCCTCTGAGGACTCAGAATCCACCTCGATCTCAATCGAGTTATCATCATCACCCGATTCTAGCGGAACCTCAATCCGCTCCTCCTCTTCTGGCTTTTCCTCTGGTTCATCCTCAGGTTCTTCCTCTGGCTCTAACTCCGGATCTTCTTCCGGTTCCTCTTCTGGCTCTACCCCTTGATCTTCTTCTAGTTCATCTTTGGGTTCTTCTTCCGGTGCCTCTTCAAGCTCTTCTTTGGGGTCTTCTTCTCTGGGTTCTTCCTCTAGCACTGCACCTAAATCCACTTTCATGGGATCATACCCTGCCTGTGATTCCTCCGGCTCCAGATCAGGCTTAGCCACTGAAGGTTCGGGTGCTACGGGTACGAGCTGATGCCTTGATTGTACGAGGCTGGTATTCAAACTAGTCATCTCACCATCAGGAGGGGGTATGGCTAACGGATCCCAATCCCCTACTCCGTCAAAAGGAACATCAAAGCCTCGGACAGGACCAAACTCGTCCATCCTGTCCCGAAAACATCGAGCGGTATAGGTGTGGGCCTGCCAAAGGGGTTGCCCTATGTCTACCCAGACTACGATAGTATGCTTGATCTAAGACATATTCTCATCTATCGGATACTCTACAATATTATGGTCGGTGTGCATCGGTATTCCAAAATGTTAAGGAGGCGGCGGTAGGAGATTTATGGTTCTGGCCGGGGTTCTGAAATGGTTTGGTTGAAACAACCATGAGACACATCTCAGCAAGTAAACACTCTAAACCCCACCTAGGCTAACACGTACCTCCAGACAAGTCCAAACACAATAACACTCAATAAGCACATCACAGGCACACAATTACACTTACCTGGGTTTTTAATGCGTATAATCTGCACGTTAGTCACAATTACACAAATTCCAACCACGTGCACATTCCAATTAAATTTCCATGCCCACAGACAAAGTTGAATGTATGACATTTCCAAGCTCAGCATTTCACACACACTCATTCATGCACCACCACATCATTTTCATTTGACTTGCCAGTGACCCGTGTTACAGTACACGCCTCAAGATCACTTTCAATTCACGGTCCTTACACGACCATCTCATTTTCACAGTACTTCTTAGCCCGCATTGCAGTATACGCCTTAGGCTATGTCTCTTACCCGCGTTATAGTACATGCCTCAGGCTCAACATCCTTCACCTACAGCACAACCCCTGTTACAGTACACGCCTCAGGTTGGCAGTCTTCCGGCAATACCGAGCATCGTCCCACATTAAAGTATATGCCTCAGGACGGCACAATTCCCTCCGTTACACTACACGCCTCAGGGATTTTCGTGACCACATGCACGACATATCACATAACTTTCTCACCCATCCACACATTTGAATCTCATACGAACATGCTCGATTAACACATCAACATGCCAAATTACCCACCGATTCAATTCAGCCCATGCACGCATCAAATTCTCACGCATTTCACATGCTCAATTGACACACAAACATGCCAAATTTCCAGCCAATCCAATTCAATTCGCACGTGCACAATTAACTCGAGTTTTTGCATTTTGAGATGAATTTCACCATTCACGGGTGTCGTACTCCTACTGACAACCCCCAAACCAACACGTACTATATCTTAATCACCAATATGCACTAAATTGGCCACAAAATGAATAGTAATTTGGCCACCACAGAAAATCACCATAACTGCACTTTTAGGCCCGTTTTTCACACAATAAGCCACAATAATCACTCGTAACCATTCCAATCACAAAATCAATCAATTCTAACCTCCAATACACCTCAAAAATCATCAAAATTTCATCCCAACAACTCAGCCAAAGCAGTCCAACCATTCCTCTATGAATAACCCCTAAAACTTGCTAAAACGGGCCCGAACTAAATCGAAAGTACCCGTTAGCCTAGGCGAGGGTTAGGATTTCACTTACTTGTGATTCCTACGCTAAATCGAGGGCCTCAACGGTGGCTGGATAGAGAGCAAACAATAGCGGCAACGGCGACAAGCGGTAAGGTTTGCCGGCAACTCACCGGCGGTTACGAGCGGCGATGAACGACGGCGATTGGCTGCTGGCTTTCTTGGCTGCTCTTGACTGAAAAAGGGGTGGCTGGTGATAGTGTTTCGATGAGGGGGAAAATAGGGGAGAGAGGGACGGTGAGGCGGTGGTGTGGCGAGGACGCGGCGCCGTGGGCGACCGAACGGTGGTGATCCGGCCCGGCGGTTGCACGACGGCGTTAGGTGTGGCTGGCTGGCCACTTCATGGTGGGAGGGGAAGGCTTGGCCGAGAGAAGGGTGAGGGAGAGAGAAAAATTGGCGAGAGTGAGAGAGAGAATGAAGGGGAGAGAGAGAAAATGAGAGAAATATCAAGGGCACCAATAATTAGTGTCTAGCCCCTTGCCAAATGACCATCCTACCCTCCTCTCTATCATTCAATCAACGGCTACGGTTTGATCTTATCCTAAGATCGATGGTCGAGATTAATCCTTGCCAAAAATATCCACGGGCAATATTGGAATTTCACAAAATTTCCAAGGGCAAAATTGTCCAAAAATTTCTATTTCTAAAGTTGGTGTGAAATGACCAAAATGCTCCTCTTACATTATTCTTGGCCTTAACAAAGTCTTAGGGGTAAAACGGTCATTTTCCATTTCTTGCTGAAATTCAAATTGTCTGGAGAATCCGGACAAATCTGAGGCTGACCGAGCTAATAACAACATCGTCCAATTATCCTATCGTGACTTTCATAACGGGTGGCTTTTGGGGAAATTCACACATTCGACTTGTGGCTGATATTGAATCAAGCCACATTTAAGTTCACTTGGGTCGTGACGACCTCCGTTGTCACGTAATCGCGAGGATCGATCGCTAGTTCCGACGGGCACGATCATTTGGCATAGGTTTAGGGTCATTCGTCAATTCATCTCGTGGTCAAGCGGAATCACCCGCGATCCACTCGCATGACAGCGGTGAATTAATCCTTAACTATCCTTGGATTGGCCTACATTAGCTCAAAATGTCACCTCGACAATTTTTATGGTCGAAAGTCGGTTCACAATAGAGTTTCTTTGGTTGTGCGAATTTAAATCCTTAATTAGCCATTCCCTATTGGTTAATATCCCAGGAGTGATTAGTTCCGGGCGAGATCTAACTACAAGCACGTCCATAAAATCATCCATTTCATAAATCCCAAGTGGGTCGGATTTCAGAATGTCGCAACTCTTCCCCCTTATAAAAATTTCGTCCTCGAAATTTACAATTCAACCTAGCTACTCAAACAAGTGGGGGTATTGACGTTGTATTAGCTCTTCACTTTCCCAAGTAGCGCCTTCTGTCCCGTGATGTTCCCAAATAACTTTGATCATCGGGATCGTCTTGTTCCTTAGAACTCGTTCTTTCCGATCATCGATCCTTATTGGCCTTTCGACATAGACACCCTATCGTCAACTTCTATGTCACACCCCAAACCTTAAGGCATGAGAGCATCCCAACCAAGGTCGAATTGGTGTGATGTCCCAGGACGCGTCGCCGACCCAACACCCAACACAGAGATCATTGCACAAGCGGAAGCAATAAATAAATCACCCGTACAAATAAAACACATGACCAAGGATAGCACCACATCAATCAATCAAATTACAATTATACGCTTTGCATTACCACGGAAACATATACAATATCCATTTTTACACCAGATACACATATAAAAGCCAAAACGGGTGAACAACCACCAATCTGAAAAGAGGGTACGTGGCTCGGCAGTCAAGCACTATATCTAGTCGGGGCTCCTCCGAAAACATGTTGGTATGCTTGCCATCCTCAAATCTGGGGGTCTGAAAAGTTGGGTTATACAACAATGAGACGAATCTCAGCGAGTAAAACCCTCTAAACCTAAACTAGGCTAACATGCACCTCCTGACAGACAAACAAAACACCAACAACCAGTACAACAATCAAAACAACAATAATTGATCTAGGCCTCGGGGCCCAAATTGATCACATCACTGACCCTGCAAGTTAGGCAATTCAATATAATTTCCATGGCACATACGCGACACACTTAGTCACACATACATCATACGCATGCTCATACTTATCAGTGCCTGCATTACACACGAATCACCGAGTCGCACATACTCGCACACTTGCCAATGTACTCTTGCATACATATGCCATCAATATGACCATGCTCATGATCTAGCTCAATACTACACACTGGCACACTGCTCATTTTCTCAATTAGAGCTCGACCCGTGTAAAACGCATTAGGTCTGACCTGCGTAAAACGCATCAGGTCTATAATCAATATCAACACTTCATGGCCCGCGTAAAACGCATCAGGCCCAGTGTCTCTAGCCTGCGTAAAATGCATTAGGCGCAACACCGATCTCCTTACGGACTAAAACCCCTGTAAAACGCATCAGGCTGGCTGTCTTCCGGACGTACCGGGCATCGTCCCGTGTAAAACGTATTAGGACGGGTTGAACCCCGCATAAAACGCATCAGGGCTCTTAGTGATCACACATACACACAACCAGTTTTATCTGAACCCCGCATAAAACGCATCAGGGCATTTTAGGTAATCACATGCTCATGTCAGGCACGCATACTCGCACAATTTTTGTCTCATGCCCATTCTCAGCATACAAAATGCGTGGCCATGCAATTCCCGCACTCGGGCAATAATGCAATATACAATGAGCATCAAATCCCAACATAGGCACCTCAACAAAATATGCCAAAAACAACGGGCATTACAACGTTTTCATTGCCACCGAGAACTTGCCCAATTAAACCAATAATCCAATTCAACCGCACGTGTCCAATTAATCGAATTAACATGCTCGCTTGGCCAATTAATACCATTTGGCACAACACACACAATTGGCACTTACAAATTACAACTTGTGCAATAGAATTTCACTCCAATCATTGGCCAATCACACTCCACATTACTCGGCCACACAAACACGCGACATGACATAGTAAACTTGAGCACAATCAAGCATCAATCAGCCATTAATTGGTCAATCTAGGTACTCTCGGCGATTGTACAACTTAATCCCCAATTTATCCAAACTTGGCCCAATTAATTCCATTGGGACAGCCACTAATCAGTACAATCCTGGTCATAAAACATCCTCAAAAATACTCTATTAGGCTCCCCAATCGTCACCAAATCAGTCACCAATTGGACAACCTAGGCACTCTCGGCAATTACACCATTTAAATGCCCATTTACCCGATCTTGGTCCAATCAATCCTTAATATGGACAGCCACAATTCAGCACGTTCTCGGCTTCTAATCCACCTCCAAATTAGCATAAATCAACCACCAATTAGACAATTCAAGACATTTCCGAACTTCACAATTAAACCCCAAATCATCTGATCTTAGTCCAATTAATTCCTGGTATGGACATCCATAAACCAGGTCTGTCTAGGCCACTAAATCATCCTCAAAATACCTCATTAGGCTCCCCAAATCATCACCAAATCAGCCACTAATTAGACAACCTAGGCACTCTCGACAATCACACAACTTAATTCCTAATTAGCCGGTCTTAGTCCAATGATTTCCCGATATGGACAGCCACTATTCAGCACATTCCCAGCCATTAAATCTCTACATAATCTGCCAATAACCGGTACATCTAGGCTCTCTCGGCAATTACGCAATTTAATCCCCAATTGTCCAAACATAGTCCGAATTTTGATTCCATTGGGACAGCCACCAATCAGGTCGCTCTAGACCATAATTCCACTCCCAAATCAGTATATTAATCCACTAAAATCATCACAATATCAGCCACGCTCAACAGCCCAATAATTATCCCTAAATCTCACTAATTAAGCACTAAATCATCCTAAACCCGTTTAGAAATGCATATTCGTCCTAATTAGGGTTTAGAGGATTATACTCACTTAATCCTATGCACCAAAGCAAGTTGGACAGGCGGGGGATGGCGGCTGATCATCGGTTCTCGGAGGCGGGCATGGCGACGAATGGCGGCGCGTGCGGCGGCGACGGTCTAGGGGGCGATTAGCGGCGGTCCAAGGCGAGCTGACCCTTACGGCCAAAAGGGAAAAAGGAGAGGAAGAGTCGGTCGGGTGAGTGATGATGGTGGTAGCGTGACGGCGGAGCAGCTCGTGTGGCAGCGGCCGCGGCTTGGCTTTCCAGCGGCCGGCGGTTCTCACGGCTGAGAGAGGAAGAGAACGGCGAGAGAGTGAGGGGAGAGGAGAGAGATGGTCGGATGAGAATGGTGGTGCGAGGCGAGGCAGCATAGTAGCGTGCGGCATTGGCGGCATGCAGCGGGCGCTCCTCCGGCAGCGGCGATCACCACTGAGCAAGGGAGAGCCGGCGAGAGAGAGGGAAAAGAGAGAGAGTGTGTGTAGCTTGGGCAAGAAGAAATGAGGAGAGAGTGAGTGGAGAGTGTATTATTGGGGGGGTTAGTGGAGTCCAAGTGTCAAGATCTCCCAAGCTTGACCAAAATGCCCTTAATCCAAGGGTTAAGATGAATCCTTATCCAATAATTGAGGGGCAATCTTGTCTTTTAACATCTTGAATTATTGGGCTGACCAAGATTAATTAAATCCCCACTATATTCTCCAAAATAACCCCAAAATTCGGAATACCAAAATAAAACTTAGGGGCAAAACCGTAATTTTCCAATTTTGGGCCTAATTTCCATTTTCGACCGTACTAACCCCAAATATATTTGGCCACACTAAAATGACGTCGTCCTTGCCAATTAGTCGTGTACGTCCACGAAAATCGACGTACAAGTCCGGGTCCAATTTCGCGATCAAAATTGCTCAATTTCAATTTTAAGGTCTCTCACTAACGGGTGGCTATTTAGGGGTTACACGTATCGATCTAGAGTAACTCGAGTCGTGACGGTCTCAATTACCGAGGAAACGCGAGAAATTATTGCTAGTTCTGGAGGTCGCGATCGTTCGGATTAAGTTCGGGATTTGTTCGCCACACGTACTCTCGGTCGTGCGGAATCACCCGCGATCCAATCGTACGTCGTTGGCCAATTCAAATTCGTCACCTTCCTAGGATCGGCCCACATTGACCCAAAATATTTCCTTATCGTTTCTCGGAATCAGTGCTCAATTCGCGATCAGGTCCCTAGTCCACAGACCGATTTTCCTAGTTAACCATTCCCCATCTGTTAGTATCCTGAGGGTGATCAGTTTCGGGCGAGACTTACTAAAATTAAATGAGAAATAATATCTATTTCATTGATCCCGAAAATGGATCGAAATTCAAGATGTTACATTCTATCTCTTCATAGTTCAACACATCAGTTGGGTCCGGTTCATACTTTCTCAGTATCAATACGTGGAATACGTTATGCACTTGCAACAAATTTGGCTATAATGCAAGGCGATAAGCTAAGTCTTAAATCCTTTCCAAAATCTCAAAGGGTCCCACGTACCTCGAACTCAACTTCCCTTTCTTACCAAATCGGGATAATCCTCTCATGGGTGATATTTTAAGGAATACGTGATCCCCTACTTGAAATTCTAAAGGTCTTCACCTTCTGTTTGCATAACTCTTTTGACGGCTTTGAGCTGTTTTCAACTTTTCATGAACAATCTTAACCGCCTCAACTGACTGCTGAACTAATTCTGGTCTTGTTATACTCCTTTTTCCAACTTCGTCCCAACATAGGAGTATTCTACATTCTCTGCCATATAGTGCTTCAAATGGCGCCATCTCGATACTCTGCTAAAAACTATTATTATACGTGAATTCAGCTAAAGGCAATTGTTCCTCCCACTTACCATGAAAATCCAATACACATGCCCGAAACATATCCTCTAGAGTCTGAATTATCCTTTTAGACTGGACATCTGTTTGTGGATGGTAAGCTATACTAAACTACAGCTTTGATCCTAATGCCGTCTGCAGACTTTTCCAAAAGTTAGCGGCAAACCTAGGATCACGATCCGAAGTAATCATCACTGGTACCCCATGCAAACGAATTATCTGTTGTACGTACAATTCAGCATACCGATCCAATGCGAAGTCCTTTTGCACGGCCAAGAAGAGTGCTAACTTCGTTAATTTATCGACAATCACCCAAATGGAATCATAGCCTCTTTAGCTCCTTGGTAACCCCATTACAAAATCCATAGTCATATGTTGCCATTTCCACTATGGGATTTCCAAAGGTCGCAACAATCCTCCGGGCTTACAATGTTGTACTTTCACTTGTTGGCACGTCAGACACTTGGCCACGTGCTTAGCTATGTCCACCTTCATACCATTCCATCAATAGTATTGTCTCAAATTCTGATACATTTTCGTACTCCCTAGATGGATACTATAATTACTACAATACTCCTCTGACAAGATTTCTTCCTTAAGTTCCACATCGTCAGGCACGCATAACCATCCACGGAATTTCAAGATCCCATCCTCGGATACTTGAAAGTCCAGCTTTATCTTAGTAGTATTCATTTCTAGAATCTTTTGAATTTCTTGATCCGTAGATTGTAAGGCCTTGATCTTATTCTGAATTTCTGGTTCGATTCTTAAAGTGGCAATCAAGCTCGAGACTTGACTTACTTCGAGCTTAAACTCCGAGTCTCACACTCCTTCTAACACAGTCCATTCTTTGACCATCAAGTGTACGATGCTTGACTTTCGACTTAATGCATCGGCTACCCAGTTGGCCTTTTCCAGGGTGATATAAAATATCACAATCATAGTCCTTAAGTAATTCCATCCAACGATGCTGTCTCATATTAAGCTCCTTTTGAGAAAACAAATATTTCAGACTTTAATGGTCCGTATATATTTGGAATTTCTCTCTGCACAAGTAATGTCGTCAAATTTTAAGGGCGAATATGATCGCGGCTAATTCCAAATCATGCGTCAGATAATTTAGTTCATGCGGCCTCAACTATCTTGATGCATAGGCTACTACTCGCCCATATTGCATCAGCACACATCCTAATCCTTTCAACGATACATCACTATAGATTTCGAAACCTCTAGATCCTAACAGAATAGTCAATACCGATGCTATCGTCAATCTATGCTTTAATTCCTGGAAACTCCTTTCACACTTGTTAGTCCACTCAAACTTCGTTTCTTTCTTTAACAAACATGTCAACGGCATTGCTATAGCCAAAAATCCTTCCACAAAACGTCTATAGTATCCTGCCAAACCCAAGAAACTTCGAACCTTGGTTACCGTCATCGGTCTTGGCCACTTTATCACGGCTTCAATCTTTGTCGGATCTACTGAAATTCCATCCCTCGAGATCACATGTCCAAGAAATGCTACTCGATTGAGCAAGAATTCACACTTACTAAACTTGGCATACAGTGCGTTTTCTCTTAAAGTCCGTAGGACTTTACTTAAATGTACCTCATGTTCTTCCGGGCTCCTCGAGTACACCAATATGTCATCTATAAAGACTATAACAAACTAGTCCAATAACTCCTTAAACACCAAATTCATTAAGTCTATAAAGGTAGCAGGGGCGTCTGTCAATCCGAACGGCATCACCGTAAATTCATAGTGTTCATATCTCGTCCTGAATGCCATTTTCGGTATGTCTTCTTTCTTGATCCTCAATTGATGATATCCCGTTCTCAAATTGATCTTAGAAAATACCGAAGCCCCTTTTAACTGATCAAACAAATCATCAATCCTTGGCAGAGGATATTTATACTTAATCGTCACTTGATTTAACTACCGGTAATCAATACATAACTTTAATAACCATCCTTCTTCTTCACAAATAAGACTGGTGCTCCCTATGGAGACGCACTTGGACGAATAAAAACTTTATCCAATAACTCTTGCATTTGCACCTTCAACTCCTTTAACTTTGACAACGACATTCTATAAGGTGCCTTCGAGATTAGCTTGATCCTAGGGGCCAACTCAATTATAAACTCTACTTCCCTTTCAAGTGGCAATCCCGGCAATTCCTCAGGAAAGACATCGGGATAATCGCACATCACAGCTATGTCCTTTAGCCTTGGCTCCTCAGCCGTCGAATCAACCACATCCGCTAGAAATCCTTGACACCCTTCGTTCAACAACTTAGTCATTTCTAGCGACGAAATCCAGGGGATCGAGGTTTTTCCTCGATTTCCCACAAATTCGAGTTTCGAATGTCCAATCAGACTAAATTCGATTACCTTGCTACTACAATCTATAACAGCCATCTGCTTAACTAACCAATCCATACCCACAATCACATCGAAGTCATACATCGCTGAAACTACTAGATCTATCCTTTCCTCCCTATCACCAATCATAATCTTACAATACGGGCACCTTAACGAGACCAGCACCTTATCATTCAGTGGAGTGGTACCACACAACACAATATCAAGCAATTGCAGCTTTAAACCAGTCAATTTAACAAACTGTTCTGATATAAACGAATGTGAAGCCCTAGGGTCAAACAAAGCATATGCAGCATGATCGCATAGAGAAACCGTACCTGTGACTACTCCTAGTTCTCAATCTCTCTCCTGGCCATGGCGTACACCCGTCCTTAGGCCGGTGGCCTATTCTGATTAGCCGACGGGGTAGCTCCAATTTGGTTTTCGTTCCGGGGTGGCAACAACGCAGGCAATCTATTCTGCCTGTTGTTGGGGCAAGTCCTTATCTGATGACCAAACCTACCACATCCGAAACATGCTCCGCCCCTGTTCAGACAAGGTTCATTTCCATGTCTTACCCCACAAACCTGACATGGACCATTCTAGAAACGGTTCGGTTTCCCGATATTCCTCCTAGCAAGAGGGACAAAACGTTCATTACTCGCCATTGGCCTCTTCCCAAAGTAGCGATTGTCCCTACCCGGGGCAAATCTTGACCTAGAAGCGACCGCCCTATCCGCTAAGTCATGTTTGATCGCTTAGGCCCGATCATAAATCTCGTTATAATCCCTTAAATTCAACGAAATCATTTGGCTATGAAGGTCCGGCTTCAAACCGTCTCGGAACCTCTGAGCCTTATCTAATGGGTCCTCCACCATCCTTAGGGCGAACTTAGATAATCGAGTGAATTCAGCCTCATACTGATTCACTGTCCTATGCCCCTGATGGAGCCTCATAAACTCAGCTAACTTTTGCTCCCAGGCACTCTCAGAAAAGTATTTACCATTAAAAACTTCTACAAACATCGCCCAAGTCTGGGCGGCACCAACAGGGAACACCCTTCCTCTAATGGCTTTCCACCAATCACTGGCATTTCCTTGGAGTTGGTACACCGCCAAGGTCACTTTCTCTTCCTCGATGTACCCTAGTACATCAAAGGCCTTTTCTAACTCCTCTACCCAAAGCGATGCAACCTCAAGATTACCCTTACCATCAAACTTAGGGGGCATTAACTTCAAAAATTGCTCAACTAGCTGATGCATCTGCCTATTCACATTCATTTGTCCTTGCCCCTGATTCCCATTATTATTATTAGCGGCGGCGGCCACAGTAGCCTCAGCAACTTGGGCAATAGTGGCAGCTCGTTCCTGCGTCTATCGTCCTATTAGATTACCAATCTCCTCTAGGGTCCTCATGACCGCATCCATTCTCGGATCTCCCATAGGTCGGGCTTGTGAATTGGATGGACCTCCTGTTCCTCTACCACTCGAACTCATCCTCACGGTTTCTATCACTCACTTGCCTACTATAATTCCACTCAGGAATTAGAGACCTAGGCCAACTATACCAGTCTAGTCCTAGGCAGCGAATTAATACAATAATTCACTCAGTAGGTCCGTGAAATAAGGTCCGTGCACTTACCTCAGGTCCAAACACACCTGCATTCCAATCGTTATAGCACTCAATTCACTCAGCAATCACAACAAATAGTCTGGAGGCACGCGTAGCTCATTCCACACCTATGACTCGCTAAGGTCTCCCTAGATGACTACCCTAGGATCTCCGCTCATTATCACTCTAGGCTTCGACCAACTTAGATCGTGCTAACCTTGCTCTGATATCAAATCAAATTGGGATGTCACGCCCCGAACTCCATCGAGCTCATGGCATCCCTCTTTGGTCGAATCAGAGCGACATCCCAAGAAATGCCGTCGACCCAAACCAACACATCAAAGATAAAGCACTAGCGAAAGCCACAAACACCTAGACAACAATTAACTAGGGGTAAAAGGGAGAATATACATTCATCACCAAATCACACTTATACAATACACCACTTACAATCCACATAATATACATGCACACCGAGCTTCTAAAGTTTACACCACCGACATAAAAAAAGATCAATAGCCTGGGTATACCCTAACTCTAAAAATGTGACACTTCTAAACCTTCACTCAACCCCTAAACTAGCCCCTACGCCCCTTGGATGGCGTCCACTCCGAGTCAGATTCCTCAAAATCTGAGTCTGAATCCCCTTGAGTTACCTGCTCCTCTGAGGACTCAAAATCCAGCTCGATCTCAATCGGGTTATCCTCATCACCTGATTCTAGTGGAACCTCAATTCGCTCCTCCTCTTCGGACTCCTATTCTAGCTCTTTCTTTGGTTCATTCTTAGGTTCCTCCTCTGGTTCTAACTCCGGATCTCCTTCTGGTTCTTCTTCTGGCTCTACCTCTTGATCTTCTTCTGGTTCATCTTCGTGTTCTTCTTCCGGTGCCTCTTTAGGGTCTTCTTCTCTGAGTTCCTCGTCTGGCACTATACCTAGATCCACTTCCATAGAATCATATCCTGCCTGTGATTCCTCCGGCTTCGGATCAGGCTCAGCCACTAAAGGTTCGGGTGCTGTGGGTACGTGCTGATGCCCTGACTGTGCGAGGCTAGTATCCAAACTAGTCATCTCACCATCGGAAGTGGGTATAGCTGATGGATCCCAATCCCCTACTTTGTCAAAAGGAACATCAAAGCCTCAGACACGACCAAACTCGTCCATCCCGTCCCAAAAACACTAGGCGGTATAGGTATGGGCCTGCCAAAGGGGTTGCCTTATGTCTACCCAGACTACGGTAGTATGCTTGATCCATGCCATATTCTTGTTTATCGGATACTCTACAACATTATGGTCGATGTGCATCGGTATTCCAAAACGCTGAGGTGGCGGCAGTGGAAGATTCATGGTTCAGGCTAGGGTTCTAGAATGGTTTGATTTAAACAACCATGAGACACATCTCAGCAAGTAAACACCCTAAACCCCACCTAGACTAACACGTACCTCTAGACAAGTCCAAACACAATAACACTCAATAAGCACATTGTAACATCCCGAAATTCGACTCAATCTCTGAAATGAATAAAACGAGTCCTATTCAATATTTCATTTTCGTAAGTCTCACCCGGAGCTGATCACTCTCGGAATACTGACCAAATGGGAATGGCTAGCTAGGAATAGGTGCATGGACCATGGGCCCAGTCGCGAAATAAGCCTGATTTAGAAGGACGACGAGGAAGTATTTTTGGGCCAGTATGGACCGATCTTCGGAACTCGAGCCGGACGATCGTGTCCTCGGAACTAACGATAATTCCCCTCGTTCTCTCGACAATCGAGCTTGTCGCGAATCGGACAACCCGAGGTCGATACGCGTATCCCCTAAACGGCCGCCCGTTAGTAAGAGAATTGGAAAATGGAAAATTGACAAATTCGACCGTGAAATTTAGTCCGGACTTCGAGACCGATTTTCGTGGGTTTGCGGGATGGTTTTCATAGGAACGACATCAAATTATGTTGGCCATTCATGTATGGGGTTGACGCGGTCGAAAAACGGCAATACGACTCGGAATCGGAGAGAAATGACAACTTTACCCCCGAGCCCAAATAGTATTCCGAAATTTAGAGGATACCCGTCACTATCCTTTCAAGCCGAGACTCTTCATCTCCCTCCCTCGCATCGGTTACACCTTACTACAATTAGTACCGCGACTCTTTGTCTTTCCCCCTCACGTCGGTTACAAACTACCATCAACACCTCTCATTGCATTTCTTCTCTTCTCTCTCTTTCTTCTCTCTCTCACTCGCCCTCTCTCTCCCTCACGCCGACCACTCTCTCTCTCTCTCTGTAGGCCGTGTAGAGAAGAGCATGCCCGACCACCGCCGGTCGCCGCTCACTGCCGCCCTTTGGAATCGTGCTGCCGGTTAAACCGTTTACCGGTGATCGGCCGTCGTTCCTTGTCGTCCCGAGCTCAGATTAGGTGAGTGTATTCCTCTAAGCCCTAATTAGGACGATTATGCGCACTAGATGGGATTAGGGGCTGTGTATGGTTGGTTTTGTGGTCGTATAAGCTTGATTTGCTTAATGGTGCAAGTTTGATGATTTTCGGATTTCTGGTTGTTACTGTACCTCTGTGCTTTATTATTTTTGTTGTGATCATTGTGTGCTGAATCTGAGAAAGTGTTCTTCATGGAATTTGTTCCCAACATCTTTAAGTATAACATACTTTAATTTCAGAATTTTTGGAATTTGTTTGGGGTCATTCGGAAGTCGGTTTTCAGACCGTCACAAAACTGCCCGATTTACTGTTCACTCGACCTTTTTGCCTTTCCGAATTTTTATAAAATTTTCCAGACCTTATTTCAACAAAAGTCCTTCACAAAGATTGTTAGAAACACTTGTTTCTATGACATATAAAAAATTTAAGGGCTTTCCAAAGTGATTTGGGTACTGAATGAGTTGTATCTTTGATGGTCTGAGGGACTGTTTGAGTGAACTGGGTTCTGTCCGACTTTGAGTGTCAAAACGAGATGCTTAAGATTGAAACTGGGTTTCGGGATCTTCACAGAAAATGTTTATCAAGATGTTTTGTACAACATATCCAAATTTCCTAATTTTTGGAATTTATTTGCTATTTATTTCAAATGGATTTCTGTCACTGTGCAATTATCCAGTTTGGACCCGATTTTGTATATTCTCGGTTTCTCTCTATCGGACTGATTAGTGGCTGTCCATTGAGGATTTAATTGGGCCTTGTATGGCTAATATGTGGTTTGTTCGTGAACTGTCCTGTGTAATTGATTGGGCCAAGTAGTGGCTGATTTGGGTGTGAATTATGCTTGATTATGCAATGCCATGTTGCATGCTTGTGTGGCCGACCATTGTGGGGTGTGATTGATTATTGATTTAAATGAAAATCATAATGCCCAAATATGTCGCAAGTGCCAATTATGCATGTGATACCCCATGGCGTTAATGGGCCAGTTAAGTATGTGATGTGAATCGTTGAGCATGAATTCGTGGCATTGAATTGTGTTATACATTGTGGGACATTATGCTCATTGTATGTCGCACTAGCATTCGTGTGCGAAACTTCATGGCCACGCATTGAGTATGCCGAGTGTGAAGCTTGTGGAAATTGTGCGAGAATGCGTGTATGCCATGGACATGTGATCACCTAATTACGCCCTGATGCGTTTACGCGGGGTTCAGATAAAACCAGTTATGTGAATGTGTGATCACTCTTCGCCCTGATGCGTTTACGCGGGGTGTGCCGTTCTCATGCACTTTGGAGCAGGACGATGCCCGGTACGTCCGGAAGACGACCATCCTGATGCGTTTACGCGGGCTCTGGTTCGTAAGGAGATCGGTGTTGCGCCTGATGCGTTTACGCGGGCTAGAGACACTGGGCCTGGGGCGTCTTTACGCTGGCCACGGAGTGTTGTGATTGGCCTTCGGGTCGTGCCGTCCTCATGCACTTTGGAGCAGGACGATGCCCGGTACGTCCGGAAGACGACCATCCTGATGCGTTTACGCGGGCTCTGGTTCGTAAGGAGATCGGTGTTGCGCCTGATGCGTAAGGACGCGGGCTAGAGACATTGGGCCTGGGGCGTCTTTACGCTGGCTACGGAGTGTTGTGATTGGCCTTCGGGTCGTGGTCTTCGGACCGGATCTTCGGATCGGGCCTTCGAGTCGAGTTAATAAAATAAATGGTTAACGTGTGATGCATAGTGCCTGATTATGTAATGGAATTCGCTGGGCACGGTATGGGACGTGTCTAAGTAGATTCTATTTTATAATCGGAACACGAACGGAAGTTTGTGCCGAAATGCCATAGAAGTTGAATGGTTAGCATGACAAGTTAGTAGCATTTGTATGCATATGAATGCATGAGTTGGTGCGCAGAACTGTGTGGCTCGGTGAACTACGCTTGAAAATTGTCACTAAAGATTTTGAGCATACGCGTGACGTACGCATGATGGAGGGTGCCGCTCGTGTATTGTGATATTATGGGGTTAACTAACCTGCAGGGTCATTGAAATGTCGATTTGGGCCTATGGGCCTAAGTCACCTTTATATGTGTGTGGTTGTTTTTCCCGTCAGGAGATGCATGTTAGCCTAGTTTAGGTTTAGAGGTTTTCACTTACTGAGAAGTGTCTCACGGTTTTTATAACCCAACCTTTCAGACCCACGTCCATGACGAAGCCACCTGTCCCGGTACGTTTTGGGATTCCCCTAGATTACGAGCACATTATGACTGCACATCCGGTGGGGAATGGGGAGGTGTACTTGAGGCATTACTCTGCGATTAGTGTAGACGTGGGTACGACACATCCTGAAGTTCATGAGTATGTAGCCTGGTGTTTTCGGGACCGTTTTAGAGACGAGTTTGGACCCCTTCGTACGATGGATGTTCCGTTCACCATAGAGGGCTAGCTTGACCCACAGTGTCGGAGTGGTGAGATCGTGGATTCCGAGATGGATGAGGAGGAGACTATAGGTCCTTTCGCTTGGTACGAGCCTGCCGAGGACGAAGAGTTAGGAGGTGTAGATCATGAGCCAGTAGTGGAGGACCCAGTGGTGGAGCCAATGGAGGTCGACGAAGCTGAGTCGATGGATACCGAAGAGTCCGAGGAGGAAATTCCCAGCGAGGATTCAGAGATACCCGAAAGTTCGTCAGAGTCCGATGGCTCGGATCCGGATTGGGCGTCCAAGGCTAGGCTTGGTCTTGTTGTGAGGGTAGACGCATTTTGGATTTCGAACACTCTACCTTTTGACTGTGACTCTCTTA
Organism: Syzygium aqueum; assembly: GCA_031216185.1. Lineage (NCBI taxonomy): Eukaryota > Viridiplantae > Streptophyta > Magnoliopsida > Myrtales > Myrtaceae > Syzygium > Syzygium aqueum. Next base: position 14,413,226 of record CM062234.1, read on the forward strand.
GTCCTTAGTTCTCCTGACCCATATGACAGTACTCTTCTTGTTGCACTCTATTTCTATTGTTGTTTTATTTGGAATGATGTAAGGATGTCCTGACAGTTTTTGGTTATGGATGTGTACGTTGCCTCAGTTCTTCTTATGTTGCTTTCCCTGGGTCTCGTATTTATTCTGTACGGGTGTTTTAAATTTTTGCTTCCGCATGTGCCTTATGTTCTGCTTTGGGGTAACGGGTCGATGACGACGTGTCTTGGGACGTCGTACTACCATATCGACCACCAAACGGGTTGTCGCGTGCCGTGGAGGTCGGGGCGTGACAACCCCCTCGTTGAATTGGTATCAAAGCAAGGTCAGTTCGATCCGATTAGATCGAAGTCTGGAGTGATAAGGAGCGATGAGACCATGGGTAGCTAGTAGGGTGACCTCGTGTGCTACATGTATCTCCTGACAGTGTGTGATGATTTGGTGTGTATGACCCTTAATGTGCAGGTGCGGTAGGACCTGAGGTGAGTATGTAAATCCCTTGGGTGATGTGTTGAGTAATCCTTGTTAAGCCGCATGCTGGTTGTTTGATTGTTATTTTGAGACCTGCCTAGGACCTTAGACCGATTAGATTGGTTTAAGTCTCTAATCCCTTAGGGGGTTATAGCAGGTAGGTGATTAGTGAAATTGCAAGGATGACAAAATGAGGGGTAAGGAAGCCTAAGAACAGTCGAGTGCTATAGGCCATGAGGCTGAAACCTAAGATTAGAGGTTGTGACTCAGGCCCTACAAGAAATAGGGAATGTATGGGTAGGCAAGCTCGAGAAAGGGGCCGCCGTTATTGCCCAGGCTATTGAGGTTGCAGTGATTACTGCTATGAGTGGGAATAATGACAGTTAAGCCAAACTCAGATAGTGGCCAATAGGCAAAGCCATTAGTTGTTGGAATGATTTCTCAGGTCGAAATCGTATAAAGTCAATCGTAAGAGTGACTTCGAGATTGCATCGAGGTGGGTGTAGGAATTAGAGAAAACCTTTGAGATTTTTGGGGTGCACCGAGACTAAGAAAGTAATGTTGGCGAGGTATTAGCCACAAGACAATGTTAATTATTGGTGGAAGATCGCCAAGGATAAGATATCCTCAATGAGTACAGTCCAGATTTGGGCCATGATGGTTAAGAGTTCCTATGGGAAAATATTTCCCAGAGAGTGCCCAAGAAAGGGAACTGACGGAGTTTATGTGACTTCGCCGAGGGCAGATGACTGTGGAACGATATGAAACGAAGTCCACTTGGCTGGTTGAGAATCCACAGGACAAGGTTCAGAAATTCTGAGACGGACTGAAGTCGGATCTCCAAAACCTAATGATCACACTGAACATCAAGAATGATGGGGAAGTGTAGTAATGAGCTCAAGTGATAGAGCGAGATCAGTTGGAAAGTGCAACTAATTCTGGATAGTGATTTGTTCAAATTATGATAACCGCCGCTTCGGGAAGAGGCAAATGGCGGGAAACTGACGATTCATCCCACCGGTGAGGAAGGATATTAAAAAGTCGAACCGTTAAATGAGTCGTTCTGAGGCTTGCTTCGAAAGTGGGAGTTAGAACAACTAGTTAAACTGGATGGGATTGAGTCTGTTGTGCTTGAGTCACGTTTGGTGTGACGATTCCTCGAATGATAAGGTGATGGTGTTGTTGAGGTGTTTTAACTGTGAGACAGTAATTGATAGTAGAAAAAGGAGTGTTGACTCGGCAGTATTGACCATGTACGATTTTGTCGTGGAAAATTGATACGGAGTGATTTGTAAGGCAGAAAGCCGTAATGAATTATGACAATAGGGTAATCCAGTTTAGTCCGAATGGATGTCCTACGGTTGGATTTCAGGAAAGGCGAGGAGGAATCTCGATTCCTTGGATGCCCTTGCTTGAGGTGATTAGATGTCAAGTGAAGATTGTGAAGGATGCTTAATGGGCGTGGTTGACCCGATTGTGACGGAACTAAAGTCGGAAGAATTAATGAGGTATGTAACCTTCCGAGGTCTCTCCTTAGAAACTGCCGGGTTGTCACTAGAACGGGAAATGGAATCGTGAAAGAATTGGCCCCGGAGTGGAACTGATTTCGAGGAGATAGTATTGAATGTCCCCGTTGGAAATTAAAGGAATTGAAAGTCCAGACGTAAAGACTCGTGGGTAAAATTTTATTCGCCCTAGTGTGTCCCCGTGGGGAATTCCTGTATTATGTATGAGGAAAACGGACGGGACATCGAGATGGTACATAAACTACTAGCAATTGAGCAGTCAATGGTAAATAGTAAGTACCTACTGCCGAGGATCGATGATCTATCTGATCAATAGTAAGGACCTCAGTGTTCTCCGAGATTGAACCACGGACTTGATGTCACCAATGGAGACTCCGAAAGGAAAATGTTCCCAAGATTGTGTTACGGACTGGAATTTTCAGTTAAGGATATGAAAGGGAGATATAATTACGACGGTTTAACAAATGAGGTATGGGTACTACACATTCATAGTAATGCTCATTGGTCTAAGAGATGCCTCGTTGCTTCTGTGGACCTAATGAACCGAGTGTTCCAAGAATTATGAGGTTAGTTCGTAACGGTTTTCATTGATAATGTATTGGGAGACTCGAGGAACCTGGGAGCAAAAAGCAAGTCTGGATGAGGTATTACGAACCTTGAGAGAACACGCACTCCACGCCAGGTAGGACAAGTGCGAACTTTGGCTCGATGGAGTCGCGTCCCCTGAACGTATAATCTTGGAAGATGGAACTTTTGTAGACCCGATTAAGGTCAAAGTAATAACTAAGTGGTAAGGACTGATACCGATAACTGAGGTTTGAAGTGTCGTAGATTTGGCTAACAATTATCGACGTTTTGTGGAAGATTCTTATCGATAGCCATGCTATGGGCATGACTGATTGAAAAGGAAATCCGTTTGAATGGAATGATCACTATGAACGGAGTTCCCAAAAGCTGAAGCGTAGGTTGATAATTGCCCCGGTATTGATTATTCAACCCGGACCGGGAGGATTCGAGGTCTATAGTGACGCTTCATTAAGAAGACTTAGGTGTATGTTGATGCAACACGGTAGAGTAGCAAATTATGCGTTGTGCCAGTTGAGGCCATGTGAAAAGAATTACCCGATGCATGACGGAAAATTGACTACAACACCCTGTATCGCCATGGAAAGACTGGATGAGTAATAGATACGCTAAGTCGTGAGTCGATTGGGACGTATGGGGTGATCAAGGAATGAACCTCGTTGGGAAGGCTCAGGGACTTGGAAGTTAAATTTGAGGTGAACTGGATGTGAAATCTGTTGACCGCCTTGAGGATTAGTTGGAAATCCAGGCCCAGAACAAGGAATGGCATTATATGGATCACGAGATACGAAGAGTCGTTGAGATGGATGCCGATAAGTGGAAATCGGATTTCCATGTATTTGGGGATAGAAATTTTGAGGTTCTAAGGATAACTGTGTGTACCTGATGAGACTAAACTCGAGGAGGAAAAATTTGAATGGAAATTTCCGCAGTAAGCATAAGGTTCACCCGAGTAGCAAAAAGGTGTGTCCAACGACGTAGGAAGTAAGAAAGAAATCTTATTTGAGACTCATGAGAGTAATTGCGACGTTCACACAGACAGTACGAAATGTGCCAGGATTTGTGGTGACACTGCCGGAAAAATGGGGTGAAAGTAAATATGGCCAAGTAGATGGCCAAGTGTTTGACGTGCCTATAAGTGAAGACACAGCACAATAAGCCTAGAAGGCTATTATGACCGTTGAATGGAAATCTGACATGATCCCAAGGATGTTGTAACGAGATCAATGTGAATCCTGAGAAGACCCAATTCCATCGGAATAACAGTCGATAGACCGATTAGGCTTGCATACGTTTTGGCAAGGCGAAAGGGACTTTGCGTCGGACAAATATGTAGAGTCGTCAGAAAGGTCACATGATCAGAGACGACGACTTTTAGAGCTTGAGATTGGGAACTAAGTAGTAGCTCAAGTGTTCCTTAATGGAAAGATTATCCTAATTTGACAGAAAAGGGAAGTTGAGTCGAGCCATGTCAGATTGTTCGATATTCGGGAAAAGATCGGAGATATAATCTAGCAAATTGCCTCGTCGCCTAATCTGTCCTAAGTATATGATGTATCCCACGTGACGACATTGAAGAAGTATGAACCAAGTATGCCCCACGTTAAAGGGAAACGGATGTAGACGATAAAGTATCGTACATGGAAAGGGCCGATGAGGCTTAAGCACAGAAAGGACCGCGTGCTAAGGAACAAGACAATCTCAATGGTCAAGGTAGTTTGGGAACACCATGGAGCAGAAGGCACCACTTGGGAAAGTGAAGAGGCCATGCGACGCCAGTACCCCCAGTTGTTCGAATAGATTAGTGTGGATTTCAAATTTCGAGGATGAAATTTTTGTAAGGGGGGAAGAATTGTAACATCCCGAAATTCGATTCAATCTCTGGAATGAATAAAACGAGTCCTATTCAATATTTCATTTTCGTAAGTCTCGCCCGGAGCTGATCACTCTCGGGATACTGACCAAATCGGAATGACTAGCTAGGAATAGGTGCATGGACCATGGGCCGAGTTGTGAAATAAGCCTGATTTAGAAGGACGACGAGGAAGTATTTTTGGGCCAGTATGGACCGATCTTCGGAACTCAAGCCGGACGATCGTGTCCTCGGAACTAGCGATAATTCCCCTCGTTCTCTCGACAATCGAGCTTGTCGCGAATCGGACAACCCGAGGTCGATACGTGTATCCCCTAAACGGCCGCCCGTTAGTAAGAGAATTGGAAAATGGAAAATTGACAAATTCGATAGTGAAATTTAGTCCGGACTTCGAGATCGATTTTCGTGGGTTTGCGGGATGGTTTTCATAGGAATGACATCAAATTATGTTGGCCATTCATATATGGGGTTGACCCGGTCGAAAAACGGCAATACGACTCGGAATCGGAGAGAAATGACAACTTTACCCCCGAGCCCAAATAGTATTCCGAAATTTAGAGGATACCCGTCACTATCCTTTCAAGCCGAGACTCTTCATCTCCCTCCCTCGCATCGGTTACACCTTACTACAATTAGTACCGCGACTCTTCGTCTTTCCCCCTCACGTCGGTTACAAACTACCATCAACACCTCTCATTGCATTTCTTCTCTTCTCTCTCTTTCTTCTCTCTCTCACTCGCCCTCTCTCTACCTCACGCCGACCACTCTCTCTCTCTCTCTCTAGGCCGTGTAGAGAAGAGCATGCCCGACCACCGCCGGTCGCCGCTCACTGCCGCCCTTTGGAATCGTGCCGCCGGTTAAACCGTTTACCGGTGATCGGCCGCTGTTCCTCGTCGTCCCGAGCTCAGATTAGGTGAGTGTATTCCTCTAAGCCCTAATTAGGATGATTATGCGCTCTAGATGGGATTAGGGACTGTGTATGGTTGGTTTTGTGGTCGTATAAGCTTGATTTGCTTAATGGTGCAAGTTTGATGATTTTCGGATTTCTAGTTGTTACTGTACCTCTGTGCTTTATTATTTTTTTTGTGATCATTGTGTGCTGAATCTGAGAAAGTGTTCTTCATGGAATTTGTTCCAACATCTTTAAGTATAACATACTTTAATTTCAGAATTTTTGGAATTTGTTTGGGGTCATTCGGAAGTCGGTTTTCAGACCGTCACAAAACTGCCCGATTTACTGTTCACTCGACCTTTTTGCCTTTCCGAATTTTTATAAAATTTTCCAGACCTTATTTCAACAAACGTACTTCACAAAGATTGTTAGAAACACTTGTGCCTATGACATATAAAAATTTTAGGGCTTTCCAAAGGATTTGGGTACTGAATGAGTTGTATCTTTGATGGTCTGAGGGGCTGTTTGAGCGAACCGGGTTCTGTCCGGCTTTGAGTGTCAAAACGAGGTGCTTAAGATTGAAACTGGGTATCGAGTTCTTCACAGAAAATGTTTTATCAAGATGCTTTGTACAACATATCCAAATTTCATAATTTTTGGAATTTATTTGCTATTTATTTCAAATGGATTTCTGTCACTGTGCAACTGTCCAGTTTGGACCCGATTTTGTATATTCTCGGTTTTTCTCTCTCGGACTGATTAGTGGCTGTCCATTGAGGATTTAATTGGGCCTTGTATGGCTAATATGTGGTTTGTTCGTGAACTGCCCTGTGTAATTGATTGGGCCAAGTAGTGGCTGATTTGGGTGTGAATTATGCTTGATTATGCAATGCCATGTTGCATGCTTGTGTGGCCGACCATTGTGGGGTGTGATTGATTATTGATTTAAATGAAAATCATAATGCCCAAATATGTCGCAAGTGCCAATTATGCATGTGATACCCCATGGCGTTAATGGGCCAGTTAAGTATGTGATGTGAATCGTTGAGCATGAATTCGTGGCATTGAATTGTGTTATACATTGTGGGACATTATGCTCATTGTAAGTCGCACTAGCATTCGTGTGCGAAACTGCATGGCCACGCATTGAGTATGCCGAGTGTGAAGCTTGTGGAAATTGTGCGAGAATGCGTGTATGCCATGAACATGTGATCACCTAATTACGCCCTGATGCGTTTACGCGGGGTTCAGATAAAACCGGTTGTGTGAATGTGTGATCACTCTTCGCCCTGATGCGTTTACGCGGGGTGTGCCGTCCTCATGCACTTTGGAGTAGGACGATGCCCGGTACGTCCGGAAGACGACCATCCTGATGCGTTTACGCGGGCTCTGGTTCATAAGGAAATCGGTGTTGCGCCTGATGCGTTTACGCGGGCTAGAGACACTGGGCCTAGGGCGTCTTTACTCTGGCCACGGAGTGTTGTGATTGGCCTTCGGGTCGTGGTCTTCGGACCGAATCTTCGGATCGGGCCTTCGGGTCGAGTTAATAAAATAAATGGTTAACGTGTGATGCATAGTGCCTGATTATGTAATGGAATTCGCTGGGCACGGTATGGGACGTGTCTAAGTAGATTCTATTTTATAATCAGAACACGAACGGAATTTTGTGCCGAAATGCCATAGAAGTTGAATGGTGAGCATGACAAGTTAGTGGCATCTGTATGCATATGAATGCATGAGTTGGTGTGCAGAACTGTGTGGCTTGGTGAACTACGCTTGAAAACTGTCACTAAAGATTTTGAGCATACGCGTGACGTACGCATGATCGAGGGTGCCGCTCGTGTATTGTGATATTATGGGGTTAACTAACCTGCAGGGTCATTGAAATGCCGATTTGGTCCTACGGGCCTAAGTCACCTTTATATGTGTGTGGTTGTTTTTCCCGTCAGGAGATGCATGTTAGCCTAGTTTAGGTTTAGAGGTTTTCACTTACTGAGAAGTGTCTTACAGTTTTTATAACCCAACCTTTCATACCCACGTCCATGACGAAGCCACCTGTCCCGGTACGTTTTGGGATTCCCCTAGATTACGAGCACATTATGACTGCACATCCGGTGGGGAATGGGGAGGTGTACTTGAGGCATTACTCTGCGATTAGTGTAGACGTGGGTACGACACATCCTGAAGTTCATGAGTATGTAGCCTGGTGTTTTCGGGACCGTTTTAGAGACGAGTTTGGACCCCTTTGTACGATGGATGTTCCGTTCACCATAGAGGGCGAGCTTGACCCGCAGTGTCGGAGTGGTGAGATCGTGGATTCCGAGATGGATGAGGAGGAGACTATAGGTCCTTTCGCTTGGTACGAGCCTGCCGAGGACGAAGAGTTAGGAGGTGTAGATCATGAGCCAGTAGTGGAGGACCCAGTGGTGGAGCCAATGGAGGTCGACGAAGCTAAGTCGATGGATACCGAAGAGTCCGAGGAGGAAATTCCCAGCGAGGATTCAGAGATACCCGAAAGTTCGTCAGAGTCCGATGGCTCGGATTCGGATTGGGCGCCCTAGGCTAGGCTTGGTCTTGTTGTGAGGGTAGACGCATTTTGGATTTCGAACCCTCTACCTTTTGACTGTGACTCTCTTAGTCCTTAGTTCTCCTGACCCATATGACAGTACTCTTTTTGTTGCACTCTATTTCTATTGTTGTTTTATTTGGAATGATGTAAGGATGTCCTGACAGTTTTTGGTTATGGATGTGTACGTTGCCTCAGTTCTTCTTATGTTGCTTTCCCTGGGTCTCGTATTTATTCTGTACGGGTGTTTTAAATTTTTGCTTCCGCATGTGCCTTATGTTATGCTTTGGGGTAACGGGTTGATGACGAGGTGTCCTGGGACGTCGTACTACCATATCGACCACCGAACGGGTTGTCGCGTGCCGTGGAGGTCGGGGCGTGACACACATCACAGGCACACAATTACACTTACCTAGGCTTTTAATGCAAACAATCTGTACGTTAGTCACAATTACACAAATTCCAACCACATGCACATTCCAATTAAATTTCCATGCCCACAGACAAAGTTGAATGTATGACATTTCCAAGCTTGGCATTTCACACACACTCATTCGTGCACCACCACATCATATTCATTCGACTAGCTAGCGATCCGCGTTATAGTACACGCCTTAGGTCTACTTTCAATTCATAGTCCTCACACGACCATCTCATTTTCACAACACTTTTTAGCCTGCGTTGTAGTACACGCCTCAGGCTATGTCTCTTGCCTGCGTTATTGTACACGCTTCAGGCTCAGCATCCTCTACCTACATCACAACCCGCATTACAGTACACGCCTCAGGTTGGCAGTCTTCCGGCAATATCGGGCATCATCTGGCGTTAAAGTACACGCCTCAGGACAGCACAATTCCCCCCGTTACACTACAAATCTCAGGGATTTTCGTGACCATACGCACGACATATCACATAACTTTCTCGCCCATCTACATGCTTGAATCTCATACGAACATGCTCGATTAACACACCAACATGCCAAATTACCCAACGATTCAATTCAGCCCATGCACGCGTCAAATTCCTACGCATTTCACATGCTTAATTGACACACAAACATGCCAAATTTCCAGCCAATCCAATTCAATTCGCACGTGCACAATTAACTCGAGTTTTTGCATTTTAAGCTGAATTTCACCATTCACGGGTGTCGTACTCCTACCGACAACCCCCAAACCAACATGTACTATATCTTAATCACCAATATGCACTAATTTGGCCACAGAATGAACAGTAATTCGGTCTGTAGCATCCCAGGCACACCCCTTTCAAGATTTATCCTCTAATCCTCATTAGTCATCAGGTTATTCGCAAGCGGAAGATGCTTCTTTTTAAAGAGGTCAGCATTTATAACATGAATGCGGTATAGCAGCATAGAATTGTATAATTGTTTAGACACATAGATTCAGAAAATGTCAATCATAACATATAATACTGCGGGTGATGCAAGGTGAGTCCAAGAAATGTGAGAAACAACACATCTATTCTAACCCTACTAATCTACCTTGACCCACCAAACTTTAACTAAAAACTAGCAGCTATCACCCATGCTTTCACAACTCCATCCCAAAAACAAATAGTCGTGCCTTCTCCAAAAAAAATAGCTCCCCACTCCTCCTCCCGGTGCTATCTTCAAAGGACTCCGCGGCTCGCATCACTATCATTCCCATCCAACCCATGGTATGGAAGGGGCCCTACTAACCATCCCCCGTCGAGGGCATAAACCTCGACGAAGCCCAAAAGAATAAGTCCCCCTAGGGACCCAATATCCACGGTCAGAATAGAAATGCATTTTATGAAAACAATTCCAGGGAATTCGGAGACCATGAAGGCAAATAGACGGCTCTCAAAACCAACCGGCACCCTATAGCTTATCGAGGTGGAGGTAGGGAGGATCGGCATAACTACTAATTTGAAGAAATGTCATCAACAAACAGTGAGCGAAAACTCAGCCAAGTAAACTCTATTACGCCATACTAAACAGATAACGACATGCATCTCAGTAGAGTCAAATGGATAGGCAAATAAACCGATTCACATCCAGCCATAGCATACATAAATTCCCTTTTTCACTCTTACCCGGCCGCCAATATCAAGCAAAAGAGCATTGATCCAAGAACAGCCACTCACACGAGCACACATTACATACGTTATGTGACAATATTCAACTTCGTTCACCACTCCAAGACACATGACCGGTGCGCTCCCTAGCCACGCAAGGAGGAAACATCTCGACTAGCAAGATCCGGTGTGCCCAGACCGAACTGCTATGGTATACACCGGATTACTCAACGGCCCGCGCAGGCTTCGCGGCCCCACTGGCCACAGCATCTCGTTCGTACTCCAGGAGCATCTAGGGCATGGCTCTTCCTAGGCATCATGAACCACCGGTCCACAGCATCCCGCTTTCTCGACAGGCTCCTCGAGGCATCGTCGTCCGTAGACAGACGGCATCAATCATCTCTCGTCACATATTCTCATACACAAACAATCCTTTAATTTTTATTGCTCACATCTTTCTCATAGAATGATACCATGTTTCAACCAACAAATGAGGTACTTCATTATTGCCCACAAACTGTTCACAACTAAAAGTTCAGATTCTGTGCTCTCAAAGATCACTCAATTTACATAAGCATTCGACATCGGATCAAGGCCAAATAAGCATTGTTGAAAAGCTAATTAAACGTGGTTACTGTCTCCAGTAGACCAAAAATCAAATATCCATCGTTTTCCAATAGAAAATTTGAGATTTCTAACAATTGGTGAAATCGGGCAGTTTTGAGCACTTTGTGAAACCGAAACCAACAATATAGTAAATGACTTTGAAAAATTATGAAATTTAAGTATGTCGTATAAAAGAGCTTAATGACTATTTTTCATGAAGAACACAATGCCAAATTCCTTAAGCAAAGACCACTTTTAATAGCTCGAAGATGGCCCAAAATTGGTCCGTTGAAACAGGAAAACTGAGTCGCAAAGAATGTCGGTTTCGCCAATCAAAACATTTTAAAATACTCTGAAATTTTTATGTGTAGTAGAAAAGGGTTCGCTTAACAAATCTTAAGAAGGAAGTGTGACCAAATTCGAAGTGGAAATTTTATAAAAATTGGAGAAGTCACGAAGGTCCCAGATTTAGCGGTAAGAACAGTTCCGATTCGGTGCGAATTCGGACCTTCGTGTGACCCATTTGAACTCAGAAAAATCTGAAATTTAAGTATGTTATAAATCAAGATCTTCTGAACAACTTTTATGAGATCACTTTGCAAGATTCTGAGCACAGAAGGCGCTACAAAAATAGAAAACAGGGAATGTTCAGAAAAGTCAGATCTTGATTCCGTGACACAACTTCCAGAATGTTTTTCCAACTTCAGATCTGCCACTTCACAGCCAAGAAAACATCAAACCAAGAGTTCAAAACAACATGCAACATCATTTCCAACTTAATCTAGCTATCTAGATCCACAAAAAATCGTTCTAGGGGTTTGAATACACAAGAACAGCAACTACGTCACATATCGCCATTTCCTTTTGCTCTTCCCGCCACCTCAATAGCTCATCCAAGACTCAAACTGACATGCAACCATTAACGTGGTTAGTATAAGGTGATAGAGAGTACTTGCCTTGTCGGTGAGAGTAGTGGCTGCGGCGTGGGGCTTGAGTCCGAGGCGGGGAGAACGGCACGGCGATGAGGTGAGGGCTGGCTGCGTTGCTGGTTGCGGATGGAATAGGAGCAGCAGCTGTTGGCCGTCGAACAAGCGGGCTCCCAGGCGGACAGAGAGAGGGAGACAAGAGAGTGAGAGTGAGCTGGAAAAATGAGTGAGATGAGGGAAACAATTTTTCTAAAGTCTGTTTGGCTTCCCTTGCATGCATGGGCATGCCAGGGTGCCAAGTGGCACCTCTCTCCTGTCTAGTGCGGGGGGGAAACAAGACAAGGGAGAGAAGACAAGGAAAGGAAGAGGAAGGGGCAGCTTCTGGCGTGGGTGCTTGGCGAGAAAGAAAAGGGGAAGGAAAAGAAAAGAAAAGAAGGAAGGAAAAAGAGAGGGGGGCGGTGAGTAAGGGAAAATAACGGCGATGAGTTTGCACGGAGTCGGGTCGTGCGAACGACGGGACGTCGGTTTAGTTGGACCAACGATAACGATCTCTAGAATCCGAATTCACAAATCCAAAAATGATATCAAGGATGTTAAACTTCCAATTTCATTTTCCTAATTCAGTCGACGAGCACCCTAATCCATTAGGGTCCTTTAATCTTTGGCCATGAAAATTTGGGATGCTACACTGTCACCACAGAAAATCACTATAACTGCACATTTAGGCCTGTTTTTCACGCAATAAGCCACAATAATCACTTATAACCATTCCAATCACAAAATCAATCAATTCTAACCTCCAATCCACCTCAAAAATCATCAAAATTTCATCCCAACAACTCAGTCAAAGTAGTCCAACCATTCCTCTACGAATAACCCCTAAAACTTGCTAAAACGGGCCGAACTAACCCGAAAATACCCATTATCCTAGGTGAGGGTTAGGATATCACTTGTGATTCCTACACGAAATCGAGGCCTCAATGGTAGCTGGACAGAGAGCAAACACTAGCGGCAGCGGCGATAAGCGGTAAGGTCTATCGGCGACTCATCGGCGGTCACGAGCGGTGTCGAACGGCGGAGATTGGCTGCAGGCTTTCATGGCTGCTCTTGACTGAAAAGGGGTGGCTGGTGATGGTGTTTCTGCGAGGGGGAAAAATAGGGGAGAAAGAGAAAGTGAGGCGGTGGTCTGGCGAGGACGCGGCGCCGTAGGCGACCCAGCGGCGGTGATCCGGCCCGGCGGTTGCATGGCGGCGATGGGTGTGGCCAGCTGGCCACTTCACGGTGGTAGGGGAAGGGAAGGCTTGGGCGAGAGAGGGGTGAGGGAGAGAGAAAAATTGCCAAGAGTGAGAGAGAATGAGGGGGAGAGAGAGAAAATGAGAGAAATATCAAGGGCACCAATAATTGGTGTCTAGCCCCTTGCCAAATGACCATCCTACCTCCCTCTCTATCACCCAATCAACGGCTACGATTTGATCTTATCATAAGATTGACGGTCGAGATTAATCCTTGCAAAAAATATCCAGGGGCAAAATTGGAATTTCACAAAATTTCCAAGGGCAAAATTGTCCAAAAAATTCTATATCTAAAGTTGGTGTGAAATGACCAAAATGCTCCTCTCACATTATACTTGGCCTTAACAAAGTCTTAGGGGTAAAATGGTCATTTTCCATTTCGTGCCGAAATTCGAATTTTCTAAAGAATCCAGACAAATCCGAGGCTGACCGAGCTAATAACAACATCGTCCAATTATCCTGTCGGACTTTCATAATTTCCAATGCCTAAACTTGGTTTTTAATTAATGACTAAATTTAATTAACGTAACATGAGCATATCTCAAACTAACAGGTGGCTTTTGGGGAAATTCGCACATTTGACCCATGGCCGATACTGAATCAAGCCACGTTTAAGTTCACTCGGGTCGTGACGACCTCGGTGGTCACGTAATCGCGAGGAACGATCGCTAGTTCTGACAGGCACGATCATTTGGCATATGTTTAGGGTCATTCGTCAGTTCATCTCGTGGTCAAGCGGAATTACCCGCGATCCACTTGTATGACAGTGGCGAATTGATCCCTAACTATCCTTGGATTGGCCTACATTGACTCAAAATGTCACCTCGATAATTTTTATGGTCGAAAGTCGGTTCACGATCGAGTTTCTTTGATCGTGCGAATTTAAATCCTTAATTAGCCATTCCCTATTGGTTAGTATCCCATGAGTGATTAGTTCTAGGCGAGATCTAATTACAAGCACGTCCATAAAATCATCCATTTCATAAATCCCAAGTGGTTCAGATTTCAGAATGTCACAGAATTATACCCGAAGAATAGAAGAAAGACCTTCAAGCCAAAGTTCACAAATTATCCTTTCTTTGGATAATTTACTTCACAAGTAGTGGAATGGCCAAAGAACTTAGAAGGGGACATAGAGATTTATATGACATCCAATGAATATATCAAGTGGATGGAAAGTAAACGACCAATTGATGTGGAGCGATATGTTCCGTTGAGCATTACAACGGATCCCGAGGAGGAGTATGTCCCAGAATACATTGTCCCACACATGCATAGAGTTGAGCCTTATATCCCCGAAAAAGTCGTGATTGATGTCGAAGAATGGGAATCTCAAATCAAGGAATGGAAGGATTACCACGGGGCGGAAGCTACCTTAGTTAGCAAGAAGCCTAGATTTGGATGATTTAGAATTTCCATTCGAGTTTAAAATCATTTTGTAAAGCAATCTTGGATTTTATATGAAATACTCATTTTTCAAAATCCGTTTGGATAAATTCAAAGACATGATTTTTTCTATCCATCTTTGATGTAAACCGGCTTTCTTCTTAAACCGGATTTTTCTTCTCTTCTCTTTGTTGGCCTTTTGGCTCTTGTATAGTTCCTGCCTCCCCCTTCTTGACCATGTTTGGACATCTTTATGTCCTTATGTGGTCAGGTTCTGGTTCAGGCTTAGGTTGTATATGGTGTTATGGAAAAGTAATACATTTTTTACCTTACCAAAAAAAAAAAATTCAAAGACATGATGAAAAAAAGGGATCACCATGGATTACAATTCTTTGAATGGTATGATTCCTTGAGAAAAACATTGATAAGAAGTTTTATGCAAGGCTAAGGCTTGTGTAAAAGTTCTTATCCTTGTTAATCACAAGAAACCATACAATTAAAAGAATGTAGGTTTTCATATTCATTTCACCAATTCTAATATCCCGATGGTTTTCATGAAGACAGGTTTTCTAGCAACGAAAGGCAAAAGACCTCGAACTCGTTTACAAGTTAAAATGGCCGAGGAAGAAACTCGCACTCGACTAGCTGAAGTGGAGAATCAAATGACACAAATGGCTGCCATGATGGCAGAAATGAAGGCCTTCTTATAGCTACGAAGGGATCTTATCCTACAGTTTCAAATACAGGAGCTGCAAATACCGCTGAAGTACCTATTAAAGAGCCAATGAGAAGTAAAGAACCAGTTCAGGAGAATCCTCCAAAAGCTGCACCTGAAATAGTGGATTTGGAAGAAGACATTCGAGCTAAAAAGACATCCAAGGATGAAGAGGAGGCCAAACGATTAACCAAAATTGAAGAATGCCTTGTAAGCCAAGGATATGAGCTTCAAAGGTTCAATAAATTCTCTCCTTACACAAAGGTGGTGGTTCCAAAAAACTACAAAGAATCGGAGTTCGTGAATAAATATGATGGAACTAGCTGTCCTAAAAGCCATTTGAAATATTATCTCTGCAAGATGGCAAGATATTCAGATAACACTCCTCTCCTTATCAGTACTTTTCAAGATAGTTTCAAGGGAGTAGCCCTAGCGTGGTATACCGCTCTCGACATAGAAGATTTTACCGAATGGGATCATTTGGTGGGAGAATTCCTTCACCAATACAAATTCAATGTCGAAGTACTTCCAACCTGGTAGGACTTAATCAGAACCGAGAAAAGAAGAAGCGAAAGATTCAGAGCCTACGCTTAAAGGTGGAAAGCTGTAGCCTCACAAGTTAAACCGGCTATAAGTGAGGATGATTGGCATTTGACGGCAATATATAAAGGCAGCTTTTGGAGGATTCTCTCGAACTGGTTCTTTACTTTTCATTGGCTCTTCAATAGGTATTTCAGCAGTATTTGCAGCTCTTGGATTTGAAACTGTAGGATAAGATTCCTTTGCAGCTATAATGAAGGCCTTCATTTCTGCCATCATGGCAGCCATTTACGTCATCTGATTCTCCACTTCAGCTAGCCGAGTGTGAGTTTCTTCCTCTGCCATTTTAATTTGTAAATGGGTTCGGGGTCTTTTGCCTTTCGTTGCTAGAAAACCTTCATGAAAACCATCGGGATATTAGAATTGGTGAAATGAATATGAAAACCTACATTATTTTAATTGTATGGTTTCTTGTGATTAATAAGGATTAGAACTTTTACACAAGCCTTAGCCTTACATAAGACTTCTCATTAATGTTTTTCTCAAGGAATCATACCATTCAAAGAATTGTAATGGTGATCCTTCTTTTTAATCATGTCTTTGAATTTATCCAAACGGATTTTGAAAATGAGTATTTCATATAAAATCTAAGATTGCTTTACAAAATGATTTTAAACTCGAATGGGAATTCTAAATCATCCAAGTCTAGGCTTCTTGCTAACTAAGGTAGCTTCCGCCCCGTGATAATCCTTCCATTTCTTGATTTGAGATTCCCATTCTTCGACATCGATCACGACTTCTTCAGGGATGTAAGGCTCAACTCCAGGCATTTGTGGGACAATATATTCTGGGACATTCTCCTCCTCGGGATCCCTTGTAATGCTCAATGGAACATATGGCCCACATACTTTCCATCCACTTGATGTATTCCTTGGATACCATATAAATCTCCATGTCTCCTTCCAAGTTCTTTGGCCATTCAACTACTTGTGAAGGTGAATTATCCAAAGAAAGGATAATTTTGTAAACCTTGGCTTGAAGGTCTTTCTTCTCTTCTTTGGGTATAATTCTACTTAGGATATCAAAGGCAAACTCCTCAGGTTTTCATGCCGGTAGGACTTGTTGAAGCATCCCAAATTGTCTGACAACTCAAGGGACAATAGGCGGCTCCCCCATTCAGCCCGAGTAATGGTACCGCATTCCCTTCTTGGCTTATAATCCTTGCCTTGTCAATCTTTGGCCATTTAATCCGCCATTGGATTTGTTGGAGGGAAATAGTGTAAAGGAAATTAGCTAAATCTAAGAAAGATTGTTTGGATAATTTTTGTTGAATATAAAGGTATCGTTCTATGGGATTTTTTTTTTTGGTAAGGTAAGAATTTTTATAACTTTTCATAATACCATGTACAACCTAAGGCTAAAGGTTCCCATCGACCCAACTAGGACAAATTGTCTAAATGGGTTCAAGGACCTTAGCAGGAACTATACAACCAACCAACCAAGGGAAAAAACAAAAGAAGGGAGACAGCAGCCTAAGTAGGAGCTGGACTAGCATCAAGGATAGAGGGTGTGAGTCCCCAATTCCTTTGCATTCTCCGATTTGCAGGTGTATCAGGAATTGTCCCCATGGCTATAGCTTTGTCCTTCACCACCTTGATAAGGTGCTTACGCATTCCTGGAATATAAGCTATCTTGTTCCTGAAAATGGAGTTGTTCCTTTCGGTCCAAATGATGTGACATAGAGCGCCAAATGCAAATCTGGTTAGGCTATGAGCAAAGGAGGAGGTATTGCAGACTTTCATTGCCCAGGTAATATGTTCAAGCCAGGACCTATTATGCCATGGAAGGTTGCATTTCGTCGCCCAGCAATAAGCAAGTCTTCTTGTAGCCGAGCACGCAAAAAACAAATGGTTGATGGAATCCGGGACAGCACCACAGAATGCACATAAAGCTGCATCAATCCTACGATTTTATAGGAGTAAGGTCTGAGAGGGCAATCGGTTAAGAGATATTACCCATAAGAGAAAGGCATGCCGATGGGCTATATGCTTATCCCAAACAAAGGAGTGCAACGGGGCTGGCTGTCCTGTTGTTCTGATTTGGTTCCATGCTCGAGCAACAGAAAAGGAGTGAGATGGGGAGGGAGCCCATGTGAGTTCATCCTGTATGTCATCCATAAATAAGGGTGGTGGTTCAGTCCAGCTAAGGATGGTATCAAGCGTAGATGAAGGTTGCCATATGCCATCATAGAAATCTCGTACCGAAGTCTCTCGAGGAATCCTAGATTGATAAATGTTCAGATTGGAGAATATCCGGAAAAGGGGGCCTTTAGCATGCCACCAATCAAACCAAAAGGAAACTGAATGCCCATCTCCAATTGTCCATCTAAACAAAGCTTGAACAACCGTTCCCAAATCGAGAATTTTCTTCCAAGTCCAGGAGCAAAAAGTGGGTTTTGAAACAATCCAAAAGTTGAAGTTATTTAAAAAGGTTGAATGGATCCATTTACACCACATGGCTTCTTTATCAGTAAATAGAAGCCATATGTGTTTGAGAGTCATTGCTGTATTGTACTCTTGAAGTCGGCGAATCCCAAGACCTCCTTCATTCTTGGGAAGACAAATAGCATTCCAAGCAACCTTAGCACCACCCGTACCAAGATCAGGGCCTTTCCACAAGAATTGTCGCAATATTTTCTCAATTCCTTGAATCACCGATTGAGGCAGAGAAAAAATGGTAGCCCAATACACTTGAATGGAGTGAAGCACTGATTTGATGAGTTGTAAGCGGCCCGCAAAGGACAAGAATCGTTGTGTCCACGAGCGGGCTCGAGCTATTATAGCATCAATCAGAATCTTGCAGTCCTCTTTGCTGAGTCTAGATGAAATGATGGGCACACCTAAGTAACGGAAGGGTAGTGTACCTTGCTGAAATCCAAAGCAGTGTAAGAGCTGCCCATGTAGGTCCGGAGACCCTCCAGAAAGGAAGATATTACTTTTCATTGTATTTGGAATAAGTCCGGACCGTAGGGAAAATTTTTCAAGCGCTTCCTTAATCAACTCAGCCGATCTTAAATGGCCTTCCAAAAATATGAGTACATCATCGGCGAAAAAAAGATGAGATAACTGGGTTTTTTTACACCGCCAGAACCAACGGAAGTCCGAAGAATCAGTTTTTTCCTTGATTATGCCAAAGAGGACTTGCATCACCATTATGAAGAGATATGGCGATAGTGGATCCCCTTGTCTTATGCCACTGCTACTAGCAAAGTAGCCATGTAGTTCCCCATTGATCGATATCGAAAATTTTGGAGTTGTGACACATGCCATTACCATCCTAATGAAGAAAACCGGGAATTGGAGAGCCTTTAGGGTTTCTTCAATGAATGCCCAGTTAACAGTGTCATATGCTTTCTGAAAGTCCACTTTTATAGCACATTTCGGTAGATAGGCCTCATGATGAAAGCCTGCAAACATCTCTTGGGCAATCAAAATATTATCACTAATTCTACGCCCTTTAATAATCGTTGGGCAAATCTCACGAATATTCATGGAATGACACCATGGTCGAATATGTGAGATGAACTATAAAGATAGGAGACCCGTAGAAACTTGAAAGATTCCCTTTCCACGATTTTGATATGTGTTCAAGGAAATGATGGTTTGGGTAAGAAGCATATTAGAGAAATCCCATTTGAGACATGCTTGCCTCGCGATTATTGCAACTAAAGAATCGAATCCTGTTCTAGATACGGGGAATAGAACGAAGCCAAAGAAGCCTAGAATGAAAATCCAAGCCGAAGTGTTTCCCATTTCCCTAGAAAGTTTGGAAAAATTGGATGTTAGAAAGGATAATGGAAATCTACCCGTGTTTGACTTGATTAACTTTTCGATTTTGGAAGCTTTGAGGTTAAGGAATTCCGTAAGAATGCTTATGGGATTAAATCCAATGGGTGGCTCTACGACCCTAGGCTTGGAATCAATTCCAGTGGCGGCTTGATATTCTTCCAAAGTCGGTGTCAATTCATACTCTCCAAATTGGAAGGTGGCGGTGGAAACTTCCCAAAAATGCACCAAAGCTTGGATTAAAATGACTTGATGTTCCACATGGATCAAGTCTAGAAGATATCCCAACCTCTCTTGGACATAAACTTGGTTAACTTTTGTCATGTCCTTACACCAAGTCATGAGCTCTTTTCGTGGAATAGGAACCACTTGGATGTCTAGTTTTTCCATCGAACCTAATTATGCAAAAAAGTTCATTATTAATCACCATGGATTATACATCATTTTAAATGCGCCCATTTTAATTATATGTCCTTTTATGGAAAAATGGAGGTAAAGTACATTTGCATACTTATGGCGTAATACAAATGCCACTTCTAGTCCATTTATGCCTTAAAAAGAGCATATACAATGAAACCAATGTTTAATGTAAATGCCTTTTGTCATGCTCCATTTTGACCATAAAGTCCTATCCTATGGCTTACAACTTCGAATACATCGAAGATAGACTTTCGGCAAATGAGATTGTACGTGTCATATCTTGAGCATTCAATCTATTTAAATTACATTGAAAATCACCATGGACCTATACATTCCATCTAGAAATGAAAAATATGACCAAATGGAGCATGTCACCCTATTCATTCATTCTAGTATAAAAAGGCATTTGGATCAAACATTGATTGTTATTTGGGCATTTTTTTAACAAAATTGTGTCAACTAACGTTGCATAATTGAAAAGATGAGAGAAGTGGAACGACACTTACTTACCAACACATTTTTACTTGGTTTTAGGTATACCAATCACAAAGACAAGCATATGCAACAAGTGAGGTTTTGACACCTAAAAGAATGGGATATACTAAAGGCTCAAGTCCCTTATTCAGAATCTCTGGTTCGTAGGATCGTGGTATTTCTCCCGTACCTCGATTAGGTTTCTAGTCAACCTACCGTAAATGACTAGTGGCGACTCCAAGTTTAAATTTAGATCAAATAAACCCCGCTGTCACACGAGGTATGGTCTGGGAGAAATCCGTGTAGAAAAATACCTCCATCCTAGCACACGAGAGTGTGGCCCAACAGGCTGGGCGACTCTGCTAGGGATTTATCTTCAATTGATTTGTGTTCCTGATTTCCCTAGGGATGATAAAAAGGGAAAAGTACGTTAGAAAGTAATATTGAGAAAAATGGATTTGAGAATGACACTACCCTTTTGTTTATCAACTCCATTGAGGTATTTTAGAAGTCTCGAGTCATCTCAGATTTTCTCTTGTTGTATCCTGCCAAATGAACGAACATGTTCTATGGAATATATGATACGCATGATATGCACATGTTCTACAAGGGTGCCAAACTTGTTTTTGAAATGTTCAACTTCATTTCATGGGTAGAATGTCTTGACAGCATCTATATTTACAGGATAAGCCAATTTTGTTCTAGTCATATCTACTAGGATCAATACTCCTCTAGGAAGAACCTTCTTGACAATATACGGACTTTCATAATTTGGAGTGAACTTCCCACATGGATCTGAAGTATTGGGAATAACCTTCTTTACCACTAGATTATCTACTTCAAAGCATCTTGATTTCACCTTCCGGTTGAAAGATTTGGCAACTCTTTTCTGGTAGGCTTGTCCGTGACATATAGTCCTTAATCTTCTTTCATCAATCATGTTGAGATGTTCACATCTTTGTTGGCTCCATTCAGCTTTTGAGAGTTTCAACTGGGATAATATCCTTATTGAAGGAATTTCTACCTCGACGGGTAATACTGCTTCCATCCCATAAACTAAGGAAAATGGAGTTGCCCCAGTTGATGTTCGAATTGAAGTTCGGTATGCCATCAGAGCATATGGCAATCTTTCGTGCCAATCACGATAGTTCTCAACTGTTTTGGATAATATCTTGTTGATATTTTTGTTCGTTGCTTCCACTGCTTCATTCATTTGTGGGTGATATGGAGATGAATTTAGGTGTCGAATGTGGTAGTGTTCAAGCAGATCATCTACGATTTTGTTATTCAAATTTGAACCATTGTCGGTAATGATTGCTTCTAGAACTCCATACCTAGCGATGATGTCTCGCTTAATGAATTTTGCCACATTCTTTGCAGTGACATTTGTATATGAATTCGATTCAGTCCACTTGGTGAAGTAATCAATTGCCACCAAGATAAAGCGATGTCCGTTTGAGGCTTTAGGGTTGATTGGACCAATCATGTCAATTTCCCACAATGAAAATGGTCATGGTTCTGACATTTGATGCAGCTCATTTGGCGGTGCATTGATTCTGTCTCCATAAACTTGACATTGGTGACAACACCTCACATGTTAAATGCAATCTATTTCCATTGTCATCCAATAATATTCCAATCTCATGATTTTTCGGGCTAGAAGATGGTCATTCATGTGTAGACCACATTCGCCTTCATGGATTTCTCTCATGATTTGTTCAGCTTCTTTGCTATCAATGCATCTTAACAGGGTTGAATCAAATGATTTCTTGTAAAGAACCTATCTACTGAGAAAGAATTTGTTGGCTATCTTTCTGATAAATTTTCTGTTGCCTAACTGGCTTCCTTTAGGAAATTCTCCGGTTTGTAAATATCTCTTGATATAATGAAACCATGGTTCATTATCAAATTCTGTTTGAACTACCATGGAGTGTGCTGGTTGTTCAAGGATATCAATCCTTAATGGCTTCATATCCACTCCATTTTCAGCTTGGAGTAAGGATGACAAGGTTGCAAGAGCATCTGCAAAATGGTTCTGAGCCCTTGGGAGATAATCAAATGTTGTTTCTTCGAATTCTTCCATCATTCCTTCTAAGTACTTGTGATAGGGAATCATCTTTGCATCACGAGTTTGCCATTCTCCAGTTGTTTGCAATATAATGAACATAGAATCTCCATACACTTCAAGTCTTCTTATCTTCATCGAGAGGGCCAATTGTAAGCCAAGGATACATGCTTCGTACTCAGCAATGTTATTGGTGCATGGGAATACCAGTTTTACAGATACTGGGTAATGTTGGCCCTCTGGGGAGATTAGCACTGCCCTAGTTCCTGATCTTGATAAATTGGTTGCACCATCAAAATACACGGTCCATTTGTTATTGACCAATGTCAATATATGATCAACAAATCGTTCTTCCTCAAGGTTAGTGGTATTCTGGGAATTTTCTGCTAGCATGTCTGCTATCGCTCGTTCCTTAATTGATTTCTGTGGTGAACTCCTGATATCAAATTCTAATAACAAGACTTGCCATTTTGCCAACTTCTCGACCAAAGAGGATTCCTCAAGCAAGAACTTGATCGGGTCATTCTCTGTCACCAACAAAATTTGATGATGAAGGGTGTACTGCCTTAGTCTATGCAACACCCATATTAATGCAATGCATGTCTTTTCAACTGCTGGGTAATTAGCCTAAGATGTTGTGAACTTCTTACTAAGATAATAAATGGCTTGCTCTTTGCCGTCCTCTGGTCTTCTTTGGACAAGTACTGCTCCGAGCGACTCGCGATGAATTGTCAAGTATAGGATCAACAGAATCTCGGGGATTGGAGGTACCAACACTGTTGGACATACCATGTATTCTTTGATTTTCTCAAAAGCTTGTTGGCATTCTGCATCCCACTTTACTTTGGTGTTTTTCTTCAGCAACTTGAAGAATGGTTTAGCAGTTTTAGAAAGTTGATGGATGAAGCGAGCGATGTAATTTAGTCGCCCTAACTAACTTCTCACTTCTTTCACTGTGGAAGGAGTTTTCAAATCATATATCACCTTAATTTTGGAGGGATCTATTTCAATGCCCCAACTGCTGACCACAAATCCTAGCAATTTGCCAGATTTTGCCCTAAATATACATTTATAGGGGTTCAATCGCAGCTTATATTTCCTGAGTCTTTCAAATAGTTTCTGAAGTACTGCAACATGGTCTTCATCTTGTTTGGATTTCGCAATCATGTCATCCACGTATACTTCGATTTCTTTATGCATCATATCATGGAATAATGTGACCATTGCCCTTTGATACGTAGCACCGGCATTCTTCAAACCGAAAGGCATCACTTTGTAACAAAATGTGCCCCATGGTATAATGAAAGATGTTTTCGCCTTATCCTCTTTTTTCATGAGGATTTGATCGTATCTAGAGAAGCCATCCATGAATGAGAATGTTTCAAATCCTGCAGTACTGTCTACCAGAACATCGATGTGTGGAAGTGGGAAATCATCCTTAGGACTTGCTTTATTTAAGTCCTGATAATCAACGCAGACTCAAACTCGTCCACCTTTCTTCAGCACACGAACGGTGTTGGCAACCCATTCTGGGTATGGTACTACTTCGATGAATCTGACTTTGAGTAATTTCATTACTTCTTTTTCTATCTTCTTAGCCAATTCCGGCTTTGTTCGTCGAAGCTTCTGTTTCTTCGAAGGGATACTTGGATCAATTGGCAAAGCATGCTCAACTATTTTTGGGTCAAGTCCTGGCATGTCAGCGTAGGACCATGCAAAAATGTCTTGATATTCTCTGAGTAGATCAATAACTCTTTTAGCTTTTGTAGAAGAAAGACTTTTGCCAATCTTAACTTCCTTAAGATTCTCTTTATCACCGAGATTAACAGTAACTGTTTTCTCCAATGTAAGTGGCTTTGATTCTTCATGATGAATCCATTCTCTCTTGACCCATTCTTCATCTTCATCACCTTCCTCAATATCACAGGAAATCTTTTCTAAAGGATTTGGGCAGCATAAGAACCTATGATGAATATGCAAATGCTTATGCCTGACATGCAATAAACATGGTTAGTAATTGCACATGGAATGAATTGATGCATGAGGTTTTATGAAAATCCATTTTTGAAAAATTATTTTGAAATCTGTTTTGAAAAGATCGAGAGGATAGAGCTAGTCCTCATATCCTTGGACATCCTTGCTCTTAAAACCATTTTCACAATTAGGAGTCATATAGAAACCCAAAGCCTCAAGCCTCATGTGTGAGAGCAATATTCATCATCAGTTTGGTTTTGTTTTTATATGTCCTTAACAAAACATCGAACACTTTTATTGAATGGTAAAGCGTGATTACAACAGTATTGACAAGAATGAAAATTGCAACTAAATCGAAATTGCAAACAACATCAATACGAAACAGAAAAATTATAAAAGCAAGAATAAGGAAAGGGTTCAAGAGAATCTTCTTACTCCAGTGCGTAGGTGTCTTCGTCTTCAGTTATAATGACGCTGATAATGTCCTCTTCAAATAAACTCAGCTAGATAGAATCTGCTTCTACAAGTAAATTTTCTTCTGAAAGCAGTTTGGGAGGCCCAGGAAAGTTTTCTCTAATATGAATCTGATGAGAAGGTAACCCTCTAGCCTTACCCTTCCAAGTTGATGGGTTAATGGTTCGATCACCTCGGCTTCCACAGCCTTAACGATTCTTTTGACCTTGGTCTCGGCCTCCATGGTAATTACTAGTGACTTCATACCCCACCCCATACTTTTTCTTTGTGCCAAATGGGATAATGGGTTATTTAACTCCTTGTGCTTTTGTCCCAAGTCCATCATCAAGATTGAATCCATATTGGCATAATACTTTTATAGACACAACATGCTTGAGAAAATTCCAGAGAGAGAGTAGAGAGAGAAATGGTGCGAATCAGAGCAAGTCCTAGAGAGAGAAGGAGAAGTAGAGATCCCCAGGTCGAGCGATTGTCGCCGGTCAAATGATCAGCGCAGGCAAATCGACATTTCGGGAGGATCTCCTTCTCGGACATCTGGCGCAAAACTAGTTCGCGAAGGCCTGAAACCGAGGCTCGTCCGATCGACACGAAAGCTTCCCGGCGATTCTAAGACCACCCGATCAGAGAAGAAGTGTCGAAGAACACTTCTACAGCCACAGATCAGCTCGGAAAAGGCGTTTGATCATCAAACAAGTAAGGTAAAGATCACTCATTGCCTTATTTTTCCGAAAATTCTAGAACATGAGTTTCGATGTTCATGTGATTTTCCTTCTGATTTTAGACTTGTGAATGTTCAAAACTCATTTCTGATCATGCTTTTATGTTCCTTGATTTCATTTTGGCCATAAAAACCGCATGAAAACCCTCTCGGTCACTATTTTTAAACCTCGCTGGATCTCGAAGGATCTTGCCGAAGCATCCCGTGGCCCTAGGCAGTTCAAGTTAGTTTCTCTGAACTTTGTTTGTTGATTTTCTAATCTTTAGGCTCGTGTTAGACGACTAGGGCGATGTAGATTGATAGTTTAGGTTCTGAAAATGTTGATCTTAGCTAATGATAGTTTTAGTTTAGGTTAGGTTTTTAGGCTCGGTTTTCGCTGGCCGGCGGAGGCCCGGCGGCATTCCGACTAGGCTAGGTTGAAAGCTGGTAGTATGAGGTTTGCACAGAACCAAAGATTGGCTCCGGAACACCACCGGAAGGTCGCCGAAATAAGCTCCGAAGTCGCGGCCTTGATAATCAAAACTCCAGAATGGTGCCCACAAGGTGTCCAGCAGAATGTCGAAGAGAAAATCGCCCAAATAGCGCTGTTTTGGCGTCATGCTCGTTAGAGGAGGTGACCGGCATTGGCGCCGGTGCCGGCCGGTTCGATCTCAGCCGAACCGATTTAATGAAATTAGGATTGAACATTTTCCAAAAAAAATCGAAAAATTCCAAAAATTCTCAGAATGACTAAAATCATTGTGGCCAATCCCAGAAAGTGTAATTTGAATTTTTAGAACTGCCCAAGTGACATTTCTAGAAAACCCCTAAAAAACCCTAAAATGCACCATTAAATGAATAAGCCTATAGGGCTTCATTAGAGTTTAGGTGTTTTACTTGATCTTCATTTCTAGTGGCCAAATTAAGGTTGCTATGATGGATTTGCTATTGATTGCACATTTAATTCTTCGGTGTTTAATTATTTGTTCATGATTAGATTAGTGAATTGACCTTAGGGATCCGTGTGACACGTTAAACATGCCATATCGTTCTTAGGTACTAAAAGGGTGTTAATGGTCTCAATTTAGGATCGTTAACGTAACCAAGTCCCTTATTCATAATCTCTGATTCGTAGGATCGTGGTATTTCTCCCGTACCTCGATTAGGTTTCTAGTCAACCTACCATAAATGACTAGTGGCGACTCCAAGTTCAAGTTTAGATCAAATAAACCCCGCTGTCACGTGAGGTATGGTTGAGAGAGAACCGTGTAGAAAAATACCTCCATTCTAGCACGCGAGAGCATGATGCGACAGGCTTGGTGACTCCGCTGGGGATTTTAGATTTAACATGATTTAACCCAATTATGAAATGTCAACAATGATTAACCAGAGATTCTGGGTTCGATCCCCAGTGGAGTCGCCAAGCCTGTCGCGCCACGCTCTCACGTGCTAGGATGGAGCTATTTTTCTACATGGGTCTCTCCTAGACCATACCTCACGTGACAGCGGAGTTTATTTGATCTAAATTTAAACTTGGAGTCGCTACTAGTCATTTACGGTAGGTTGACTAGAAACCTAATCGATGTATGGGAGAAATACCATGATCCTACGAACCAGAGATTCTGAATAAGGGATTTGGTTACGTTAACGATCCTAAATTGAGACCATTAACGCCCTTTCAGTACCTAAGAATAATATGGCATGTCTAACGTGTCACACGAATCCCTAAGGTCAATTCACTGATCTAATCATGAACAAACAATTAAGCACCCAAGAATTAAATGCGTAATCAATGGCAAATTAATCATAGCAATCCTAATTTGGCCACTAAAAATGAAAATCAAGCAAAACAACCAAACCCTAATGAAGCGCTAGAGGCTTGTTCATTTAATGGTGTATTTTAACTTGAACGGCCTAGGGCCACGGGATGCTCCGGCGAGAACCTTCGAGCTCCGGCGAGGTTTGATAATAGTGACCGCAAGGGTTTTCATGGGGTTTTTATGGCCAAAATGAAATCAAGGAACATAAAGCATGATTAGAAATGAGTTTTGAACATTCACAAGTCCAAAATCGGAAGGAAAATTGCACGAACATCGAAACTTAGGTTGTGGAATTTTTGGAAAAATAAGGCAATGAACGATCTTTGCCTTACTTGTTTTATGATCAAACGCCTTTTCCGAGCTGATCCACGACCGTAGAGGTGTTCTTCGACACTTCTTCTCCGATCTGGTGGTCTCGGAATCGCCGGGAAGCCTTCGTGTTGATCGAACGAGCCTTGGTTTCAGGCCTTCACGAACTGGTTTTGCGGCGGATGTTCGAGAAGGAGATCCTCCCGAAATGTCGATTTGCCGACACTGATCAATCGACCGGCGACAATCGCTTGACTTGGGGATCTCTACTTCTCCTTCTCTCTCTAGAACTTGCTCTGATTTGCACCCTTTCTCTCTCTACTCTCTCTGGAATTTTCTCGAGCATGTTGTGTCTGTATGATCATGTTCTTCTCCTCTTTTCTTCATCAAATTTTCCCACCCAAAAGTGGTTATCACCGACTTGATTCGGTTGGGGATGATTATTTGTCGCCAGCTTATGATTATACAGCTAGAAAACTCGATTAACACGTGCAGTAATAGCGGGAATAAGTCAGCAAAGTCTCGGGTTTGACATGATTTTTTCTAGGTTTAATCACGTGTTGGGTGAGTCAGGCAAAGAAGATGCATTGTTCGGATTGGGTCAGGTCGACCCGCCCGACCCAGCAGTTTTGATTTTGCCTAAAATTGCAAATTAAGTCCGATTTTGATCGAATTTTCGAAATCCGACCCCAAAATTGAATTCCTCATAACATTTTGAACCTATACATGTGTTTTTCCCCAATTTTTGACATAACCATATCCAAAATTTTCCAAATTTCATATCCGGGTTATTTGGATTTTGCTTAATTCAATATCCTAATGACCTGATTCGGCAAAACCGATTCTAAAATTGAATTACCCAGGTCTGATTAACCCTAGAAATGATGGTCTCATGTTTCAACAATTTCAAATTGGACATGATTTGCAATTGTGGCTCAAAATCCTTAATTTTCAATTAATTTCCGGGGATTTTTAGATTTTTTGCAAACTGTGCAATTGGACTGACCATTATGAAATTCATGGTCCCAAGATCATTTGTTGTGAAGACACAATGACCTAAAAATGACTAGAAATGATCTAATTGAATTTTTGGCTCAATTTGGGTTTGATTTTGTCCAATTTTGGAAAAACACATACCCAATTGACATTTTTCAAAATTGATGCTGTATTAATGAAATTGAATTTGAAAGAAGACTAATTACTATTTTTATGGAATTTTCGGATTCCATTTGCTACTTTTCTTGATTTTCTTCTTTGTTTTGATTAAAAAAATTAAGGAGAAATTGAGGAAAATTCTAAAAAAAATTGTTTTTGGTTTAGATCTAGGTTTCTAGGCTTGGCCAAGGTTCCTAATTCTATTTTGAGATTTTTGAAAATTTTGAAAAATGAGCTAAAAATTAGGTGTCAACAGCTACCCCTCTTTGAGATTGAATTCGTTAAATGTTGATCTCAAAGACAATGTAACACCTAAACTCAAATAAACTCAAATAAAACGACAAATGATAGTTTCACAACAGCTGATTCAGGAATCTTGCTTTGAAATCCAAGATCTAATCCAAAGGTTTTCTTTTAAACATGCTGGAAAAGTTCTGATGATTGAGGGAGATAAACTTACCTGTTTGAGAGCATCTCTTGGCCGATCACTTTCAAAGTATGAGTGAATGATGTTGTCGATTATGATGGATTGAGTTGAAACTTCATGAAACATAGATACCTAGGATTCCTCATCCAAGGATTTTGAATGATTTTGCCTAATGACTCCTCGTCAAATAGGACTTTGGGATTTGCCTAGTGGTTCCCCACTAGTAAGACTTGAAATTTTCTTAATGACTCCTTGTCAAATAGGACTTTGGAATTGCTTAGTGACTCATTGCTAGTATGACTTTGAAATTGCCTAGGGGCTCTTCGCTAGTAGGACTTAGAATTGCCTAATGGCTTGTTGCCAATAGGGCTTTGGAAGTGCCTAGTGGTTCCTCGCCAGTAGAACTTAGAATTGCCTAATGGCTTCTCGCCAATAGGGCTTTGGAAGTGCCTAGTGGTTCTTCGCCAATAGGACTTGGGATTGCCCAGTGACTCCTCGTCAGTAGGCCTTGAAATTGCATAGTGGTTCCTCTCCAGTAGGGCTTGGGATTGCCTAGTGACTCCTCCTCATATAGGATTTTGGCTTTACCTAGTGGCTCTTCACCAGTAAGACTTTAGAAACAAGTTATCCAAGGCTGCAGGTTGCGAACACTTGGGAGGTGATAGCTCCGAAGCTACAGGCCTGCAGTCACTTGAGAAAACTGTAAAGATCACCATATTCAAAGCTGCAAACTCGCGATCACTCATGAGAATCATCACTCATAGGCTACGAAGTGCAATTTGTTTTGGAATATCTGTTTAAAAAATGTGATTTTTAAGGATAATTTAACGAAACCTTTATATGATTTTTTTAGCTAACCAAAAACTATTTTGTTAAACAAAACCAATTCGCGGGTACTGTTCATGCGAGCAAAAATGCTCTCTTCTGGTTCCTTCGCTGTTACTGTTCATGCGTCGGCGGGCTGAGGATTCCGGCTGACTCCAGTGACCTTTGGAGGTAGAATTTGGAGGATAGATCCCTCCGCTGCTCCTCTCCTCCTTCTACAAAGGATTCCTCTTCTTTCTCAGTTCACAGGCGGGATTGATAGATCTGATTCGAGCTCCCGCGGTCTTCGCTTCTGGGAAACACGGCCAAATCGAGTGACTCAGCTGAGCTAGCAACTTCTGGGTCGTCTCTGCAGGTACTCTCACCTTGGTCTTTTCTTTCCCTTGGCTTGGCTAGTCATTGATTCTCAGCTGGGCGTAAGGGTAGTTGTCCCAAATTCTGGCATATATGGTGTTTGTTGAATTGACTGGCTGGTGGTGTTTTGAGAGTGGCTGGTAGTTTTGAATTGATGGAGAAGGTTATTAGGATTCCTACAATGGGTTCTTCCCCTGATGATGAGTCTCCTCGGGAGGCTGCTGATGCTGGGGAGAATGTAGCTGTTCAAAAAGGGAAAATGGCCTTGCACGGCCATGAGGTTGCACCCCTAAGTGGACCGAGAATTCTACTAAAAGGGAACCATAGTCGTAGTAAGAGTAGAGGCCGATCAAAGAGTAGGAGCCAATCCCTTTGGCATGGCCTCAAAGCAATCCCTGCTCGGTCTGGATCCAGACCTACATTGACTGGGAATCAGAAGGTGGGGGGACAAAATTCTACTCGCCCTCAAAAGCAAATGAATGCTGCTTATGGTGCTCGAACTTGGGCAAATGTGGCAAAGGTGATGACTAAGGGATATAACCTTGCTTTTGTTCCTCCGTCGGTTGAAAATGGTGAAATGATTGTGGACATAACGCCGGAGATAGCTGCTAATGAAAACCCACGGTGGCTTGAATGCTTTGTTGGACACTACATTGGGAAGAAAGTCCCATTTAAACTAACTGAGGAAGCCATCAAGAAGGCTTGGGGAGACCAAGTAGCTGATGTTAAGCTACACGAAAATGGATTCTACTTCTTTCGAGTTTCTAATGCAGAATTTCGCAGGAAGCAAATTGATATGGGACCAATCTCCATTTTCAGCAGCACAATGATGTTGCAGCAATGGCACCCTAAACTGAAACTCAAGAAAGGCACCTTAGACACCATTTCGATTTGAGTTAGACTAAGGGAAATCCCCTTCTCCCTTTGGTCTCCAGCCGGCATTGGTAGAATAGCTAGTGCTATTGGAAAACCACTTTATGTGGACACACAAACAGAACAAATGACAAGAATTTCCTATGCCCGGGTGTGTGTTGAAATCAAGGCCACGGATCCTAGGTTGGAAACTGTCAAAGTTAGATGGGATGGTGAAATGCATTTGATCAATATCGAATATGAATGGAAACCCCTAGCATGCACTTCTTGTGGCATTTTTGGTCACAAAATGGGTTCGAATGGATTTGAATGTGCCCTTGTTCGTACTGAGCACAGACCCGAGACTAATACTCGACCACAAGCAGCTGCTGGTTGGACCCTGGTTTCAAGGAATAAAGCTAAACCTCCTGCTGACAAGGATCCCAATCAGACCCAACCTGATACTGAATTACAAAGGGCAATGACTCAAGGGGAGAAAGTTCTCCCGGCTCCTATTCTGAACCGTATAGAACTTACTGTATAGCTACCTTTGGTGCAGCAGGACAAGGAAACTGGAACAGGACAGAGCCAAGTTCCAGCAAGGTCTCCCAAAGAGCATGATATCCAGCAGGATGAGGACTTTTCCCAGTCTTCCACAGAAGACCCTTTTGATGTACCGGAGAAGTCTGCACCTGATTTACTACTGGAGGATGAACCAGCTTCTGTGTCTCCCCCCAATACCCGATCAAGAACTATGGTATCTAGTGCTGCAGATGAGACCTCGAAACTATCTCATCGCCCTGCACATACCTCGGAACACCCTATGAAGTCACCTAGCTTGTCTTCCTCAAAGAAATCTAAGAAGAGGAGGCCAAGGAAATCTTAGCGGTAATTCTCACTACCTTTATTATGTTTTTTGGAGTTTGGAATATAAGGGGGCTGGTTGGAACCCTTAGACAAGCTGAAATTCGGGAGTTCATCAGGATCAATCGTCTGTCCTGTATTAGTATTATTGAAACCAAAGTCAAAGCCTCCCTTTTTGCTAATATTTCTGGAGGCATTTGCACTAATTGGCAGTGGCTCTCCAACTATGAGCACTCTTCCCTTGGCAGAATATGGGTCGGATGGGATCCGAATGAGATTGAACTAAACCTCATCTCCTTTTCTTCCCAAATGATCCACTCTGAGCTAAGGATTTTGAAAATGTGCAAATCTTGCTCCTTCACAATTATATACGGTGAGCATACCTTTGTCAACAGGCGCCTTCTTTGGGTCGATCTTATCAGACTGTCTTCAATTGACACTTCATGGCTCGTTACTAGAGATTTTAATGCCATCAGATATCCTGATGACAGAATGGGTAGCACTACTCCATGGATTCCAGCTTTAGACGAATTTGGGGACTGCCTTAATCAAGCGGGATTGGAGGATCTTCGGTATGTGGGACACAGACATACGTGGTCCCATTCCTCAGGTGCAAATCGAAAGCTTAGCAAGATTGATCGAGTGCTTATCAATGACGTATGGAATCAGCATTTCTCCTTCTTTGAAGCTACTTTCCTTGCACCAGGAATTTCTGATCACTCCCCCATGATGATCAAAGTCTTACCACCTCAAAACTCCAAGACTCCATTCAAGTTTTCAACTTCTGGACTACCATCCAAATTTTATGGAATTAGTGGCTCAAGCATGGAACACCCACCTAGTGGGCACTTCTATGTATCAGATTTGCTGCAAGCTAAGACTATTAAAACTCAAATTGAAGCAACTGAACAGAAACTCATTCTCGGACATCTCCGTGAGAACTAACCAGGCCAGATTGAATCTCTACGCAACTCAAGCAGCCTTGGAACTTCATCCTTATGATCAAAACCTGCGTGCTAGCGAAGTGGAGCACACTAGAGTCTTCTCTAATTTAAAACTACAAGAGGAATCCTTCTTCAGAAAAAAATCAAGAATACGTTGGCTTCAGGAAGGAGATATGAATACTAAATTCTTTAATCACTTTGTCAACAAAAGACGACTGCAAAATCGAATCCTCTCGATATCCGCAGAGGAAGGTGTGCTACTAACTGATCCTCCTGCGGTCAAGAACCACATTGTTGGTCACTTCCAAGAATTGCTCAATGGTAGTTCTGGGGTCATTCGGGCTTCCTCTAGGGAGATGGGTGATTTCATTGAAAGGACCCTTGATGAGAATCAAAGAACTTTTCTTTCTCAATCGGTTTCTGATGAGGAAATCAAGGTTACTCTTTTCTCTCTTGCTAAAGGCAAGGCCCTTGGCCCGGATGGGTATAACGTTGATTTCTTCAAGGCCTCCTAGGAGATCATTGGACCCTCCATCCTTCTAGCGATAAGAGAGTTCTTTCAAACAGGTTCCTTGCTTAAGGAATTAAATAACACTATTATAACCTTGGTGCCAAAGTGTCCTAATGACTTGGCTATGAATGACTTCCGGCCGATAGCTTGTTGCAATACTCTATATAAATGCATCTCCAAGATTCTGGCAAGGCGTATTGCGCATGTCCTCCCAACTTTGATCAACCATTCCCAAACGGCTTTTGTAAAAGGGCGCAGAATTAGTGATAATATCTTGATTGCCCAAGAGCTATTTGCGGATTTTCACCATGAGGCCTACCTGCCAAAGTGTGCCATCAAAGTGGACTTCTAGAAAGCATATGACACGGTGGACTGGAACTTTATTGAAGAGACTCTAAAGGCTTTCAAATTCCCGAGTTTCATCATAAAGCTGGTTTTGGCGTGTGTCACAACACCCAAATTTTCAATTTCAATTAATGGGGAACTGCATGGCTATTTTGCTAGCAGTCGTGGTATACGGCAAGGGGATCCCATATCGCCATACCTCTTTATTCTAGTTATGGAAATCCTCTCCGAAATTATCAAGGTTAAAACAAACTCTCAGGATTTCCATTGGTTTTGGCGGTGCAAAAAACCCCGTATATCTCATCTTTTCTTCACGGATGATGTACTTATATTTTTGGAAGGCCATGTGAGATCGGCTGTTCTGATCAAGGAAGCTCTTGATCAGTTCTCCCAATGGTCTGGTCTAAAATCGAATTCCTCAAAAAGCAGTATCTTCATCTCGAGAGGGTCCTCAGAGCTTCAGGGTCAATTAATACATTGCCTTGGCTTCCATCAAGGTACCCTCCCTTTCTGGTACTTAGGTGTGCCTATTATTTCATCCAGGCTCCAGAAAGAGGATTGCAAAATGCTCATTGACACCATAACTGCCCGAGCTCGATCGTGGACCCAACGATTCCTTTCCTTTGCAGGACGCTTACAGCTCATTAAATCGGTGTTGCATTCCATACAAGTATATTGGGCCTCTATCTTTTCTTTGCCCAAATCTGTATTGCACCGCATTAAGTCTATATTGAGACAATTCTTGTGGAAAGGTCCTGACCTTGGAGCAGGTGGAGCAAAAGTCGCATGGAACACAATATGTCTACCCAAGGAGGAAGGAGGTCTTGGGATTCGCAGTCTATTTGATTACAATAGAGCAATGACACTTAAACATATATGGATTCTCTTCTCTGATAAGGAATCCATGTGGTGTAAGTGGATTCATACAAATTTCTTAAACAAATCCAACTTCTGGATTGTTTCAAAACCTACTTTCTGTTCCTGGACATGGAAGAAAGTCTTGGATTTGCGAACTTTTGCTCAAGATTAATTTAGATGGAAAATTGGCAATGGGCGCTCTATTTCCTTTTGGTTCGACTGGTGGCACAATAAAGGCCCTCTCCACCGGATATTCACCAATTTTTGAATATATATCAATCCAGGATCCCTCAGGAGACCTCGGTTGGAGAGTTTTATGATGGAACGTGGCAATCTTCTACTACTCTTGACACCATTCTAAGTTGGTCTGATTCGCCTCCACTGTTCTTAGATAATTCCCCGGATGAATTCATATGGGCTCCTTCTCCGTTTGCACCTTTCTCAGTTGCGCGCGCCTGGAACCATATTAGATCAATAGGACAGCCAGCCCCATGGTATTCCTTCGTTTGGGACAAACACATCACTCCTCGCCATGGGTTCCTCTTGTGGATAGTCTCTCTAAACCAGCTACCCTCTCAGACGCTTCTTCTACAAAATCGTAGAATTAAAACGGCATTATGTGTCTTCTGTGGGTTGGTCCCGGACTCAATCAATCATCTCTTTTTTGCTTGCCCATCCACGAGCAGACTAGCCTCCTGTTGGGCTACTAAATGCAACCTACCCTGGCGTAATAGACCCTGGCATGATCATATCACTTGGGCTATGAAAGTATGCGGTAGCACTTCTTTTGCCCATCGGTTGGCTAGGTTCGCCTTTGGCGCTTTATGCCATATCATATGAACCGAAAGGAATAATGCCATCTTCAGGAATAAAAATGTTTACATTCCGGGCATGCGCAATTACCTCCTTAAGGTGGTGAAGGATAAA
The DNA here is from genome assembly GCA_031216185.1 of Syzygium aqueum. Lineage (NCBI taxonomy): Eukaryota > Viridiplantae > Streptophyta > Magnoliopsida > Myrtales > Myrtaceae > Syzygium > Syzygium aqueum. Next base: position 14,448,823 of record CM062234.1, read on the forward strand.
GCTATTTCCATAGGAACAATAGCTGATACTTCTATAAACCGAAAGATCCAAAGGAAATGGGGACTCACACCTGCAATCTTTGTTGTCAATCCAGATCCCTCTTAAGCTGTATTTTCTTTTGATGGGTTCGATGACTTGGCTTTGCGTTTTTTTGTATAGTCTTTGCTAAGGCATTTTTGACCCCACTTGGACATCATTTGTCTTGGTTGGATCGTTCGATGTCTCTGGCTTTAGTTTGTAATTGGTGTTTATGAAAAGTAATACAATCTCTTACCTTTACCAAAAAAAAAAAAACTATTTTGAAACGTGATTTTTTAGATTACCACAAACTTTTTGAAAACTTGGTTTCTAGTTAACCAAAAACTTTTGAAACTTGGTTTTAAAAAAAAAAGCATTCTTCATGTCAATGCATTTTGACAATCAAATTTCCTTTTAAAGAAAGTATTTGAGCAAATAACTCGAAATCTTTCAAGAAATGTTTTAAATGATCATTTAGAAGACCTTCATTAGAAAGGATTTATTTCGATCTATGAACTTGGTCTTTTCTTCACCGGTTGGAATGGGTATCATCTTAGAACCATCAATTCATCTGTCTTAACCAATCCTTAGGTGTTTAGAGATGTTCGTAATATATACAATCCGATTGATCTGATAATGTCTTTCAAAGGACTGTAATGTCGGCTTGGTTAATGGTTATTCAAAGGATAGGCATTCTGTGGCCAAGAAAAGATCTTATCATCTTTCAACTCACTTCGGGTCTTCAAGTTAAGAACCTGGAGGATAAGATAAGACAATATTGCACACACTTCTTTAAGTGATGGCTTTTGTCATGAAATCATATTTTTACTCTCAACATCCCAATCTGAAGAGTCTTTGGAGAGAGGTTGTAATGTTGGTATTGGGTAGGCTCAAAAGACTCAATTGTTTTTGAATTCAGGGTTTTTATGAAACCGGTGATCTTCTTGGCATCACCACTCTTTTTCTTTGTCTACTAGGGATCTTTTCTTATTATGAACACAAGAGTCCCCTAAATTTTCATCGAGATCTTTTCAATCACTAATTTGTTGTGACTTTTGATTTTTCATAACTTTTGCTTTGCTTTTGACTCGACTTTTGTCATTCTTTCTTTTGAATGTTTTTCTTTTCTTTTGCTCATTTTTCTGGGCATTAGCCTTGCTTTTACCAGGCACATTGCTTTTTCATGCCCCTGACTTTATTTACATCTTCTTTTGTTTTTGACATTTTGAGTTCTAAGGACTTTGTGTCATGCTTTTTATTTCTAGAGCGAATCATATGCTCATGCTCCAGTGCAAAGATATGATCACCAATTTAGGGTTCTGAAATGAATATTCAGGCTCAATTGATGTTTACAAAAGGTAGTGTATTTGGAGATAAGAAATGAAATGCTCTTCTTCCTTTTAGGATGTCGTGAGCTTTCATACAAATTCACATGAAGTTATCACAAAAAGATTGATGCAAGTGTTTGCAATAAAATCTTTCTTGATCCTTTTCTCCATTAATGACAACCACAAACCTCCTAGTTTACCCTAGTATGGGGTGGTTCTTAACATGGCTATTTTGGAAATCTTCTCCTCTGTTTTGGGCTCAAATTTGGTTTACAAAGGATATTCATGTGTTTGGGATAGCGAAATGACTGCCTTTCATTATTTCAGTCCATGTAACCATTGCAAACATCCCCTATTTCATTTGGATGAGGTTTCTTTCATTTGTCAATGCTCATTCTTTCATTCCATTCGAGTGTATAAGGGATGTGTTTGGATATGGTTTACCTTTCATCATTTGAAGGTCCTTCTTCTTGACTTTATCCAAACATTTTCTCAAAATCTTTTTGAGCTTTTTGTCAAAACATCCTTTTGCATGAAATTTGGATGTAAAATACATGCCTTGAAGAACGCCTATTTCAATACTTTTGAAATGTTCTTTCATGTTTCTACTTAGGTAAAAAAATGTTGAATTTTAGAGCAGAAAAATTTCAATGCTCAAATTTGTGAGTGAAGTATCTTTACTTGATCAACTCACCATAATTCCTTTTGCATGTTTCCACTTCAATTGATTTCTATTCCTGATTTCCCTGGGGATGATAAAAAGGGAAAAGTACGTTAGAAAGTAATATTGAGAAAAATGGATTTGAGAATGACACTTCCCTTTTGTTTATCAACTCCATTGAGGTATTTTAGAAGTCTCGAGTCATCTCAGATTTCCTCTTGTTGTATCCTGCCAAATGAACAAACATGTTCTATGGAATGCGTGATATGCACATGTTCTACAAGGGTGCCAACTTGTTTTTGAAATGTTCAACTTCATTTCATGGGTAGAATGTCTTGACAGCATCTTCATTTACAAGATAAGCCAATTCTGTTCCAGTCCTATCTACTAGGATCAATGCTCCTCCAGGAAGAACCTTCTTGACAATATACAAACCTTCATAATTTGGAGTGAACTTCCCACATGGATATGAAGTATTGGGAATAACCTTTTTTTGTCACATCCCGATTTTTGGGCCTGGGAAGCCGCAGGTAAATAGTGATATCCTCATTTTCAATCCTTGGGAAATGATTTAAGTTTGGTGGTTTTCCAATTGGAACTAAATTGTTTTCTCTTGTTTTGGAAAACCCAGTTTTGGATCCTTTGTACCCCTTCTTCGTATTGTTATTTTGGGGAGACTTTTGTGATCCGAATTTTCGAACACTTACTTCTTGAAAGTTGTTCCAAACCTCTTGAAGTTTTACGTAATTTAATTTCAGAATTTTTGGAGTTGATATGAGTGGTACAATGGCCTGATTTTCGGACCATGCAAAACTGCCCAGAATGGGAATTTCGATGATGTTCACACCGTAATTATTTTCTACAAGATTTTATGGGCCGATTTTGGAAAAGTTTCCTTCACAAAAGTTGTTGAGAATGTCCTTTTCTATAACGTGTATAAATTTGGGAATTTTCCGAGATGATTTGGATTTGAGACAGAGCTTGACTTGATAAACAAGAATGCTGTTCCAGTGAACTGTTTTTAGTCTATATTTGAGCTACTCAAAATGGTATTTATGGAAAGATTCCGAATTTTTGTTCTTCATGAGAAATGTTTTTTAAGGTCTTTTTTATGACATATTCAAATTTGAGAATTTTCGGAGTTCATTTGCTATATTTTCAAGTCCGATTTCGTGAACAGTGCAAAACTGTCCGATTTTGTCAGATTTCAAAGATTTAGCATTTTCTATATGAGAACATTGGAATTTCGACTTGGTGTCTTCTGGTGATTTAAAGTACACATTCCAAGCTTTCAAATGAGATATGTTATGCTTTGATTGGAGGTCAGCTCATGGAGAAAACGAAAAAGAGAAGTAAGCTTGGAATTGGAGAATTTTAGAGAAAGTCAAACTTGGGGAGCAAGTTTTGACTAGACTAGTCCAAGCTTGTTCAAGAAGCTTAATTAATGGCTTGTATTGATTGCTTGGACTTTGGTGGCCCTTCATGATGTCATGCATTAATGAATCAAGACTTTAGGGCCCTTCATCATTATTCTTGACTTTTAGACTTAGGCCATTAATGGGTGGATGACACGCTCGCTTACCTCATCATCCCCGATGACACGTGCGCTTACCTCATCCAAGCTTTGGCCCCAAGTTTTGTCTCTCTATAAATAGAGAAAGGCCATTCGGCCAAGGAGAGAAAGAAATAGAGAGAGAAAGAGAGAAAGAAAGAGAGAAAGAAAGAGAGAGAGAAAGAAAGAGAGAAAAAGCTTACCGATTAGCCCGTGTCTCTCTTGTGGTTTGATCGAGCGAGGAATCCACGTCCGAGGCCCGAGTGTTTGTGAATTGCCCGAGAGTCGCCGAGACCCATGCCTCTTGCTTTTAATTCTAGTTTTGTTGGTTGGGTAAGTGAATTCCTTAATATCGGGAAAGGATATTGAGATGCTTTGTGACGTGGTTTGCTTGGACCGTTTGTCGGTCGTTTGGTTGGTCGTAGTTAGTTCATTTCCTCGGTTTGATCGTGTTTCATGTTTGATATTGTTTTGAGATAGAACCAAGATTGGTAAAGTGCACATGAGATAGAACTGAGCCTTGATTGGTAAAGTGTACATGAGATAGAACCGAGCCTTGGTTGGTAACCGAGAGTTGGCTGGTAAAGTGCACATGTTATAGCCGTGCGTGATATTCTCTTGTATGAACTTTGCTATTGATCTGCCATCAATGTGGGTGCGGTAAGGGCCGACTTATGTTAACGGCGATCGATATATCCTCGCTTGATATTAGTGTTTTCACTTGCTGAGTCTCCCCGACTCATCCCCCGTTTTTCCCTCTCAGGTTCATAGGATGGTCGAATGGATGGCGGCGGCAGGGGGAGTTTGAGCCATGTTGGAGTTCGGGGAAAGCTAGGAGTTGTGAATCCGAAGTAGTGGGCTTAGGACACCCAAGCCATAACGTGTTGTGTGTAAATGGCTAAAATTGAATAAGTTAGATTGTAAAATATGTTTGCATGTCCTGTAAACATAAGGTTTGCTCACGATGCTGTTTGTCTGAATCCCGCTGTTATTTTTCATATGATTGTCCTGAGATATGCTTTCGCTTGTGTTTAAAGAAAGATAATAATGAACGGGACGTCACGTTTATGACCCCGAGGTGGGGGTGTTACATTTTTACCACAAGATCATCTACTTCAAAGCATCTTGGTTTCACCTTCCGGTTGAAAGATCTGGCAACTCTTTTCTGGTAGGCTTGTCCGTGACGTATAGCCCTTAATCTTCTTTCATCAATCATGTTGAGATGTTCACATCTTTGTTGGCTCCATTCAGCTTCTAAGTGTTTCAACTGGGATAATATCCTTATTGAAAAAATTTCTACCTCAACGGGTAATACTGCTTCCATCCCATAAACTAAGGAAAATGGAGTTTGCCCTAGCTGATGTTCGAATTGAAGTTCGGTATGCCATCAGAGCATATAGCAATCTTTCATACCAGTCACGATAGTTCTCAGCTATTTCGAATAATATCTTCTTGATATTCTTGTTCCCTGCTTCCACTGTTTCATTCATTTGTGGGCGATATGGAGATGAATTCAGGTGTCGAATGTGGAAGCGTTCAAGCAGATCATCTACGATTTTGTTATTCAAATTTGAACTATTGTCGGTAATGATTGCTTCTGGAACTCTATACCTAGCGATGATGTCTCGCTTAATGAATTTTGCTACATTCTTGGCAGTGACATTTGTATATGAATTCACTTCAATCCACTTGGTAAAGTAATCAATTGCCACCAAGATAAAGTGATGTCCGTTTGAGGCTTTGGGGTTGATTGGACCAATCATGTCAATTCCCCACATTGAAAATGGCCATGGTTCTGACATTTGATGCAGCTCATTCGGCGGTGCATTGATTCTATCTCCATAAACTTGACATTGTCGACAACACCTCACATGTTGAATGCAATATGTTTCCATTGTCATTCAATAATATCTCAATCTCATGATTTTTCGGGCTAGAAGATGGCCATTCATATGTGGACCACATTCGCCTTCATGGATTTCTCTCATGATTTGTTCAGCTTCTTTGCTATCAACGCATCTTAACAGGGTCAAATCGAATGATTTCTTGTAAAGAACCTGTCCACTGAGAAAGAATTTGTTGGCTATCTTTCTGATAAATTTTCTGTCTCCTGACTGGCTTCCTTCAGGAAATTCTCTGGTTTGTAAATATCTCTTTATATCATGAAACCATGGTTCATTATCAAATTCTGTTTGAACTACCATGCAGTGTGCTGGTTGTTTGAGGATATCAATCCTTAATGGCTTCATATCCACTCCATTTTCAGCTTGGAGTAAGGATAACAAGGTTGCAAGAGCATCTGCAAAATGGTTCTGAGCCCTTGGGAGATAATCAAATGTTATTTCTTCAAATTCTTCCATCATTCCTTCTATGTACTTGTGATAGGGAATCATCTTTGCATCACGAGTTTGCTATTCTCCAGCTGTTTGCAATATAATGAGCATAGAATCTCCATACACTTGAAGTCTTCTTATCTTCATCGAGAGGGCCAATTGTTGGCCAAGGATACATGCTTCGTACTCAACTATGTTGTTAGTGAATGGGAATACCAGTTTTGCATATACTGGGTAATGTTGGCCCTCTAGGGAGATTAGCACTGCCCTAGTTCTCGATCCTGATAAATTGGTTGCACCATCAAAATACATGGTCCATTCGTTATCGACCAATGTCAATATATGATCATCAAATCGTTCTTCCTCAAGGTTAGTGGTATTCTGGGAATTTTTTGCTGGCATGTCTGCTATCGCCCGTCCCTTAACTGATTTCTATGGTGAACTCTTGATATCAAATTCTGATAACAAGACTTGCCATTTTGCCAACTTCCTGACTAAAGAGGATTTCTCAAGTAAGAACTTTATCAGGTTGTTCTCTGTCGCTAATAAATTTTGATGATGAAAGGTGTACTTGTTAACACCTAATTTTTAGCTCATTTTTCAAAAATTTCAAAATTAGGTCTAGAAATCTTGGCAAGCCTAGAAACCTATTTCTAACACAAAAAATAATTTTTTAGCATTTTTTTATTAATTTCTTTTAGTCAAAATAAGCAAGAAAATCAAGAAAAATAGTAAATGGAATCAGAAAATTCCATAAAAATAGTCATTAGTCTTATTTTAAATCTAATTTCATAAATACATTGTCAATTTTAGAAAATTTGAATAAGGTGTATGTTTTTCCCAAAATTGGGCAAAATTAAACTCGAATTGAACCACAAATGAAATTAAAGTTTTTCTAGACATTTTTAGATCATAGTGTCTTCACAACAAATGATTCTGGGACCTTGAATTCCATAATGGTTAGTTCAATTGCACAATTTAACAGTTAAATAAAAAATCCCCAAAAATCAATTGGAAATTAGGAATTTTGAACCCAATTGGGAATTGTGTCCAATTCGAAATTGTCAAACCCTAAGACCATCAATCCTAGGGTTAATCAAGTGTGGGTAATCCAATTTTGGCATCAATTTTGCCTAATCAGGTCATTAAGGCATTGAATTGAATAAAACCCTAATAACCCGAATGTTGTGAATTAAAAATCTTGGGTTAAATTGAGACAAAAGTTGGGCAAAATCACATATTTTGATATAGAATGTCATGGGTAATTCAATTCTGGGGTTTAGTTTGGAAAATTTGGTCAAAATTTGTGTTAATTCGTGATTTTAGACCAACCCGGGTCTACTGGGTTGACCCGACCCGACCCGGGTCAGTCATCCCCTTTGCCCGAATTGCCTTGCACACGATAAACCCAGAAAAAACATCCTGAACCCGCGACTTCAACGACTTCTCCCGATTAATCTAGCACGTGGAAATCGAACATGCCAGCTGGAGAATCTCTAGCTGGCGCCAAGGAATCATTATAACCAATTCTGAGTTGGTGCTAACAAACTTTGGGCAGGAGAATTCCATCAACAAAAGGGGGAAAATGTTATGGTGTGAGAGGAAGCTGTTCGGAAACATTCCAAACAGAGATTAGAGAGAGAAAGAGCGAGAGAGAATTGGAAGGGCGTGTAGAGGGTTCGAGGACAGAGCGATCGGTGTTTTCTCCGACAAGAAAACGCCGGCAAATCGGCTCCGACCGTGATCCTCCACGTCCGGCGAGCCAAAGACAAAGCTGATCATCAAGCCTGAAAATCAAGCTCGGTTGGCGAGTTCAGGTGTTGTCCGGCGAAGCAGAGGTCACGAACTGAGAGATCAATTGTCGAAGAATAGTCCTACGGTGGCAGATTAGCTCAGAGACTCCTATTTGCCCTCCGACAAAGCAGGTAAACTTCGTTCGTCGTCACAATTTTCCCGATTTTCCAGAATAGGTTTTTAGTTCAATTGTGTATGTGCTTCTTGATTTTAGTTACAATTGATAATAAAAACATGTTCTTACCACATACTTCATTATTTGGTTGCATTTTGAACGATAAAATCTTGCATAAACCGAGTCAGCCAGGGTTGTTGAACTTCGCCGGAGCTTCCCTGACTTGATCGGAACGTCGCCATGACTATAGGTCATCCAAGTCAGTCTTCTTTGACATTGATTAATGTTTTTCTAGTATTTGGAATCGCTATAGACGGCTAGGGTGTGCTATACATTGATCTGTAGAGTAGAATGGATCGATTAGATTCGGTTTTAGATTAGAATTTTTTGGTCTGGTTCTCGTCGGCCGGTGAGTGTCCGACGGTGATCTAATTGATCCAAACTAATAATAGAATATATGAACTTGTTGATGGTGCAAACGGAACGTCGAGATAGTCGCCGGTGGCGGGCCCGAATTAGTGACCTCGCGAACGATAAACTGGAAATAATGCACACCAAGTGTTTGTAGAAATGCCCCAATGAACATAGGGCAAAACGGCGCCGTTTTGGCGTGCTGTGCTGTACCAGCCAGAGAAGAAGACTGGCGTCGGCGCCGGTGACGATCGGTTCGGTTTCGGCCAAACCGGTCTGAACCGGTCCAGTCCGGTTCAATTCCCCAACGGGAAAATTCAAAAATAAATAAATTTTGAAAAAATCGAAAAAATTAGAGAAATTAAAGAAAAATTAGAAATTTTAGGAATTCTTAAAAAAATTCAAAAAAATTCAAAAAATTCTCAGAAAAGTCGGAAAAATACAAAAAAAATAATAAAAATTCAAAAAAATTCAGAAAATACAAATAAAAATTTGGAAATTTTGGAAATTCAATAAAAAATTGAAAAATCGGAAAATTCATAAAAATTTCCAGAAAATCTTAAAAAAATCAGTTCTCGATTTAAACAAACTTTCGAAAAAAATTAAAAAAAATCAAAAATTTTGAAAATCCACATAATAGCTCAAAATCATCATGGCCATTCATAAAAAGTGAAATTTGGATTTTCCGAAATGCCTAAGTGGCATTTTCGAGAAATTTCAAATTTAAGGGTAAAATCCCTATAAAACCCAAAATCGAAAAATGTACCATGAAATGAACAAGCAAGTAGAGCTTCATTAGGGCCTTGGTGTTTTACTAGATTTTCATTTTAGTGGCTAAATTAGGATTGCTATGATTGATTTGCAAGTGTTTGTGCATTCAATTCTTGGGTGTTTAATTGTTTGTTCATGATTCGATTAGTGAATTGACCTTAGGAATTCCTGTGACACGTTAGACAAGCCATATCTTTCTTAGATATCGAAAGGGCGTTAATGGTCTCAATTTGGGATCGTTAACGTAACCAAGTCCCTTATTCAGAATCTCTGATTCATAGGATCGTGGTACTTCTCCCGTATCTTGATTAGGTTTCTAGTCAACCTAACGTAAATGACTAGTGGCGACTCCAAGTTCAAATTTAGATAAAATAAACCCAGCTGTCACACGAGGTATGGTCCGGGAGAGATCTGTATAGAAAAATACCTCCATTCTAGCACGCGAGAGCATGGCGCGACAGGCTTGGCGACTCCGCTGGGGAACCTTAGGGTTCTAAGTGGACTTAGGCCTAGATAGAACGATATGCTTGTATTTGTGCTTGCAAGGATCTCAGGTACGTTCCACTAATGACTTGTTAAATGGTGATGCATGTGGGAGGTATAAGAGGTGTAGTCTATGCTTATCTTAGTTTTGCAAGATGGTGTTGAGATTGAATGTGATTTAGCCAAATTTTAGAAGTGTTGTTTGGTTATAAATTGTCGTGCATGCTTTCAAATTGCTTTAGCACTACACTATTCGCACACACCACCCGTGGCCCAATCTCGGCTACATTTAGGATTACCCTTAGGAGGCATGTGTTTAGACGACACTGTGAGCCGATTGCTCATGGGATCGTTTAAATACAATGCCGATCACCAAGATGGAATAATATTCCATAACTTTAGACCGATTGTCTATTGGAATGGAATCCCTTATCCATTAAGGTGATGACCTTGAGCCTTTAGCATATCCCACCCTTTTTAGGTGTCAAAACCTCACTTGTTGCATATGCTTGTCTTTGTGGTTGGTATACCTAAAACCAAGTAAGAATATGTCGTAAGTAAGTGTTGTTCCACTTCTCTCATCTTTTTAGTCATGCAAAGTTAGTTGACACAATTTTGTTAAAAAAATGCTCAAATGACAATCAATGCTCGATCAAAATGCCTTTTTTATACTAGAATGAATGAATAGGGTGGCATGCTCCATTTGGTCATATTTTTCATTTCTAGATGAAATGTATAGGTCCATGACGATTTTCAATGTAATTCAAGTAGATTGAGTGCTCACGATGTAACATGTACAATCCTATTTCCCGAAAGTCTATTCTCAATGTATTTAAAGTTGTAAATCATAGGATAGAACTTTGTGGTCAAAATGGAGCATGACAAAAGACATTTGCATTAAACATTTATTTCATTCACATTCTCAAGTATATGCTCTTTTAAGGCATAAATAGATTAGAAGTGGCATTTGTATTACGTCATAAATATGCAAATGTACTTTTTTTTTTTTTGGTAAGGATTACGTCATAAATATGCAAATGTACTTTACCCCCATTTTTTTCATAAAAGGTCATATAATTAAAATGGGGGGCATTTAAAATTGATGTGTAATCCATGGTGATTAATAATGAACTTTTTTGCATAATTAGGCTTGATGGGAAAGCTAGACATCCAAGTGGTTCCTATTCCACGAAAAGAGCTCATGACTTGGTGGAAGGACATGACAAAAGATAACCAAGTTTATGTCCAAGATAGGTTGGGATACCTTTTAGACTTGATCTCCACAAGTCAGTTTGATCCAGGCATTGGCGCATTTTTGAGAAGTTTCCACCGTCGCTTTCCAATTTGGAGAGCATGAATTGACACCAACTTTGGAAGAATATCAAGCTGCCATTAGAATTGATTTCAAGCCTAGGGCCGTAGAGCCACCTATTGGACTTAATCCCATAAGCATTCTTGCAGAATTCCTTAACCTCAAAGTTTCCAAAATTGAAAAGTTAATCAAGTCAAATATGGATAGATTTCCATTATCTTTTCTAATAGCCAATTTTTCCAAACTTCCTAAGGAAATGGGAAACACTTCGGCTCGGGTTTTCATTCTAGCCTTCTTCAGCTTCGTTCTATTCCCCGTATCTAGAACGGGATTCGACCCTTTAGTTGCAATAATCGCGAGGCAAGCATGTCTCAAATGGGATTTCTCTAATATGATTATTGCCCAAACCATCATTTCCTTCAACACATATCAAAATCGTGGAAAGGGAATCTTTCAAGCTTCTACTGGTCTTTTGTCATTATGGTTTATCTCACACATTCGACCTTGGTGTCGTTCCATGAACATTTGCGAAATTTGTTTGGCTATAAATCCAATTGAGCGATACATTCGTATCCAAAACAAAGTACCCAAACAATCTTTCTTAGATTGGGCCAATTTCATTAGAGCTTTAACCCCTAATCAAATCCAATGGCAGATCAATTGGTCAAAGATTAGTAAGGCAAGGATTACAAGCCAAGAGGGGAACGCAGTACCATTACTCGGACTGAATGGGGGAGCCGCCTATTGTCCCTTGAGAGTTGTTAGACAATTTGGGATGCTTCAATAAGTCCCACCATTATGGTACCCTGAGGAGTTTGCCTTTGACATTCTAAGTGGAATTATACCCGAAGAAGAGAAGAAAGGCCTTCAAGCCAAGGTTCACAAAATTATCCTTTCTTTGGATAATTCACCTTCACAAGTAGTGGAATGGCCAAAGAACTTGGAAGGTGACATGGAGATTTATATGGCGTCCAAAGAATACATCAAGTGGATGGAAAGTAAACAACCAATTGATGTGGAGCCATATGTGCTATTGAGCATTATAACGGATCTCGAGGAGGAATATGTCCCAAAATACATTGTCCCCCACGTGCCTGGAGTTGAGCCTTACATTCCCGAAGAAGTCGTGATCGATGTCAAAGAATGGGAATCTTGAATCAAAGAATGGAAGGATTACCACGGGGCAGAAGCTACCTTAGTTAGCAAAAAGCCTAGGCTTGGATGATTTAGTATTCCCATTCAAGTTTAAAATCATTTTGTAAAGCAATCTCGAACTTTATATGAAATACTCATTTTTCAAAATCCATTTGGATAAATTCAAAGACATGATTAAAAAAGAAGGATCACCATGGATTACAATTCTTTGAATGGTATGATCACTTGAGAAAAACATTGGTGAGAATTTTTATGCAAGGCTAAGGCTTGTGTAAAAGTTCTTATCCTTGTTAATCACAAGAAACCATACAATTGAAAGAATGTAGGTTTTCATAGTCATTTCACCAATTCTAATATCCTGATGGTTTTCATGAAAATAGGTCTTCTAGAAACGGAAAGCAAAAGACCCCGAACTCGTTTACAAATTAAAATGGCTGAGGAAGAAACTCACACTCGACTAGTTGAAGTGGAGAACCAGATGACGCAAAAGGTTGCCATGATTGCAGAAATGAAGGCTTTTATTCTCGCATCTCGAGGGTCTTATCCTACTGTTCCGAATATAAGTACTTCAAATGCTACTGAAACACCGGCTGAAGATCCAGTTAGAAACAAAGAACCTGCTCGAGAAAATTCTCTAAAGATTATGCCTAAGATAGTAAATTTGGAAGAAAATGATCAAGCCAAGAAAGTATCCAAGACAAAGGAGAAGAGGCCAAGAGATTGGCCAAAATTGAAGAATGTCTAGCAAGTCAGGGCTATGAGCTTCAAAGGTTCGACAAGTTCTCACCTTACGCGAACGTGGTTGTTCCATAAAACTACAAAGAATCGAAGTTCGTGAACAAATATGATAGAACTGGCTATCCTAAAAGCCATTTGAATTATTATCTTCGCAAGATGGCAAGATATTCAGACAATATGCCACTTCTTATAAGCACATTCCAAGATAGTTTGAAAGGAGCAGCCCTGGCATGGTATACCGCTCTCGACGTAGAAGATTTTATCGAATGGGATCATTTGGCGGGAGAATTTCTTCGCCAATATAAATTTAATGTCGAAGTACTTCCAACCCGGGAGGACTTAGTCAGAACCGAGAAACGAAGAGGCGAGGGATTCAGAGCCTATGCTCAAAGGTGGAAAGCTATAGCTTCACAAGTTAAACCGGCTATAAGTGAGGATGAACTTATTGAACTTTTCTTGAAGTCGTTGCCAACTGAGTATTACGACAAGCTACATATATCGGGCTGCCAAACATTCGCCATGTTGGTGAAGGTCGGTGAAAGAATCGAATGGACATTGAAAGAAAAGAAATCTCAAGAAATGATAGCACGGAGACCGTATCCTAGAAGAAAGGATATAGAACCTGTACGTGACGTAGCTATGGTATCTAGCCCCAATGTTAATCAGGCCTCATTCCCAAAACAGTCTGACGTCCCTTGGAGAAATCCAAAACATTTTGAACCAAAGAAAAGACCTATAAGGCAATTCACTCCGTTGCCACAGCCCCTATCGAAATTACTACCGATGTTGTTGGAAAGGCATTTGGTGGCCAAAGAAGTGCCAAGAGATAATCCTGTAAGGTTTCCCTGGTATGATGAGTCAAAGACTTGCACATATCACATGGGAGAAAGAAGACACGATGTGGACAATTGTATAGTCTTAAAATACAAAGTTCAGCAACTCATAGACAAGAAGATATTAAGTTTTCAAGAGCCAGAGCCAAATGTGCATTAGAACCCTCTTCCTGAGCACAATATGGTTAATATGGTCCTTATAGAAGGAGAAATAATAAGGCATGATGATGAAGATGAATATGAGGCCAAATTAAAGATTGCTCGACAAGGAGATGCTTGCTTTTGTCATGAAACATTCTTAAAAGGAGAAATTATAGACAACTTGAGAGAAGATTCTGGCCAATACAACTTCCAAGTAAAGTATACTCCGCCACAGTAGATTTTTAAAAGTGAAGTGATTGTGCTCGATGGTTGGGGTTACATGGACGATGAGCTCAGCAGACAAAATGAGATTCCATCCAGTGATGAAGTGGATCAATTTGAAGAGCAAAAAGAAAGGATTCGATGGGGTGAAAGGCGGTTCACTCAAACATCACTCGAGCAAGGTGACACTATAGACCTCCTTGGTCAAGACAGTGGAAAATACAACTTCCGTGTTAAGTACACACCTCCACCTTGGGCTTTCAAAAACAAAACTATTGTGCTTGACGGATGGGGAGGCATGGATGAAATCCTAATCAATGAATTAAGTCTTGAAGAGAAAGAAGATCAAAACGAGAAAATGAAGAAAAAGGCTCGTCAACGAGACATACGATTTGTTCACAAAGCACGAAAACGAGGCGAAATTGTAGATTATCTGGGATAAGATAGTGGCCGGTATAACTACCGTGTTAAATACACACCACCTTCATGGGCATCCAAAGATGAAAATATCGTGTCTGACGATTGGGGTGGAATGTATACTATTGAAGTTGACAAAAACATAGTGTCCATGATTACACCACTATTGATTAATCTTGATGAAGTGGATAGGCTTGAGGAAGAGAAGGATCATATTGAACCAATTACCATTGAGCTCCCAATGAGTCAACTAAAGATCGAAGAGAAAGAGATTCAGCCTGTGATCATCACTCTACCTCCGAAGGAGAAATTTAATACAAGATGATGTAATAACTAGATCGGGAAGATGTTATCTCCCAAAAGAAGGTGAGCACGAAAAGAAAGGAGTAACTGAAGAAGATGTCAAGCAGTTATTGTCAGTCATGAGGACAAGTGATTATGAGGTAATTAAGCAATTGAGGAAGATGCTGGCATAAATTTCATTACTTGATCTTTTCAAAACCTCACAAAGCCACAAGATGGTGCTTATGAAGCTTCTTAATGAAGTACATGTTCCCAAGATGATCAACGAAGTGCAACTAGAAGATTTCGTTGAGGCTATTCTTTTGAAAGATAGATAGCTTTTTCTGATGAAGATTTTCCAATTGATGGCCGTTCACATAACAAGGCCTTATATATTGCCATCAAATGCCGGGACAAGGAAGTATCCCACGTACCAATCGATAATGGTTCCGCGCTTAATTTGTGTCTATTAAGCACACTGCATCGTCTAGGAATTAACAAAGAGTTCGTCAAACCTTCAAAGGTGATTGTACGTTCGTTTGATGGGATGAAGAAGGATGTTATCGGTGACATTGAGCTGGAAGTAAATATAGGCCCTATGCCTTTCCTGATTGATTTTCAAGTGGTAGACATTCCAAGAACTTTCAACCTACTGCTAAGGAGGCCTTGGATTCGTATGGCTGGCGCCATTCCTTCTAGTCTTCATCAAAAAGTTAGATTTCATTATCAATGGTAAAATGATTTCCATGCATGGGGAAGCGAACTTCACCACTTACAAGGAAAGTGCCATACCTTATGTCGAGCCTGAGGTAAAAGAAGAGCCCAGTTATCATTCCTTTGAGATGATTTCTATGATACAAATTCCCGCTGGTAGTGTCATTAAGTCTCCGGAACTTTCGGCATCGTCTATTATGTCCGGAAAAGTATTATGCCAATATAGATTTAACCTTGATGGTGGACTTGGGACAAAAGCACAAGAAATTAAAGTACCCATTATACCATTTGGCATAAAGAAAAAGCATGGGGTGGGGTATGAAGTCACTAGTGATCACCGTGGAGCCCGAGGCCGAGGTTAAAAGAATCATGAAGGCCGTGGAAGCTAAGGTGATCGAACCATTAACCCATCGACGTAGAAGGGTAAAGGTAAAGCTAGAGAGTTATCCTATCATCGGATTCATATCAGAGAAAACTTTACTGGGCCCCCCAAACTGCTTTCAGAAGAAAATTTACATGCAGAAGCAGAGTCTATCTTGTTGGGTTTATTTGAAGAGAACAATATCAATGTCGTTATAACTGAAGACGAAGACACCTATGCGCTGGAGTAGGAAGATTCTTTTGAACCATTTTCCTTATTGTTGCCTTTAAAATTTGTCTGTTTCAAGTTGATGTTGTTTGCAATTTCAATTCAGTTGCAATTTACATTCCTTTCAATATAGATGTAATTGCATTTTTCAAGTTCAATAAAAGGATGTATGGAAACAAAACCAAACCAATGATGAATATTGCTCTCACACGTTAGGCTTGAGGCTTTGAGTTTTCATATGACTCCTGATTGCGAAAACGGTTTTAAGAGCAAGGATGTCCAAGGATATGAGGATTAGTTCTACTCTCTTGATTTCTTCAAAACAAGATTTCAAAATAATTTTTCAAAATGGTTTTTCAATAAAACTCATGCATCAATTTATTTCATATGTGATTACTAATCGTGTTTGTTACATGTCAGGCATGAGCATTCATACATCCATAATAGGTTCATAAGTGACCTGAATCTCTCTGAAGAGATCACTTGTGATATTGAAGTAGATAATGAAGATGAGGAATGGATCAGAAGAGAATGGATTCGTCATGAAGAATCAAAACCACTCATGTTAGAGAAAACGATTACTGTTAATCTGGACGATAAAAAGAGCCCCAAAGAGGTTAAGATTGGAGAAAGTCTTCTGTCAGTAGAAACAGAAACAATAACAGATTTACTCAAAGAATATCAAGAAGATATTATCCAAAACAGCTGAGAACTATCGTGACTGACACGAAAGATTGCCATATGCTCTAATGGCATACCGGACTTCAATTCGAACATCAACTGAGGCAACTCCATTTTCTTTAGTTTATAGGATGGAAGCAGTATTACCCGTCGAGGTAGAAATTCCTTCATTAAGGATATTATCCCGATTGAAACTCTCAGAAGCTGAATGGAGCCAACAAAGATGTGAACAACTCAACATAATTGACGAGAGAAGATTAAGGGCTATATGTCATGGACAGGCTTGCTAGAAAAGAGTTGCTAAATCTTTCAACAGAAAGGTGAAACCAAGACGTTTTGAAGTGGATGATCTAGTAGTGAAGAAAGTCATTCCCAATAACTCGGATCCATGTGGGAAATTCACTCTGAATTATGAGGGTCCATACATTGTCAAGAAGGTTCTTCCTGGAGGAGCACTGATTCTTATAGATATGACAGGAACAGAACTAACCTATCCTATAAATGCAGATGCTGTCAAGATTTTCTACCCATGAAATGCAGACGAACATTCAAGAAAAGATTTAGGTCACTTTAGAACATGTGCATATCATGCATATCATGCATGCCATACATTTCATGAACATGTTTATCTATTTTGCAGAAGAAAGTAAGTTTGAATTTGAACCGGTTGACAATTTCAGAATTCCCAATGGAATTATCAAATAGTAGAGGGAAGTATCATTTCCCAATTCTATTTTATATTGATATCCTCTAATGTGCTTTCCTTTTTACTATGCTCAGAGAGACAAAAAAAGAGAGCAACAACAGAAGAATACACAGTGTAACCAAAGCAAGGGCATGCAAACAAGAGAGATCTCGATAAATTGATTAGACAGGTATTCCTAGATCATGAAGGCATGTGAGGTTACCTTTTTAGGAGAAAGATTAGACCTTTTTCTTCCCCATGCGGAATGACACTAAGGTTAAGGAAAAACAAAACAAAGTGTTGTGCAAAGGAAAATACTTCAAAAATTTTTCAATCAAGGATTTTGAAACACGCTTTCTTTGAAAATGCAAAAAACATCAAAATTCCCTAAAAGAGATAATTTGACAAAAGGTTTTGAAAAATTTCATAGAAAATGTTTGGACCAAATCAAATGGGAAGACATTCAAATGATGAAAGGTAAGCCATATCCAAACACGTTCCCTATACACTCAAAGTCAAAGTGTCGAAGTGAGTAAGAAAAACTCATCCGAAGGAAATAGGGGATATTCGCAATGATTACATGGATTGAAATGATGAAAGGCAATCATTTCACTATCCCAAATACATGCTTATCCCTTGCAAACTAAATTTGAGCCAAAGTAATGGAGAAGTTTTCCCAAAATAACCTTGTTAAGAACCACCCTACATTGGGGCAAATAAGGAGGTTTGTGGGTTGACAACTATGGAGAATAAGATCAAGAAAAATTTTATTGCATACTCTTGTATCAATCTTTCTGAAATAACTTCACGTGAAGTCATAAGGAAGCTCAAAACGTCCCAAAAAGAAGAAAAGCACTTCATTTCCTATACCCAAACACATTACCTTTGGTAAAGCCTAATTGAGCCTGAATATTCATTTCTGAAAACTAAGTTGGTGATCATCTCTTTGCACTGAAGCATGAGCATATGATCCACTTTCATAAATAGAAAGCAAAAGGGCAGAACACAGAGTCCCTAGAATGCAAAAGGATTAAGGACAAAAGAGTCTGGGGTATGAAAAAAGCAGTGTATATGGTAAAAGCAAGGCCAATGCCTAGAAAAATGAGCAAAAGAAAAGAAAGAAAAACATTCAAAAGAAAGGAAAGCATAAGTTGTGAAAAATCGAAAGTCACAACAAATCAGTGATTGAAAAAGATCTCGATGAAAGTTTAGGGGACTCTTGTGTTCATGATAAGAAAGATCCCCAGTGGACAAAGAAAAGGGGTGGTGATGCCAAGAAGATCACCAATTTCACAAAAACCCTGAATTCAAAAACAATTGAGCCTTTTGAGCCTACCCAATACTAACATTACAACCTCTCCCCAAAGACTCTTCAGATTGGGATGTTGAGAGTGAAAATATGATTTCATGACAGAAGCCATCACTCAAAGAAGTGTATGCAATGTTGTCTTATCTTATCCTCGAGGTTCTTAACTTGAAGACCTGAAGTCAAATATCATGAAATCCTTTTCTTGGCCTCAGAATGCATATCCTTTGAATAGTCATTGACCAAGCCAACATTACAATATTTTGAAAGACCTTATCAGATCAATTGGATTGTATACATTGCGAATATCTCCGAACACCTAAGGATTGGTTAAGAGAGATAAAATTAAGGGATATCAGATTAGTCCCCTTCCAATCAAATGAAAGAAAGTTCAAGTTCATAGATCGAAACAAATCCTTTCTAATGAAGGTCTTCCAAATGATCATTTCAAGCATTTCTTGAAAGTTTGCAAGCATTTTGTTCAAATAATTCCTTGAAAAGGAAATTTGATTGTTGGAAATGCATACAAAGTTTGCGGTAAACTCAAAACCACATTTTAAAAGTTTTTGGTCAACTTAAAACCAAGTTTTCAAATAGTTTGTAGTAAATTCAAAACCACATTTCAAAAAGTTTTTGCTTAACTTAAAACCAAGTTTCCAAATAGTTTGCGGTAAACTCAAAATCACATTTCAAAAGTTTTTGGTCAACTTAAAACTAAGTTTCCAAATAGTTTGCGGTAAACTCAAAACCACATTTCCAAAGTTTCTGGTCAACTTAAAATCAAGTGTCCAAATAGTTTGCGGTAAACTCAAAACCACATTTCAAAAGTTTCTGGTCAACTTAAAATCAAGTGTCCAAATAGTTTGCGGTAAACTCAAAATCACATTTCAAAAGTTTCTGGTCAACTTAAAACCAAGTTTCCCAATAGTTTGCGGTAAACTCAAAATCACATTTCAAAAGTTTCTGGTCAACTTAAAACCAAGTTTCTCAATAGTTTGCGGTAAACTCTAAATCACATTTCAAAAGTTTTTGGTCAACTTAAAACCAAGTTTCCAAATAGTTTGCGGTAAACTCAAAACCACATTTCAAAAGTTTCTAGTCAACTTAAAATCAAGTTTCTAAATAGTTTGCGGTAAACTCAAAATCACATTTCAGAAGTTTCTGGTCAACTTAAAACCAAGTTTCCAAATGGTTTGTAGTAAACTCAAAACCACATTTCAAAAGATTTTTGGTCAACTAAAAACCATATCAAGGTTAGTGAAACCTCAAAATCACAAAAACTCACGGTTAAGGCACTCATTGAAGTCTTCCTAAGGTCCTACTAGTGAGGAATCACTAGGCAAAATCCAAGTTCTATTGGCAATGAGCATTTATGCAATTTCCAAAGTCCTATTGGTGAGGAACCACTAGGCAAAATTCAAAGTCCTATAGGCGAGGAGCCCCTAGGCAAGTTCAAGTTCTACTAGTGAGGAACCACTAGGCAAATTAAAATCCTACAGGCAAGGAGCCCGTAGGCAAATTCAAGTCCTACTGGTGAGGAACCACTAGGCAAATCAAAGTCCTACAGGCGATGAGCCCTTAGGCAATTTCAAGTCCTACTGGCGAGGAGCCACCAGACATATCTCAAAGTCTTATTTGACGAGGAGTCATTAGGCAAATATCCGAAGTCCTACTAGTGAGGAACCACTATGCAAATTCAAGTCTTAAGGTGAAGAGTCGCAGGTGTTCATGGTTTGTGAGTTTGTCCTTAAACCATGAAATTAGAACAATCATCATAATCATCACTACCATCAATTCATGCCCTTGGATAAGCAACGAAGAAACTTTCACAAATAAGTAAGTTTCTCTCCCTCAATCATTAAAAACCTTTCAAAATGTGTTCTAAAAAGAGAACTGTTGGATTAGATCACGAATTTCAAAAGCAAAGACCCTAATCAGCTGTTGTGAAAATTTCTATCTTATCTTGTTCAGTGAGTCGATTAAAAATTTAGATGTCACATTGTCTTTGAAATCAACCTTTAACGAGCTCAATCTCAAAGAGTTGCAGCTGTTGACAGCTAATTTTTAGCTCATTTTTCAAAAATTTCAAAATTAGGTATAGGAATCTTGGCCAAGCCTAGAAACCTATTTCTAAACCAAAAAATAATTTTTTTTTTATCATTTTTCTGCATTTTTTTCTTAATTTCTTTTAGTCAAAATAAGCAAAGAAATCAAGAAAAATAGTAAATGGAATCAGAAAATTCCATAAAAATAGTCATTAGTCTTCTTTTAAATCCAATTTTATAAACACATTGTCAAGTTTAGAAAATTTCAATCGGGTATATGTTTTTCCCAAAATTGGGCAAAATTAAACCCGAATTGAACCAAAAATGAAATTAAAGTTTTTCTAGACATTTTTAGGTCATAGTGTCTTCACAACAAATGATTATGGGATCTTGAATTGCATAATGGTTAGTTCAATTGAACAATTTAATAGTTAAATAAAAAATCCCCAAAAATCAATTGGAAATTAGGAATTTTGAACTCAAATTGGGAATTGTATCCAATTCGAAATTGTCGAACCCTAAGACCATCAATCCTAGGGTTAATCAGGTGTGGGTAATCCAATTCTGGCATCAATTTTGCCTAATCAGGTTATTAAGGCATTGAATTGTATAAAACCCTAATAACCCGAATGTTGTGAATTAAAAATCTTGGGTTAATTGAGACAAAAATTGGGCAAAATCACATATTTTGATGTAGAATGTCATGGGTAATTCGATTCTGGGATTTAGTTTGGAAATTTGGTCAAAATTCGTGTTAATTCGTGATTTTAGAGCAACCCGGGTCTACCGAGTCTGCCGAGTTGACCCGACCCGACCCAACCTGGGTCAGTCATCCCCTTCACCCGGATTGCCCAGCACACGATAAACCCAGAAAAAACATCTTGAACCCGTGACTTTGATGACTTCTCTCAATCAATCTAGCACATGGAAAACGAACGTGCCAGCTGGAAAATCTCTAGCTAGCGCCATGGAATCATTCTAACCGATTCCGAGTCAGTGCTAACAAACTTTGGGCGGGAGAATTCAATCAACAAAAAGGGGGAAAATGTTATGGCGCGAGAGGAAGCTGTTCGGAAAAATTCCAGAGAGCGATTAGAGAGAGAAAGAGTGAGAGAGAATTGAAAGGGCGTGTAGAGGGTCGAGGACCGAGCGATCGGCGTTTTCTTCGACGAGAAAATGTCGGCAAATCGGCTCCGATCGTGATCCTCCATGTCCGGCGAGCCAAAGACAAAGCTGATCATCAAGGCCTAAAAATCAAGCTCGATTGGTGAGTTCAGGTGTTGCCCGACAAAGCAAAGGTCACGGACTGAGCGATCAATTGTCGAAGAATAGTCCTACGGTGGCAAATTAGCTCAGAGACTCTTATTTGCCCTCCGACGAAGCAGGTAAACTTCATTCGTAGTCACAGTTTTCCTGATTTTCCAGAATAGGTTTTTAGTTCAATCGTGTATGTGCTTCTTGATTTTAGTTATGATTGATAATAAAAACATGTTCTGACCACATACTTCATTATTTGATTGCATTTTGAACGATAAATCCTGTACAAACCAAGTTGGCCATGGTTGTTGAACTTCGCCGTAGCTTCCCCGACTTGACCGGAACGTCGCCATGATTATAGGTCATCCAAGTCAGTCTTCTTTGACATTGATTGATGTTTTTCTAGTATTTGGAATCGCTGTAGACGGCTAGGGCGTGCTATACGTTGATCTGTAGAGTAAAATGGATCGATTATATTCGGTTTTAGATTAGAATTTTTGGGGCTGGTTCTCGCCGGCCGATGAGCGTCCGACGGTGATCTAATTGATCCAAACTGATACTAGAATATATGAACTTGTTGATGGTGTGAACGGAAAGGCGAGATAGTCGTTGGTGACTGGCCCGAATCAATGACCTCGCGAACGATAAACTAGAAATAATGCACACCAAGTGTTTGTAGAAATGCCCCAATGAACATAGGGCAAAACGGCGCTGTTTTGGCATGCCATGCCTGCTGGAGAAGAAGACCGACGTCGGCGCCGGTGACGGCCGGTACGGTTTCGGCCGAAGTGGTCTAAACCAGTCCGGTCCGATTTAATTCCCCAGCAGGAAAATTCAAAAATAAAAAAAATCTGAAAAAATCGAAAAAATAGAGAAATTAAAGAAAAATTAGAAATTTCAGGAATTCTTAAAAAAATTCAGAAAAATTAAAAAAATTCTCAGAAAAGTCGGAAAAATACAAAAAATTCATAAAAATTCAGAAAATTTAGAAAATACAAATAAAAATTTGAAAATTTTGGAAAATCAATAAAAAATTGAAAAATCAGAAAATTCGTAAAAATTTCCAGAAAATCTTAAAAACTCAATTCTCGGTTTAAAAAAACTTTCGAAAAAAACATAAAAAAATAAAAAAATTTTGAAAATCCACATAATGGCTCAAAATCATTGTGGCCAGTCATAAAAAGTGAAATTTGGATTTTCCGAAATGCCTAAGTGGCATTTTCGGGAAATTTCAAATTTAAGGGTAAAACCCCTATAAAACCCAAAATCCAAAAATGTACCATAAAATGAACAAGCAAGTAGAGTTTCATTAGGGTCTTGGTATTTTACTAGATTTTCATTTTAGTGGCCAAATTAGGATTGCTATGATTGATTTGTAAGTGTTTGTGCATTCAATTCTTGGATGTTTAATTATTTGTTCATGATTCAATTAGTGAATTGACCTTAGGGATTCGTGTGACACGTTAGACAAGCCATATTTTTCTTAGGTACTGAAAGGGCGTTAATGGTCTCAATTTGGGATCGTTAACGTAACCAAGTGCCTTATTCAGAATCTTTGGTTCGTAGAATCGTGGTACTTCTCCCGTATCTCGATTAGGTTTCTAATCAACCTACTGTAAATGACTAGTGGCGACTCCAAATTCAAATTTAGATCAAATAAATTCCTCTATCACGTGAAGTATGGTTTGGGAGAGACCCGTATAGAAAAATACCTCCATTCTAGTACACGAGAGCATGGCGCGACAGTATTGCCTTAGTTTATGCAACACTCATATTAATGCAACGCATGTCTTTTCAACTGCTGGGTAATTAGCCTCAAATGTTGTGAACTTCTTACTAAGATAATAAATGGCTTGCTCTTTGCCGTCCTCTGGTCTTCTTTGGACAAGTACTGCTCCGAGCGACTCGCAATGAATTATCAAGTATAGGATTAATGGAATCTCGGGGATTGGTGGTACCAACATTGGTGGACATACTAGGTATTCTTTGATTTTGTCAAAAGCTTGTGGCATTCTGCATTCCACTTTACTTTGACGTTTTTCTTCAGCAGCTTGAAGAATGATTTAGCAGTTTCAGAAAGCTGATGGATGAAGCGAGCGATGTAATTTAGTCGCCCTAACAAACTTCTCACTTCTTTCACTGTGGAAGGAGTTTTCAAATCATATATCGCCTTGATTTTGGAGGGATCTATTTCAATGCCCCTGTTGTAGCCCACAAATCCTAGCAATTTGCCAAAATTTTCCCCAAATACACATTTATTGTGGTTCAACGCAGCTTATATTTCCTGAGTCTTTCAAACAGTTTCTGAAGTACTGCAACATGGTCTTCATCTTGTCTGCATTTCGCAATCATGTCATCCACGTATACTTCGATTTCTTTATGCATCACATCATGGAATAATGTGACCATTGCTCTTTGATACGTGGCACCAACGTTCTTCAAACCGAAAGGCATCACTTTGTAACAGAATGTGCTCTATGGTGTAATGAAAGATGTTTTCGCCTTATCCTCTTTTTTCATGAGGATTTGATTGTATCCAGAGAAGCCATCCATGAATGAGAACGTTTCAAATCCAGCAGTGCTGTCTACCAGGACATCGATGTGTGGAAGCGGGAAATCATCCTTAGGACTTGCTTTATTTAAGTCCTGATAATCAATGTAGACTCGAACCCGTCCATGTTTCTTCTCCACAGGAACGGTGTTAGCAACCCATTCTGGGTATGGTACTACTTCGATGAATCTAACTTTGAGTAATTTCATTACTTCTCCTTCTATCTTCTTAGCCAATTCCGGCTTTGTTCATCGAAGCTTCTGTTTCTTCGAAGGGATACTTGGATCAATTGGCAAAGCATGCTCAACTATATTCGGGTCAAGTCCTGGCATGTCAGTGTAGGACCATGCAAAAATGTCTTGATATTCTCTGAGTAGATCAATAACTCTTTTAGCTTCTGCAGAAGAAAGACTTTTGCCAATCTTAACTTCCTTAAGGTTCTCTTTATCATCGAGATTAACAGTAACTGTTTCCTCCAATGTAAGTGGCTTTGATTCTTCATGACGAATCCATTCTCTCTTGACCCATTCTTCATCTTCATCACCTTCCTCAATATCACAGGAAATCTTTTCTGAAGGATTTGGGCCACATAAGAACCTATGATGAATATGCGAATGCTCATGCTTGACATGCAATAAACATGGTTAGTAATTGCACATGGAATGAATTGATGCATGAGGTTTTATGAAAATCCATTTTGAAAAATTATTTTGAAATCTGTTTTGAAAAGATCAGGAGGATAGAGCTAGTCCTCATATCCTTGGACATTCTTGCCCTTAAAACCATTTTCACAATTAAGAGTCATATAGAAACCCAAAGCCTCAAGCCTCACGAGTGAGAGCAATATTCATCATCAGTTTGGTTTTGTTTCTATATATCTTTAACAAAACATCGAACACTTTTATTTAATGAAAAAGCGTGATTACAACAGTATTGACAAGAATGAAAATTGCAACAAAACCGAAATTGGAAACAACATCAATACGAAATAGAAAAATTGTAAAAGCAAGAACAAGGAAAGGGTTCAAGAGAATCTTCCTACTCCAGTGCGTAGGTGTCTTCGTCTTCAGTTATAACGACGCTGATAACGTCCTCTTCAAATAAACCTAGCAAGATAGACTCTGTTTCTGTACATAAATTTTTTTTCTGAAAGCAGTTTAGGAGGATCAGGAAAGTTTTCTCTAATATGAATTTGATGATAGGATAACCCTCTAGCCTTCCCCTTCCATGCTGATAGGTTAATGGTTCGATCACCTCGGCTTCCACGGCCTTCATGATTCTTTTGACCTTGGCCTTGGCCTCCATGGTGATTACTAGTGACTTCATACTCCACCCCATACTTTTTCTTTATGCCAAATGGGATAATGGGTTCTTTAATTCCTTGCGCTTTTGTCCCAAGTCCATCATCAAGGTTGAATTCATATTGGCATAATACTTTTCCAGACATAATAGACGATGGCGAAAGTTTCGGAGATTTCATGACACTATCGACGGGAATTTGTATCATAGAAATCATCTCAAAGGAATGATAGCTGGGCTCTTCTTTTATCTCAAGCTCGACATAAGGTATGTCACTTTCTTTGTAAGTGGTGAAGTCCGTCTCCCCGTGCACGGTAATCATTTTACCATTAATGACGAATCTAACTTTTTGATGAAGACTAGAAAGATTGGCGCCAGCCATATGAATCCAAGGCCTCCCCAACAGTAGGTTGAAAGTCCTTGGAATGTCTACCACTTGAAAATCAATTAGAAAAGGCACAGGGTCTATATTTACTTCCAACTCGATGTCACCGATAACATCTTTCTTCATCCCATCGAACGAAAACGTACAGTCACCTTTGAAAGTTTGATGAACTCTTTATTAATTCCTAGACAATGCAGCGTGCTTAATGAACACAAATTAAGCGCGGAGCCATTATCAATCAGCACGCGAGATACTTCCTTGCCCTGGCATTTGACGGCAATATATAAGGCCTTGTTATGTGAACGGCCATCCATTGAAAAATCTTTGTCAGAAAAAGCTATCAGATCTTTCAAAAGAATAGCCCAAACGAAATCTTCTAGTTGCACCTCGTTGATCATTTTGGGAACATGTACTTCATTAAGAAGCTTCACAAGCATCATTTTATGGCTTTCTGAGGTTTTGAAAAGATCCAGTAATGAAATCTGTGCTGTCATCTTCCTCAATTGCTCAATTACCTCATATTCGCTTATCCTCATGACTGACAACAACTTCTTGACGCCTTCTTCGGTTTCTCCTTTCTTTTCGCACTAACCTTCTTTTGGGACATAACATCTTTCCGATCTGGTTATTGCGTCAACTTCCTTAGGCATGTAGTCCCATGGTACACATCTGATATCAAATTTCTCCTTTGGATGCAAAGTGATGACCAGAGGATGAACCTCTTTCTCTTTGATTTTTAGTTGATCAATTGGGAGCTCAATGGTAATTGATTCAACATGATCCTTCTCTTCCTCAAGCCTATCCACGTCATCAAGATTGATCAGTAGTGGTGTAATCATGGACACCATGCTTTTATCAGCTTCAATAGTATCCATTCCACCCCAACCGTCAGGCACGATATTTTCATCTTTGGATGCCCATGAAGGTGGTGTGTATTTGACACGGTAGTTATACCGGCCACTGTCTTGTCCCAGATAATCCACAATTTCGCCTTGTTTTCGTGCTTTGCGAACAAATGGTCTATCTCCTTGGCGAGCCTTTTTCTTCATTTTCTCGTCTTGATTTTCTTTCTCCTCAAGACTTAATTCGTTGATTGGGATTTCATCTATGCCTCCCCATCCATTAGGCACAATAGTTTCATTTTTAAAAGCCTAGGGTGGAGGTGTGTACTTAACACGGAAGTTGTATTTTCCATTGTCTTGACCAAGGAGGTTTATAGTGTCACCTTGCTCAAGTGATGTTTGGGTAAAACGCCTTTCACCCCACTGAATCCTTTCTTTTTGTTCTTTAAATTGATCCACTGCATCACCGGATGGAGTCTCATTTTGTGTGCTGAGCTCATCGTCCATGCCACCCCAACCATCGGGCACAATCACTTCACTTTTAAAAGCCCACAGTGGTGGGGTATACTTTACTTGGAAGTTGTATATGCCAGAATCTTCTCCTAAGTTGTCTATAATTTCCCCTTTTAAGAATGCTTCACGACGAAAGAGAGCATCTCCTTATTGAGCAGTCTTTAATTTAGCCTCATATTCATCTTCATCATCAGGCCTTATTATTTCTCCTTTTATAAGGACCACATTTACCATATTGTGCTCAGGAAGAGCGTTCTGATGCACATTTGACTCTGGCTCTTGAAAACTTAATATCTTCTTGTCGATGAACTGCTGAACTTTGTATTTCAGGATTGGACAATTGTCTACATTGTGTCCTCTTTCTTCCATGTGATATGTGCAAGTGTTTGACTCATCGTACTAGGAGAACCTTGTAGGATTATCTCTTGGCACTTCTTTGGCCACCAAATGCCTTTGCAACAACATCGGTAGTAATTTCGACAGGGGCTGTGGCAACGGAGTGAATTGCCTTATGGGTCTTTTCTTCGGTTCAAACTATTTTGGATTTCTCCAAAGAACGTTAGACTGTTTTGGGAATGAAGCCTGATTAACATTTGGGCTAGATACCATAGCCACGTCACGTACAGGTTCTTTATCTTTTCTTCCAGGATAAGGTCTCCGTGCTGTCACTTCTTGAGATTTTTTTTCCTTCAATGTCTATTCGATTCTTTCACCGACCTTTACCAACATGGTGAATGTTTGACAGCCCGATATATGCAGCTTGCCATAATACTCAGTTGGTAATGACTTCAAGAAGAGTTCAATAAGCTCATCTTCACTTATAGCCGGTTTAACTTATGAGGCTATAGCTTTCCACCTTTGAGTGGAGGCTCTGAATCCTTCGCTTCTTCGTTTCTCGGTTCTGATTAAGTCCTCCCAGGTTGGCAGTACTTCGACATTGAATTTGTATTGGTGAAGGAATTCTCTCATCAAATGGTCCCATTCGGTAAAATCTTCTATATTGAGAGCGGTATACCACGCCAGGGCTGCTCCCTTCAAACTATCTTGAAAAGTACTGATAAGGAGGAGAGTGTTATCTAAATATCTTGCCATCTTGCGAAGATAATATTTCAAAAGACTTTTAGGACAGCCAGTTCCATCATATTTATTCACGAACTCCGGTTCTTTGTAGTTTTCTGGAACCACCACCTTTGCGTAAGGCGAGAATTTATCGAATCTTTGAAGCTCATATCCTTGGCTTGCAAGGCATTCTTCAATTTTGGCCAATTGTTTGGCCTCCTCTTCATCCTTCGATGTCTTTTTAACCTGAATATCTTCTTTTAGATCCACTATTTCAGGTGCATCTTTTGGAGGATTCTCCTGAACTTTTTCTTTACTTCTCATTGGCTCTTCAATAGGTATTTCAGCGGTATTTATAGCTCTTGGATTTGAAACTGTAGGATAAGATCCCTCCGTAGCTATAATGAAGGCCTTCATTTCTGCCAGCCGTTGACACCTAATTTTTAGCTGACGCGTCATTAAAAGCAGAAATTCGAGATTATAGTTTCTGATCGCGACAGAACCCATTTCTTGAACAAAAAGTGTCATTTTTTAATTCTGTTTGTTGGCCTAGCTTCTGTAAATAATTTTCTATTTATTTTATGCAAAAACTCAAAAAGTCAAACGGTTGACTTTCGAGTTGACTTTTTTTATCAACTCTTTGACGAAAAGTCAACCCCGGGTCAAATTGGGGCTTATCGAGTAAAAAGATTCCTTTCAAGTTTAATTTCACTTTAGAAGTGAAAATTCCAGAAAAATTCAAAGATTTGATCATAAAATCAAGCTCCTAGTGAAAAGTCAACTATGGTTTGACTTTTTGTCAAACTTTTGATCAAAAAAATTGAAAAAATCCAAAAATCATTCTATTTTACATTCAATTTGACTTTGACATTTGAAATTTTACAAAAATCGGTTTAGAATCAACTTTTCCCAATTTGCGGAATTTGATTCAAATCGGCCAAAAATGAAATTACTTCATTTCTAGTCATTTTTTAGATTAGTTTTCTTCACGACATTTGATTTAGAGGTCATATTATATTTAATTTTGGAACCAATTTTTTTATTCCAAGCCAAATGCAAAAATCCCCAATTTATGCCATAATCAGTGATTTTGATCAATTCTTCATGATTTGCGCAATTAAGACACGAATAAGCCTAATTTCACATATGAAATCTACATTCGAAATCAAATTTGGAAAATTCACATGAATTTGAGCCAATTTGATCAATTCAATGATCCAATGATTGAGAAGTCTAAGAGTAGTTGGTCCAATTAGTGCAATTCAACTTGACCCACTCTAGCCTAATATCCAATTTGATGAATTGAGGTTCAATTTGGCTAATTGGACTTCAATTAAATTCGTTAGTCTAGTTTGGTCATGCAATTAACTCAAATTCAAGAACAATTGAGCTAAACAAGTTTAAATTGGATCAATTTATGCATGAATTTCAAATCGATTTAATCCAATTTAATTGAATTCAATACTAATTGGGTCAATTAATCATGATAGAAATCAAATGGTACAAAATTGGAACAAATTGAATCAAGGATTGAACCGGTTTATTCCAACCAAACTCGAGTCAAACCGGTCCAATCGGTTCAACCCGGTTTGATCAAATTAAACCGGTCCGATCAAACCGGCAATTTTCCGATAAAAAATCTGGCAATCAGCGGTCTATTCCGATCAGCCAAGGCCGGCCACATCCCTTTGAGCCCAAAAATGACAAAAATGGCCCTTCAACGAAAATTACGAAAATGCCCCTAAGTGAAATTACCAAAATGACCTTCATTAAAGATTAGGCAAATTAATTAGAGGGTAAGCAAATCAATCATGGCCATTCATTTAGAATTGATCATATTTATCCATAATGCCATGTCACCAATCCTTAGCCCTTAAGGAATATTCTTAATCATTAAGGATGTATTCTAGGCCATTAGATCATTTTAAGGGCTAGGATTCAAAGTTAAGGGGAGTATATAGGTTTTTTTTTCCTAAAAAATGAAGGGGGCTCATTCTATAAAATTAAAAAAAATATCCAGAACTCTCTCCTCCTTCTCTCTCGTCTTTTCCTCTCCTTCACGTGCTCTCTCTTTCACGTTGTCTCCTCTCAAATCGCTCATGTGGTTTGCTCAAGAACCGCCGGTTCACCCCCACCGGCGGGTCCTTGCCGGCGACACCTTCAGCGCCGCCACCCCCTCCGACATCCACCTCCATTCCCTCGACCTCTTGTCGGTCGGAGCCTCGCCGGAGCTGCCTCCGATTGCCCCGTTTATCCTTCTTCTTCCACGGTGGTGTGAACTGATCCAAACAGGATTGGTTCTGTCCAGCAGGTGATCGGTGTGAATCTGGCGCTGATTCGATCATCACTATCATCCTTCGGAGTTCTCGAAGCATCCTCGACGAGCCTTGAAGGAGTTTTGCTGCTGCTTTGTTGAGATAAGCGCGAATCGAAGCTCGATTTAACTGAAATCCTTCAAAAGGTAATCTCTTGGTCCCGAATCTGATGAAGCGAGGCTATGATAGGTAGCCGGGGCTAGGATTCGCTCTAGGCCTTCTATGGACTCCATATTGATGATTTATGGTTGCTGGTTACATGTTTGATGATTTGATGATGATGTTCTTGAGGTGGAAGAAGTTCTGCAATTTCGGATCTCTGTGTGCGATTTTCTGTTAGGGCTAATATGACCAGTTGAACTTCGTTTTTGGACTTCGACACCCTCTGGACTTTCATAATACACATCAAGAGCTTCGATTTGATATCTTACAGTGCTCGATCCGGTATCGTTTGCTACCTGAAAACCTATTTTAAAATTTGCATCAGAATCAGAAATTCTCTTGTTCTGTTTCTTCAGTTTTTTACATGATTGGAACAATTTTGTTAATTTTTTGCTGATTTTTATGTTCGGATCCAAATGTTGTGGTCTTCATGATAGTTGTTGAGAATCATCCTGACCATAACATACTCTTTTTCTCAGATTTTTAGGAGTTCTTTCAATAGGTGAAAATTCCTTAATTCAACTCTAGGTCTTGTCTGCCTATACTGAAACCTGAAATGGACTTGCACAAACATCTTCGTTTGATTTTGAAATCGACATTTTCTAGCTTAGAGTCCTTAAGAAAGTTTGTAAAGCACTCAAATCAGTCTTTAAAATGCTAAAGATATCCCTGATCGGAGTTCATTTGATACTTGAAATCGATTTTCAAAGTTGCGGCAAGAGTAAATTGGTTTTCTGCTGTAACCGAACTGAAACTACGCATTTTACTATTTTTGTACAGAACAGGGAAAATTGATTTTCAAGTTGCGTCCTATCATGAACTTGTAAATTCAGGTCTCATGCACGTCATATATATTTTTTTAGAATTTTTAGACAACATTTGACACCTGAAATCATCTCATATTCTCAAGTTGTTCAATCTGCCCTGTACTAGTCCGAATTGCATTCCTACAAAATTCATTGTGAAATTGGACTTAATTGTTCAAGTGACCTTCATGAACATCATAGAGCATCATGTTAACTCACTAGTGGCACTCTCCATTCATCAATTGCTCGTCATTAGTGTGTTTAAGCAACCGAAATTCCTTAACCCCTAAATCTGTCAATTGGGGATTAAGTTGTTCACGTAGCACTCTTGCCAATTTTATAGGACTTTTTCTGTTCACAATTAGAATATGAAGTCTTCTAGACTTTTGTAAAGGGCTATTCAAGCTTCACATTGACATATTACATGTATTTTTTACATGTCATTTGGTAGGTTAAAAATTTATACAAACATGCTACCATGTTCTGTCATATTGCATTTCATGCATCATGAGCATTAATTCATGCTTAATAGTTCATGGACTTGTATGGTCATTTGCTCATGTAATTAGGATTAAATGACTATATCCTCTTTGTCATTACATCTAGTCCTAATCCATGTTAAATTTTCATACATTTCATGCATCATTTTAGTTCATTTTTGCCATCCAAAAAATGTCATTGATACAAGTTAACGCATTGGCATGCTTTCATGAAAATCAAACCTAAATTCGGACTTAATCGGGTTCATGCCCTCTTGGTAAGTCGTCATACATGTTATGAAATTTCCATAGACACCAAGAACATGTCATTTGCTTGCCATTTAGGGCATTTTTCATTTTTTCTACAAGTTTGCATTAGGATTAACAACTTGCAAATTCGGAACCCCTGTTCTGTTCAAGGTAAGTCAGACCTCCTTTTGATTTTTTATCGATTTTTCTACAAATAATCAGAGGTCAGACCCCTAAAGAAAGTTGTAGGACATTCTTTGAACTATCTTGTGTCAAAATTTCATAAATTTTGAAGAACAAATGATAGGGTAAATGGCCTCATATTTGCAACAAAAACTGCAGTAATCCTCTTTTCCTGACACATTTAATCGTGTTCCCGAATTTTTATAAAATCATGTGAACATTTTTCGGGAAAATTTTCTCTACGAAAGTTGTTCCTCACTGTATACTTGGATTACCATAAATTTTCCAGAACTTTTTAATCATGGGTCGTTTTCCAATTGAATACATCATTTATCCCCTGTTCTGCTTTTTTTTTGTCTTTCTCTTAATAAATTGGTGCGTGATGAATGGAATGAAGTGACCCGGCATCGGTTCACTAAATTGAGTGATCGGATGAGAATCAAGGTCTTTGTGACTTACTTGCATGCTTATTTTAAGCTTGATGCATGTGTTTTTTTAGATGTATGATAGGAACCGATGCATGCTTGAGGGGATATTCGTGGCTTCACATAAAACCTCAATTAGGGATTATGTCACGTTAGTCACTATATACGAACATGCTTGGTGACTAATGTACATAAGTCATCATTAAAATGGAGTGGGTAAGTCGTTAGATGAGGATGATGCATGTTTAAATCAAAGGCCGATCTCAAGGTCATTGTTGTAATTACCTTTGCATCTTTGTATCTTCTTACATATTGCGTTCTCTTGCATGGACAATTATTGTGTGTTTTGTGAACATTATGATGTTCATTTCCTTTGTATGTACCTAGTCTAGTTTAGCTTTGGAATTAGAATAGGTCCAAGACGACGGTGGTCTTGAAGATAGCGGAGGTCGATGTCCATTCCGACCCAATTCTTTGCATACGGTGATGGCCGATGTCCTCTCCGACCGCTTCGATTGTAAAAATTCATTCATTACCCGACATATCTCTCGGGCTTTCAATTCATGTTGTAATAAACACCCGACGAGTTACGGGTTTTATTTTCTTATACTTAAAAATGGCTTTGTCTTTTCACTATCTTGATTGTTTACTTTATGCAATTTTTTTTTACAATTGTTTGTTTCTTTCTTTTCTAGACTAAGATTAGATTAGCTTAGAATCTTAAATAAAACACAAAAACAAGATACATAATCACTTAGTGGACCAAGGTTTTGACATGAAAATGGTAAAAAATAAATGCATGATGACTTAGATAACAACCATGATATGTTTAGCAGTACCGAAAGGGCGTTAATAGAAATATTACCATAAGCTAGTCCCCAAACTCATGATCTCTGGTTTTCGTAGAAATCGAAACGAAACTCCCAGGTTTCAGTTGGGTATTCTAGTCGACCCCCGACCTAGGCTAGTGGCAATTCCTAAAAAAGATAAAATCGATCCACTGTCACGCGAGGTATGGATTTAGGGAAAATCCACGTTCATGATCAATGGACCATATGGATGACCAAAAGATCGATGCTTCGGTAAGCCGTCTTTTATAATGTGTCATATGGACCGTTTCATGAACACTTACCTCTAAACCTGCCTTATCGAGTTCAGCCCTGGAAAGGTAGGTCGCGACACCATCATGGCAGCCATTTGCGTCATCTAGTTCTCCACTTCAGCTAGTCGAGTGCGAGTTTCTTCCTCGGCCATTTTAATTTGTAAACGGGTTCGGGGTCTTTTGCCTTCCGTTGCTAGAAAACCTGTCTTCATGAAAACCATCGGGATATTAGAAATGGTGAAATGAATATGAAAACCTACATTCTTTTAATTGTATAGTTTCTTGTGATTAACAAGGATAAAAACTTTTACACAAGTCTTAGCCTTGCATAAAACTTCTCATCAATGTTTTTCTCAAGGAATCATACCATTCAAAGAATTTTAATCCATGGTGATCCTTCTTTTTAATCATGTCTTTGAATTTATCCAAACAGATTTTGAAAAATAAGTATTTCATATAAAATCCAAGATTGCTTTACAAAATGATTTTAAACTCGAATGGGAATTCTAAATCATCCAAGTCTAGGCTTCTTACTTACTAAGGTAGCTTCCGCCTCGTGGTAATCCTTCCATTCCTTGATTTGAGATTCTCATTCTTCGACATCGATCACGACTTCTTCAGGGATGTAAGGCTCGACTCCAGGCACTTATGGGACAATGTACTCTGGGGCATACTCCTCCTCGGGATCCGTTGTAATGCTCAATGGAACGTATGGCTCCACATCAATTGGTCATTTACTTTCCATCCACTTGATGTATTCCTTGGATGCTATATAAATCTCCATGTCTCCTTCCAAGCTCGTTGGCCATTCAACTACTCGTGAAGGTGAATTATCCAAAGAAAGGATAATTTTGTGAACCTTGACTTGAAGGTCTTTCTTCTCTTCTTCGGGTATAATTCCACTTGGAATATCAAAGGAAAACTCCTCAGGGTTCCATGTCGGTGGGCCTTTTGAAGCATCCCAAATTGTCTAACAACTCTCAAGGGACAATAGGCGGCTCCCCCATTCAGCCCGAGTAATGGTACCGCATCCCCTTCTTGGCTTGTAATCCTTGTCTTTTCAATCTTTGGCCATTTAATCCGCCATTGGATTTGTTGGAGGGAAATAGTACAAAGGAAATTAGCCCAATCTAAGAAAGATTGTTTGGGTAATTTTTGTTGAATACGAAGATATCGTTCTATGGGATTTATCTTTAGGCAAATCTCACGAATATTCATGAAATGACACCATGGTCGAATATGTGAGATGAACCATAAAGATAAGAGACCCGTAGAAGCTTGAAAGATTCCCTTTCCACGATTTTGATATGTATTCGAGGAAATGATGGTTTGGGTAAGAAGCATATTAGAGAAATTCCATTTGAGACATGCTTGCCTCGTGATTTGTTGACACCTAAATTTTGCCGACTGTCTAGTCGTAATTTGCATAGAAAATTAGAGATTAAATTTTAACCCCTAAACAAAAATATTTAAATTGCATAACATATAATTTAGGTTCATTTAGTTTAATTACATATTTTTACATCAAATTGGCGTTGGCAAATGAGCTTAAATTTCATTGAACGAGACTCGACTCGCTCGGAATGCAAGGGCCGGGAATTACAAGTCAAATGGGCTTGGTTGTTTTAAGTTGGGCTTAATTTAGTCTGTTGAGTTTAATTAATTAAAGCCTAAGTTAATTCAGCCCATTTAGATGTTAATTAGAACCTAAGCCCAAGCCTAAGCCCATTAGGATTAGTAAGCCCATCTAGTTGACCTAGGATTAGTATTATAAATATGTGTTTAGGTCAAAATTTTGGGG
Source organism: Syzygium aqueum (assembly GCA_031216185.1). Classification (NCBI taxonomy): domain Eukaryota; kingdom Viridiplantae; phylum Streptophyta; class Magnoliopsida; order Myrtales; family Myrtaceae; genus Syzygium; species Syzygium aqueum. The sequence continues at coordinate 14,484,837 of CM062234.1, forward strand.
TAGAATGACATAATCACAGATCAGAATTTTCAAAGAATGAGAGTGAAAGTGAGCAAGAGAGAGAGAGGGACGCCGGCACATCGCCCCCACGCCAGTCACCGGCGCCGCATCCACGCCCGCCGTGCCGGAAGCCGCGCCGCGCCAACCTGCCGTGCCTCGCCGTGCGGACCGTCGTCGCCGCTCCCGCCACACGCCTGCACCGTCCTCTCCGTTGCTTGCTGCCCGCTGGAAGCTGCTGCCACTGCCCCTTGCCGGAGATACTGCAAGCCTTTCTGCCGCCGCACGTCGCCGCCAGCCACCCGAAGATCACCACTGTCGTTGCTGTTCCGGAGTCGTGCCGCCTTGCACCGCTGCTGTGCCGACGCCCGCTGCCGCTTGCTGCCGCTTCGTCGCACACCATCGCCACCTGGAAGTCCCTCAGCAGCCTGCCGCGCCGACGACCATCGCCCTGCAGCCGCACCGCCTGACGCCACCCCTTGCCGGAGCTGTCCCGCCACCAGTCACCTTGCGAACAGCTTTGACATGCACCGGACGTCCAGCCACCTCCCCCCGTTGCCCAGTGTCGTCTCACCGTCGACCGAAGCCGCCGCACCATTGTCGGCGGAACAGCTACACGCAGCTGCCTGCCGTGTCTCAGCCGCGCCCGCCACAACCACCGTCACCCCAGCACCACTGACCAGAGCAGCACCACGTCGAAGTAGCTCCCTTTGCCGTCGCCACTGCCAAAACAGTGCCCAGCAGCCTCGCCGGTGTTGCCGTGAGCCCCGCCGACGCCGTGCCTCGCCGTTCCGTCGCCGGTTGTTCGATTCCGATCCGCAAGCCCGAGCTCGATCCGAGTTCAAATTTGGAGATTATCTACAAATTAGGTAATGATATTATCCGATGCACTTTTGAATATGTAATTTCCTAATTTGAATGTTTGGAATATTGCATGAATATCGTGTCAATTTGCTAGATATCTTAGGATAATGTTCGTGATATCCGCAATGTTTGAAAATATTCAAATTAGGAAAATTTCCTAATTTAGCAACGTATTTGGACGACTATCCGACCTTATCCCTAAGGTACGATACGCGGCGATTGTTGATACCTAAATTTTGATTAATCATTTAGGGTTTTATCGCGTAAAAATTAGGGTTTAGTTTCTAACCCCTAAACAAAAAATATTCTCATTAAATTCCATGGCATATAGACATTAGGCATTTGCATTAATAGGGCCTATTAGGACATATTCATGTAAAAAAAAAAAAATTCCGTGCCAGGTCAATTGGCCCACTGTTTTTCTCCCTTTCCTTTTATTGCGCGCGACCCCTTTTGTTTTCCTTCTAATTTTCGCGCGGGCCGGCCCATTTCTCCTGGGCCCGGCCCGCGACTGTTCACCTTCCCCCAGTCAATGTTTCAGAACAGAGGGAGAGGAAGGACGGAACAGGAGAGAAACAAGGGGACAGGAGGAAGGGAAAGAGACAGAGGGAGAGACACGGAGGGAGAGAGACAGAGGGAGAGACACGGAGGGAGAGAGACGGAGGGAGAGACACGGAGGGAGAGAGACAGAGGGAGAGACGTAGGAGGAGACAGAGAAGACAGAGCCGGACGACCAGCCGGCCGCCGCAGGCTGGCGGTGGCAGGGGCCATGCGCGCCTGCCGGCTGGCCTCAAGGCGACGGCGAGACCCGCGGCGATGGCGAGACCCAAGGCGACGGCGAGACCCACAACGAAGCAGCGAGCGGGAGGAGAGAGCGGCGACGGCGAGACCCGCGGCGACGGGGAGACCCATGGCGACGGCGAGACCCACAACGAAGCAGCGAGCGGGAGGAGAGAGCGGCGACGGCGAGACCCGCGGCGATGGCGAGACCCGCGGCGATGGCGAGACCCACGGCGACGGCGAGACCCACAACGAAGCAGCGAGCGGGAGGAGAGAGCGGCGACGGCGAGACCCGCGGCGACGGCGAGACCCGCGGCGACGGCTAGACACAGAGACGAAGACAGAGAAGACAGAAGGACAGAGGGGGAAGACAACGCCGGCGGAGAGGGACTCAAGACTCGATGGCGGTCCGGGTGTGGCCGTGTGAGGGAGTGGCCGACGAGTCCTCGCCGGACCTGGTTGGTCCGCTACCAGCCGGCCCCTTGTCGGGGCTTGGACGGTCCCGGTCGGCCGCCGGTCGCCTCGGTGGCGATGTAGGCGGAGGTCAGGGCTCGGGGGAGCCGGAGTCCACGCGAGCCGGCGTGTCGCGGCGGCTAGGGCGGCTGGGAGTCGGGTGGGCGAGTCGGGCGAACCGGGTAGGGTTTTTGCAAGTCGGGTCGGCGGCCGCGAGCCGGGTCGTTCGAACGGGTCAAAACCGGGTAGGGTTTCTCTCTTGGACTTGTGTTGGAATTGGGCTTGATTTTAGGTCTATTAGGTTTTTATTAGGTCTTGGGCCATTTCGCGGATGGGCCGATGATTTTAGAGTCTTGGGCTCTTATTTGCTTAAAAAATCTTGGGCTGGGCCCATAAAAAAAAAAGAATTTACCTTAACGGGCTCAATATATGAGCCCGGTTTGGTTGTGAACCCGGGCCGGCGAGCCCGGGTCAGCCCCGACTCAGGTCGGGTGTGGAGACCCGACCCGTGGTGTGTTTTATTTTATATTATTCTAATATTATGTTATTATTTTAACTTTTTTTTTAAAAAAAAATTCCAAAAAAAATATTTCAAAATTTTTTTTTGAAAAGATCGAAAACTGAAAATGAAATTTTTTTTTTAATTTTTTTTAATTTTAAAATCCTTCCAATTGATCAGAAAAGCCAAAAACAAAAAATTTTTATTTTATTTTTTTTTTATAAAAAATTTCGAAAATAAAAAATTGGAAGTTGGGTTTCGAATTTATGTTTGATTGCACCTGATTTGATTTGCATGTTCCGAATCGCGGGTTTAATTTAAATTTGCGTGTAGTCAATTATGCATGTTAGGTGTAAAAGTTAATTGTTGTTTTTCCGGATTTAGTTATGAGTGAAATTTTTAAGATTCTCGATTAGCGTAAACATGTTAGGTAGTGTTTGAACAAGGTTAGGTACCGAAAGGGCACTAGTTGGTTAGTTAGTGTAATCAAGTCTCTGTACCCATTGAATCTCTGGTTCGTAGAAGTGAAGCATTCTCCCGTGCTTCACTTAGGTGTCTAATCAACCTACCAAATATTGATTAGTGGCGACTCCTAATTGAAAATGATTTGCATGTTAACTTAAGTCGCGAATTGGTATGAGCTTGGGAGAGCTCGAGCTAGGTCTAACTTAGTAATCCATTAGCCTTAACCCGTTAGGCCTCGGAGCCGGTTTCGGGGAGGTCGCGACAGCTTGGCGACTCTACTGGGGACATTCTTAGTGGACTTAGGCCGTTTGTCTTGTTCAAATACATCCCTAACGTGATTGTTCTTGTCATTGACCCCTTATTTTGCAGGTTTGGCATTTAGGGAATGAGTGCTTATTTTTTCGGATGCTTGAAGCATTGTTTGCTTATAAACTATTGTGCATGCTTTAAATGTTGTAGTACTACACTGTTGCACACACAACCATGCTGCCGGACCTGGGCCGCGACAAGATACTTTAGGATGGTGCTAAGAAAGATACAACCTCGAACGCGAGACTGCGATATAGAGGTTGCCTTTTTTTTCCCCGAAAAGTTCTTTCTTGGTGTCGTAACCGTTTATCCTTGTCCGCGAGACCGCGTGACCATAGGGTATCTCTTTCGACTGAGCCGAAGTTAAGAGGACCTGACACTAACGCGAGACTGCGACGGTCAGATCACCCTCGTAGCTTCACTTTGCCAAGCCGTCTAGAGTAGAATTCTAACCTCACAAGTACATTCGCATGCACATGTGATCGAAGAATCGCCATCCACTGTAAGTATGTGATCGAAGAATCGCCATCCACTGTAAGTATGTGATCGAAAAATCGCCATCCACTGTAAGTATAATTTCTCTCTTGTTCATTTTGGTTGAAGATTTTCATTTTAAATTCGCGGAAATCAATCGAATGCCCTAAGTGATTTAGGCTCATAATTGAAAATTTTGACAATCACTTTTGACAGTGAGCCTTGAGCATCAATCTCAAATATCTCCGATTTGGCCCTACCAAGATAGAAGATCTTGTTTAAATTTTCAATAATGGGCCTAAAATCACATTTTGTATAAAAATTCTTCCAAGGCAAGATTGCATCTTGGGGCATAAAAAGTGAAATCACATTTTCAATAAAATTGGAATCGGAATTCAAATCAGATTTTGTGTATTTCTCTTAAAACGGGAATTGTCTCGTCTTTCCAAAAACCAAAGTCGCAAATCAGTTTTTCAAAATTGATGCCACATTTTGCGACGAAACATTTGGAATAAAAAGGGCATTCGATTGATAGCTGCAATTTGATCTTTTAATGATATCTCCTCTTACTACGAAATCTTGGCGAAATACCAAATCCTCGCAAATAGGGACCATGGGGGCCCGTATCGTCGCCTTGCTTTTGTTATAAGAGGCGGCTTCATTGAGAGATCACTTTTTTCATTCACATACTAACATTGTCTTCCCGTCGCAGGTTCTGCGCAACGATCATTCTTTGGAATCTTCTCACCTGACCACACCAAGAAGTGGACTTTAAAGCTAGGACAAGAATTATTTATCGCATTCCTCCATGCAAGAGTTTTTTGTACCATGTCCATGTCTTTATTCTCGTCAGGAATCGTGTTTTCCGATGTGGGTTTAATTGTGAACCCAATCGATGTGTTTGTAAATCATGCACTATCATCCTTGAGTAATGAGGTTTTAGCTCATATCATTGGTCTTTGAAAGTACTTGTAATACTTCAAACTGAGTCCCTGGGTTAGGCTTTTATGCTTTACTTTCAAAATGTTTCGAAAATAAGTTTTTAAATTTTTTAAAAAAAGGGGGACTTGCTTAAGATTTCATATTCCTTTACTTGGTCACTTTCTCAATTGGGACACAAATGATACTTTGAGATGGTAAGGTTGTAATCGTTCCAATTGGAATTTCTCATGCAACAACTAACTCGTCCATCTATTGTTGTCAAATAGGTATTATGAATGATTTGTTCAACATACACCTCCTCCAAAAGACAAAAGTGTGACACAAAGTAGATGCATCGAGGCGCGATTGCCAACTGAATCTTTCACAATGGGGTAACGATGAAGGGATCTTGGGAAAATTCAAGAAGTTACACATAAATGGTGGGGGAATGGAGAATCTCACATCATAAGCAGGAGATGAAAGATGTGCTAGCAACTCAATCACAAGGGTCAGATTAACAAGCTTCCATGCTCTTCCTAATGAACTTGGGAATTCCGTTGCTTACGTTGCTTACCAAAGAACGAGCATCCTACAACCCTTGTTGGCAGCACCAAATCAGTATTCACACATGCATGAGCAGACTTGTTTGAAAAATCCAAGATCTCGGGAATATTTCATCCATCCAAAGATGCCATCTGCCTTTCCCTTTGTTTTATGCAATTCGAGGGAGTGATAATTACAACCTGGATTTTGTCATGCAAAACATTGCTCAATATGTGTCCGTTCACACACTTATCTATAAGCCACTCCGAAAGAGGATGCATCGCGTTGACAAGTACATCCACTTTTGTCCATGGAGATGTGGACACTGATTCAGATACATCAAAACGAGCCTTAGTGTCAGTAGGCTCGTCAACTCCTAAAGAAGGCCATTGCTAAAGTGACTTTGATTTGGGGACACGCACCACCGTAGATAAAAAACACCAATACATTGTGAAGTGTGATATCATGGATGATATCTCCTGGGGCTTCAAGATTTGTTCCTATTCCAATATTTCTGAGGAGGTTCCAAAGCAGGTTTATGCGTACCGTCCATGCTCCAAGGACCAACTGACATTGGTCTTTCCCAATTGGAGAGTTCGGCCACATTGTTGTATTGCAATGCATGTGCTTCAAACAATGGGACAAAAGCGAAAGATGCACCCTTTTAGGGAGGCAAGGAATCATCTTGTGCACATTCAACCTCCCTATGACATAACTCGTGGTCGATACTTTGAGGAACAAAAACTGGAGTTAGGGGATTTAAACCTTTTCTTGCCTCCGGTCAGTTTTCATGAAGTTCATAATCATGAGCTTCATCAAGTTGATGATTTAAAAGCTTCAGATTCTCTATGCGCAAAATACGAAAAAGAAAAGAAAGGGGGTCAATTCTTTCCAACAAGGCGAATCTTTGTCAGCATTATTCTTGTCTAGCTCGTTTTGGTTTTCGAACATTAAAAAAAAAAAAAAGAGAATCTTGGGCAAAGCTACTTCCTTCAGCAGAATTCCATTTGCATTGAACTATAGGCAACTGTCTTCCAAAGGTTTGGTTTTTCATGTACCACCACAGGAATAGATTCAACAGAATCACTCGCTTGAGCATTGGCAGGTGACTATTTGCACAATGTTTGCACAAGCATCTCATGCTTGTCTTAAAGCAATCTGGAAGAGGCTAGTCTCCCAACGACGGAAGACCAAAGGACTTGTGGGTCTTGGCATAGACGATGATACTCGAGTGTCCATAAAGGGGCTTAATTTCAAGAATCCACTAAGCCTTTGCGCTGCACCACTTTCAGAAAACGAGTCCGAGGAGGGATGACATCTGAATATTCCTAAATTTGAAATTCGACCTTAGGGTCACATTTGTGAATCTACTTCTTCCTTCAATCGTCAACGTGGACGAAGAAATGCTCTTAAAATTTGTGCTTCAAGTAATCCCTATTGTTTTCAGAGCAGAGTCCACAGAAATTTCTCATCTCGGAGAATCTCATATCGATTTGACAACCTTCTCAAAAGAAGAAATGTGCGAAGATTCATCAGCACCAAAGCTGCTTCCTGGGTTAGTAACATCTATAACTCATGGAAGCTCTTTGATGGGTCCACATATATGGATGCAGACTATCCGAACGATATTGTCAAAAGACAAGAAGAGGAATGAGCTATGATCCATTTGGAATTGCTGAGCATTAGTAGTTGCAATTTTTGCACCTTCAAATAGCTTCTCAGCATTTAACCCAGCAGGGAGATGATTATTGATGGTTTACGAAATGATCCTTCAAGGCATGGATGTACACGAGCAAGAATTAGCCATCAAACGGTGCCCCCGAGTAAAAGGTTGTGATCGTTCCAAGTTAAATTCGATTTATTTAAAGAATGACTTGTTCCTCCCCTTGTGCAGAATTCGTGAGGACAAAAAGAGTCGATGTAAGGCAAATTCCTAGGAATCGACAGGATTGCATGAGGAGGACAACTTAGTCCATAATTGCGCCATCCCAAAGGAAAAGGGTGTATATCGTTCCCGAATTAGTCCAACTAAAAATGGAAATGACTTGTGCCATCTCTCATTGTGCAGATGAAATAATGTGTTTGACCACGGCGACAACAACTTCTTCCAGGAAAGCATGATTAGGCAACACACATCGAAGAGGAGCGTATCTGATCATAGGGGCAACGTCTCCCGCCAACAAATCGTGACAAAACCATCTAATTTAGCACAAAAAGGATGTATCGTTCCTAAATTGAGTTCAATCGAGAGTGGAGATAACATGTTTCGTTTCCTTTTTGCAAGGTAGTAGACAGGGCAGGTCACCCAAAGGGCAATAATTCTCAACCATAATGCACGATAAAGTGGAGTCATTCGATTTAACACAAAAAAGGTGCATCGTTCCTAAATTAGTCAAATTAAATTTTGGGATTGGACTACCATGTCTCCTCTCTTATAGACAAAGGCGCGCATCGACCGCAGAGGCGACACCTCCTACCAAGGAAACACACAATAGATAGGGCAAAGCATCCAAGGGATAATGCCATCAAATATCGAAACAGTGCTGAAAAGTCAAGATGAAGAAAGCAAATGAAGGGAGTTGCCCAAACATACAAAGAAGTGAATTCAAATGAAAAGAGTTGTCAGATACCCAAGAAGGCGAATTCAAATGAAGGGTAAATTGTATCATTTCCAACTGTCCATTTCAATACCATTCTTGACATGATTCTCTTTTCCTTTGATAGGAAGCATTAAAGACCTGAAGTACAAATGCAAACGATGGGTAATGTTGTATCGTTCCCAATTTTCCAATCCCTAAAGGGTCTTTAACTAACACATTCTTTCTATTTCTTTACAAGGTTACCAAGTCGCCATACCACAGGTAAGTACCCTTCCTCCAAATTTCAAATGAAAATTTTCTTCACGAAATTAGGGGGAGTTTTCGATGTGTTTGAGAAAAGAGCACGAAAGTAGAATTGTGAAAGCAAACTTTTCACGAAAATCTCGAGTATTGTCTTTATCCAAAATTTGCCTTGATGCTTGGCAGATCATTCATTTTGAATCAAAATTCCCTGTGGAGATCGATCAATTCATGATGATCTCAACGAGATGAAAGGAAGATGTTAATTATGCCAAGTGAGAAACACTTAAGATGAGGAAAGGCAAACCATTCCCAAACACGTCCTGTAAACACTTTGAGAGGAGCGAAAAAGAGAAACTAGTGTTGTTTAAGGACAAGAGATTCATTCGCAAATAGTACATGGATCAAAATGAAAAGAGGTATTTCTTTCATCCATCCTACACACTGCAGATAATCATAGCTAAGCCCCTTCGAGCTTTCGCATGTCAAGAACCACCCCACAATTGGGACAAATTTGGAGGTTTTGGTTGACATTCTTTGGAGAAAAAGATGAGAAAGATTTCTTTGCTCTTACTTGCATTAATCTTTTTGTGGTAACTTCATGTGAATCCTTGTGGAAGCTCGAAACATCCCAAAATGAAGAAGAGTATTCATTTCTCTACCCAAACACTCATGCCCTTTGTTTAGCCAAGTTGAGCCTGAATTTCCATTCCAAAAGCCCAAATGGTGATTATCTCCCCACCTTGGGGAAAGGCACATGATTTACCATGGCGATTGATGCTTATGTCACAACAAGTAAAAAATCTCGAAAGTCCTAGGAAATCAAAAGATTCAAATGAGCAAAAGTCAAATGAAAACTAGGGGGTATGAAAAAGCAGTGTGCCTGGTAAAAGCAAGGCCAATGCCCATTGAAAAAAAAAAGAGCAAAAGAAAAAGTAGCATCAAGAGAAGAACTCTTTTGTGAGAAAAAAAAAGTGTCAAAAGCAAAATGTTTGCATGAAAAGAAAATCATTGCAAATGCAAAAGTCATTAGAGAAAATAGCGAAGCTCTTGTATTGAAATGATTAGTCAATGGACTTTCGAGATAAATTGGATTTCAAAAGACAAGTGTCCTCGAAAGGATTGGATGATATGGTAATCACCAACTGTTAAATCCCTTTTGAAAATCTCTGAGCCTTTCGAGCCTTTACCTGAACCAGCATTACGACCCTTTCCCGAAGTCTCTTCTGATTGGGATGATTCAAGTGAAAATAAGGACTTTACAAAGAAGCTGCCGCTGGAAGAAGTGGAGGCAAAGTTGTCTTATCGTATCTTAAAGTTCTTGACTTGTAAACCTGGCGAAGATGTTGATCCATAATTATTTCATTTCTTGGCCAATGTGCTAATCCATTGTTGAAACCACGATCATACCCACATTACAATCCTTTAAAAGACCTCTTAGATTGGTTAAGGTGTATTTATTGCGAATGATTCTCGAAGCCTTCGACATCGGTAATGCGAGGTACATTAGAGATCTGACTATTTCCCACATCAATAGATGGGATCAAACAGCCTTCTTGAGAATATGTGAGAAGCCCTTTTTCCGATTAAGGAGCTCTTATTTGGCATATTTAACTAACTCTTTTCATGGACCGAGGTCTTTTCTGATAAAGATTTATCTCCTAACGGAATTCGATGATTAATGACGCCTTTCAAGCCTAAAGGCAATTTTGTGATATTGAAGAATGTTGGATGCTTTCCAAACAATTGAATCTATCCTGAATTGTTCATACGATCAATATCTTCTCATTGATGATACCCTTTTGATATTGTCTCTCATGACATTGATCTCGCCTGATTTGCCTTCATTACTAGAGCATTTGGTATCACGCATTCCATTAAATGTGTAGTATCCATTTTGGAATCTTTTGACCGACAAGTACAGCAAGCTCTAACAGTTCGAAACCGTTCTTACATGAAAAGTCTTCCCTACGTGAGATCGCGCTTTCTGAAGGTTTGTGCGTTCGTCCTTAAACCACGCAATATAAAGGTTTATGCATTTATTGCGTAACACACTGATTTCAAAAGGTTGCGGGTCTATCCTTAAACCCAGGTTTCGAAAGGTTGCGGGTCTATCCTTAAACCCAGATTTCAAAAGGTTCCGGGTCTTTCCTTAAACCCCGATTTCAAAAAGGTTGCGGGTCTATCCTTAAACCCAGATTTCAAAAAGGTTGCGGGTCTATCCTTAAACCCAGGTTTCGAAAGGTTGCGGGTCTATCCTTAAACCCAGATTTCAAAAGGTTCCGGGTCTTTCCTTAAACCCCGATTTCAAAAAGGGTTTATAGGTCTATCCTCAAACCGTGTTTTTTGTTTACCACATAAAGTCCTGAGTGAAAAACCTTAGGCACATTAAAATCCTTAGTGAAAAACATTAGGTATTTCAAAACCTTGAGTGCGATTTGCCTAGGCATACTTTCAGGGTTTTAGTCCCTAGTTGTTCCTTCGAGCTGTTGTTCCTATTACCGTTCATAGGGTTTTAACCCTTAGACGGGATCTTAGCTGTTCATAGGGTTTTAGTCCCTAAGTTAAATCTTCGACATTCATAGGGTTTTAGTCCCTAGGTGTTCATTCAAGGTGTTGTTCCTATTGCCGTTCATAGGATTTTAGTTCCTAGGCGGGATCTTAGCTGCTCATAGGGTTTTAATCCCTAGGTGGAATTTCCGACGTTTACAGGGTTTTAGTCCATAAATGTCAATCCAGAGTCTTTCTTTTTCTTGTCCGGTGAGCTTTTGCAGCCCGGAACACCTTATTGCCCTGGCGAGCTTTTGCAGCCCAGAGTTTTTCTCTTCCCTTGTCCGGTGAGATTTCGTAGCCCAGAGTACCCATCGACCTGGCGAGCTTTAGCAGCCCAGAGTCTGTCTTTTTCTTTGCCCGGCGAGCTTTAGTATCACGGAGCGCCCCTTCGACCTGGCGAGCTTTCGTAGCCCAGAGTCTTTTTCTTTGCCCGGCGAGCTTACGTAGCCCGGAGCGTCCCTTCGACCTGGCGAGCTTTCGTAGCCCAGAGTCTTTTTCTTTGCCCGGCGAGCTTTCGTAGCCCGGAGCGTCCCTTCGACCTGGCGAGCTTTCGTAGCCCAGAGTCTTTTTCTTTGCCCGGCGAGCTTTCGTAGCCTGGAGCGTCCCTTCGACCTGGCGAGCTTTCGTAGCCCAGAGTCTTTTTCTTTGCCCGGCGAGCTTTCGTAGCCCAGAGTCTTTTTCTTTGCCCGGCGAGCTTTCGTAGCCCAGAGTCTTTTTCTTTGCCCGGCGAGCTTTCGTAGCCAGGAGCGTCCCTTCGACCTGGCGAGCTTTCGTAGCCCAGAGTCTTTTTCTTTGCCCGGCGAGCTTTCGTAGCCCGGAGCGTCCCTTCGACCTGGCGAGCTTTTGTAGCCCAGAGTTTTTTTCTTTGCCCGGCGAGCTTTCGTAGCCCGGAGTGTCCCTTCGACCTGGCGAGCTTTCGCAGCCCAGAGTCCTCTTCTTTGCCTGGCAAGCTTTCGCAGCCCGGAGCGCCTCTTCGACCTGGCGAGCTTTCGCAGCCTAGAGTCTTTTTCTTCGACCTGGCAAGCTTTCGCAGCCCAGAGTTTCATTATTTACATAACAAGACTTTATGTAGCCAAAAACCCATTCTTACACGGTAGGGCTTCCTTTTCATTCAGTCATAGGCCCGTTAGTTATCTCTCATGCATTCTCTCATGCCCTCTATGAACAAAATTTAAGTGTCTCTTATCTTTGAGAGGAACCTCTTGGAGCTCCTATTCAAAGAGGGGCAGCTGTTGACACCTAAATTTTGATTAATCATTTAGGATTTTCTCGCGTAAAAATTAGGGTTTAGTTTCTAACCCCTAAACAAAAAATATTCTCATTAAATTCCATGGCATATAGACATTAGGCATTTGCATTAATAGGGCCTATTAGGACATATTCATGTAAAAAAAAAAAAATTCCGTGCCAGGTCAATTGGCCCACTGTTTTTCTCCCTTTCCTTTTATTGCGCGCGACCCCTTTTGTTTTCCTTCTAATTTTCGCGCGGGCCGGCCCATTTCTCCTGGGCCCGGCCCGCGACTGTTCACCTTCCCCCAGTCAATGTTTCAGAACAGAGGGAGAGGAAGGACGGAAGAGGAGAGAAACAAGGGGACAGAAGGAAGGGAGAGAGACAGAGCGAGAGACACGGAGGGAGAGAGACAGAGGGAGAGACACGGAGGGAGAGAGACAGAGGGAGAGACGCAGGAGGAGACAGAGAAGACAGAGTCGGACGACCAGCCGGCCGCCGCAGGCTGGCGGTGGCAGCGGCCATGCGCGCCTGCCGGCTAGCCGGCTGGCCTCAAGGCGACGGCGAGACCCGCGGCGATGGCGAGACCCAAGGCGACGGTGAGACCCACAACGAAGCGGCGAGCGGGAGGAGAGAGCGGCGACGGCGAGACCCGCGGCGACGGCGAGACCCACGGCGACGGCAAGACCCACGGCGACGGCGAGACCCACAACGAAGCAGCGAGCGGGAGGAGAGAGCGGCGACGGCGAGACTCGCGGCGACGGCGAGACCCGCGGCGACGGCGAGACCCACGACGACGGCGAGACCCACAACGAAGCAGCGAGCGGGAGGAGAGAGCGGCGACGGCGAGACCCGCGGCGACGGCGAGACATAGAGACGAAGACAGAGAAGACAGAAGGACAGAGGGGGAAGACAACGCCGGCGGAGGGGGACTCAAGACTCGATGGCGGTCCGGGTGTGGCCGCGTGAGGGAATGGCCGACCAGTCCTCGCCGGACCTGGTTGGTCCGCGACCAGCCGGCCCCTCGTCGGGGCTTGGATGGTCCCGGTCGGCCGCCGGTCTCCTCGGTGGCGATGTAGGCGGAGGTCAGGGCTCGGGGGAGCCGGAGTCCACGCGAGCCGGCGTGTCGCGGCGGCTAGGGCGGCTGGGAGTCGGGTGGGCGAGTCGGGCGAACCGGGTAGGGTTTTTGCAAGTCGGGTCGGCGGCCGCGAGCCGGGTCGTTCGAACGGGTCAAAACCGGGTAGGGTTTCTCTCTTGGACTTGTGTTGGAATTGGGCTTGATTTTAGGTCTATTAGGTTTTTATTAGGTCTTGGGCCATTTCGCGGATGGGCCGATGATTTTAGAGTCTTGGGCTCTTATTTGCTTAAAAAATCTTGGGCTGGGCCCATCCAAAAAAAAAGAATTTACCTTACCGGGCTCAATATATGAGCCCGGTTTGGTTGTGAACCCGGGCCGGCGAGCCCAGGTCAGCCCCGACTCGAGTCGGGTGTGGAGACCCGACCCGTGGTGTGTATTATTTTATATTATTCTAATATTATGTTATTATTTTAACTTTTTTTTTAAAAAAAATTTCGAAAAAAAAAATTTCAAAATTTTTTTTTTTGAAAAGATCAAAAACTGAAAATGAAATTTTTTTTTTAAAACAAATTTTAGAAAAAAAATTTTAAATTTTTTTTTTAAATTTTCAAATCCTTCCAATTGATCAGAAAAGCCGAAATCAAAAAATTTTTATTTTATTTTATTTTATTTTAAAAAAATTTCGAAAATAAAAAATTGGAAGTTGGGTTTCGAATTTATGTTTGATTGCACCTTGTTTGATTTGCATGTTCCGAATCGCGGGTTTAATTTAAATTTGCGTGTAGTCAATTATGCATGTTAGGTGTAAAAGTTAATTGTTATTTTCCCGGATTTAGTTAGGAGTGAAATTTTTAAGATTCCCGATTAGCGTAAACATGTTAGGTAGTGTTTGAACAAGGTTAGGTACCGAAAGGGCACTAGTTGGTTAGTTAGTGTAATCAAGTCTCCGTACCCATTGAATCTCTGGTTCGTAGAAGTGAAGCATTCTCCCGTGCTTCACTTAGGTGTCTAATCAACCTACCAAAAATTGATTAGTGGCTACTCCTAATTGAAAATGATTTGCATGTTAACTTAAGTCGCGAATTGGTATGAGCTTGGGAGAGCTCGAGCTAGGTCTAACTTAGTAATCCATTAGCCTTAACCCGTTAGGCCTCGGGGCCGGTTTCGGGGAGGTCGCGACAGCGATACGGAATTTCATTATCTTATCCATAATTATTTGGATACGATGATGGAATTTATCTGTTTTCCAAATTTGAACGATCGACTATCCGTTAATATCTATAACCCTATAGATATGACCGATAGTTCGATTTTTGTGCCTAATCCGAGTTTGAAACAAATATGGCGGATCGCGTGGATGATTTGAATGTGGTTGCTATCCTTATTTGTTTTATTGCTTTCCTTTTCAAATAAAGAAAATTCAAAAAAAAAATCTGTTTTGTTATTTAATTAGAAATTTTGCATGTCTAGGAATTTTGAATATACCCTAGAGAATGAAATAGTTATTTAGTTTCAATTGGGATTTAAGGTGACATGTTTCCTAGTTTAAATTAGGTATTATTTTAATCTCAATGGATTATTCATGTTATTTTATTATTCCGAATTTTTAACAAAAAAAAAACCCCAAAAAAAGAAATCATGTTAGGATAGATTAAGTCATCATAGATTGCATGTTAACTTAGGCATTTTTGAATTTCGAATTTTAATAGAAAATACCAAAAAGAGAAGTCATTAGGTTGCATGTTAATTTAGGCATATTTTTAATTCCGAATTTCATTGATTAAAAAATACCAAAAATAAATTATTTGCCCGTCATTAGAAATAGGTCACGTTGTCGCACGACATATAGTTTACATGTTAGGTTGCATTAATTGCATGTCATTTTTGCACGTCATTGCATGTAGATTAAATTTCATTTAAACAAGTGAAAATCCAAAAAATATTGATTGAATTGCTTGTTAATTAGAAATCATATTAGGGTGTTGATGTGATTTTCTAGCTAACAATGCAGATGCTTGCGTTGGTTCGAGGTAAGTCATTCTTCCGAACTTGCAATTTATTTAACGCTTTCCTGGGTGTTAAATTGGTGGTTTGCGTACTCGCATGAACACCTCACATGTTAGTAATTAAGTTAAAATGGATCCAAACTGCCTGCCAAAATATTTTTGAAAAGAAAAGGTACCGGAAGGACGTTAAACTAGATCTAGCACAATCAAGTCCCCGGGCTTAGAATCTCTGGTTTGTAGGAATAAAACATATCTCCCTATGTTTTATTTAGGTTTCTAATCGACCTACCACAAACAGATTAGTGGCGACTCCAAGCATGAAAATATTTGCATGTTAAAGACTTAAACCCTAAGTTGCGAATTGGTAGGGCTTGGGAGGGCCCGAGTTAAGATTAGTCTTAATAATCTATTAGCCCGAAAAATGAAAAAAATTTTAGGGTCGCGACAGCTTGGCGACTCCACTGGGGATTCTGAATTAAAACTCTTAGTGGACTTAGGCTAATTTTTTATTTCAAAAATAATTTTTGTTTGGCAGCGAGGATCCCAGGTACGTCCCTAACATTTTAAGGTATTAAATATTCTTGCAGTATGGGAGGTATAAGGGGAGGCATGATTGTTAACCCTTGTTTTGCAGGTAGGTGTTTGGATGTATGGTTTAATTTATGCACGAAGCGCTGTTTGATATAACCTGTTGTGCATGCCTTATATTTACACTACACCGCACACACTACCCGCTGTCGGACCTGGGCGGCATAGGTTTAAGATGGTACTGAGATAGTGGATACCCCGACCAAAACCATGTGGTACAGGTCGCCCTCCTCGGTCCCAAAGTTTTCTTTCATGATGTCATTGAGTACCCACCACGGTTGTAACCCCACGCAACCCGGGTCGGCTCTTTGACTAAGCCGGAGTCAGGGGAATCCCAGCCTAACCACCACCATGACTGGTTTAACTCGGTAATCCTCGCGTCTCCACTTTGCAAGCCAGAGTCTAGATAGAAATCGAACCTCACATTTCATGCGCATGTCTATGTGATTGCCATTTTCCTACCCAGTGAAGTAAGTGTTCTGAACTTTTATCTCGCAATTTACTTATCTTTTGTTTTTTCTTTGGTCGGTCCATGATGTTAGGTCGGTCGTGAGTCTTAGTCTATACACTATGGGAGGGGCAGACATCCAGATTCTTGATGCTCCTAAGGATGAGCTCCGTGCCTGGTGGAATCTACTCAGCCCAACTAACCGCAAGCTAGTTGAGGGCCACATCGGAAGGCTGCTCCCCCTATTGGAAGTCAAAGTCCGTACCGGCCTCGTTTGAGCATTAGCCCACTTCTGGTGCCCCGAGACATCCACCTTTATATTCGGTAAGCATGAGCTCACCCCGACTTTGGAAGAATATAGTGTGCTCATTGGAAAACCTTTAGGGTCGGAGTTAATTACCCCATCTTTAGGAATTAATTCCACTCTAATGTTGTCAAAATTTTTGAATGTCAGAAAAGATGAGTTAGGAAAAGTTTTGAAGGCAAACCGTGGATCATGTCCTTTTCCATTCCTGAGTCAATGTTTCGAAAAAGCCTCACCATTTCAAAAGGGTAGAATCTTTTTACTAGCATTCTTCGGATTCATAATTTTTCCTCACTGCAAGAATGCATGTAACTCGTCAATTGCATGGTTGGTCCAACAAGTTTGTCTCGAAAAGAATTTTGTCAACACCATTTTAGCCGAGACTTTCATTTCTCTCACTAAATTCAAACAAAATGTTGATAAAACATTCCATGCACCCCTTGAACTACTACAAATTTGATTTTTGTCTCACATAAAAGGATGTGGCGATTTACTCAAAATTTCCAAACTCAGTGATTCCAGTCATCCCGTCTTAAGCTACAAAGGAAAACAAGGGAATGCACCTGATTATCATTACTCCGAATGGATCATTTTCATGAAAAATGCTAGACCTCAAGGTTTCCAATGGCATGCTAGTTGGTTCAATGTCGAGGAAGTTCAGCTTACGTGTAATGGTGTTGGACCGGTTGTTGACACCTAAATTTTACTAGGCATTTAGTATAGTTTGCATAAAAAATTAGGGATTAATTTTTAACCCCTAAACAAAAATATTTAAATTGCATAACATATAGTTTAGGTTCATTTAGATTTAATTGCATTATTGCATCGGACCGGCGATGGTGAACGAGCTTAAATTTCATCGAACGAAACTCGGCAAGTTCGGAATGCAAGGGCCAGGAATTTCAAGACGAACGGGCTCGGTCGTTTTAATTTGGGTTTAATTCAGCCCATTATATTTTGAGCTTAATTCAGCTCAAGTTAATTCAGCCCATTTTAATGTTAATTAGACCTAAGCCCAAGTCTAAGCCCATTAGGATTAGAGAGCCCATTTAATTTGACCTAGATTAATCTATATAAACATGACATTAGGTCAGAATTAGGGGGGGACGCATCATAATTCAGATCTGATTTTTTTTTAGAGTGAGAGTGAAAGTGAGGGAGGGAGAGGCACGCCGTCCACGCCGCCTCACGCCAGCATCCACGCCGCCGCACGCCGACGCCCGCGCCGCCACACACCGTGGCCCTCAGCTGCTGCAAGCTCCCCGCCTGAAGGACGCCGCCTTAGCTCCGCCTCCCACGCCGATCGCCGTCCCCGCTCCACACCGGAGAGCCGGAGACGCCTGCCGCCGGAGCTGCCTTCGCTGCTCATCTGCCGTTCGTCGCGCCACAGCCGTGGCGCCCAACGTCCACACCGCCGTGTTGCCTCCCGCCACGCCGAAGCCCTTCCGCCACTGCTGCCTCGGCCGAACAGCCTCGCCGGAGCCCCTACCGAACAGCCGCCAGCCACCGACGCCTCTGCCGGTGTCTCTGTCCGCGCCGCGCCGCCGTCCTCACCGGAGAGCCGACGTCCGCCCGCCACGCACCACACGCAGCTGCCCATCGAGCGCCTCCCGCTGTCCCGCCGTGCGCCGCCGTGCTCGTGAACTGCCCGGCGCCACTCACAGCCGCTGATCACCGAGCACCGCCCCTCCTTCGACGCTCGCCCAGCTCCCGGACGTCCCAGCAGCCGCGCCTTGCCGGAGCCCCGTCGGAACAGCACCTTTTCCGCCGGAACAGCAGCCCTGCCGGACGTCCTTGCCATCCCGACGCCGTAAGCCCCGCCGGTGTTGTACTTCGCCATCGTCGTCGTCCCGTTCCCGACATCGCCGATCCTGTCGCCGTTCGTCGCCGTCCCGATCCGCAAGTCAATCCCGATCCCGAGCCAATTCAAATTTGGAAGTTATCCAAATTAGGTAAGACTATTATCCGATAATTTTTAGAATATTTCAATTTCCTAATTTGCATGTTTTGGATATTGCATGAATATTGTGTCAATTTGCTAGATATCTTAGGATAATATTCTATATATCTGCAATATTTTCAAATATTCAAATTAGGATACTTTCCTAATTTAGCAACGTATTTGGACGACTATCCGACCTTAACCCTAAGGTTCGATACGCGGCGATACGGGAAATTATTATCCTATCCATAACAATCTGTATACGATGATGAATTTCATTAGCTTTTCAAATTTAAACTATCAATTATCCATCAATATCTATAACCCTATAGATATGACCGATAATTTGATTTTTGTGCCTAATCCGAGTTTGAAACAAATTTGGCGGATCGCGTGGTTGATTTGAATGTGGTTGTTATTCGTATTTGTTTGATTATCTTTCCTTTTCAAATAAAACAGAAAAATTCAAAAATATTATCTAGATTTAAATTAGAGTTTTGCATGTCTAGGAATCCTAAATATATCTAGAAGATAGAGTAGCTATTTAATTTAAATTAGGACTTGAGATAATATATTTCCTAGTTTAAATTAAGTAATATTCTAGTCTTAATAGATTATTTAGGTTATTTTATTATTCCGAATTTTACACAAAAATCCCAAAAATAAGTCATTCTAGGGTAGACTAAGTCATCATAGGTTGCACATTATTTTAGGTATTTTTGCCATTCCGAATTTTAACAAAAAATACCAAAAAGAGAAGTCATTAGGTTGCATGTTAATTTAGGCACATTTTTGAATTTCGAATTTCAATAAGAAAAATACCAAAAATATATCATTACATCCGTCATTAGAATTAGGTCACGTTGTCGCATGTCATATAGTTTGCATGTTAGATTGCATTAATTCTCATGTCATTCTTGCACGTCATTGCATGTAGACTAGATTTCATTTAAATAAAGTGAAAATCCAAAAAAAGAAATTGAGTGAATTGCTTGTTAATTAGAAATCATATTAGGGTGTTGATATGATTTTCTAGCTAACAATGCAGATGCTTGCGTTGGTTCGAGGTAAGTTGTTCTCCTAAGCTTGCAATTTATTTAATGCTTTCCTGGGTGTTAAATTGGTGGTTTGCGCACCCGCATGAACACCTCACATGTTAGTGACATAAGTTAAAATGGATCCAAACTGCTTGCCAAAATATTTTTGAAAAGAAAAGGTACCGAAAGGGCGTTAGACTAGATATAGCGTAATCAAGTCCCCGGGCTTAGAATCTCTGGTTCATAGGAATAAAGTATATCTCCCTATGTTTTATTTAGGTTTCTAATCAGCCTACCGTAAAATGATTAGTGGCGACTCCAAGTATGAGAACATTTGCATGTTAAGAACTTAAACCCTAAGTTGCGATTTGGTAGGACTTGGGAGGGTCCGAATTAAGTTCAATCTTAATAATCCATTAGCCCGAGAAATTGATAAAAAAAATTTTAGGGTCGCGACAGCTTGGCGACTCCGCTGGGGACTTGAGTTAAAACTCTTAGTGGACTTAGGCCAATTTTTCATTTCAAAAATAATTTTTGTTTGGCAGTGAGGATCCCAGGTACGTCCCTAACATTTTAGGTGTTAAATGTTCTTGCAGTATGGGAAGTATAAGGGGAGGCGTGATTGTTAACCCTTGTTTTGCAGGGAGGTGGTTGAATGTATGGTTTAATTTATGCACGAAGCGCTGTTTGATATAACCTACTGTGCATGCCTTACATTTACACTACACCGCACACACTACCCGCTGCCGGACCTGGGTGGCATAGGTTTAGGATGGTACTGAGATAGTGGATACCTCGACCAAAACCATGTGGTACGGGTCGCCCTCCTCGGTCCCGAAAATTTCTTTCATGGTGTCATCGAATACCCACCTCGGTTGTATCCCACGCAACCCGAGTCGGCTCTTTGACTAAGCCGGAGTCAGGGGAATCTCAGCCTAACCACCACCATGACTGGTTTAGCTCGGTAATCCTCGCGTCTCCACTTTGCAAGCCAGAGTCTAGGTAGAAATCGAACCTCACGTTTCATGTGCATGTCTATGTGATTGCCATTTTTCCACCAGGTGAAGTAAGTTTTCTCATTCTCTATCTCCCAATATTTATGTTTCGTCTTTCATTTGGTTGGTCCATGATAGGTCTAGGTCTATCGTAATTTTTGAAAGTAAAAATCATTGAATTTTTTTTCAAAGAGAAAGAAAAAGAAAAAAAACAAATCTTTGAAAGGAAATTACTTTCAATTATTATTATTATTTTCCTAGGTTTGTCATAAGTCATTATTTCCTAAGAAATTTGCCATCATTTTCACAAATAAATGGAGTAATGAAAAATGTCATGAAAAATGGGAATAAAAGAGACGATTAGACTGAGTCATGAACCGATCGTTTTGAGGACGTATACTTACCATGCTTTATTTTTGAAATCAGGTAACTACGGACCGTTCACGATCGCCTATTCGCACACGGTCAAGAGCTAGAATGGCCTATCAAACCGAGTTGCAGGAGCGTGTTGTCGGTATGGAAGACCAGATCAAGTGACTTACCGTCGCAATGTAACAAATGACCGCTGAAATTAAGACCCTTCGGTCGATCCCTGTTCCAGCACCCCATGAAGCATCATCCCCAAAGCATAAAAGTGGAAAAGGTGTTGATTTGGAGGAAGATGACGATATGCCTTAGTTGGAAGATGACCCCGTCCAGATCATCGTCAACAAATACAAACCCGATGAACGAGTCAATAAGCTGGAAGAGAGAGTTAAGCAGCTCGAAGGTTCGCAGGATTCACCTTCGATCGATCTGTCTTTGTACTCACATATCAAAATTCCAAAGAAGTTCAAGATGCCGGACTTTGACAAGTACAATAGCACCACGTGCCCAAAAGCCCACCTGCAGTTGTACCACGTACAAATGACCTCGTACGTTGACAACGAGCTTCTGATGATCCATGCATTCCAAGCGAGCTTGACCGGCCATGTTCTGAACTGGTACCTCATGAAGAAGATAAATAGCCTCAAAACTTAGAAGGAAGCTAGTGAGGCATTCCTGAAGCAATACAGGTTTATAACAGACATCACTCCTACCCGTGATGATCTCGAGCGTGCTCAAATGAAGAAAACCGAGTCTTTCAAAGACTATGCCATCAGATGGAGGAATCTAGCCGCTCAGATCGTCCCGGAACCCATAGACAGTGAGATGAAGAGGATGTTCGTGAAAACCCTTCCGTTCGAGTACCGTAATCGAATGGTGGCCATTCTGGCTGATAACTTCAACTAACTCATCCCCATAGGTGAACAGATCGAGATAGGGTTGAAAGATGGGTGGTTTGTGGAGCCGTCTTCGTCAACCAAAAGATTCAATGCAAGGAAGGAGAAGGAACCGGCAGCTGAAGTCAATGTGACCTATAACCAACCGAGCCGGCGGAATACTAATTCTGCCCCGGCAATTCAAGTGGCGGAAGCTCAGCAGCAAAACACGGGTCGTCAACCTTTTCAGAGGAGGAACAACAGGAGGTAATTCACCCCCTTCCCCGGATAGTTGTCTCAAGTATTGGCAGTGCTTCGGAAGAAGGGCTTGCTTACTATCGAGCCCAAATGACCCAATCCTGAGCAGTTCTATAGCTTCGACCCATCGAAGAAATGCGATTATCACACCGGCGAGGTCGGACACTCAACCGACGATTGCTCTATCCTCAAACATCGGATCCAAAACCTCCTTGACACGAAGGCGTTTTCGTTCGAACCCGCCAAGCCAAATGTTCAGAGTAACCCGCTCCCTGATCACGCGGGCAATGTGAATGCCGTTTTTAGCTTCGATGCTGGCCGAATCAAGAATGTCAAGGTATACACCACCAAGGTCTATGCTGAACTGGTAAAGGCTGGTTGTTACCCGAGTAATGATGTCATTTCCTTGGCTATCATGAGAGAAAGAATGTCAAGAATGGTAGAAGCTGGGATGATTGTTTATGCTGTCCATATCGGCATCGTTTCTACCATCTCCGAGGTCATCATTAATTAGGACGAAGAGTTTGCTACGTTGAGCGCTGGGAAGGACAAGCTCGATCCTTTGCCTGAAGACATGCCTCCGCTCGAAGACGCGACTGATGATGAAGAGATCGTAGAGAGCACGCTGAAAGTCGATGAAGAGAAAGAGGTGATCGACACTCTGGGGTAGCCGAGCGGCAAGTTCGACTATTATGTGAAGTATTCAGCGCCCCCGAGCTTCGATGTCGATCCCCATGACATTATTCCTGACGGATAGGGAGGTATGGATGATCCAGCTCCTCTAATGACAGAAGACTCTGACGATGTAATAGAGGGAATCACTGCCTTGTTCGATGACATCTTCATTGGAGCTATCGAAAGAGGACCGTTAGAGGGAATGGGCACTGGCCCACAAGAGTAACAACTTTTACTTTTCCGCATACTCCCCTGCGTGGGAATTTTTACTGCTTTTTTAGGACTTGCCCCGTCTCGGGTGCTGCTTTCCATTTCCGTTTCTAGGTTTTGATTGTTGCAATTTCCATTCAATAAATGTAATTCATTTTGAGATAATCAATGAAATTACAAGTTATTTTTAGTTTTTGAGGGCATGTTGAGGTACATCAAACTAGCCCGGTGATGATATCCAACCGATAAAAGAAAATACAGTCCAAGGAGAATTCTGAGGCCTGGGCTTCTTCATGTTTCCTCGTGTTAAAATCTTTTCGAAATGAATTTTAGAAAAACAAAAACACAAAAAAAATTACAAAAACAAAAAATTACAAAAAACTGCAATGTTTAGCCCTGTTTGTCCTTCTGAATCCATTACTTTATGTTTCAGGGGCAATCTTGTGACACGTGAGGGTACGGGAACGGTCCGATCCGATGAATTATGCGCCGCCGAGCCTGATCCTAATGATGCCGACGAACTCGATGATTCCTCAGATATTCAGCGTGATCTAGAACGACATGAAAAGCCCAAAGTCCTGACGGTAGATCAAACTATTACTGTCAACCTAAGTGATTCCGGAGAAGCCAAGGAGGTGAAGATAGGAGCAACCCTTCCCGAAGATGAAACCAAACGCCTAGTCCAATTGCTGAAGGATTACCAGGATATCTTTGCCTAGTCGTACGCCGATATGCCGGATTTAAACTCTTCTATTGTGGAGCATGGTTTGCCTACTAATCCCAGCATGCCGCCTAAGAAACAGAGGCTACGAAGAACCAAACCTGAACTTTCGAAGAAGATAGAGGAGGAGGTCATGAAGCTTTTGAAAGCGGGATTCATCGAAGTCACTCAATATCCAACCTGGGTGGCCAACATTGTGCCAGTCATTAAGAAAGATGGCCGAGTTCGGGTTTGCATCGACTATCGCGACCTGAACAAGGCTAGCCCTAAAGATGACTTCCCATTACCGCATATAGACGTTCTGGTAGACAGTACTGCTGGATTCGAACTGTTTTCCTTCATGGATGGTTTCTCGGGCTATAATCAGATAAGAATGAAGGACAGACATCATTCATCACTCCTTGGGGAACGTTCCACTATAAGGTCATGCCTTTTGGTCTTAAAAATGCCGGGGCAACATATCAACGGGCAATGGTGACTCTCTTCCATGACATGATGCATAAGGAGATTGAGATCTACGTCGATGACATGATTGCCAAGTCACGACCCGGAGAGAGTCATGTTGATACTCTGAAGAAGTTCTTCGACCGACTCCGTGAGTTTAAGCTCCGTCTCAATCCAGCGAAGTGCATATTCGGAGCAACGTCGGGCAAACTACTCGGGTTCGTAGTAAGCAGTAAGGGCATTAAAGTCGATCTCTCCAAAGTGAAGGCCATATGTGAGCCGCAACCCCCATCGACCGTGAAAGAAGTACGGAGCCTCCTGGGCAGATTGAACTACATAGCCCGTTTTATTTCCCAGCTCTCCAAAACTGCTAAGCCGTTCTTTAGACTTCTAAAGAAGAATGCTCAAGTGGTATGGGACGATAATTGCCCGGAAGCGTTTAGTGAATTGAAGCAGTACTTGATGAAACCACCAGTGCTAGTCCCTCCAATGCCGGGTTAGCCTCTAATCCTCTATCTCACGATTCATAGTAAGTCTCTGAGAGCGATATTAGCCCAGAAAAGTCCTGAAGATGAAAAGGAGCGGGCCATTTATTACTTGAGCAAGAAGTTTACCGTCTTAGAGTTGAATTACCCTGAAGCCGAGAAGACTTGTGCTGCACTAGTAGGGGTGCTCCATAGGCTGCGACAGTATACATTGCATCATCAGACTTTGCTCGTGACTAAGAATGATCCCATCAAGTATTTACTTGATCAACCGGCTTTGGTAGGGAAGCTAGCCAAATGGCAGATTTTGATTTTAGAATTTGATGTCCAGATGATGCCACAGAAGTCGGTTAAAGGCCGAGTAATCGCCGATGTGTTAGCCGAGAATCCTGGAACCTCGGATGATGATAGATATTTCCCAGAAGATCGCATTCTGGAAATAAAGGAAGACGCGTGGACCATGTTTTTCGATGGAGCTGTGAATTTAGCTGGTTCCGGCACCGGGGCAGTCTTAATATCCCCCGATGGGCAACATTATCCAGTAGCAGCAAAGTTGGTGTTCCTGTGCACCAACAATATAGCCGAGTACGAAACTTGTATCCTCGGACTTCAAGCTGCAATGGAAATAGGGATATCCAAGTTGAAAGTATTTGGTGATTCCGCTTTGATTATTCTCCAAACTGTAGGAGAATAGAAGACAAGAGACACTAAACTAGTGCCGTATCATGAATACCTCGAAGAAGTCATAGAAGAATTCGAAGATATCTCTTTCGAGTACTTGTCGAGATCCCATAATTAGTTTGCTGATGCGCTAGCTACGTTATCATCCATGCTGCAAGTGACTGGTGGAGTAGAGGTAGAACCCTTGAAGATCGAAGTCTTAACGAAACCGGCTTACTGTATGGCTGTGACCGGAGAACATGATGAGAAGCCATGGTATTACGATATCATAAACTACATCCAGAGACAATAATTTCCTGAGGGAAGCACTCCAACTGATAGGAAGTACATAATGAAAATGGCTTCAAAATTCTTTGTCAGTGGTGAAAAGCTGTACAAGAGATCCTACGATTCAATTCTGCTAAGGTGTGTAGACGCAGCTGAAGCTACTAGAATCATGCAAGAAGTACACGAGGGGATATGTAGTCCACACATGAATGGCCATATGTTAGCTAAGAAGATCATGAGGTTGGACTATTATTGGCTCAGTTTTGAAAGTGACTACATCCAGCATGTTCGAAGATGTCATCGCTGTCAAGTTTATGGGGATAAGTTAAATGTTCCCCCCATAGAGTTACATCAGTTATCCGAACCATAGCCTTTTTTAATGTGGGGCATCGATGTGATTGGCCCAATCAATCCCAAGGCATCGAATGGACACCAATTTATCTTGGTGGCGATTGACTATTTCTCCAAGTGGATTGAAGCCGCGTCTTATGCCAATGTTACTGCGAAGAATGTTGTAAGATTCATTAGGCGAGACATAATCGCTCGTTATGGTGTCCCCGAGGCTATTGTCACTGATAATGGGACGAATTTGAACAACAAGTTCATCGATCAGTTGTTCAATGAGTTCAAGATCAAGCATCTGAATTCATCTCCCTATTGTCCACAGATGAATGGAGCAGTTGAAGTTGCTAACAAGAACATCAAGAAGATTCTGGCCAAAATGGCTGAGAACTATCGTGACTGGCATGAGAGATTGCCATTTGCACTAATGGCATATCGGACTTCCATCCGAACCTTTGTCGGTGCAACCCCTTTTTCCCTGGTGTATGGCATGGAAGCAGTCCTGCCTGTCGAAGTGGAAATCCCTTCCTTGCGAGTTTTATCCCAGGTGGAGTTGTCTGAAGCGAAATGGATGCGACAAAGACACGAGCAGTTGAACTTGATTGATGAAAAGCGGCTGAGAGCCATTTTCCATGGTCAAGCCTATCAGCAGAGGATAGCTAGATCTTTCAACCAAAAGATGCGTCCAAGATACTTCGAGGTAAATGATCTAGTCCTGAGGAAGGTGCTGCCAATCTTCCCTGTTCCCGGAGGTAAATTTGCTCCAAACTACATCGGTCCATATATAGTTAAGAAGGTACTTCCCGGAGTTGCCCTGATTCTCGCCGAAATGGATGGTCGTGAGTTCCCAATCCTGTTAATTCTGATGCTGTGAAGATGTATTATCCCTAATAAAATCCGACAGTAAAAGTTTTCACGTGTCTGGTTTTATGTTCTAAATTGCAAACATTTCGATGATGAATAAATGATTTCAATCAGTTTCAAGCTAAAATGTTTGCATTGACTTTAAATTCTGCATGGTTATTTTGTCAATCGGTATCATTAAATTTAAAGGGGAAGTCTATTTAGACAATCTAATAACTCATGTGGAATGACTTGAACGTGTCGAATGAGGTACATCGGGACGATGAAAGGCAAGCCCTATCCTATACACAGTCCCATGCATTAATCCCCAGTGAGTTGAGTGGAAAAATTCCATGTCTGCAAGGTAAAGTGTTCTCTCGCAAAAGGTACGGCGACCGAAACGACAAGAGATATTTCATTTCTCCACCTTAAACACTACAGGTTATCCACTGTTCAACCACTTTGAGCCTAAACACTTAGAGAAATTCATTCAAATTACCCTTGTCAAGAACCACCCCTCATTGGGACAAACCGGAGGTAAATCAGCATTATAAGGTGAAAAATGTGTAGAAATTTTCTTGCTCTCACTTGCATCAATCTTCGAGTGTTGCTTTTTCAGATGAATTCACGCGAAGTTCAAGTGCCTTATGATGACGAAGAGCATTTCTTTCTCTATCCTATACACATTTTATCCTTTGTTAAGCCCAATTGAGCCTGCAAATTCATTTCATATAAACTCAGCTGGTGATCATCCCCCACACTGGGGCAAGGCAAAAGGTCATCATTGTTCAAGCAGTGTATCCAAAGAGTCAACTGAACACGAGAAGCTTTTGACAGTGAACCAATCAGTCAGATATAGTTAGCTAGTATTTACATTGTAAGCAAATGTTAAAAAAAAAAGGGCAAGAAAAAGCAGTGTGCCTGGTAAAAGCAAGGCCAATGCCCAATAAAAGTGTCAGGATATGACATATCAGAATTCCCAGTCGAGAAGTTTCAAAGGAATCAAGTGATGAACTCCCGTAGCCAATGGAGCATTTACTGAGAAGAAAATCTCTGGTGAGCAAGGAGACCGGTGACAATGCCAAGATGATCACCAACTTATTCACCCCGATCATACACATTTTGAGCCTAATGATCCATTCATTTCTCAACCCATGAGCCTAGCCTACGTTACGTACCTTACAAAGTCTCTTCAGATTAGGGCACTTGAACTAACGTAGAGTTTCAGATGTTTACAAGCTTAGCTCGAAGAAGTGCGAGCAAGCCTATTTCTATCTCATTTTGCAGGGTTCTTGACTTGTAAACCCGGAGACAATTACAGAGTATTTTCTTTCAATAGCCTCGACTCGAAGAGTCACCTTTGTTAAGCCATTGACTAAGCCCATGTTACAGTCCTGGCAAAGACTTCTTGGATTGGTAAGGTCGTACCGCTTGCGAGAATACTCGGACCCTTGTTGACATGACGATGGTGAGATAGAGAGATTCTCATAAATCAGCCTTTTTCGATGAGAATGAGTGAAAAGCCCTTTCGGATCGGAAGTCTCTCATTCGACACTTTCAAGACACTCATTTGTGAGTTAGGATTGTCTTGTCATGATTTTTCCCCAACGGAGTTTGTAATGCCGATTTGACAAAATCATCGTGCATAAAAACCAGTTGAATTCATAGTGCATGTGTATGTGTGTTCTTGATAGTGTGCGAATGCATATTTTATGTTGCTTAAAATTGTGTCTAGCAGGAGACACACTCTTAAGAGTCAGAGATATCGCCAGGTAAGTATATCTCTATATCCCTAACCTGTTCGAGCAATCGTCAGGTCCCCCATTTGATCATTTTGTTGTAATCTCTAGACACCTTTCATGATGTTTAGGTGTCTATTGATCAAGCCTTTTCAGGTACCCCTGAAGATGCCCAGGTACTCTGTCAAGGAACCCTTGAACATTCGGGTTAGCCTCTCTGTTCACCAAAATCATTGTTTTCGTACAATTTCGAGAAGATTCCCCCGTGAGACACCTATGGAGATGTATAGGTGCCGCAGCCAAATCTTTATGAATACCTATGGAGATGTATAGGTGTCTTAAAGGTCGGAATTCTTCTCTAATCTCAAGTATTCCCCCGTTACTCACCTATGAGTCAAGGATATAGGTGAAGCGGCCAAATCTTTACGAGTATCTATGGAGATGTATAGATATCTTGTAAAGGTCGGAATACTTCTTTAATCTCGAGATATTCCCCCGCGACGTGTCTATGAGTCAAGGATATAGGCGCAGCGGCCAAATCTTTATAAGTACTTATGGAGATATATAAGTATCTTATGAAGGTCGGAATATTCTCCCCATCCCGGATGTTCCCCCGCTACTCACCTATGAGTCAAGGATATAGGTGAAGCGGTCAAATCTTTATGAATACCTATGGAGATGTATAGGTATCTTAGAGGTCGGAATATTCCCTAATCCCAGGTGTTCCCCCGCTACTCACCTATGAGTCAAGGATATAGGTGAAGCGGCCAAATCTTTACGAATACCTATGGAGATGTATAGGTATCTTAAAGGTCGAAATATCCTCTTGAGTTCCCCCATGACGCACCTATGAGACAAGGATATAGGCACAGAGGCTGAATCTTTACAAACACCTATAGAGATGTATAGGTAGTTTGTAAAGGTCGGAACGTTTTTACATTTTTATTTTACGTTGAGCTTTCTTCGTATGTTTTGACTTAATTACAGATCACCGAAGTTCATCAACAGTGTGTCAGGCAATACCTATGGGACTGAGCCCAGACATTTGCCAAACAACATACAGAGTTTGAGTTGTGCCTCGAATTACATTATCTCGTACCAGTCAGGTAAGTAATTCCAGGTATGTTTTCTTTTCATGTCAGCATGCATCATTTCTTAATGCATTTCAAAATGGGACTCATAATCCTGACAAAAATATCATTTATTGCATTTTGTATGGTTGAAATTTAGGTATCATTTAGTCTTTCAATGCAACCTCTGCGAGCTCACCTTCAAAGAGGGCAGCTGTTGACACCTAAATTTTACCAGGCATTTAGTATAGTTTGCATAAAAATTAGGGATTAATTTTTAAACCCTAAACAAAAATATTTAAATTGCATAACATATAGTTTAGGTTCATTTAGATTTAATTGCATTATTGCATCGGACCGGCAATGGTGAACGAGCTTAAATTTCATCGAACGAAACTCGGCACGTTTGGAATGTAAGGGCTGGGAATTTTAAGACGAACGGGCTCGGTCGTTTTAATTTGGGTTTAATTCAGCCCATTATATTTTGAGCTTAAATCAGCCCAAGTTAATTCAGCCCATTTTAATGTTAATTAGACCTAAGCCCAAGTCTAAGCCCATTAGGATTAGAGAGCCCATTTAATTTGACCTAGATTAATCTATATAAACATGACATTAGGTCAGAATTAAGGGGGGACGCGTCATAATTCAGATCTGATTTTTTTTTAGAGTGAGAGTGAAAGTGAGGGAGGGAGAGGCACGCCGTCCACGCCGCCTTACGCCGGCATCCACGTCGCCTTACGCCGGCATCCACGCCGCCGCACGCCGGTGCCCGCACCGCCACACACCGTGGTCGTCAGCCGCTACACGCTCCTCGCCTGAAGGACGCCGCCTTAGCTCCGACTCCCACGCCGATCGCCGTCCCCGCTCCACACCGGAGAGCCGGAGACGCCTGCCGCCGGAGCTGCCTTCGCTGCTCATCCGCCGTTCGTCGCGCCACAGTCGCGGCGCCCAATGTCCACACCGCCGTGCTACCTCCTGCCACGCCGAAGCCCTTCCGCCGCTGCTGCCTTGGCGGAACAGCCTCGCCGGAGCCCCTACCGAACAGCCGCCAGCCACCGACGCCTCTGCCGGTGTCTCTGTCCACGCCGCCATCCTCACCGGAGAGCTGACGTCCGCCCGGCATGCACCACTCGCAGCTGCCCACCGAGCGCCTCACGCTGTCCCGCCTTGCGCCGCCGTGCTCGTGAATTGCCCGGCGCCGCTCACAGTCGCTGATCACCGAGCACCGCCCCTCCTTCGACGCTCGCCCAGCTCCCGGACGTCCCAGCAGCCGCGCCTTGCCGGAGCCCCGTCGGAACAGCACCTTTTCCGTCGGAACAGCAGCCTTGCCGGACGTCCTTGCCGTCCCGACGCCGTGATCCCCGCCGGTGCTGTGCTTCACTGTTGTCGTCGTCCCGTTCCTGACGTCGCCGATCCCGTCGCCGTCCCGATCCGCAAGTCAATCCCGATCCCGAGCCAATTCAAATTTGGAAGTTATCCAAATTAGGTAAGACTATTATCCGATAATTTTTAAAATATTTCAATTTCCTAATTTGCATGTTTTGGATATTGCATGAATATTGTGTCAATTTGCTAGATATCTTAGGATAATGTTCTATATATCCGTAATATTTTCAAATATTCAAATTAGGATACTTTCCTAATTTAGCAACGTATCTGGACGACTATCCGACCTTAACCCTAAGGTTCGATACGCGGCGATACGGGAAATTATTATCCTATCCATAACTATCTGTATACGATGATGAATTTCATTAGCTTTCCAAATTTGAACTATCAATTATCCGTCAATATCTATAACCCTATAGATATGACCGATAGTTTGATTTTTGTGCCTAATCCGAGTTTGAAACAAATTTGGCGGATCGCGCGATTGATTTGAATGTGGTTGTTATCTGTATTTGTTTGATTATCTTTCCTTTTCAAATAAAACAGAAAAATTCAAAAATATTAGCTAGATTTAAATTAGAGTTTTACATGTCTAGAAATCCTAAATATATCTAGAAGATAGAGTAGCTATTTAATTTAAATTAGGACTTGAGATAATATATTTCCTAGTTTAAATTAAGTAATATTCTAGTCTTAATAGATTATTTAGGTTATTTTATTATTCCGAATTTTACACAAAAATCCCAAAAATAAGTCATTCTAGGGTAGATTAAGTCATCATAGGTTGCACGTTATTTTAGGTATTTTTTCCATTCCGAATTTTAACAAAAAATACCAAAAAGAGAAGTCATTCGGTTGCATGTTAATTTAGGCACATTTTTGAATTTCGAATTTCAATAAGAAAAATACCAAAAATATATCATTGCATCCGTCATTAGAATTAGGTCACGTTGTCGCGTGTCATATAGTTTGTATGATAGATTACATTAATTCGCATGTCATTCTTGCACGTCATTGCATGTAGACTAGATTTCATTTAAATAAAGTGAAAATCCAAAAAAAGAAATTGAGTGAATTGCTTGTTAATTAGAAATCATATTAGGGTGTTGATGTGATTTTCTAGCTAATAATGCAGATGCTTGCGTTGGTTCGAGGTAAGTTGTTCTCCTAAGCTTGCAATTTATTTAATGCTTTCCTGGGTGTTAAATTGGTGGTTTGCGCACCCGCATGAACACCTCACATGTTAGTGACATAAGTTAAAATGGATTCAAACTGCCTGCCAAAATATTTTTGAAAAGAAAAGGTACCGAAAGGGCGTTAGACTAGATCTAGCGTAATCAAGTCCCCGGGCTTAGAATCTCTGGTTCGTAAGAATAAAGCATATCTCCCTATGTTTTATTTAGGTTTCTAATCAGCCTACCGTAAAATGATTAGTGGCGACTCCAAGCATGAAAACATTTGCATGTTAAGAACTTAAACCCTAAGTTGCGATTTGGTAGGACTTGGGAGGGTCCGAATTAAGTTTAATCTTAATAATCCATTAGCCCGAGAAATTGATAAAAAAAATTTTAGGGTCGCGACACCGGTTCCACTTTTGGGCTTTACTGGCACAATCGAATACTACCCTACCAAAGTGTCCCGACAGTACCAGATTCTCCAGGGGCTCCCTCCTGCGTTACAACCCGAGCTCCTCCATGTCGATTTCTCCGACGAGGGTGAAGACCACGAAGGGACTGTAGCTCAACTCACGAAGATGTGAAAGAAGTGCCGTGTTTTAAAGATAGCCCGACCCGAAGAACAGCTCAAGGAGGAGCAGAAGTCCTACTTTGCAACGGCCAAGTACATTCAACGGCACAAAATCCCACAAGAGTTACTCCCGAAGATACCCAAGGTGCCTCTCAAGACCGCTAGTCGCTTAGAGAACAACCGCCTCAAGAGAAAGGTCGAAGAAGCTCAAGAAAAGGCATCCAAGATAGCTCGAGCTTATGAACAGCTGAAGAAGGACGTCGCCTCCCATATGTCTATAGATCAAGCTGAATAAAAAGCTTGAAGTTCTTTTTTCATTTTGGTTTCAATTTCGATCTTTTAAAAAAAATTTTGTTTAGGAATCCAGTCATTTGCTCTTTCATTCAGTTTAAAGTAATTTCAAGTCATCAGTCGTTGTAAAAGTTTTTCCTCATTTCAATAAAGAGATCTTTTCAATTCAAAGCGGTTAGGCCAATGTCATGGATCGGCGTGTGATTTCGCTTGACACTTATGTATGCCTGTTTCATGCAAATTAGGTAACTACGGACCATTCACGATCGCCAATTCGCACACGGTCGAGAGCCAGAATGGCCGATCAAACCGACTTACAAGAGCGTGTTGTCAGTATGGAAGACCAGATCAAGCAACTTGCCGTCGCAATGCAATAAATGACCACTGAAATCAAGACCCTTCGATCGATCCATGTTCCAGCACCCCCTGAAGCATCAGCCCCGAAGCATAAAAGTAGAAAATGTGTTGAATTTGAGGAAGATGACTATATTCCTGACTTGGAAGATGACCCCATCCAGATCGTCGTCAACAAACCTAAGCCTGATGAACGTGTCAACAAGCTTGAAGAGAGAGTTAAACAGCTGGAGGGTTCACAGGATTCACCTTCGATCAATCTGTCCCTGTACTCACAGATCAAAATCCCAAAGAAGTTCAAGATGCCGGACTTTGACAAGTACAATGGCACCACGTGCCCAAAAGCCCACCTGCAGTTGTACCACGTACAAATGACCTCGTACGTTGACAACGAGCTTCTGATGATTCATGCGTTTCAAGCAAGCTTGACCGGCCCTACTCTGAACTGGTACCTCATGAAGAAGATAAATAGCCTTAAAACCTGGAAGGAAGCTAGTGAGGCATTCTTGAAGCAATACAGGTTTATAACGGACATCACTTCTACCCGTGATGATCTCGAGCGTGCTCAGATGAAAAAGACTGAGTCCTTCAAGGATTACGCCATCAGATGGCGAAATTTAGCCACTCAAGTTGTCCTAGAACCTATTGACAGTGAGCTGAAGAGGATGTTCATCAAGACTCTCCCGTTCGAGTACCGTAATCGAATGGTGGCCATTCCGGCTGACAACTTCAACCAACTCATCCCCATAGGCGAACAAATCGAGATAGGGCTGAAGGATGGGTGGTTTGTGGAGCTGTCTTCGTCGACCAAAAGATTTGGCGCAAGGAAGGATAAAGAATAGGCAGCAGAAGTGAATGTGACGTATAACCAACCGAGCCGGCAGAATACTAACCCAGCCCCGGCAATCCAAGTAGCAGAAGCTCAGCAACAAAACACGGGTCGTCAACCTTTTCAAAGGAGGAACAACAGGAGGTAATTCACCCCTCTCCCCAGATCGTTGTCTCAAGTATTGGCAGTGCTCCGGAAGAAAGGCTTACTCACCACCGAGCCAAAGCGGCCCAATCCTGAGCAGTTCTATAACTTCGACCCGTCGAAGAAATGCGATTATCACATGGGCGAGCTGGGACACTCAACTGACGATTGCCTTATCCTCAAGCATCGAATCCAGAACCTCCTGGACACCAAGGCTTTCTCATTCCAACCTGCCAAGCCGAATGTTTAGAGTAACCCGCTCCCTGATCACGCGGGCAATGTGAATGTCATATATTAGCTTCAATGCTGGTCGAATCAAGAACGTCAGGGTATACACCACCGAGGTCTATAGTGAGCTGGTCAAAGCTGGTTGTTACCCGAGTAATGAGGCCATTTCCCTGGCTATCATAAGGGAAAGAATCTCAAGCATGGTAGAAGCTGGGATGATTGTTTATGCTGACTATACTGGCATCGTTTCTACTATCTCCGAGGTCGTCATTAACTGGGACGAGGAGTTTGCTACGCTAAGCACCGAGAAGGACAAGCTCGATCCCTTACTTGAAGACATGCTTCCGCTCGAAGACGCGACTGATGATGAAGGGATCATAGTAAACACGTCCGCAGCTGATGAAGGGATAGTGATCGAGATACCTCAACAGTACGAATACTCGGATGATAAGGCAGTCCCTTGGTCCTACAGTCTCAATGTCGACTTAGTCACCAAATCCGGACGTGCCTATGGCCAAGCAAATGCTCAACCTGCAAAGCCCGTCACTGATGAAGAAGCTAAAGAATTCCTGGCTGTGATCAAGGCTAGTGAGTATAATATAGTCAAGCAACTGCGCAAGATGCCGGCGCAAATCTCTCTGCTTGAATTACTCTAGACATCTGGCAAGCATCAGAAGGCCCTAATGAAGGTGCTAAGTGAAGTCCACGTTTCAAAGACGATCGACCATGACAAGCTAGAAGAATTTGTGGGTTCTATACTCCTCAAGGACCTTATAGCCTTTTCGGATGAAGAATTTCCTATAGAAGGGAGAGGGCATACCAAGGCGCTATATATTTTTGTCAAATATAAGGCCACGCACGTAGTTCGGGTGCTTATCGACAACGGTTCAGCCTTGAACATCTGCCCTCTGGCGACTTTACACCGCCTCAAGATTGATCCTTCGAGAATAAATTCTGCGAAGACCTCCGTGCGAGCCTTTGACGGAACGAAGAAAGAAGTGATGGGAGAAATCCACCTCGACATACAGATTGGGCCGACGATGTTCAACATCATATTCCAGGTTATAGACATTCCCACTGCATTCAACTTTCTGTTGGGTCATCCATGGATTCATACTGCTAGAGTTGTCCCATCCAGTCTACATCAGAAAGTGAAGTTCGTTGTGGAAAGGAAGTTAGTCACCGTACATGGCGAAGAAGAACACCCAATTTATCATGCAACGGCTTTCCCCTATGTCGAGCCGGATTGCAAAATTGAATCGAGCTATCAGTTGCTTAAGCTCGTATCGACCATTCATTCGTCTAGAGGATCATCACCGCCAATTCCTGAGGTGTCGAATGCTACAGTAATGGTTGGAAGAGTAATGGTGTCCCATGGCTTTATTCCAGGCGAAGGCCTTGGCAGGGATGGTAAAGGTATCCGCCGACCGGTCGAAGTTTCTCAAAGACCCCGCACTTCTAGATTGGGGTATCAGGGGTCAACTGCGCCGAACAATGAGAGACGTGGATATGGTCGGGGTCGAGGTCAAGGAGTTGAGCAGAATAGACAGCAATCCAATGAAGGGTCGAACAATGAGGAGCTTGGGCGTGGTAGGTTGCTTCCACACATCCGCACCACATTCCCAGGTCCTGCGAGGATGATGCACGAGGAGAAGGACGTGATTGACACTATGGGGCAACCGAGCGGCAAGTTCGACTATTATGTGGAGTACTCAGCACCCCCGAATTTCTATGTTGATCCCTGTGACATTGTCCCTAACGGATAGGGAGGTATGGACGATCCAACACCTCAAATGACAGAAGACTCCGATGATGCTATGGATGGAATCACTGCCCTGTTCGATGGTGTCTTCATTAGAGCTATTGAAGAAGAACCGTAAGAGGGAATGGGCACTGGCCCACAAGAGAAACAATTTTTACTTTATCGCACACTCCCCTGCGTGGGAATCTTTATTGCTTTTTTAGGACTTGCCCCGTCTCGGGTGCTGCTTTCCATCTTCTTTTCTAGGACTTGATTGTTGTAATTTCCATTCAATAAATGTAATTCATTTTGAAATGATCAATGAAATTACAAGTTATTTTCATTTTTTGAGGGCATGTTGAGGTACATCAAACCAGCCCGGTGATGATATCCAATCGATAAAAGAAAATATAGTCTAAGGAGAATTCTGAGGCCTGGGCTTCTTCATGCTTCCTCGTGTTAAAACCTTTTCAAAATGAATTTCAGAAAAAATAAAAATACAAAAATTTTACAAATAAGAAATGTGCAATGTTAGCCCTGTTTGTCCTTTTGAATCCATTACTTTATGTTTCAGGGACAATCTTGTGACACGTGAGGGTACGGGAACGGTCCAATTCGATGAATTATGCGCCGCCGAGCCTGATCCCAATGATGCCGGTGAACTCGATGATTCCTCAGATATTCAGCGCGATCTAGAACGACATGAAAAGCCTAAAGTCCTTACGGTAGATCAAACTATCACCGTCAATCTGAGTGATTCCGAAGAAGCCAAGGAGGTGAAGATAGGGGCAACCCTTCCTGAAGGCGAAGCGAGACGTCTGGTCCAATTGCTGAAGGATTATCAGGATATTTTTGCCTGGTCATACGCCGATATGCCGGGTTTAGACTCTTCTATTGTGGAGCATGGCTTGCCTACTAATCCCTGCATGCCGCCCAAGAAACAGACGCTACGAAGAACCAAACCGGAGCTTTCGAAGAAAATAGAAGAAGAAGTCATGAAGCTTTTGAAAGTCGGATTCATCGAAGTCACCCAATACCCTACCTGGGTGGCCAATATCGTTCCTGTCATGAAGAAAGATGGCCGAGTTCGGGTTTGCATCGACTATCGCGACCTGAACAAGGCTAGCCCTAAAGACGATTTCCCATTGCCGCACATAGACGTTCTAGTAGATAGTACTGCTGGATTTGAACTGTTTTCCTTCATGGATGGTTTCTCGGGCTATAATCAGATAAAAATGAAGGACAGCGATAAGGAGTAAACAGCGTTCATCACTCCTTGGGGTACATTCCACTGTAAAGTCATGCCATTCGTTCTTAAAAATGCCGGGGCGACATATCAACGAGCAATGGTCACTCTCTTCCATGACATGATGCATAAGGAGATTGAGATCTATGTCGATGACATGATTGCCAAGTCTCGACCCGGAGAGAGTCATGTTGACACCCTGAAGAAGTTGTTCAACCAACTCCGTGAGTTTAAACTTCGTCTCAACCCAGCCAAGTGCATATTTGGAGCAACGTCGGGCAAATTACTTAGGTTCATAGTAAGCAGCAAGGGCATTAAAATTGATCCTTCCAAAGTAAAGGCTATATGCGAGCTACAACCCCTGTCGACCGTGAAAGAAGTACGGAGCCTCTTGGGTAGATTGAACTACATAGCCCGTTTCGTTTCCCAGCTCTCTGAAACTGCTAAACCGTTCTTCAAACTTCTAAAGAAGAATGCTCAAGTGGAATGGGATGATAATTGCCCGGAGGCGTTTAATGAACTGAAGCAGTACTTGATGAAACCTCCAGTGCTAGTCCCTCCAATGCTAGGCCAACCTTTGATTCTTTACCTCACTATTCATAGCGAGTCTCTGGGAGCGATGCTAGCCCAGAAAAGTCCTGAAGATGGAAAGGAGCGAGCCATTTATTACTTGAGTAAGAAGTTCACCGTCTCGGAGTTAAACTATCCTGAAGCTGAGAAGACTTACGCTGCACTAGTATGGATGCTCTATAGGGTCGAAATATCCTCTTGAGTTCCCCCGTGACGCACCTGTGGCGATGTATAGGCGCAGCGGCCAAATCTTTACAAATACCTATGGAGATGTATAGGTGGTTTGTAAAGGTCGGAACTTTTTTACACTTTTTTTTCTTTCTTTCTAAAAAACTGCTCTCACGAATCCAGATGATGATTGGATACGTTGAGCTTTTTTCGTGTGTTTTGACTTAATTGCAGGTCACCGGAGTTCATCAATGTGTGTTAGGCAATACTTATGGGACTGAGCCCAGACATTTGCCAAACAACATACAAAGTTAGAGTTGTGCCTCGAATTGCATTATCTCGCTTCTACCAGGTAAGTAATTCCAGGTATGTTTTTCTATTCACGTCAGCATGCATCATTTCTCAATGCATTTCAAGAATGAGACTCATAATCCCGACAAAAAAACATTCATTGCATTTGCATGGTTGAAATTTAGGTATCATTTAGTCTTTGAACACAACCTCTGCAAGCTTACTTTCAAAGAGGGGCAGCTGTTGACACCTAAATTTTACCGATCGTCTGGTCGTAATTTGCATAGAAAATTAGGGATTAAATCTTAACCCCTAAACAAAAATATTTAAATTGCATAACATATAATTTAGGTTCATTTAGTTTAATTGCATATTTTTACATCAAATTAGCGTTGGCAAATGAGCTTAAATTTCACTGAACGAGACTCGGCTCGCTTGGAATGCAAGGGCCGGGAATTACAAGTCGAACGGGCTTGGTTGTTTTAAGTTAGGCTTAATTTAGTCTGTTGAGTTTAATTAATTAAAGCCTAAGTTAATTCAGCCCATTTAGATGTTAATTAGAACCTAAGCCCAAGCCTAAGCCCATTAGGATTAGTAAGCCCATCTAGTTGATCTAGGATTAGTATTATAAATATGTATTTAGGTCAGAATTTTGGGGGAGAAATACATAATCACAGATCAGAATTTTCAGAGAGTGAGAGTGAAAGTGAGCAAGAGAGAGAAAGGGACGCCAGCACACCGCCCCTACGCCAGTCACCGGCGCCGCATCCACGCCCACCGTGCCGGAAGCCGCGCCGCGCCACCGTGCCGTGCCTCGCCGTGTGGACCGTCGCCGCCGCTCCCGCTACACACCTGCACCGTCCTCTCCGTCGCTTGCTGCCCGCCGAAAGCTGCTACCACCGCCCTTTGCCGGAGATACTGCAAGCCTTTTCGCCGCCACACGTCGCCGCCAGCCACTGGAAGATCACCACTGTTGTTGCTGTTGCGGAGTCGTGCTGCCTTGCACCGCTGCTGTACCGATGTCCGCTGCCCTACCGGACATCCTCGCTAATTGCCAGCCACCGGCGCCGCTTGCTACCGCTTCGTCGCACACCATCGCCGCATGGAAGTCCCTCAGCCGCCTGCCGCGCCGACGACCATCGCCCTGCAACCGCACTGCCTGACGCCACCCCTTGCCGGAGTTTTCCTGCCACCAGTCACCGTGCGAACAGCTTTGACACGCACCGGACGTCCAACCACATCCTGCCGTTGCCTAGTGTCACCTCACCGTCGACCGAAGCCGCCGCACCGTTGCCGGTGGAACAGCCACGCGCAGCTGCCTGCCGTGTCTCAGCTGCGCCCGCCACAACCACCGTCACCCTAGCACCACTGACCAGAGCAGCACCACGTCGGAGTAGCACCTTTTGCCGTCGCCACTGCCGGAACAGTGCCCAACAGCCTCGCTGGTGTCGCCGTGAGCCCCGCCGGCGCCGTGCCTCGTCGTTCCATCGCTGGTTTTTCGATTTCGATCCGCAAGCCCGAGCTCGATCCGAGTTCAAATTTGGAGATTATCTACAAATTAGGTAATGATATTATCCGATGCACTTTTGAATATGTAATTTCCTAATTTGAATGTTTGGAATATTGCATGAATATCGTGTCAATTTGCTAGATATCTTAGGATAATGTTCGTGATATCCGCAATGTTTGAAAATATTCAAATCAGGAAAATTTCATAATTTAGCAACGTATCTGGACGACTATCCGACCTTATCCCTAAGGTACGATACGCGGCGATACGGAATTTCGTTATCTTATCCATAACTATTTGGATACGATGATGGAATTTTTTTGCTTTCCAAATTTGAACGATCGACTATCCGTTAATATCTATAACCCTATAGATATGACCGATAGTTCGATTTTTGTGCCTAATCCGAGTTTGAAACAAATATGGCGGATCGCGTGGATGATTTAAATGTGGTTGCTATCCTTATTTGTTTGATTGCTTTCCTTTTCAAATAAAGAAAATTCAAAAAAAAAATCCGTTTTGTTATTTAATTAGAAATTTTGCATGTCTAGGAATTTTGAATATACCCTAGAGAATGAAATAGTTATCTAGTTTCAATTGGGATTTAAGGTGACATGTTTCCTAGTTTAAATTAGGTATTATTTTAATCTCAATGGATTATTCATGTTATTTTATTATTCCGAATTTTTAACAAAAAAAACCCCAAAAAACGAAATCATGTTAGGATAGATTAAGTCATCATAGATTGCATGTTAACTTAGGCATTTTTGAATTTCAAATTTGAATATAAAATACCAAAAAGAGAAGTCATTAGGTTGCATGTTAATTTAGGCATATTTTTAATTCCGAATTTCATTGATTAAAAAATACCAAAAATAAATCATTTGCCCATCATTAGAAATAGGTCACGTCGTCGCACGACATATAGTTTACATGTTAGGTTGCGTTAATTTCATGTCATTTTTGCACGTCATTGCATGTAGATTAGATTTCATTTAAACAAGTGAAAATCCAAAAAATATTGAACGAATTGCTTGTTAATTAGAAATCATATTAGGGTGTTGATGTGATTTTCTAGCTAACAATGCAGATGCTTGCGTTGGTTCGAGGTAAGTCATTCTTCCGAACTTGCAATTTATTTAACGCTTTCCTGGGTGTTAAATTGGTGGTTTGCGCACTCGCATGAACACCTCATATGTTAGTAATTAAGTTAAAATGGATCCAAACTGCCTGCCAAAACATTTTTGAAAAGAAAAGGTACCGAAAGGGCGTTAGACTAGATCTAGCGTAATCAAGTCCCCGGGCTTAGAATCTCTGGTTTGTAGGAATAAAACATATCTCCCTATGTTTTATTTAGGTTTCTAATCGACCTACCACAAACAGATTAGTGGCGACTCCAAGCATGAAAACATTTGCATGTTAAAGACTTAAACCCTAAGTTGCGAACTGGTAGGGCTTGGAAGGGCCCGAGTTAAGATTAGTCTTAATAATCCATTAGCCCGAAAAATGAAAAATTTTTTAGGGTCGCGACATGATTATTGCAACTAAAGGGTCAAATCTCGTTCTAGATACGGGGAATAGAACAAAGCCAAAGAAGGCTAGAATGAAAACCCAAGCTGAAGTGTTTCCCATTTCCCTAGGAAGTTTGGAAAAATTGGCTATTAGAAAGGATAATAGAAATCTATCTATGTTTGACTTGATTAACTTTTCGATTTTGGAAGCTTTGAGGATAAGGAATTCTGCAAGAATGCTTATGGGATTAAATCCAATTGGTGGCTCTACGACCATAGGCTTGGAATCAATTCCGATGGCGGCTTAATATTCTTCCAAAGTTGGTGTCAATTCATACTCTCCAAATTTGAAGGTGGCAGTGGAAACTTCCCAAAAATGCGCTAAAGCTTGAATTAAACTGACTTGATATTTTGCATGGATCAAGTCTAGAAGGTATCCCAACCTATCTTGGACATAAACTTGGTTATTTTTTGTCATGTCCTTCCACCAAGCCATGAGCTCTTTTCGTGGAATGGGAACAACTTGAATGTCTAGTTTTCCCATCGAGCTTAATCATGCAAAAAAGTTCATTATTAATCACCATGGATTACACATCAATTTTAAATGCCCCCATTTTAATTATATGTCCTTTTATGGAAAAAATAGAGGTAAAGTACATGTGCATACTTATGACGTACTACAAATGCCATTTCTAATCCATTTATGCCTTAAAAGAGCATATACTTGAAAATGTGAATGAAATCAATGTTTAATGCAAATGCCTTTTGTCATGCTCCATTTTGACCATAAAGTCCTATCCTATGGTTTACAACTTCGAATATATCGAAAATAGACTTTCGGCAAATGGGATTGTACGTGTCACATCTTGAGTGTTCAATCTACTTGGATTACATTGAAAATCATCATGGACCTATACATTCCATCTAGAAATGAAAAATATGACCAAATGGAGCATGTCACCCTATTCATTCATTCTAGTATAAAACGGCATTTTGATCAAAAATTGATTGTTATTTTGGCATTTTTGTTTAACAAAATTGTGTCAACTAGCTTTGCATAATTGAAAAGATGATAGAAGTGGAACGACACTTACTTACCGACACATTTTTGCTTGGTTTTAGGTATACCAACCACAAAGACAAGCATATGCAACAAGTGAAGTTTTGACACCTAAAAGAGTAGGATATACTAAAGGCTCAAGGTCACCACCTTAATGGACAAGGGATTCCATTCCAATAGGCAATCGGCTTGGCGACTCCGCTGGGGAGTCGCCAAGCCTAATATTACTTTCAAAATTAAGAAAATTTAATCGGTTTTAAATCATTAAATTATTTCTAGAAATTACTTTAGGGTTCCGTAGACCAAGCAGTTTGACTAATGACGGTAGGCTTATTCATAATCGTTGATCCGCTGGGGATCGAATGATCCCTAGTAGGACAAGGTTTAAGGTAAGGTTCGATCAAAAATGAGGAAAAACACATGTTTAGGTTCAAAATGTTATGAGGAATTCAATTTTGGGGTTGGATTTCGAAAATTCGATCAAAATCGGACTTAATTTGCAATCTTAGGCAAAATCGAAACTGCTGGGTCGGGCGGGTCGACCCGACCCGACCCGACCCGACCCGAACAATGCATCTTATATGCCTGACTCACCCAACACGTGATAAAACCCAGAAAAAATCATGTCAAACCCGGGACTTTGCCGACTTATTCCAGCTAATACGGCACGTGTTAATCGAGTTTTCCAGCCGTATAATCATAAGCTGGCGACAGATAATCATCCTCAACCGAATCGAGTCAGTGATAACCACTTTTGGGCGGGAAAATTTGATGAAGAAAAGAGGAGAAGAACATGATCATACAGACACAACATGCTCAAGAAAATTCCAGAGAGAGTAGAGAGAGAAAGGATGTGAATCAGAGCAAGTCCTAGAGAGAGAAGGAGAACTAGAGATCCCCAGGTTGAGCAATTATCACCGGTCGATTGATCGGTGCCGACAAATCGACATTTCGGGAGGATCTCCTTCTTGGACGTCCGGCGCATAATTAGTTCGCGAAGGCCTGAAACCAAGGCTCGTCCGATCGACACGAAGGCTTCCCGGCGATTCCGAGACCACCAGATCGGAGAAGAAGTGTCGAAGAACACCTCTTTGGCTGCGGATCAGCTCGAAAAAGGCGTTTGATCATCAAACAAGTAAGGTAAAGATTGCTTATTGCCTTATTTTTCCAAAACTTCCAGAACCTGAGTTTTGATGTTCATGCGATTTTCCTTCCGATTTTGGACTTGTGAATGTTCAAAACTCGTTTATGATCATGCTTTATGTTCCTTGATTTCATTTTAGCCATAAAAACCGCATGAAAACCCTCTCGTTCACTCTTGGTAAACCTCGCCGGAGCTCGAATGTTCTAGTCGGAGCATCCCGTGGCCCTAGGCCATTCAAGTTAGTTTCTCTGAACTTTGTTCTTTGATTTTCTAATCTTTAGGCTCGTGTTAGATGGCTAGGGCGATGTAGATTGATGGTTTAGGTTCTAAAAATGTTGATCTTAGCTAATGATAGTTTCAGTTTAGGTTAGGCTTTTAGGCTCGGTTTTCGCCAGCCGGCAGAGGTTCAGTGGCATTCTAACTAGGCTAGGTTGAAAGCTGGTAGTATGAGGTTTGCACATAACCAAAGATCGGCTCCGGAACACCACCGGAAGTTCGCTGGAGAAAGCTCCAAAGTCGCGGCCTTGATTATCACAACTCCAGAATGGCGCCCACAAGGTGTTCGGCAGAATGCCGAAAAGAAAGTCGCCCAAATGGCGCCG
Source organism: Syzygium aqueum (assembly GCA_031216185.1). Classification (NCBI taxonomy): domain Eukaryota; kingdom Viridiplantae; phylum Streptophyta; class Magnoliopsida; order Myrtales; family Myrtaceae; genus Syzygium; species Syzygium aqueum. Next base: position 14,528,961 of record CM062234.1, read on the forward strand.
TGCACGTCGGAGGAGGTGACCGGTGTTGGTGCCGGTCGATTCGATCTCGATCGAACTCGTCTAAACCGGTCCGGTTCGGTTCACTCTCTTCGGCGAGAATTAAAAATTCAAATTAGGAAAATAAAAAATAAAAAAAATTAGAAAAATAAAAAAAATATGGAAATTTAAAAAAAATCATAAAAAATTAGATCTTTTTAGAAAAATTAAAATTTTAGAAAATTTCATAAAAATTTCAAAATTTTAAGAAATTCAGAAAAATTTAAAAAAATTCAAATTTTTTTTGAAAATTCATAAAAATTCAAAAAAAAATTCTCAGAAAAAATCATAAAATATTAGAAAAGTAGAAAATCCAGAAAAATTTTCAAATTTCAGAAAATCCAAAAATTTTGCCGAAAAATAAAAAATTTAGTTTCTCGGTTAATGAAATTAGGATTGAACATTTTCCAAAAAAAAATCGAAAATTCCAAAAATTCTCAGAATGACCCAAAATCATTGTGGCCAATCCTAGAAAGTGTAATTTGAATTTTTGGAAGTGCCCAAGTGGCATTTCTAGAAAACCCCTAAAAAATCCGAAAACCCTAAAATGCATCATTAAATGAATAAGCCTATAGGGTTTCATTAGGGTTTGGGTGTTCTACTTGATCTTCATTTTTAGTGGCTAAATTAGGGTTGCTATGATTGATTTGCTATTGATTGCACATTTAATTTTTGGGTGTTTAATTGTTCATGATTAGATTAGCGAATTAACCTTAGGGATCCGTGTGACACGTTAGACATGCCCTATCGTTCTTAGGTACCGAAAGAGCGTTAATAGTCTCAATTTGGGATCGTTAACGTAACCAAATCCCTTATTCAGAATCGCTGGTTCGTAGGATTGTGGTATTTCTCCCGTACCTCGATTAGGTTTCTAGTCAACCTACCGTAAATGACTAGTGATGACTCCAAGTTCCAGTTTAGATCAAATAAACCTAGCTGTCACGTGAGGTATGGTCTGGGAGAGACCCATGTAGAAAAATACCTCCATTCTAGCACGTGAGAGCGTGGCGCAACAGGCTTGGCGACTTCGCTGGGGATATAAGTTTTCTTGGCCAAGTCTCATGAACATTCGCATATTCATCATATGTTCTTATGCAGCCCAAATCCTTCAGAAAAGATTTCCTGTGATATTGAGGAAGGTGATGAAGATGAAGAATGGGTCGAGAGAGAATGGATTCGTCATGAAGAATCAAAGCCACTTATATTGGAGGAAACAGTTACTGTTAATCTCGATGATAAAGAAAATCCCAAAGAAGTTAAGATTGTCAAAAGTCTTTCTTTTGCATAAGCTAAAAGAGTTATTGATGTACTCAGAGAATATGAAGACATTTTTGCATGGTCCTACCTGACATGCCAGGACTTGACCCGAATATAGTTGAGCATGCTTTGCCAATTGATCCAAGTATCTCTCCAAAGAAACAGAAGCTTCAATGAACAAAGCCGGAATTGGCTAAGAAGATAGAAGAAGAAGAAGAAGTAATGGAATTACTCAAAGTCGGATTCATCGAAGTAGTACCATACCCAGAATGGGTTGCCAATATCGTTCCTGTGCTGAAGAAAGATGGACGGGTTCGAGTCTGCGTTGATTGTCACGACTTAAATAAAGCAAGTCCTAAGGATGATTTCCCCCTTCCATACATCGATGTTCTAGTAGACAATACTACTGGATTTAAAGCGTTCTCATTTATGGATGGCTTCTCTAGATACCATCAAATCCTCATGAAAAAAGAGGATAAGGCGAAAACATCTTTCATTACACCATGGGGCACATTCTATTACAAAGTGATGCCTTTCGGTTTGAAGAACGCCGGTGCCACGTATTAAAGGGCAATGGTCACATTATTCCATGATAAGATGCATAAAGAAATCGAAGTATACGTGGATGACATGATTGTGAAATCCAGACGAGATGAAGGCCATGTTGCAGTACTTCATAAACTATTTGAAAGACTCAGGAAATATAAGCTGCGATTGAACCCCAATAAATGTGTATTTAGGGTAAAATCTAGCAAATTGCTAGAATTTGTGGTCAGCAGCATGGGCATTGAAATAGATCCCTCAAAAATCAAGGTGATATACGATTTGAAAACTCTTTCCATAGTGAAAGAAGTGAGAAGTTTGTTAGGGCAGCTAAATTACATCGCTCGCTTCATCAATCGGCTTTCTAAAACTGCTAAATTATTCTTCAAGTTGCTAAAGAAAAACGCCAAAGTAAAGTGGGATGCAGAATTTCAACAAGCTTCTGACAAAATCAAAGAATACCTGGTATGTCCACCAGTGCTGGTACCACCAATCCCTAGGATTCCATTGATCCTATACTTGACAATTCATCGCGAGTCGCTCGGAGCAGTACTTGTCCAAAGAAGACCGGAGGATGACAAAGAGCAAGCCATTTATTATCTTAGTAAGAAGGTCACAACATCTAAGGCTAATTACCCAGCAGTTGAAAAGACATGCGTGCATTAATATGGGTGTTGCATAGATTAAGGCAGTACACCCTTCATCATCAAATTTTGTTGGTGACAGAGAACGACCCGATCAAGTTCTTGCTTGAGAAATCCTCCTTGGTTGGGAAGTTGGCAAAAATGGCAAGTCTTGCTATTAGAATGTGATATCATGAGTTCACCACAAAAATCAGTTAAGGGACGAGCGATAGAAGACATGCTAGCAGAAAATTCCCAGAATACCACTAACCTTGAGGAAGAACGATTTGATGATCATATATTGACATTGGTCGATAACAAATGAACCGTGTGACATCCTGAAATTGCCCAGTTGGGATTTATGAAATGGATTGTTTTATGAACGTACTTGTAGTTAGTTCTCGCTTGGAACTAATCATTCCTGGGATACTAACCATTAGGGAAAGGCTAATTAGGGATTTAAAATTCGTGCGACCAAAGAAATTCGATCGTGAACTCATCTTCGACCATAGAATCGTCGAGGTGACATTTTGAGCCAATGTAGGTCGATCTTAGGATAGTTATGAGTCGATTCATCACTGTCATACGAGTGGATCACGGGTGATTCCGTTTGACCACGAAATGAGATGACAAATGATCCAGAACCTATACCGAACAATCGTACCCGTCGGAACTAGTGATCGATCCTCGCGATTACATTGACAACTGAGGTTGTTACTATCCAAAAGAATTTGCACGTGACCTTGATTTAGTATCAGTCACGGGTCGAACATGCGAATTTCTCTAAAAGCCGCCTGTTAGTCTGAGACATGCTCGAGTTACGTTATTTAAAATTCAGTCATTAATTAGAAGCCAATTTGGGCATTGAAAACTTAGGAGGTCACAACAGGACATTAGGACGACGTTGCTATTGGAATGTTCAACCTTGGATTTTCTCGGATCCTTCAGAAAAACTCAATTTCAGCGAAGGATGGAAAAGTGACCATTTTACCCTTGGAGGTTTATTAAGGCCAAGTGTTAAAGGGGAAGGGTATTTTGGTCATTTTGCCTTAATTTTTGGAAAAGACATTTTTGCCCTTGGAATTTTATGAAATTCCCAAATTACCCTTCGATATTTTTGGAAAAGATTCGATCTCAACCGTCCATCTCAGCCGTCGAGCCGTCGTCACCGTTTGTCGCTTGCCGCCGCCAGATTGCCCCCTTTCCACTCTAACCGAGCTAGCCTAGAGTTCGTGTAAGTCGCCCCCTAAACCCTTTTAGGATGTCGGGTATCGATAGACATGATTAAGGGTTAAATCATGTTGATTAGTTTTTGGTTTAGGGGTTAATTAACGGTTGTTTAGGGGTTATTTAGGCGGACTGATTTGGGAATTTGTTGTGGCTGATTTTTGGATGAAATTATGATGATTTGGGGCTGAATCGGTGCTGAGTTGAATGCTGGAAAATTGGGGATTGGAATGATGAGAATACGATCCGATTTGGAGACGATTAGTGTCGGTTTGGGGTGTTGCGGTGTGGCTGTGTGGTGGCACTCGTTTTGGCTTGAAAAATGCGTAGAAATGTTGAAATTGTGGCTGTGTATGTGGCTGTGATTGTGAGCCCGTTAGCGGCCTTGTATGTTTGTTGAATCGTGTTTTGGTTGATTGAAATGTGAGTCGTTATGTGCACGCTTGGGCTGAATTGAACTTGATTGTCAATTGGCCGTGTTGGGTGATTATTAAGCATGAGAAATGTGTGTGATTTGGTGCGTGCACAGGCCAAGTGTGATTGGCCAGTATATTGGCATGTGGGTGTCGAGCATATGAACGAGTAAGAAATCGTGTGTGGTTACGGAAATCCCTGAGGTGGTACCATTACGCGGGGAATTGATCCGTTCTGAGGCTGTACGACTACTCGGGATGATGCCTGGTATTTCCGGAGGACGGCCAATCTGAGGCGGTACCATTACGCGAGTTGTGTCATAGGTGGTGGGTGTTGAGCCTGAGACGGTACCATTACGCAGGTAAGATACACGGCCTGAGGTGGTACCATTACGCGGGCCAGAAAGTGTTGATATGAATAAGTCGTAGTGAACCTGAGGCGGTACTACTACGCAGGTCACTGGTGAGTTGAGTGAAAAATACAAGATGGTCACAGTGAACCTGAGGCGGTACCATTACGCGGGTCACTGGAAAGTCCGATGAAAATGTGATGAGGCAGGAACGAGTGTGTGAAATGTAATTAGAATGTGCATGTGGTTGGAAATTGTACTGTTATGGCTAACGTGCAGGTTGCACGCAGGAAAGACCTAGGTAAGTATAAATTGTGTGCCTGCTATGTGATGGCCGAGCGTGGTTGTGTTTATGATTGTCTGGAGGTACGTGATAGCCTAGGTGGGGTTGAGGGTGTGTACTTATTGAGATGTAATCTCATGGTTGTTTCAGCCAACAATTCTAGAACCCCGACCTGAGCCATGAATCTTCCGCCGTCGCAGCGTTTTGGTATTCCTATGCACACCGACTACGATGTTGTAGAGTACCCGATGGATGACAACATGACTTGGGTTAAGCAAACTACCGTAATTTCGGTAGATATAGGACTACCCCTCTGGCAGGCCATACATACACTGCCTGGATGTTCACAGACGGGGTAGATGAGTTTGACGCTGTCCGAGGCTTCGATATCCCCTTTGATGGAGTTGGGGATTGGGATCCATCAGCCATACCCCCTCCTGATGGTGAATTGACTAGTTTGGATACTAGTCTAGCGCAGTCTAAACTTTAGCTTGCGCCTGCAGCACCTGAGCCCTCGGGGGCCTAGCATGAACCAGAGCCAAAAGAATCCCAGGCGAGGTTTGATCCGATGGATGTGGATCTTGAGGTGATGCCAGAGGAAGAACCAGAAGAAGAAGAAGACCTTGAAGCATGTTGACATCTAAATTTTGTCGATCATTTAGTGATAATTTACATAGAAAATTAGGGATTAAATTTTTAACCCCTAAACAAAAATATTAAAGTTGCATAACATATAGTTTAGGTTCATTTAGGTTAATTGCATTCCGTATCGGACCGGCTTTGGCAAACGAGCTCAAAATTCATTGAACGAGACTCGGCTTGCTCGGAAGGCAAGGGTCGGAAATCACAAGTTAAATGGGCTCGGTTGTTTTAATTTGAGCTTAATTTAGTCCATTAAGCCTAATTAAATAGAAGCCCAAATTGATTCAGCCCGCTTAGAATTAAATCAAATTACATGATAATTAAAAGCCTAAGCCCAAGCCTGAGCCCATTAGGACTAGCAAGCCCATCTAATTGACCTAGGTTAGTATTATAAGTATGTCATTAGGTCAGATGTTTAGGGGGGACGCAAATTCAGATATGATTTTTTAGAGACACGAGCCAAACACGTGAGAGAGAGAGAGAGGCAGGCACGTCGTCGCTGTTACCCGGATCCGCCGTGCGCCGCCTCCTCCACGTTGCGCCGCTGCGCCGTGCGCTGCCACCTCCCACCGGATGTCGCTGCTGCCGTGTTGCTGCCCCTGCTATTCCGCTGTCTTTGCCGGCGCCGCACTGCCGTTCACCGTGAGAAGCCCACCGGAGCATCGCCGCGCCAGAGCCGCCCTCCACGCCGACGCCGCTGTTGCCGTGTTGCTGCACCGTTGCTGCTGCTTCCCAAAGCCACCACACCGATCGAGTTGCTCACACCGGACGCCCAACCGCTGCCCTCCACAGCCGCTGATCGTTGCATCTTCGGAGACCGCCTTGAGTCGCCGCCCCGAAGAATTCCAGGATCTGCCCGCGCCACAGACAGACACCCCTGCTTGTGCCCGCTGCTGCTCCCTACACAGCCGCCGACGCTTCTCGCCACGGCATCATCGAGCCTGTACTCCCCTGCTCCGCTGCTGCTGCCCCTCGCCGAAGATGCCTACCGTCCCTGCCTTACCGCACTGGAAGCTCCTGCCTCTGTCCGGAACAGCCGCTCGAAGCCACCCTGCAGCCGCCGTCCATGTCGCGCCGATTGCCAGCGGTCACGCCGCCCCTCCACCGGTGTCCACAGCCGTCGTTGCTATCTGTTCGACACCGCCACACGTCGCCGCCATCGGAACAACCCCCGCCGAGTTGCTGCCCCGTCGTGCCACCTTGCCGTCCCGACGCCGTCGTCACCGTCACAGCCACTGTTCCCGCCGGCAAAGTCACCGTGTGCCGAGACCTCTACCTTTATATTCGGTAAGCATAAGCTCACCCTGACTTTGGAAGAATATAGTGTGATCATTGGAAAACCTTTGGAGTCGGAGTTAATCACACCACCTTTGGGAATCGATTCCACCTTAATGTTGGCTGAATTTTTGAATGTCGGAAAGGATGAATTGGAAAAACTTTTGAAAGCAAATCGCGAAACATGTCCTTTTTCATTCTTGAGTCAATGTTTTGATAAAGCCACACCATTTCAAAAGGGCAGAATCTTTTTGCTAGCATTTTTCGAGTTCGTCATTTTTCCTCACTGCAAGAATACATGTAATTCGTCAATTACATGGTTGGTCCAATAAGTCTGTCTTGAAAAGAATTTTGTCAATACCATTTTAGCCGAGACTTTCATTTCTCTCACTAAATTTAAGCAACATGTTGACAAAACATTTCATGCCCCTCTTGAATTATTGCAAATTTGGTTTTTGTCTCACATAAAAGGGTGTGGCGATTTACTCACGATATCCGAGCTTAGTGATTCTAGCCATCCAGTCTTAAAATATAAAAAAAAACAAGAGAGCGCACTTGATTATCATTACTTCGAATGGATCATTTTCATGAAAAACGCTAGACCCTAAGGTTTCCAATGGCATGCTAACTGGTTCAAAGTCGAGGAAGCTTGGCTTACATATAATGGTATTGGACCGGTTCCACTGTTGGGTTTCACGAGTGCAATCGAGTAATACCATGCCAGCGTCTCTCATCAGTACCAGATTCTCTAAGGGCTCCCTCCGGCGTTACAACCGGAACTCCTCCGGGTCTACTTCGCCGATGATGATAAAGACCATGAAGGGACCGTAGCTCAGCTCAATAAGATGTGGAAGAAGTGTTGTCTCCTAAAAATAGCTTGGCCCAAAGAAGAGCTCAAGGGGGAGCAGAAGTCCTATTTCGCGACAACCAAGTACATTCGACGGCACAACGTCCCGCAGGAGTTACTCCCCAAGATACCCAAGGTGCCTCTCAAGACCGCCACTCGCTCAGAGAACAACCGTCTTAAAAGGAAGGCCGAAGAAGCTCAAGAAAAAGCATTCAAGATAGCTCAAGCTTATGAGCAGTTGAAGAAGAAAGTTGCCTCCCATATGTCTATAGATCAAGCTAAATAGAATAGCTTGAATTTGTTTTCTTATTTCAGTTTCAGTCTTTAAATTTATTTAGGAATTGAGTCATTTGCTTTTACATTTTGTTAAAGTATTTTCAAGTCATTAGTCGTTGTAAAAATTTTCATCATTTCAATAAAGAGGTCTTTTCTAATCAAAGCGGTTAGATCAATGTCATGGATCGGTGTGTGATTTTTCTTGACACTTTTGTATGCTTGTTTTACCCATGAAATTAGGTAATTACGGACCGATCACGATCGCCTATTCGTACACGTTCGAGAGCTAGAATGGCCGATCAAACTGACCTCCGAGATCGTGTTGTTGGCATGAAGGACCAGATGAAGCAAGTTGTCATCGCAATGCAACAGATGTCCGTTGAGATCAAAGCCCTTCGATCGATCCCCGTTCCAGCATCCCTGGAGGCATCAGCTCCAAAGCATAAGGGTGGAAAAGATGCCGATATTGAGGAAGATGACGATCTCCCTAATTTATAAGATGACCTTGTCCAGATTATTGTCAACAAAGGCAAACCTGATGAACGAGTCAACAAACTTGAAGAGAGAGTGAAGCAGCTGGAAGGTTCATAGGATTCACCTTCGATCGATCTGTCTCTGTATTCCCAAATCAAAATCCCGAAGAAGTTTAAGATGCCAGATTTTGACAAGTACAATGGCACCTCCTGCCCAAAAGCCCACTTGCAGTTGTACCACATATAGATGACCTCATACGTTGATAACAAACTCCTGATGATCCATGCATTTCAAGCAAGTTTGACGGGTCCTGCTTTGAACTGGTATCTCATGAAGCTAGTGAGGCGTTCCTGAAGCAATACAGATTCATAACAGACATCATTCCCACCCGCTATGACCTCGAGCGTGCCCAGATGAAAAAGACTAAGTCCTTCAAAGACTATGCTATGAGATGGAGAGATTTAGCCACTCAAGTTATCCCGGAACCCATAGACAGTGAATTAAAGAGGATGTTCATTAAAACTCTTCCGTTCGAGTACCGTAATCGGATGGTGGCCATTCCAACTGACAACTTCAATCAACTCATTCTCATAGGCGAAAAAATTGAGATAAGGCTGAAGGATGGATGGTTTGTGGAGCCATTTTCCTCAACCAAAAGAGTTGGTACAAGAAAGGAGAAAGAACCGGTAGCTGAAGTGAATGTGACTTATACCCAACCGGGTCGGCGGAATGTTAATCCTATTGCAGTAATCCAAGTAGCACAGGCTCAACAACAAAGCACGGGTCGTCAACCCTTTCAGAAAAAGAATAATAAGAGGCAATTCACCCCTCTCCCCAGGTCATTGTCTCAAGTGCTGGAGGTCCTCCGGAAGAAGGGTTTTCTTAACACTGAGCTAAAGAGGCCCAACCCCGAATAGTTCTATAACTACGATCCGTCCAAGAAATGTGATTATCATATGGGTGAAGTGGGGCATTCAACTGATAACTGTGTCACTCTCAAGCATCGGATCCAGAATTTGCTTGATACAAAGGCATTTTCCTTCCAACCCGCTCAGCCGAATGTTCAGAGCAACCCGCTCCCTGATCACGCAGGTAATGTGAATGCCATATTCAGTTTCAATGCTGGTCGAATCAAGAATGTCAGAGTGTCACCATTGATGTCTACGGTGAGCTAGTGAAAGCTGGTTATTACCCGAATAATGAGGTCATTTCCCTAGCTATCATGAAAGAAAGAATCTCAAGGATGGCAAAAGCTGGGATGATCGTTTATATTGACCACACTGGCATCATTTCCACTATTTCCGAAGTGGTTATTAATTGGGACGAGGAGTTTGCTACGTTGAACACCGGGAAGGACAAGCCCGATCCTTTGTTTGAAGACATGCCTCCGCTCGAAGACGCGACCGATGACGAAGAGATCGTGGAGAGCACACTTAAAGCAGACGAAGGAAAAGAGCTGATCGACACTTTGGGGCAACTGAGTGGCAAGTTCGATTATTATGTGAAGTACTCGGCGCCCCCGAGCTTCTATGCTGACCCCCGTGACATTGTCCCGGATGGATGGAGAGGTATGGATGATCCAACACCTCAAATGACAGAGGATTCTGATGACGCTGTGGATGGAATCACTGCCCTGTTCGATGATTTCTTCATCGGAGCTATCGAAGAAGGACCGTTAGAGGGAATGGGCACAGGCCCACAAGAGTAAAACCTTTACTTTTTCGCACACTCCCCTGCGTAGGAATTTTTACTGCTTTCCAAGATTTTTCATTTCTAGGATTTGATTGTCACAATTTCCATTCAATAAATGTAATTCATTTTGTAATAATCAATGAAATTACAAGTTAGTTCCTTTTTGAGGGCATGTTGAGGTACATCAAACTAGCCCGGAGATGATATCCAACCGATAAAAGAAAATATAGTCCAAGGAGAATTCTGAGGCCTGGGCTTCTTCATGCTTCCTCGTGTTAAAATATTTTTCAAAAAAAAATATTCAAAAAAATTAGAAAATTAATCAAGAAAAATTTACAAAAAATGTCATGTTAGCCCTGTTTGTCCTTCTGAATCCCTTACTTTATGTTTCAGGGGCAATCTTGTGACACATGAGGGTATGGGAACGGTCCAATATGATGAATTATATGCAACCGAGCTTGATCCCAATGATGCCGGCGAACTCGACGATTCCTCAGATATTCAGCGCGATCTAGAACGGCATAAAAAGCGTAAAGTCCTCACATTAAATCAGACTGTCATCGTTAACCTGAGTGATTCCGGAGAAACCAAAGAGGTGAAGATAGGGGCAACCCTTCCCGAAGGTGAAGCCAAATGCCTAATCTAATTGCTGAAGGATTACCAGGATATCTTTGCCTAGTCGTACACCGATATGCCGGGTTTAGACCCTTCTAGTGTGGAGCATGGCCTGCCTGCTAATCCTAACATGCCGCCTAAGAAATAGAGGCTACGGAGAACCAAGCCTAAGCTCTCGAAGAAAATAGAGGAGGAGGTCATGAAGCTCTTGAAAGTGGGATTCATCAAAGTTACCCAGTACCCTAGCTGGGTGGCCAACATCGTGCCAGTCATGAAGAAGGACGATCGAGTTCGAGTTTTCATCGATTATCGCGACCTGAACAAGGCTAGCCCTAAAGATGACTTCCCATTACCGCATATAGACGTTTTGGTAGATAGTACTATGGGGTTCGAGCTATTTTCCTTCATGGATGGTTTCTCGGATTATAATCAAATAAGAATGAAAGACACCGATAAGGAGAAAACAACGTTCATCACTCCTTGGGGGACATTCCACTATAAGGTCATGCCCTTCGGTCTTAAAAGTGCCGAGGCAATGTACTAACAGGTAATGGTGACTCTTTTCCATGAAATGATGCATAAAGAGATCGAGATCTATGTCGATGATATGATTGCCAAATCTCGACCCGGAGAGAGTCATGTTAATACCCTGAAGAAGTTGTTCGACAGGCTCCGTGAGTTTAAACTCCATCTCAACCCAGCGAAGTGCATATTTGGAGCAACTTCGGGTAAATTACTTGGGTTCATAGTAAGCAGTAAGGGCATTGAAGTCGATCTTTCCAAAGTGAAGGCTATATGTGAGTTGCAACCCCCATCGACCGTGAAAGAAGTGCGTAGCCTCTTGGATAGGTTGAGCTACATAGCCCATTTCATTTCCCAGCTCTCCGAAACTAGTAAACCATTCTTCAAACTTCTAAGGAAGAACGCTCAAGTGGAATGGGACGATGATTGTTAGGAAGCATTTAACGAACTAAAGCAGTACCTAATGAAACTACCAGTGTTGGTCCCTCCAATGCCGGGCCAGCTTTTGATCCTTTACCTCACTATTCATAGCGAGTCTCTAGGTGCAATGCTAGCCCAGAGAAATCATGAAGATGGAAAAAAGCGAGCCATTTATTACCTAAGTAAGAAGTTTACCGTCTCAGAGTTGAATTATCCTGAAGTCGAGAAGACTTGTGCTGCGCTAGTATGGGTGCTCCATAGGCTGAGACAATATACATTGCATCACCAGACTTTGCTTGTGACTGAGAATGATCCCATCAAATATTTACTTGATCAACCGGCTTTGGTAGGGAAGCTAGCCAAGTGACAGATTTTAATTTCAGAATTTGATGTCTAGATAATGCCACAGAAGTTAATTAAAGGTCGAGTAATTGCTGATGTGTTAGCCAAAAATCCTGGAATCTCGGATAATCATAGATATTCTCCCTAAGAACGCATTTTGGTAATAAAGGAAGACACATGGATCATGTTTTTCGATGTAAACTTGGCTGGTTTCGGCACTGGGGCAATTTTAATATCCCCAGATGGGTAACATTATCCAGTAGCAGCAAAGTTGGTATTCCGGTGTACCAACAACATAGCTGAGTACGAAGCTTGCATCCTTGGACTCCAAGCCACAGTGGAAATAGGGATAACCAAGTTGAAAGTGTTTGGTGATTCCGCTCTGATTATTCTCCAAACTGTAGGAGAGTGGAAGACGAGAGACACCAGACTAGTGCCGTACCATGAATACCTCGAAGAAATTATAGAGGAATTCAAGGACATCTCCTTTGAGTACTTGTCGAGATCCCATAATCAGTTTGCTGATGCACTAGCTACGTTATCATCCATGCTGCAAGTGACTGGTGGAGTAGAGGTAGAACCCTTGAAGATCGAAATCCTAACAAAATCGGCTTACTATATGGTTGTGACTAGAGAACCTGACAAAAAGCCATGGTATTACGATATCATGAGATACATCCAGAGACAAGAATTCCCTGAAGAAAGCACTCCGGCCGATAAGAAGTACGTAATGAAGATGGCTGCAAAATTCTTTGTCAGTGGTGGAAAGCTGTACAAAAGATCTTATAATTCGATCCTGCTAAGGTGTGTAGAAGCAGCTGAAGCTACTAGAATCATGCAAGAGGTGCACGAGGGGATATGTGGTCCACATATGAATGGCCACATGTTAGCTAAGAAGATCATGAGGTTGGGTTATTATTGGCTCAGTCTTGAAAGTGACTGCATCCAGCATGCTCGAAGGTGCCATCGTTGTCAAGTTCACGGGGATAAGATAAATATTCCCCCAACGGAATTACATCAGGTGTCCGAGCCATGGCCTTTTTCAATGTGGGGCATTGATGTGATTGGCCCAATTAATCCCAAGGCGTCGAATAGACACCGATTTATTTTAGTCGCGATCGATTATTTCTCCAAGTGGATTGAGGCAGCATCTTATACAAATGTCACTACAAGGAATATTGTAGAATTCATCAGGCGAGACATAATAGCTCGTTATGGCATCCCCGAGGCTATTGTCACCGATAATGGGACGAATTTGAACAACAAGTTCATGGATCAGTTATTCAATGAGTTCAAGGTCCAGCACCTGAATTCATCTCCTTATTGTGCACAGATGAATGAAGCAGCTAACAAGAACATTAAGAAGATCCTGGCCAAAACCGCTGAAAACTATCGTGATTGGCATGAAAGATTGCCATTCGCACTAATGGCATATCGGACTTCAATCCGAACCTCTGTTGGGGCAACCCCTTTTTCCTTGATGTATGGCATGGAAGCAGTCCTGCCCATTGAAGTAGAGATACCTTCCCTACGAATCTTATCTCAGGTAGAGTTGTCTGAAGCCGAATGGATATGACAAAGGCATGAGCAGTTAAACCTAATTAATGAAAAGCGTTTGAAAGCCATTTACCATGATCAAACCTATCAGTAAAGGATAACTAGATCCTTCAACCAAAAGGTACGTCCAAGACACTTCGAGGTAAATGATTTAGTCCTAAGGAAGGTACTGCCAGTCTTTCCTGTTCCTGGAAGTAAATTTGCTCCGAACTACATCGGTCCATATATGGTTAAAAAGGTGCTTCCAGGAGGTGCTCTGATTCTCGCAGAAATGGATGGTCATGAGTTTTCCACTCCTGTTAATTTTGATGCTGTGAAGATATATTATCCCTGATAAAATTTAACGTTTTGCAGCAAAAGTTTTCGAGTTTTGGTTTGATACTTTGAATTGCAAACATTTCACTAATGAATAAATGGTTCCAATCAATTTCAAGTTAAGATGTTTTGCATTGGTTTTTAATTCTACATGGTTATTTTGTCAATCTGTATCATCGATTTCGAAGAGGAAATCTATTTGGACAATTTGATAATTCATGTAGAATGAATTGAATGAGGTACATCAGGATGATAGAAGGCAAGCCCTATCCTATACACAGTCCCATGTACTAATCCTTAGTGAGTTGAGTGAAAAAATTCCATGTCTGCAAGGTAAAGAGTTATCTCGCAAAAGGTACGGCGATCGAAATGACAAGAGGCATTTCATTTCTCTACCTTAAACACAAAAATTTATCCATTGTTTCACCACTTTGAGCCTAAATGTTTGGAGAAATTTTTTCAAATTACCCCTGTCAAGAACCACCCCACATCGGGGTAAACTGGAGGTAAGTCAGCATCATAAGGTGAAAAATGAACAGAAATTATCTTGCTCTCACTTGCATCAATCATCGAGTGTCGCTTTTTCAGATGAATTTATACGTAATTCAAGTGCCTTAGGATGACGAAGAGCATTTCTTTCTCTATCCTATACACGCTTTACCCTTTGCTAAGCCCAATTGAGCTTGCAAATTCGTTTCTTAAACCCAGTTGGTGATCATCCCCCACACTGGGGCAAGGCAAAAGTCATCGTTGTCTAATCAGCGTATTCGGAGCGCCGATAGAAGACAAAAATCCTTGAGAGTTCAAACAGCGAGTCATTCAACCAAATTAGCTAGCCAGTGTTTACACTGTATTAAAAAAAAAAGGAAGGGCAAGAAAAAGCAGTCTGTCTAGTAAAGGCAAGGCCAATGCCAAAAAGAAAAAATGTCAAGATATGGCATGTTAAAATCCCCAGTGGAGCAGTAGTCCTATGAGTCTCAAAGGAATCAAGTGACGAACTTTCGAAGCCAATGGAGCATCTACCGAGGAGATAATCTCTGGTGAAGAAAAAGACTGGTGACAATGCCGAGATGATCACCAACTTATTCATCCCAATTACACACATTTTGAGCCTAATGATCCATTCATTTCTCAACCCCCATGAGCCTAGCCTACATTACGTCCCTTACAAAGTCTCTTCAGATTATGGCACTTGAACTGACGTAGGATTCAGATGTTTATAAGCTTAGCTCGAAGAAGTGCGAGCAAGTCCATTTCTATCTCATTTTGCAGGGTTCTTGACTTGTAAACCCGGAGATGATTGTGGAGTATTTTTTTTCAATAGCCTCGACTCGAAAAGTCTCCTTTTGCTAAGCCATTGACCAAGCCCACGTTACGGTCCTAGCAAAGACCTCTCATATCGGTAAGGTCGTACCGCTTGCGAGAATACTCAGACCCTTGTCCACATGATGATGGTAAGATAGAAAGACTCATAAATCAGCCTTTTTCAATGAGAATGAGTGAAAGCCCTTTCGGACTGAAAAGTCCCTCATTCGACATTTTCATGATATCCACTTGTGAGTTCGAATTGTCTTATAATGATTTTCCCTCGTGAAATTTGGTAATATTGATTTGACAACACCGTCATGCATGAAAACCAATTAAATTCATAGTGAATAAGTATATGTGTTCTGCACTGCTCATGAATACATATTACATGTTGCCTAAAATCATGTTTACTAGGTGACGCACCCTCAAGAGTTAGAGATATCACTAGGTAAGTATGTCTCTATCCCTTGAATGTCTATGACTATCTAGGTATCCCTAACCTGTCCGAGCAATCGTCAGGCCCCTTATTTGATCATTTTGTTGCAATCTCTAGACGCCTTTGATGATATCCAGGTATCTATTGATCAAGCATTTTCAGGTACCTCTGATAATATCCAGGTACTTTGTCAAGAAACACTTGAGCATTCGAGCTAACCTCTCATTCAGCCAAATCGTTAAGTACCTGCGACGATATCCAGGTATTTTTTAATCAAGTCCTTTCAAATATCTCAGATGATAACTAGATATTTTGTCAAGCACACTTTTCACAATCTCAGAAGATTCCCTGTGACACGCCTACGAGGAAGGTATAAGCGAAGCGGCCAAATTTTTATGAGTACCTATGAGGAAGGTATAGGTATTTTGTAAAGGTCGGAATATTCTTTTAATCTCGGGAAGATTCCCCCGTGTCGTACCTATGATGATAATTAGGTGCAGCGGCCAAATCTTTGCGAGTACCTATGATGAAGGTATAGGTATTTCGTAAAGGTCGGAATATTCTCCTAATCTCAGAAAGTTTCCCCGTATTGTACCTATGAGGAAGGTATCAGTACAGCGGCCAAATCTTTATGAGTACCTATGAGGAAGGCATAGGTATCTCTTAAAGGTCGGAACATTTTTCCAATCTTTTTAGAGTTCCCCCGTGTCGTGTTTATGATGATAACTAGACGCAGCGGCCAAATCTTTACAAGTACCTATGAGGAAGGTATAGGTATCTTGTAAAGGTCGGAACATTTATACAAATTGGACAAACTCCCCCGTTAAACACCTACGGCGATATCTAGGTGTGACGGCTAAACTTTAACGATGACTGAGTATTTCGTTAAAGTTGGAATGAACTCCATTTACTTAAATCTTTCTCTCAGGCACCTCAGATGATAACTGGATGCCTCGAGCTTTCTTTGTGTGTCTTGACTGAATTGTAGGTCACCGGAACCCCTAACAGTTTACCAGGCAACACCTTTGGGACTGAGCCCAAGCATTTACCAGATAACCTACAGAATTAGAGCCACGAATTACGCTACCACTCCTGTCAGGTAAGCAACTCTAGGTATGTTTTATTTACGTCAGCATAGATCATTTCATAATGCATTCTAAAATGGAACTCATAATTCTAATAAAAATATCATTCATTGCATCTGCATAGTCAAAATTCAGGTATCATTTAGTCTTTGAATGCAACCTCTGCGAACTCACATTCAAAGAGGGGCAGCTGTTGACACCTAAATTTTGCCGATCATTTAGTCATAAATTGCATAGAAAATTAGAGATTAAATTTTTAACCCATAAACAAAAATATTAAAGTTGCATAACGTATAGTTTAGGTTCATTTAGGTTAATTGCGTTCCGCATCGAACCGGCGTTGGCAAACGAGCTCAAAATTCATTGAACGAGACTCGGCTCGCTCGGAAGGCAAGGGCAGGAAATCACAAGTTAAATGGGCTCGGTTGTTTTAATTTGAGCTTAATTTAGTCCATTAAGCCTAATTAAATAGAAGCCCAAATTGATTCAGCTCGCTTAGAATTAAATCAAATTAAATGATAATTAAAAGCCTAAGTCCAAGCCTGAACCCATTAGGACTAGCAAGCCCATCTAATTGACCTAGGTTAGTTTTATAAGTATGTCATTAGGTCAGATGTTTAGGGGGGACGCAAATTCAGATATGATTTTTTAGAGACACGAGCGAAACACATGAGAGAGAGAGAAAGGGAGGCACGCCGTCGCTGTTGCCCGGACCCGCCGTGCGTCGCCTCCTCCACGTCACGCCGTCGCGCCGTGAGCTGCCGCCTCCCACCGGACGTCGCTGTTGTCGTTTTGCTGCCCCTGCTATTCCATCGTCATTGCCGGTGCCGCGCTGCCGTTCACCGTGAGACGCCTACCTGAGCACCGCCGCACCGGAGCTGCCCTCCATGCCGACGCCGCTGCTGCCATGTTGCTGCAGCTTCCCGAAGCCACCACACCGACCGGAGCTGCTCACACTAGACGCCCAGCCGCTGCCCTCCACAGTCGCTGATCGTTCCATCGTCGGAGACCGCCGTGAGCCGCCGCCCTGGAGAATTCCAGCATCTGCCCGCGCCACCGATGGACACCCCTGCTTGTGCCCGCCGCTACTCGCTATACAGCCGTCGACGCTTCTCGCCACAGCATGACCGAGCCTGTACTCCCCTGCTCCGCTGTTGCTGCCCCTCACTGGAGACGCCTGTCGTCCCTGCCTTGCCGCGCCGGAAGCTCCTGCCTTTATTCGGAACAGCCGCCCGAAGCCACCCTACAGTCGCCGTCCCTGTCGCGCCGATCGCCAGCGGTCACGCCACCCCTCCGCCGGTGTCCACAGTCGCTGTTGCTCTCTGATCGACACCGCCGCACCGTCGCCGCCGTTGCGAACAGCCGCTGCCGCCCCCGCCACCCGGAGTTGCTGTCCCGCCGTGCCACCTTGCCGTCCTGACGCCGTCGTCACTGCCACAGCCACTGCTCTCACCGGCAAAGTCACCGAGTGAGCCGTCATCGAGCACGCCATTCCCGACATCGTCGCCACCGTCATTCATCCCGATCCGTAAACCCGATCCCGAGTTGATTCAAATTTGAAAATTATCCGCAAATTAGGTAAGGATATTATCCGGTATATTTTTTAAAATATTTAGAATCCTAATTTGAATATTTTTTAATATTCCGTGAATATCATGTGTGGATTGTTAGATATCTTAGGATAATGTTTGTGATATCCGCAATGTTTTTAAATATTCGAAATTAGGAATTTTTCCTAATTTAGCAATGTATCTGGACGACTATCCGACCTTATCTCTAAGGTACGATACGCGGCGATACAGAAAATCATTATCTTATCCATAACCACTTGGATACGATAATGAATTTTATCTGCTCTCCAAATTTGAACGATCAACTTTTCGTCATTATCTATAACTCTATAGATATGACCGTTAGTTCGATTTCTGTGCCTAATCTGAGTTTGATAAGACGAGTCTTGCGGATTGCGTGGTCGGTTTTGAATGTGGTCATTATCTCTGTTTAAATTGTTTTTCTTTTCTTTTTTCTTTCGAAAAAAGAAAATTCAAAAATATCAGTTAGGATTTAAATTAGAATTTTGCATGTTTAGAGGATCTTAAATATGTCCAAAAGAATAGGATAATTATTTGATTTAAATTAGGATTTAGAGTGGCATATTTCCTAGTTTAAATTAGAAATTGTTTTAATCTTATTGGATTATTTAAGCTATTTAATTATTTCGAATTTTCATAAAAAAAACCTAAAAAGAGTCACTTTAGGATAGAATAAGTCATTTTCCTTAGGATAGATTGCATTCATAATTTGAGTAATTTTTATTTCGAATTTTAATAAAAAAATACCAAAAAAAAGAAGTCATTAGATTGCATGTTATTTTAGGTATTTTTCCTAATTCCGAATTTCATTAAAAAATACCAAAAATAAATCATTTGCCCGTCATCCCGTCATTAGAATTAGGTCACGTCGTCGCATGTCATATAGTTTGCATGTTAGGTTGCATTAATTGCATATCAATTTTTGCACGTCATTGCATATAGATTAGATTTCATTTAAATAAAAGAAAATCCAAAAAATTGAGTGAATTGGTTATTAATTAGAAATCATATTAGGGTGTTGATGTGACTTTCTAGCTAACAATGCAGATGCTTACATTGCTTCGAGGTAAGTAATTCTTCCAAACTTGCAATTTACTTAATGCTTTCTTGAGTGTTAAATTGGTGGATTGCGCACCCGCATGAACACCTCACATATTAGTGACTAATTTGAAATGGATCCAGACTGCATGCAAAACCTTTTTTTGAAAAGAAAAGGTACCAAAAAGGCGTTAGACTAGATCTAGCGTAATCAAGTCCCCGAGCTTAGAATCTCTGGTTCGTAGAAATAAAACATATCTCCCTATGTTTTATTTAGGTTTCTAATCAATCTACCATAAATAGATTAATGGCGACTCCAAGCATGAAAATATTTGCATGTTAAAGACTTAAACTCTAAGTTATGAATTGATAGGGCTTGGGAGAGCCTGAGTTAAGATTAGTCTTAATAATCTATTAGCCCGAAAAATGAAAATTTTTAGGTCGTGACAAAGCAGAACCTGAAGAGGCCCAGAAGTACAGCCTGATGATGAGCCTAAAGATGAACTAGAGGACGCACCAGTGTACGAGCCAGAGTACGATCCCAAATTTGTGCCAAAGGATAAGTCTAACGAGGAGCCAGTAGAAGAGGAGCGAGTTGAGGTTCCAGCGGAGTCGGGTGATATAGACCACTCGATTGAGATCGAGGCCGAGCCGAAGTCCTCAAAGGAGCAGATAGTTTAGGGGGATTTAGACTCGAGTGCTGAGGAGTCAGACTTCGAGTGGACGCCGTTTCGTGGGCGTAGGGGCTAGTGTAGAGGTTGGGAGTAGGTCTTTTGAGGTGTTCCATTTTTGGATGATAGGGTATCCAGGCTATCGATCTTTTTGATATCGGTGGTATGTAGTTGATAGTACGATGTGCATGTATAGGAGATAGATTGTATATGATGGATGTTGTATAAAGTTGGTTAAGTAATGGATGATAAGTCCATTCTCCCCTCTTTCCCCAGTTGTTTCTTGTCCAGGTATTTGTGGCTTTCGTTGATTATTTTAAAGCTATGATAAGTTTGAATTGGGTCGGCGATACCCTGGGACGTCGCATTATTCGACCAAAGAAGTGTGTCGCGTGCTCGAGGGGGTTCGGGGCGTGATATCGCCAGTTTGAATTGGTATCAGAGCGAGGTCAGCTCGATACCAATTTTAATATATGAACCTAAACTATATGCTTTGCAATTTTAATATTTTATTTAGGGATTAAATTTTAACCCCTAAACAAAATATTAAAATTACATAACATATAGTTTAGGTTCATATAGATTAATTGCATTCCGCATTGGACCGGCGGTGGCAAGCGAGCGTAAAATTCATCGCGTAAATCGAGCTCGGGCACCGAATGAAACTCGACTCACTAGGAAGGCAATGGACGAAAATCACACGTAAAAAGGGCTTGGTTGTCTTAATTTGAGCTTAAATTAGCCCGTCAAGCTTAATTAAAGAAAAGCCCGAATTAATTCAGCCCACTTAGAATTAAATAAAATTAAAGGATAAAGCCTAAGCCTAAGTCCATTAGGACTAGAAAGCCCGGCTAATTAACCTAGGGTTGCGATATATGGTTATGCTTCATAATCAAAGGAGACTCTGATAATTTTTGGAGAAGTCAGAGGCCGCACCATTCAATATACGACCATTACTAAGAAGAAAAATCGTTGGGAGGGGTTCAGAATTTTAAAAAGACCACATAATATAGAGGGAGTCAAAGAAGAGAGAGGCGTGAATATAGAGGGAGTTCTCTTGGGGAAAGCTTCGGTGGGTTGGCTGGGTGAGTGGATCAGTGTGCGAGTGAAAAATATATATAGCGCCTACAGTTGAAAGAAGCTGGGGGCCAAGGGGACTTCTTCAATACACGAAGGAGGGGACGTTCTTGAGGGAGCACACTGCTTCTTCACGGGCAAAGATTTCACGTTCTTCACCGTGAGAAAAAGCAAAAGAGAGTGAAGGAGCTTCACAATATACAAAGAAAGAACGACAGAGAGAGAGCAAGATAAAAGGGAGAGCTTGGAGAGGGAGAGGGTGGACTGAGTCCCTCACGACTGCACCTCCATCGTCGCACCAGACCAGTCACTCCCTCGTCTGGTGGCGTCGCTCACCGCAACCAGCAAACTCCTCCACGAAGCCGACTACCACCACTCCTCCTCTCTTGCGGCACAGCCGCGAACCCACACCTCACCAGTCCAACAATTTCACGGCCACCGAAGATCTTGCAACCTCGGTGTTCCAGCGAGCTCCATCGTTCCTCAACCTCGGAGGTCCTTGCACAACGATGTTGAACCAGCCTTTTGACGACGAAACCACCAAGCGTCATTTGCTATACCGAGTTCTCAGCCTCGCCTAGCATTCCTGACACTAGCCGCTGATCATCACGTTGCCAACAACACCAACGAGCCATAAAAAATTTCAGATTTCATCTTTGTGGTTTTGGTGTCTTTTGCAAGTCTTTTCGGCGAGTTTCTCACTATAAGTAGCCTTGGTCGTGCCGCATCGAGCTGCGGCAATGTGTCTAGTTCCATACAATTGAAGGGGGGCTCTCTTGGTGTTACGTACGTAAAACACACGAGAAACGGGGAGAGAGGATCACGGGTGGACTTGTCTCGCTGCCGCCTCCGTGTTGCCTCTCCGCTGCGCCTCTACCGACGTCACACCCGCTCACGGCTAGATCTGTGGCCGTATGTCACCGTCGTGTTGCCGTCGCAAGCCGCCGCCGCTCCGGACGCACCGCCGGTCGCCATCCCGATCCACTGCAAATTCAAATTTGGAAAGAAATCTGCAAATCAGGTAATTATCTTATCTCGATTTTATTTGAATATTTTGTTGCATAATTCGTGCTTATTGATATCTAACCTTGCATATTTGAATAATAGGCATATTTCAATTAGGATTTATTTCTTTTTTTTTTGAAATCTTGGATATCTATTACTCCTTAAATTTGGATAGAATTTAGAATTTTCAAAATCTTTTGAATATATCCAAGATATTTAAGATATCAAAATTTTTCAAGATGTGATCGATTAGGAAAATTTCCTAATCCGCAACCGCACACATGGAAATAAATCTATCTATCAGGCTTTAGATAGAATTATTTTCATAGCGGGTATTTCGAATTTTAGGATCGATCTGTCAGGGTTCAGATCAAAACTTAATTCGAAAGATTTAGCGGTTATTTTTTTTTAACTAAAATTTGCAATTTGAATTCAAATTCGAAAATACAAACGAATTTCGATTAAAAAAAATACCAAAAAGATTGCTCTAGAATATGTTAATTTCTTTAGTTTAAAATTGCATGTTTAGATAATTGGCATTTTTAATTCCGAATTTCATTTCGAAAATACAAAAAAATTTCATAAAAGAAAATCAAAAAAGAAAGTTTCTACACATTTGAACTCTAAGTCAGGATTTATCAAAATTGCCAAATTGAGTGTTTTTCTTGAAATTGGTACCGAAAGGGCGTTAGACTAGATCTAGCGTAACCAAGTCCTCGAATTTATAATTTCTGGTTCACAGGAATAAAATAGTACTCACGCTATTTTATTTAGATTTCTATTCAACCTATCTTAAATGATTAGTGGTGACTCCCGTTGAAAATATTTGCATGCTAATAATTGGACCTAAGTTGCGAATTGGTAGAGTTTGGGAGAACTCGAGCTATGTTAGTTAATTTAATTGATTTAGTAATCCATTAGCCTAAGATCGGAAAACGATTTTTTTAGGTTGCGACACTCCCTCCTGGCCGAGACTCCTCACCGCCGTGGCCGTGACAAGCCGAGCAACCGCCGTCGTCGCCGTCCACCCGCCCACCGAGCCGCCGTCACCGTCCGCCACTTGCCACCATCGGATCGCCCCCTTTCCACTCTAGCCGAGCTAGCCTAGAGTTCGTGTAAGTCTCCCCCAAAACCCTATTTAGGATGTTGGTATCGATAGACACAATTAGGGG
This sequence comes from Syzygium aqueum, assembly GCA_031216185.1. Taxonomy (NCBI): domain Eukaryota; kingdom Viridiplantae; phylum Streptophyta; class Magnoliopsida; order Myrtales; family Myrtaceae; genus Syzygium; species Syzygium aqueum. Next base: position 14,552,054 of record CM062234.1, read on the forward strand.
TTAAATCGGGTTGATTAATTTTGGTTTAGGGGTTAATTAAGGGCTGTTTAGTGGTTATTTAGGCGGACTGATTTGGGAATTTGTTGTGGCTGATTTTTGGATGAAATTATGATGATTTGGGGCTGAATCGGTGCTGAGTTGAATGCTGGAAAATTGGGGATTGGAATGACGAGCATACGGTCCGATTTGGAGACAATTGGTGTCGGTTTGGGGTGTTGCGGTGTGGCTGTGTGGTGGCACTCGTTTTGGCTTAAAAAATGCGTAGAAATGTTGAAATTGTGGCTATGTATGTGGCTGTGGTTGTGAGCCCGTTAGCGGCCTTGTATGTTTGTTGAATTGTGTTTTGGTTGATTGAAATGTGAGCCGTTATGTGCACGCTTGGGCTGAATTGAACTTGATAGTCAATTGGCCGTGTTGGGTGATTATTAAGCATGAGAAATGTGTGTGATTTGGTGCGTGCACGGGCCAAGTGTGATTGGCCAGTATATTGGCATGTGGGTGTCGAGCATATGAACGAGTAAGAAATTGTGTGTGGTTACGGAAATCCCTGAGGTGGTACCATTACGCGGGGAATTGATCCGTCCTGAGGCCGTACGACTACGCGGGATGATGCCCGGTATTTCCGGAGGACGGCCAACTTGAGGCGGTACCATTATGCGGGTTGTGTAGTAGGTGGTGGGTGTTGAGCCTGAGGCGGTACCATTACGCGGGCAAGATACACGGCCTGAGGCGGTACCATTACACGGGCAAGAAAGTGTTGATATGAATAAGTCGCAGTAAACCTGAGGCGGTACTACTACGGGAGTCACTGGCGAGTTGAGTGGAAAATACAAGATGGTCGTAGTGAACCTGAGGCAGTACCATTACGCGGGTCACTGGCGAGTCAGATGAAAATGTGATGAGGCAGGAACGAGTGTGTGAAATGTAATTAGAATGTGCATGTGGTTGGAAATTTTGCTTTTATGGCTAACGTGTAGGTTGCACGCAGGAAAGACCCAGGTAAGTATAAATTGTGTGCCTGCTATGTGATGGCCGAGTGTGATTGTGTTTGTGATTATCTGGAGGTACGTGATAGCCTAAGTGGGGTTTAGGGTGTGTACTTATTGAGATGTAATCTTATGGTTGTTTCAACCAACAATTCCAGAACCCCGACCTGAGCCATGAATCTTCCGCCGCCGCAACATTTTGGGATTCCTATGCACACCAACCACGATGTTGTAGAGTACCCGATGGATGACAACATGATCTCGGTTAAGCATACTACCGTAGTTTGGGTAGATATAGGACTACCCCTCTAGCAGGCCTATACATACACTGCCTGGATATTCAGAGACAGGGTAGATGAGTTTGGCCCTATCCGAGGCTTTGATGTCCCCTTTGATGGAGTTGGGGATTAGGATCCATCAGCCATACCCCCTCCTGATGGTGAGCTGACTAGTTTGGAGACTAGTTCAGCGCAATCCGGACTTCAGCCTGCGCTTGCAGCACCTGAGCCCTCGGGGGCTGAGCTTGAATAGGAGCCAGAAGAATCCCGGGCGGGGTATGATCCGATGAATGTAGATCTCGAGGTGATACCAGAGAAAGAACCATAAGAAAAAGAAGACCCTAAAGCAGAACCTGAAGAGGCCCCAGAAGTAGAGCCTGATGATGAGCTTGAGATGAACTAGAGGACGCACCAGTGTACGAGCCAGAGTACGATCCCAAATTTGTGCCAGAGGACGAGTCGGACGAAGAGCCAATAAAAGAGGAGCGAGTTGAGGTTCCAGCGGAGTCGGGTGATATAGACCACCCGATTGAGATCGAGGTCGAGCCGGAGTCCTTAGAGGAGCAGATAGTTCAGGGGGATTTAGACTCAAGTGCCGAGGAGTCGGACTCAGAGTGGATGCCATCTCGTGGGCATAGGGGCTAGTGTAGAGGTTGGGAGTAGGTCTTTTAAGGTGTTCCATTTTTGGATGATAGGGTACCCATGCTATCGATCTTTTTGATATCGGTGGTGTATAGTTGATAGTACGGTGTGCATGTATAGGAGATAGATTGTATATGATGGATGTTGTATAAAGTTGATTAAGTAAAGGATCAGTCCATTCTCCCCTTTTTCCCCAGTTGTTTCTTGTCTGGGTATTTGTGGCTTTCACCGATTGTTTTAAAGCTCTGATAAGTTTGAATTGGGTCGGTGATACTGTAACATCCCGAAATTCGACTCGATCTCTGGAATGAATAAAATGAGTATTATCCGATATTTCATTTTCGTAAGTCTCGCCCGGAACTGATCACTCACGGGATACTGACCAGATAGGAATGGCCAACTAGGAATAGGCACGTGAGCTAAGGACCCGGTCGCGAGTTAAGCCCGACTTAGGATAATGACGAGGAAGTATTTTGAACCAGTGAGAACCGATCATCCGAACCGGACGATTGTGTCATCGGAACTAGTGATAATTCCTCTCGTTTCCTCTCTCAAGCTCGCCGCGATTCGGACAACCCGAGGTTGAAACGTTTGAGTCCTAAACGGCCGCCCGTTAGTAAGAGAATTAGAAAATGAGAAATCGATAAATTCAATCGTGGAATTTAGTCCGGACTTCGAGGCCAATTATCGCGAGTTACGGGATGATTTTCTCAAGGACGACGTCAAATTAAGCGGGCCATTCATATATAGGGCTTGTACGGTCGAAAAATCGGCAATTCGACCCGATACCGGAAATTTGAGGCAGTTTTCCCTTTTTACCCATTAGAATTCCGAATTTGAATTCTTGTGGGGGTGTGACACTTGTCAACACCCCCCTTCCCCATGCAAGCCATCATGGTAGTCCAAGATTTCTTCCAAAACCTTTGAACTTCCCCATGCAATCATCATCACCTCTCACCTCACCATTCTCTCCCTTCTCTCTCTCACTCTCTCTCCCTCACCCGGCCACTCTTCCTCTCCCTCTCCTCTCCGGCGAATCCCCCTCTCTCCCTCACAGCCTCACGCCACCGCCCTCAGCCGCCGGAAACCACCGCCAGCCAGCACCGCCGCCGTACGCCACCCTCTCCCTCTCGCCTCACCGCCACCAGCCGACTGTCTCTCTCTCTTTTTCTCTCCCTCCCTTGCTGTTTCGCGACCAGCCAGGACCAGTTCCGCCCGCTCGCCAAGGCTAGCTCGGCCGCGCCTCCGCCGAGCCATCGCCGCTCGCCAAGGCCGCCGCCGTGCGCCACCGTCGCCCCCTCACCGTTGTCCCCTCCGTTTCCTCTCCCCTCAGCCGCATGCAGAGGAGTTCGGTGCCGGTCAGCCAAGGAGAAGCAAGCTGACCGTTCACCTCCCGCCGCCGTGCACCGCCGCCCGCCATGCCCGCCGTCGCAGCCTCCCCTTACCGCCCCTCGCCTCCCTTCTCCTCTCTCCGGTTGCATGCATGTGGGTTGGGCGTCGGTCAGCCAAGGAAAGCAGGCCGTCCGCCCGCCGCTCGCCGTGAAGCACCGCCGGCCGCCGCCGCCGCCGCTGTTCGCCGCCGCCGTAGTGGCTGTCCGCCGTCGTCTCTCTCTCACACCGTCCCTCGCTATCTCCGTCCGCCTCTCCCTATTCTGTTTCCCCTCGCCGGAGCAGCCGTGCCGTCGCCGTCCGCCGCTGTCCGCCGAGCACCGCCGTGTCCAGCCGTTGGTCGCGCCAACCAGCCGCTCGTCCGGCCTCCCCTCACCATGAACAGCAGCTCAGCTGACCGTGAGCCGCCGCCCGAGGCTGCTGTGGTCAGCCGGCCGCCGCTCCCTTGGGATTTGTGCCGCCGGTTACACCGTTCACCGGTGATCGGCCGCCATTCCCCGTCGCCCGAGCTTGGAGTTAGGTGGGTGAAAACCTCTAAACCCTTATTAGGACTATTATGCGTTTTAAAACGGGCTTAGAATGTGTTTAGTGTTCGATTAGCGTCGGTTAGGAATTACATGAATTTATACGTCATTAGTGGACCTCGGGAATCTATTGACATGTGACAAAACCGAAATTTGAAGTGGATTAGGGGTCGGGACAATAAGGTTTAGCTGCTGTCCACAATGGGTTTTGAGGACCAATTGCATGATAGATTGAGGATCGAGATGATTGGATTGCCGGGATGTCCGGAATGATTGAGTTGTATGTCGGTTCATTAATGACGAAGTATCGAGTCTACCATGTCGTGTGCTCGTGTGACCGGCTATTGTGAACTGTGATTGGTGATTTGCCAATGTATCTCATGATGCCCGGGTTCGTCGTATATGCCAATTTTCGCATGTGATGCCCCGTGAAGTTAATAGGGCTAAATAAGCATAATGTGTGAATTGTTGAATATGAGATTGTGGCATTGAACTGTGTGGGACATCATGCTGATGTACATTGCACCAACATTCGTGTGCGAATTGCATGGCCACGCATTACGCATGCCGAGTGTGAGACTTGTGGAAATTGTGCGAGAATGCGGGTATGCCATGGACATGTGATCACCTAATTGCCTGATGCGTTCTACGCCGGGTTCAGATAAAAATGGATAGAGTGCCGTGTGATCACTTAAGGCCTTCGGGTCGTGGCCTTCGGGTCGTGCCGTCCTCATGCACTTTGGAGCAGGACTATGCCCGGTGCGTCCGGAAGACGACCATCCTACAGCAGGCTTTGGTTCGTGAGGAGATCGGTGTTGCGCCTGATGCGTTTTACGCGGGCTAGAGACACTGGGCCTGAGAGCGTCTATACGCTGGCCACGAAGTGTTGTGATGGATCTTCGGATCGGACCCTCGGGTCGGGCCTTCGGGTCGGGGATCTTCGGATCGGATCTTCGGATCGGGCCTTCGAGCCGAATTGGCAAGATAATCAACTATGTGTGTTGCATAGTGCCTGATTATGCAATGGAATTTGTGGAGCATGGTGTGGGACGTGTCCAGGCGAATTCCATTCTATAATCGGATCACGCGCGAAATCCTGTGCTGTTACGAATGATGCATAGTGCCTGATTATGCGATAGAAATCGGCTGGGTATGGTATAGGACGTATCTAAGCGGATTCTATTTTATAATCGAATCACGAATGGAGTGTCATGCCGTGAGTGCCATATGAGTTGAGTTGTGAGCATGGCAGTAGAGACATTTGCATCCATATGAATGCATGAGTTAGTGTGCTGATTTATGTGACTTGGTGAACTATACTTGGAATTGTCACTAAAGGTTTTGAGCATGCGTGTGACGTGCGCATGATCGAGAGTGCCGCTTGTGAAATGCAATATCATGAAATTGTCTAACCTGCAAGGTCATTGAAATGTCCATACCTACACGGCGCCGTTTTATTGAGCTTCTTCTCCCCAAAATAAGAACCCTAATCCCCAAATTGAAAGATGAAGCTAACCCGCGATACCTAACCAGCGAAAAGCAGAACCTTAAATCCTCAATTATCAGCTCGCGCTTGCAGATGGAGGGCGGCAGCTCGCGCTTGCAGATGGAGGGCGGAAGCTTCAGCAACGGCTCACATTCGATTAAAAAAAGCCAACTAGATGGTGAGTGTTACTGTTTTTGTGGGTTACCGAGTCCGAGAAGAACATCTTGGACTCAGTTAAATCCCGGGAGAAGATTCCATGGATGCGGCAGGTATAGAGAAGGCTCAAAGTGCAAATATTTCAAATGGGTTGATGCCAAATTCTCCGGCCGAGCCACAGAAGTGATCTTGCAGCTACTTGAAGGACGACATCAACCTCCACCTACATTAATGGACGAGTTAGATGATGTCGACTCAATGCAAGCTCAAATGAAGGGTTTAACATCTTTAATCGACCATTTGAAGAGGGAAGTTTCAAGGCTGAAAATTGAAAGAAACTTTTATCGAGCATTGATTGTGTTGTTGTTCTCTTGTGTAGTATATTCAAATTTGAAGTGAGTAATGAGAAGAAGTTTGTATGTCTACCATAATCAAAGATGTGGAATATTTACTTGTATTGGGTCATTTGTAAGTAAAGTGTGTTACTGGTTTGCTGCAAATTGTATGGAACAAAAGGCTTTGTTCCAATCTATGGTGGAAATGGAAGGTTGGAGTTGGAATTCATTGGTTGTGAGCACTTCAAAATTTTTTTGCTTGGTTCTGTATTGTATATATCGGTTTGGTTTGCTTGGTTTTTGCATCAGATGTAATGGTTTGCTGCAACCATTGCATCTGCAAACCATGAAGAAATTAAAGGATGCTGACAATTCACGAGTAACTATTTCAGTGCCATAAGCTATAAATAGTGATCGTTTCAGTGCCAAGTTTTTCTGAAAGTGATCATTTTAGTGTCAATCGCGATGAAAAAGTGATCACTCGTGTTGCAGGAGTTTTAAAAAAAGAACAAATCAGTTTCAACTATGTTTCCCTTGGCTTGCACCAATCGTGGTGCATGTTCTTGCACCAGTTGAGTTGCTAGTGCATCTTGTTCTTGTACCAGCTCATACAAGTGTTGGTGGAAGAAGGCACACCAGCACCCAGAGTTGCACCGAGAGCTGTGTTAGTGCAACAGGATGCAGCAACAGCCACAATTGCACTAGTACTGTGCTAGTGCAGCTTGTTCTTCTTACACCAGTACTTGTATTTGCTAGTGCAGGAAGATGCAGCACCCACAACTTCAACCAGCACGAACATCCAGCACCCACAACTTCAACCAGCAACAATAATCAACCAACAACTTCCAAAAACAACATCAGCCTCATAACAAGGTGCAAGACAATAAAATAACAAAAACATTGTTGCCATTAACATTGCTTGGTTCTTTACAAAAATAAACATATCCATAAAAAACATCAGCCCCCAATCAATCAACGATCCCCTCCCACCTAATATGTCAAAGCGAGCACATAACAACAATGGCAGCAATCCCTATCAGTGAAGATACCATGTCCAGCACCCTCCCATTAGTCAATATGCATAACACCCCCGGTCCTTTTCCTTTTGCACTTTTGAATTGATTCATAATTCAGGCACTCTTTCGAACTGGATGCGTAGGTTCATTAACTGGCATTTCTGTCACATTCTTCTCAGCATCAACAATTTTTTTTGTAGCACGTGTCATGTGTCGGGACCTCTCCGTAGGAACATTGGTCCCATGATCAGTCGGTTGAGAAGGAACTAGTACCGGTTCTGTTGGTTGAGATTGAACTGGTGCAACTTTATTTGTTGGTGGCTGTTTTGAAGCTATACTCGTTGTCTTCTTCTTCTTCTTTGCGCTCTTCTTTGGCTGCGCGTTTGACTCTTAAGTTGGCCCACCTTGAGAGATAAGCACCTCCGAATTTTTTCCAGGCTACAAGAACATAATTATATTATTAACCAAATTAATTGAAATATCATAAATTAAATACATGAGTCCTACAAATCTTACATTGAAAATAGTCATTCCAGTACGTTTATCTGTGTAAATCCCATAACCATGTTGCCTTATTCTTTTTCCAAGAACCCCTCTTGTTCGCTGTGGTGCATCACTTTGAGCAACTTGTGGGGGAGCAACTTGTGGGGGAGTAACCTGTGGGGTTTCCTGTCCTTGTGCAATTTGTGCAGTTGGTCGTCTTCTCACCTGAGACACACATAATAAAATTAAACTCAGCCTATAAAAGACAAACACAACAATGTATAGCTTACCGGATATTTTTTCCTCATTTGTTCGACAGTGGACTCAGTTGTTGTTGTTGCTGTCCTGCCTATAGTTGTCCCTGCACTTTGGCCTACAACAGGGCCTTCTGTTGGCCCTTCAGTAGGCCCAAGAGCAACCTCTTCAGTAGGTGTTGTTGTTGGCCCACGATCAGCTCTTGCAACACCGTCTTGTGCACGTTGCCTTTTCAACTGACAACCTTTCTTATTGTGCCCTTCCTTGTGGCAATAGGAGCATTTCATCTTTACCCCGATCTTACTCATCCTCTGACTTGATGCCTCTCCCTCCTGTATTCTTCGTTTTTTCTTTGGCCTTCCTATTTGCTTCTTTAGTGGCAAAGGTAGAGGGCCTTCATGATTTGTTGGCTCCCAAAATTTGCTACTTCGGATAGGCTGCATCATGAATTGGTATGAATTAAGGTATGAGCTTTTTTTGTGCCAATCATGTAGGTAATCCTCTGGCCTTTCTTGCTTCATCAAAATGGCACAAATACCATGGGGACAAGGAATTCCACTTAGTTCCCAGGCTCAGCATAAACACTTTCTTCTATCTAGGTTGACCACATACTTATCATTATTGTGAATGATCTCATATCCATTTTCTCCATTCCAAACCGGATGGCAGAACCTACTAGCAGCAACGTTCGCATCCAATTTCTTTACAATTATAGGACCGCATTCTCTGCTCCACTTGGTAGCCTCATCTCTTTGCATGTACAGTTTGGTCATGACCATAACTCGAATATCATCAAGCATGCTGATGATTGGCTTGCACCTGGCCTCTAAAATTCTGCCATTGAAAGCTTCACTGAGATTGTTGTTAATTATATCACATTTAAATTCTTCGCTGAAGAAGGCCCGACACCAGTGCTTAGCTTCTGTCTGGAATAGTGCATCAAAGCCTTCTTTTGTTAGCTGCAACAATCCCTCTTTGGCTAATCTGAAGTCAGCCATGTTGGTACTCTTTGCTATATGCCAAAACAGCTTCTGCAGCATATCTCCTTTGTAGATCTTTGCCCAATTTGCATATATGTGCCTCGCGCACATTCTATGCTCAGTATATGGCATCAACTCAGCCAATGCAGGAACAAGTCCCTACAAAAATTCAAATCAATAAATACAAGTCAGAAAATACTCAAGTAATTAATATTAAAAGGGAATTAATTGACAATGGTATTACCTTCTGTTGGTCGCTCATGAATGCCCATCCTCCCCCATCGTTTATGTCAAGGTCATCCATTAAATTCTTGAGGAACCAGGACTAAGTATCCTTGTTCTCAATCTTGACAACTGCCCAAGCTATCGGAAACATTTGATTGTTGGCATCTCTCCCCACAGCAGCCAACAACTCCCCCTTGCATATACCCTTAAGAAAACATCCATCCAATCCTACAACTCTTCTACAACCAGCCAAAAAGCCCTGTTTGCATGCATCAAAACAAACATAAAATCTATCAAATCTAGGCCCACAATCAGGCAGTGGCCTCTCTACAACCTCAGCATATACCCTACTAGATGGGTTTTGAACCACGCATTCGTGGGCATAATCCCATACCTGCGCATATTCTTCCTTGTACCGACCCATCAATATTTGCATCACCCTCTGCTTAGCTCTCTTGCACTGATTCCTCGACACATTAACTCCCACCTCCTCCTTCACTAACTGCTTAAACTGAGGGCATTTGATCTCGGGCATTGCTTTGATTGTATTAAAAAAATGTTTCGCCAACCACACACTTGTTACCCTTTTGTTATCAAAATGAATTGAACAAGTATGTTCCTCCTAGAAGGACCTAATCTGAAATGACCCCTTCTTACTCATAGCGTCGTACAGCTTCCAATGACAATTGGGTTGTGAGCACTTAGCTCTCACAAATTCCTTCGTATTTCTAATGAATTCTACGCTCCTCTGTTCAACAATAGAACTCTCCACAATAGCTTCTTTTAATTGTCTTGCATTATCAAATTTCATGCCGACACACAAAACAGGTTTATCGACATTTGGATCATAGCAAGGGTACTTACTTTTCCTTCGACGAACAGGTTCTTCATTATCATTCTCCGAACCAGCAGTTTCATTGCCGCAACTTGCTGTTTCTTCACTTCCATTACCTCCATCCAGCTCAAGCCTTTCTCTTAAAGCTGGGAGTTTTTTTCTGAAAAATTCTCTTTGTTTTTGTTTTGATTGTTGGAGTTCATCATCTTCTTCATCACTTAGGAAATTGACAATTGGCAAAGCTTCATCTTCTGACACACTATATTAAGCAACTTCCCATTCTAATCCAACTAAGTCTTCATCAGCGACAGCTTCAACTGATACTTCACCCACATTTCTATCAAAATCTGTCTCCCTCTCCTCCTTCCTTTGACTCTCATGTTGCCCTCCATCTAACGTAGACTCATCCCCAACCTAATTACTATTATTTCCATCATCCTCATCAGCCTCATCATCACTATAATATTCAACATAGACCTTAGCTTCATCGCCGTGAAGATAATGGTAAATGAAATCCTTAATACCATTATCGTCACTAAAAAATCTCAAGCCATCCTTCAATTCCTTCCTAGGAACACAATAGTGCAATTGTTGCACTTTACATCGAAAAAAATACAACAAATCCTTTACAAAATCAATATATGATGGCTTCCCAACATTGACGTAAATAGTACCTTCGTTCCCACCACAATATTCCCAGTCGTCAGGGCCAATAACAAACTCTCCACCATAGCAAACAATGACGCCTACATGATTCCCCTCCATTTCAATGCTGCACCCAAACAATAAAAATAAAAAGTCATTCATTGAGACTACATAGCATAATCATCAACAACTTTACATTTAATTGATTAAACAATTATCGAAAGAAACAAAGGAAGCCGATTTATTCAATTGATTAAATAACGTAATGTCCCCAACACCCATTTTTCAATTCGACTCCATTCGGTCCCCACAACAACACTAACCACTGTCCCCAGCACTCCAACCCATTTTTCAATTCGACCCCAACACCCATTTTTCAATTCGACCCCATTCGGTCCCCACAGAAACACTAATCACTGTCCCCAGCACTCCAACTACTGTCCCCAGTACTCCAACCCATTTTTCAATTCGACCCCAACACCCATTTTTCAATTCGACCCCATTCGGTCCCCACATAAACACTAACCCATTTTTCACTCCAACCATTGTCCCCAGCACTCCAACCCATTTTTCAATTCGACCCCAACACCCATTTTTCAATTCGACCCCATTCGGTCCCCATAGAAACACTAACCCATTTTTCACTCCAACCATTGTCCCCAGCACTCCAACCCATTTTTCAATTCGACCTCAACCCATTTTTCAATTCGACCCCATTCGGTCCCCACCATTGTCCCCAGCACTCCCACCAGTTTCCCTCTGCGCCGAGCCCTCATTTTCCCCTCTACGCCCTATTTTTCAATTCAGTCACAGTCGGTCCCCACAATTTTGCCCTCCCCACAAAAGTGATTAAACAAAAGTGAGGTCCCCACTATTTTTCCCTCCCCATAAAAGCAGGCAGTCTAAGCTTAGCCCTCATTTTGCCCTCCGTGCCCCAATTTGCCTGTCGGAACCCTAAATTCTCCACCCAATTGACGCACGGCGAGAACATGACAAACCTGAGTGAAGCGGCTGAGCGACGGTGGGCCAGCAAACAATGGCGCAGCTACGACGACGGCAGACCGACGGCAATGGACGACGGCCGAGCGACGGCGGGTGAGCGACGGTGCGCGAGCGACGGAAGGCGATCGAGGGAGCTAGGTCGAGCGAGGGAGAACTCAAGATCTGAGCCCTAATTTTAGTCCCCTTCTTCAGCGACGTCGTTTGTTAAATGCATTCCACGTAGGAAGATAAAGCGACGTTGTTTCTTGTGGAGGATGGAAAACGACGTCGTTTATGCCATTCCACGTGGACTGCGATTTAAAATATTTGCCACATCAACTTATTTTTCTTTAATATAAATGCCACGTATTTTTTTGGCCGGAATCTCTCGCCGTTGGCACCAAAATGATCATTTTTCCTCCGATTTGGCACTAAAGTGATCCAAATGGAAGTTTTGGCACCAAAGTGGCCTCCGTACACAAGTTTTGGCATCATTACTGTTCTTACCCCCCTAGAAACCTAGTTCTAAACCAAAAATAATTTTTTTAGAATTTTCCTCAATTTCTCCTTAATTTCTTTTAATCAAAACAAAGAAGAAAGTCAAGAAAAATAGCAAATGGAATCCAAAAATTCCATAAAAATAGTCATTAGTCTTCTTTCAAATTCAATCTCATTAATACATCATCAATTTTGAAAAATGTCATTTTTAGATCATTTCTAGTCATTTTTAGGTCATTGTGTCTTCACAACAAATGATCCTGGGACCTTGAATTTCATAATGGTTAGTCCAATTGCACATTTTACAAAAAATCTTAAAATCCCCGGAAATTAATTGAAAATTAAGGATTTTGAGCCAAAATTGCAAATCATGTCCAATTCAAAATTGTTGAAACATGAGACCATCATTTCTAGGGTTAATTAGACCTGGGTAATTCAATTTTAGCTTCGGTTTTGCCTAATCAGGTCATTAGGATATCGAATTAAGCAAAATCCGAATAACCCGGATATGAAATTTGGAAAATTTTGGACATGGTTATGTCAAAAGTTGGGGAAAAACACATGTTTAGGTTCAAAATGTTATGAGGAATTCAATTTTGGGGTCGGATTTCGAAAATTCTGTCAAAATTGGACTTAATTTGCAATCTTCGGCAAAACTGGAACTACTGGGTTCGGCGGGTCAACCCGACCCCGACCCCGAACAGTGCATCTTCTTTGGCCGACTCACCCAACACGTGATAAAACCCAGACAAAATCATGACAAACTTGGGACTTTGCCGACTTATTCTAGCTAATACAACACATATTAATCGAGTTTTCTAGCTGTATAAGCATAAGCTGACGACAGATAATCATCCCCAACTGAATAGAGTCAGTGATAACCACTTTTAGGCGGGAAAATTTGATGAAGAAAAGAGGAGAAGAACATGATCATACAGACACAACATGCTCGAAAAAATTCGAGAGAGAGAGTAGAGAGAGAAAGGGTGCGAATCAGAGCAAGTCCTAGAGAGAGAAGGAGAAGTAAAGATCCCTAGGTCGAGCGATTGTCGCCGATCGATTGATCGGTGCCGACAAATCGACATTTCGGGAGGATCTCCTTCTCAGACGTCTGGCGCAAAACCAGTTCGCGAAGGCCTAAAACCGAGCCTCGTCCGATCGACACGAAGGCTTCCTGGTGATTCCGAGACCACCAGATCGGAGAAGAAGTGTCGAAGAACACCTCTACGGCCGCGGATTAGCTCGGAAAAGGCGTTTGATCATCAAACAAGTAAGGTAAAGATCGCTCATTGCTTTATTTTTCGAAAAATTCCAGAACCTGAGTTTTGATGTTCATGCGATTTTCCTTCCGATTTTGGACTTGTGAATGTTCAAAACTCGTTTATGATCATGCTTTATGTTCCTTGATTTCATTTTGGCCATAAAAACTGAATGAAAATCCTCTCGTTCACTCTTCTTAAACCTCGCCGGAGCTCGAAGGTTCTCACCGAAGCATCCCGTGGCCCTAGGCCGTTCAAGTCAGTTTCTCTGAACTTTGTTTGTTGATTTTCTATTCTTTTAAGCTTGTGTTAGATGGCTAGGGCGATGTAGATTGATGGTTTAAGTTCTGAAAATGTTGATCTTAGCTAATGATAGTTTCAGTTTAGGTTAGGTTTTTAGGCTCAATTTTTGCTGGCCGGCGGAGGTTCGGCGGCATTCCGACTAGGCTAGGTTGAAAGCTGGTAGTATGAGGTTTGCACAGAACCAAAGATCGGCTCCGGAACACCACCGGAAGGTCGCTGGAGAAAGCTCTGAAGTCACGGCCTTGATACTCAAAACTCTAGAATGGCGCCCACAAGGTGTTCGGCAAAATGCCGAAGAGAAAATCGCCCAAACGGCGCCTTTTTGGGGCCATGCTCGTCGGAGGAGGTGACCGACGTCGGCACTGGTGCCGGCTGGCTCGGTCTGGGCCAAACCTTACCTTAAACCTTGTCTTAGATTCTTGCTCATCCTTAAATCTTACCTTAGATTCTAGGTCATCCTTAAATCTTGTCCTTTGGTTCTCGGTCATCCTTAAACTTTGTCTTTGGCTCCTGGTCATCCTTAAACCTTTCCTTAGGTTCTAGGTCATCCTTAAACCTTACCTTAGGTTCTAGGTCATCCTTAAACCATGTCCTTTTGATTCTTGATCATCCTTAAACCTTGTCTTTGGTTCCTGGTCATCCTTAAACCGTATCTTAGGTTCTAGGTCATCCTTAAACCTTGTCCTGTGGTTCTCGGCCATCCTTAAACCTTATTCTTTAGGTTTTTGGTTATCCTTAAACCATAGATTTCCTACAAAGCCCTTTCTTTTTGTTTTTTCTTCCTTCATTCCACCATATGAGAGAGAGAAGAGAAAAACACATGAATGAACTGACAATCTAAATGGTCAATGGTAAGTGCTTCAGATAAGACTCTAATCAAATGTCTTTGTCTTTATTTTCTTTCGTTTCCCAAGTGGAGTAGACTAAAAATTTGCAGGTATCAATTGGTCTTTGAATGGAACTTCTTCGAACTTTCACTAAAGTGAGGTAGCTATTGACACCAAATTTTTAGCCGACGCATCATTAAAAGCAGAAAATTCGAGATTATGGTTTCCAATCGACACGGAACCCATTTCTTGAACAAAAAGTGTCGTTTTTAATTTTGTTTATTGGCCTAGCTTCTGTAAATAATTTTCTATTCATTTCATGCAAAAACCCGAAAAGTCAAATGGTTGACTTTCGAGTTGACTTTTTGATCAACCCTTTGACCAAAAGTCAACCCCGGGTCGAATTGGGGCTTTTCGCATAAAAAGATTCCTCTCAAGTTTAATTTCACTTTAGAAGTGGAAATTCCAGAAAAATTCAAAGATTTGATCATAAAATCAAGCTCCTAGTGAAAAGTCAACTAGGGTTTCACTTTTGGTCAAACCTTTGACAAAAAAAATTGAAAAATAAAAAAATCCAAAAATGATTTTATTTTACATTCAATTTGACTTTGGCATTTGAAATTTTACAAAAATCGGTTTAGAATCAACTTTTTCCCAATTTGCGGAATTTGGTTCAAATCGACTAAAAATGAAATTACTTCGTTTCTAGCCATTTTTTAGGTTAGTTTTTTTCATGACATTTGATTTAGAGGTCATATTATTTTCAATTTTGGAACCAATTTTGTTATTCCAAGCCAAACGTAAAAATCCCCAATTTAGGCCCTAATCAGTGATTTTGATCAATTCTTCATGATTTGCGCTATTGAGACACGAATGATCCTAATTTCTTATATGAAATCTAAGTTCGAAATCAAATTTGGAAGATTCACATGAATTTGAGCCAATTTGATCAGTTTAGTGAACTAACAATTGAGAAATTTAAGAGTAATTGATCCAATTAGTGCAATTCAACTTGACCCACTCTAGACTAATATTCAATTTAATGAATTGAGACTTAATTTGGCTAATTGGACTTCAATTAAATTCGTTAGTCAACTTGGCCACGCATTTAATTCAAATTCAAGAACAATTGAGCTAAACAAGTTAAATTGGATCAACTTGTGCATAAGTTTCAAATTGGTTCGATCCAATTTAATTGAATTCAATATTAATTGGATCATTTAAACATGAAAGGAATCAAATTGTACAAAATTGAAACAAACTGAGCCAAGGATTGAACCGGTTTAACCCGGTTTAACCCGGTTTGATCCGAATTGAACCGGTCCGATCGGACCGACCAATTTCCAATAAAAAATCCGGCGGCCGGCAATCTATTCCGACTAGCCAAGGCTGGCCACGTTCCCTTGAGCCCAAAATGACAAAAATGCCCTTAAATAAAAATTATGAAAATACCCCTAAGTGAAATTAGTAAAATGCCATTCATTAAGGATTATTCAAATTACTTAGGGGGTGAGCAAATCAATCATGGTCATTCATTTAGAATTGATCATGTCCATCCATAATGCCATGTCATCAATCCTTAGCCTTTAAGGAGTATTCTTAATCATTAAGAATGCATTCTAGGCCATTGGATCAATCTAAGGGCTAGGATTCAAAGTTGAGGGGAGTATATAGGCTTTTTTTCCCTCCAAAATTGAAAAGAGCTCTCACATTTTCAGATCTAAATTCTCTCTCCTCTCTTCCCTCTCTCTCTCTAGCTCACGCTTCTCTCTCCCTCTTGATCTCTCCCTCAGCCGCTAGCCTTTCCACCTCCCGCCGGCCATTTTCCGATGAACCGCTGCCTCACCGTCATCCTTCATGGCGGCAAAAGGCTGGTCGCAAGACCAGCTGTCCTTGCTAGTGGCCGGAACTGCTCTGTCCGGTGTGATTTCCTCCATGGCAACATCACCAGTGATTGAATCAGCCGGTTCAAGCGGCTGATCAGCTAGCCGGCAGTCCCTCCGGTGATCCCAAACCTCTAGTAGCCTTCCTTAGTGTCTTCACATGGCTGTGGTGGCCAGCTTCTCGCTGAACAGCCACCGGATCGTTTCTTTCTACTTGATTTTTCATTATTAGTTCATTAGCGCGAAATCGAGTCTGTTTTCACTATAGCTTGTGTACTTGATTCTCATAGGTTTGTCGAGCTTTCCGAGACTTCTCCGTGCTTCTCTTGATCTGAATACGGAGACTGGATCACTTGATTGCGCGTTGAAGCATCATTAAACAAGGTAAGTACACTTGAATGTTGTTCTGTAAATTCGTGTATAGAGAAACCTGCATGTTTGAGATGCTGATTTCAGCTCGTTAATGTGAAAATTTTGCGAAGTGATAAACTAGAGAGTCATAAAAAAACATCTCAAGCTTCGATTTGATATATTGTATGCCTTAATCTGACTTAGTTTGCTAGGTCAAAACTCTTTCGGAAGTTAGGATCAGAATCTAGAATGTGATGTTCAAGTCTGTTATGATGATTTCCTGATTGACGTTGTGCTGTTCTATGATTTTTCTGATTTTCTATGATTGTTGTTTGAAGAAAATTTCTTCATAAAAGTCATAGAACACATCTTAATATGTTCATCATAAAATTTCCATAAAATTTCAAGCATGTTAGGATTGTACGATTTGCAACGCCATATATGTATAGATCTGGTAACAGACTAGTTTCATACTGACCTTCATGTGTTCTTTGATTTTTATAAATTCGTGTCTTGAAAATGTGAAAAAGTTTTCTTCACAAAAGTTCACGCTGAGATCGAGGTCTTTCCAGTGATACTAATTTCATCAAAGTCTAAATTCATTTGAATTTTCAAAATGAATTTTTATTATCTAATCAGTATCTGTGTTCAGATCTGATTTTTATTCTTTTGGAATCCAAAAGATGTTTCTCCGAATTTGATAAAGTTAGAGTCTTCCTTTGCAAAAACTCAAAACTACAAAGTTGTTCCTTAGGGTCTCATTATACTGACTGGAAATTTTGAGGGCCTAATAGTAATTTTTAGAGGATAATTTGCTAAAATATTCATATAAGGTCTTCTCGGGTTAAAATTCGATTTGCAGTTAAGTCCTTTGTGAAAACTGAATTTTATAAAAATTTGGAGGACTTTTTAGCAAAAACTCCAAACATGAAAGTTGTCACACATAGAGAGTCCTAATTGTTTAAAACTTTTCACATGGTTTTGATAAGGTTTGTTATTTTTCCCACCATTATTTTGAAATCCCTAACAGAACCGGGTCTAGTCTGTCACTGAGAGTGAAATTGTCTGCTTTGTGAAAATCGGTGGGGATTTAGAAAAAATGGTATGCTTAACTTTTGATCCTCATGACATAAGCTTCCTATTGACACCTAAATCACTTCATTTGGACATCATTAGGTTAGTTAATCACATCTGAACAGAAGTAATCCGAATTAGATAATAATTGAATAAGTGGTCTTCTTATGAAGCCCACTTCTCGTTGCTTTATTGGTTGAGAAATAAGGTCCATGGGCTTGAATGCATGTTTTACTCATTGCTATGCTTGTGTTTGTTAGATGGATGTTAGACCCGATGCATGTTCGGTGGGTAGCCCATTATGGTCATTTAGAACCCGACTTTAGAGGTTAATTGATATGAGTTGCCGTTTTGTGAATGCAAATGATAGCCCATTATCATTAACCATTAATCAAATAATGTTAAATGATTAGGTGGGTGGTGAATCAAAATGCATGAAAAGCAAAGGCCGATCTCGAGGCCCGTGCTTGATTAGTGAATTGTTTACACCATTTCTTTTCTTTGGTTATTCCTTTGTATATTGTTTGTCGTGAATGTATGTTGTGAATGTAAACACCGACACCCGAGAGGCGGACCATGGAGGTAATAGTTTAAAATTGTAAAAGGCCAAGATGATAGACCGATGTCCAATCCGATCTCAATTTGTATTCACTTGACGGTGGCGATAGACTAATGTTCGATCCGATTTCAATTTGTATTCAATTCATTCGTCCCCGATCATGTCTCGGGTTTTCAATTTGTGTTGTACTAAACGCTCGACGAGTTGCGGGTTTTACTTTCTCTCACTTAGAATTAGCTCGTCCTTTTAATACTTTGGTTGTTTACTTTACGCAATTTTTTTACAATTGTTTGTTTCTTTCTTTTCTAGACTAAGATAGGATTAGTTTAGAATCTTAAATAAAAACACAAAAAAATTATGCACAATCACTTAATAGACTAAGGTTTTGACATGAAAATGGTAAAAAATAAATGCATGACGACTTGGATAATAACCATGATAAGTTTAGCGGTACCAAAAGGGCGTTAATAGAAATATTAACTTAAGCTAGTCCCCGCACTCATGATCTCTAATTTTCGTAGAAACCAAAACGAAACTCTAGCATTTCGGTTGGGTATTCTAGCCGACCCCCGACCTAGGCTAGTGGCAACTCCTAAAAAAGATAAAATCGATCCCCTGTCACGCGAGGAATGGATTTAGGGAAAATCCATGTTTATGATCAATGGACCATATAGATGATCAAAAGATCGATGCTTCGGTAAGCCATCTTTTATGATATGCCATATGGACCGTTTCATGAACACTTACCTCTCAACCCGCCTCATCGAGTTCAGCCCTCGTGAGGTAGGTCGCGACAGGCTTGGCGACTCCGCTGGGGACTAAGTTACAAACCTAAGTGGATTAAAGCCGTAATAAACTTGTTGATTGTTATCTCATTTGTCTACATTTTGTAGTATCGACTGCATGTCGAAATCGCGTGGAAAATGAGGTTAGTCCACTAACCATGTGTTAAATGGTTTTGTAGGTGGGAGAGATAAGGGGTGGAGTGAATGCAAACCCTTTGTCTTGTTGGTGGCGTTCGGATGAATGTTTAATGTATGAGATTATGTTGAAGTGTTGTTTGCTTTAGATTTAAATGCATGTTTACTTGCTTTAGCACGACACGATGCACCCATGTCCCGCGATCTAAAACCTCAGATCGCTTTTAGAGCACCATTATGAGGTATTAAGAGTGGAATCCACATGTGAATGCATATGGTAATCCATTCTTCAAAATCGTTCATCTTGATTAATAAGAAGTGTACCGACCAACGTTAGTAGCAGTGGGTAAACTCTTCTTATCTAATTAAGATGGGGACCTTAAATCTTAAGAATCCTATACTTAGATGTCAAAACTCACATGTCCTCTGCGATATGTCGATATGTTTGCCATTTTTTTCACGGTAAGGTTGATTGTATCGTTCTACAATTTCAATTACGCCATTTCAATTCCACGTTATATTTCTTTCTATAATACGTGGTGATTAATCTCGATGCCCCAAAATTAAGGTTAGTTAAAATGGATATGTCGGAGATTCGAATCATCCCCATACCTAGAGCTCTCGTGATCATGTGGGAAAGTCTCAAGTCGAAGCACAAGGACTACATGGAAAAGAGGATTGGATATCTTCCCGCTCTTTTATACATCGAGCCTCATGTTGCTATGATCAAAGCATTGTCCCATTTTTGAAACTCAAAGACCTCCACTTTTGTGTTTGGTCGAAATGAATTGACCCCTACAATTGACGAGTACGATATTACCATTGGAAGAGTCGAGTCTTTTGATCTAGTTAGTCCTCTGATAGACATAAATCCTACTCCTCTTTTGAGCCAATTCTCAGGAGTTGACATTCTCCAAATCAAAGGCGTCCTTAGAGGAAATTCCAATGCACTCTCCTTCACATTCTTAGAACGACATTTTTCTAGCTTGCCAAAAGAAGCGGGTAATCAAATTCCTCGAGTCTTTCTTTTAGCATTCTTTGGTGTTGTGGTCTTTCCATTCACCAAAAAGACCATGGATCCTTTGGTAGTTCACATTGTCAATCAAGTGTATATGTTCAAAAGATTCTCCAATATGATCCTAGGCAAGACCTTCGTATCACTCAATAAGTTCAAACAAAACAGAAATGGTATCTTTAGGGCCCCAATAGGTTTACTCCAAATTTGGTTGGTCTCTCACCTCAGATACTTCGGTTTGAGCTTGAAAATCATAGATGTGTCCAAAGATTATCATCCTATCTCGCTCTTCCAAGAAAAAGGAAGAAATCTTTCCTTATTGGTCATTCTCAACTTTGTTTAATTGTTTCAAGAACCTTGTTCCAAATCAAATCCAATGGCATGTTCGTTGGCTTGGAAATCCCGAGGTGCGCCTTAATAACGGATCCGACAACCTAATCCCACTTTTGGGTTTCACGGGGTCTATGTCATATTACCCTTTTAGGGTGATCCGTCAATATCGTGCGCTTCAAAAGATTCCGCCATTCCTCAAGTTGGGGTTATATCATTTTGACTATCGCAAAGATGTCATCTAAAAGGACCAAATGGCGGATTTGAAGGAAATGATCAAGTCCATCATTGATATGTGGTACAAATGCCACTCGGAGCCGATTCTCATTATCAACGAGTCAGAATTGGAAGGGGAAATGAAGATACATCATGCATTGCCGGAGTACATACACCGTCGTCTCGAGCCCGAGCTTAAAGTGGATCTCCCTAATGTCCCCGAGAAGCTAACACAACAACAAGCTATAGCCGCAAGAGCTCTTGGGGAAAAGGATGAGGCTTTAGCCGAGGTTGAACGTTTGACCCAAGAAAACAAACAAATTCGCATCGCACCTAAAGAAGATTCATTAGGAGTTTGGCTATATTCCATGAGGAAATCTCCTTTCATGTAATTTTCATTTTATAGATTTGATGTATAGGGTTTCCTTTTTACTCATTTTAGTAATGATATTATAGGATTCTCTTCTTGTTTTTAGATTGATCTATAGGGATTGTATTTCACGAATTTTGTTGTTAATAGTGAAATTTCCCTTGTGTGTAATTTCTTTTTCAAGATTCCAATGGAATATAGATGGGGCATCTTGATTAATCATCGCGTGTTACCCCTTTAATTGTATAATTTCTTGTGATGAAATTGTGATAAGAGATTATTCACATGATATTGAGATCATGAGAATATTTCTTATCTCTATTTCATCCAAAGAAAATATAAAATTGAAGGGTGTTATATTTTCATCTTAATTCATTTTCTGCATACTAACCTGATTTCTGTTTTTTTTTCACAAAGGTACTAAAATACGGCTGAGACGCATTCTATTATACGCACCCATCACCGAGCAAGGATGGAGAACGAAGACACTCGTACCCGCGTTATTACCATTGAGAATCAGATGGCGCTAATGATGGCGATCTTAACTGATCTTGCAAACCAAGTAAAGAACCTCATGCCTGTGGCTCCTGCTGCTGCGGCTTCTACTCTTAATGCGCCTGTTAATGCACCGGTGATAGATTCTGTCGACAAAGGACCTGCTGAAGAGGTCCCCATTAATGCTACTTCCACTGTTGTTGATTTGGAAGCTCCACCTGAGGAGTCCCCTGCTATTCACCTAGATTCTGTCCACTGTGCACGTTGCAAGGTTACCAACTCCAAGGCTTTGATAAGTTGTCGCCTTTTACAAAAGTGAAAGTCCCTGATTTTTACAAGGAGCCCGAATTTTCGAGGAAGTACGATGGAACAGGGTGCCCTAAGACCCACTTGAAATATTATTTGAATAAGATGGCTCGTTACTCCGATAATACTCCGCTGTTGATCAACAATTTTCAAGATAACTTGGCTGATTTCGCCTTAACATGGTTTATTGAGTTGGATTTGGAGAAAATTTGCACCTGGGAAGACCTCGCAGATGAATTCCTCTAACAATACAAGTTTAATACTGAAATTGCTCCAACCCGTGAAGAGCTGGTTCGAGTTGATAAAAGGAGAAATGAAACTTTTAGAGCGTATGCCCAAAGGTGGAGAACTACGGCGTCCCAAGTTAAACCTCCATTGTCCGAGAAAGAGATCATGCAACTGTTTTTTCGAGCTCTGCCTCGAGAATACTTCAAGAAGATGTTTAATAACACTTGCATCAATTTCCCCTCAATGGTTGAACTAGGAGAACGTATCAAAGGAATCATGCGAGAGGGTCGATTATCCGAGATGACCACTCGCAAATTTATCCCAAAGAAGGATAAGGAACCAATGGTAGAGGTTGCTTATATTCAAAATTCTAATACTCAGAAGCCATTAAACACACCAGTTCAAAGGTCCATTATGGAAGCAGGGGGCTCTTCCCGAAATTTTGATTGAAAAGGGAAAGTTTCACAAGGACAATTCACTCCGTTGCCAAGACCTATGTCTCAGTTGCTGCCGATGTTGATTGAACAAAGACTCGTAGCAAAAGAAATCCCGAGAGACAACCCACCAAAGTTCGCTGGGTTTGATTTAGCAAAATCTTGCGTGTACCACATGGGTGAGAAGGGCCATGATGTGGACAACTGTTATACTCTCAAGGTCAAGATTCAGATCATGCTAGATAAGAAGATCTTGTCATTTAAAAATGCCACACCAAATGTTCAACAAAATCCACTCTCCAATCATACCGAAACTGTTAACGTGATATTTGGAGACGAGAATAAAAAACCTTTCTTGGTTGATGTGGCAAATCTGGAGGAGCTATTGACCGTAGCTGGATGTCAACTAAAAGGAGGAGACATCTCCCAAGATGACTACTTTAGGCATAATTCAGCCATTTCAAGAAAAGACACCCGAAGGGTACATCGAAACTGCTGTCATCGATTTGTCATCCGAAAATTTCTCTTGCAAGTTCATAGATGAAGTCTCATGCTCTAAGTCGAACGAGGATGGATACGAGCTAGATGTTGACGAATCTTGGAGTAACGCATATTCCGATTTGGAATGTAAGAGCAAGAATGCCTGTTGAGATTGTGAGTTTGTAAAGAAAGCCCACGAGAAAGACTTGAAAGACATTATTATGACCGGAGGGAACGAAGAAGATAATAGAGAAGTTCTTTCCGATGCTGATTCGGAATTTGAATGCCATATCTCCTACTGGGATCGAGAGTTCGTTAGGAAGGCAATTGAAAAGGGTGAAATTGTTGATGCTCTTGGGCAGCCGAGTGGTAAATATGACTTCATGGTAAAATGCACTCCTCCTCCAAGCGCTTTTATCGACCCTAAGACTATCGACCGAAGTGGATGGGGGCCCGAATTTGAAGATGATGGCATGGTAGCCGTGATTAATCCTGTTGTGATTGAATTGAATGCTGCTTGTGAAATCCAAGCGCATGTTGTGGAACCTGTGGTTATAGATTTAATGGCTGATGGCTTCAAGGATATAAAGATCTCTAATAAGGACTTTGAGCCTGTTGTGATCGAGTTGCCACCGAAGAAAGATGAGAATTTGAAGGCAAGAACACCCCCTGTTTATGCCTCCAAGGCAGTTCCTTGGAATTATGAGTCTAATGAGATAAACGTTGTTACTCGGTTAGGCCGATGTTTTCCATCTCGTGAAGGTGTCAAGAAAAAGGCTGTAATCGAAGAAGAGGCGGAGCAACTCCTCAAAAGCCTCAAAATGATCTCGTTACTCGAACTATTCAAGTCTTCTGAGAGACATAGGAATGCTCTCTAAAAAATTCTTAATGAAGTACATGTACCCGAGACAATCGGAGAGGTACAGTTGAAAGAGTTTGTAGGTGCTATCCTTCTTAAGGATCAAATCTCTTTTTTCGAAAAGGACTTGCCGCCAGAAGGGCGAGTGCATTCTAAAGCATTATACATCTCTGTTCGACACTTCGATGTAAGGATATCAAGAGTACTCATTGATAACGGTTCAGCTCTTAATATCTGTCCGTTAGCAACTTTGCGCCGTCTAGGTATGGGTATGGATAATGTTCATCCTTTTAACACTCCAGTCAGAGCCTTTGCTGGCATGAAGAAGGAAGCTTTAGGAGAAAATTGACCTACAGCTTATTATTGGTCTAGTCATGTTCACTTAGAAATTTCAAGTGCTCGACATCCCAAGTAACTTTAGCTTGTTGCTGGGACGACCTTGGATTCATGTTGCGGGTGTTATACCCTCAAGTTTACATCAGATGATCCGATTTGTCGTGTGTAGCAAGATTATAACTGTACATTGCGAGAAGGACACTGAAACCTTCAGCAATACTGCAATTCCCTACGTGGAGCCAGAAGTAAAAGGAGAATCAAGCTACCATTCATTCGAATTAGTGTCAGTAGCTCATGTGCCCATAGGTACCGTCATAAGAAAGCCTTACTATTCAAAGGTGGCCCTTATGTCTAGCAAAGTGTTGATCGAGCATGGATTCACTATTGGCAAAGGATTGGGATGTCCCAAGGCATCCTCACACTCATTGAGGTGATTAAGAGAAGGAAACGAGAAGGCTTAGGTTACCAAGGCAATCAACAAGATCAAGGTAATCGGAAAGGCCCGAACATCAAAGAAAAGAGTTATAGATGTGTACTCCCTCCTCCGTCGAAAGATTTCTTCCCTGGACCACCAAAGTTGCTCCAAGATGAAGAAGTAGATATCCATGGTATCGTCGACTTATTTGAAGAGAGCTCTGTGGGTGCTATTTCCGAAAGCTTTGAGGATGATCCACCTACCGATCCAGCTATGTAAGGGATGTTTCCGTGTTCTACTTTGTTTTTAGTTGTAATCCATCTAATTCTCCCCTGCGAGGGACTTTCATTTGTTGATTTCATTCATTCATTTCATATGTTGTAATAATTCGGATCACGAGCTTTGGATCCAAAACACTATATCACATTTACTGCATATCAATAAAAGCATTCTCACGTTTTGTTAATAAATGTGTGAAAGTATACCAAACCAGCCCTATGATGATGCTTTGAGGCCTGGGCTTTTACACGATCTATAATTTTCAAAACAATCCATTGGAACAAGGATGTCCAATGATATGAGGACGAGTTCCCCCACAAAATTTTCGAAAACGTGGAATTCTAAAAGTTTTTTTCATCACATCTACATGCATTACATTTCTTATCTTCATATACTAACCATTTTTGGTTGCATCTCAGCCATAACACTTTGCATAATCATGATAGTCATATGCATGGCTTGGATTCATGTCCAAAAAACTCTTGCGAACCCGATTATTCTAATCCCAAAAATGAAGAAGATTCCAAAGTTATTAAATGATAATGGATCCGACATGAAGATTTTGTCCAAGACGGCAGAGAATTACCGAGATTGGCATGATCGGTTGCCATACGCATTAATGGCTTATCGAACTTCTATTCGTACTTCGACTGGGGCAACACCATTCTCATTAGTGTATGGAATGGAAGCAGTTTTACCTGTGGAAAGTGGAAATTCCTTCATTAAGGGTACTTTCGCAAGTAAAGCTTGCTGAAGCATAATGGATTCAACAAAGATTTGAACAGCTTAACATGATTGATGAAAAAAGGGTAAAAACTCTGTGCCATGGACAAAACTACCAAAAGCGAGTGGCTAAGTCATTCAACCGTAAGGTTCGACCCAAACATTTTGAGGTCAATGACCTGGTTTTGAGGAGAGTCCTACCCATCATTCTAGATCGTGGGAAGTTCACCCCCAATTTTGAAGGACCGTATGTCATCAAGAAGGTGTTACCCGGCGGAGCATTGATTCTTGTAGAAATGGATCGTCGAGAGTTGCCAAAACCTGTAAATGCTAATGCTATCAAGAAATATTTTCCCTGAATAAAAAGCCTTTGAGTTGCTTTGGATTAAATCCGAGTCACTTTAGGACATTTACATCATGCATCTCATGTGTACATAGCATTTTTGCATATTTGTTCATTTTGTAGACACTCAGCTATTTCGCAAGGAGGCTATTCCAAACCCCCAAGGAGTCAACCTCGAGAAAGTAGCTACATAAAATCAATCTTGTCCCTAGAGCTTAGGAAGTAGATCCTATTTGTGAGGACCTTTTCTATTTAAAAAGATTTTCAAGTTTGAGATCCTGTTAAAAAAAAATCCCAGAGGAGTCAGCGAATCTTTATTCTTAAAATCATTTTGGTCTATCAAAATTCCCCACAGACAGGAGATTTAACCAAATGATCCTTTGAAAAAACGAAAAAGGGGATTTCTAAAAAATGTCGAATGGAAATGCCTTGGATGATAAAAGACAAACCTTTGATCAAACACGTCCCTATACACATTTTGAGAAAATTGAGCGATAAAACCATGTCCTAGGACATAGGGTTTGTTCACATTGAATACATGAATTGAAGTAATAAAAGGCAATTCAGTTCTCTATCCTAAACATTCATTTTATCCTTTGCTAGCCACTTTGAGTCAAATAGGGAGAATTTTTAAAATACCCCTGTCAAGAATCACCCCACATTGGGGCAAGATAAGAAGTTGTGGTTGATCATTTTTGGAGCAAAAAAATTAAGAAAGATTTTATTGCTTTCACTTGCATCAACCTTCTTGTGGTAATTTCAAGTGGATCTTTATGGAAGCTCGAAACATCCCAAAGTGAAAAAGAGCATTCTTTTCCTCTACCCAAACACAGTTATCCTTTGCTTAGCCAAATTGAGCCTTAAGCATGTTCATTTCAAAGCCAAAAATGTTGATTATCTCCCTACATTGGGGCAATGCATATGATGTACCATGAAAATTTAGAAAAATTGGTGAATATGTATAGAGTGTCTCGAGAGTCTAAAGAGCTCAAAAGATAAATATTAGGAGGCATGAAAAAGCAGTATGCCTGGTAAAAGCAAGGCCGATGCCCATGAAAAAGAAAATGTATCAAAAGCAAAAGCAAAAGCAAAATGCAACATGTTAATGATGAAAACGAAATTCCATTGCAAAAGATGCTTAGAAAAAACAAAGCTCTTATGTTGCAAGAAAAATGGACTCTCGAGACAATTTGGTTTTCAAGAGTCAAATGATGTCAAATTTGGATGATTTGGTAATGATGCCAAGATAATCATCATTTCTCTTTCAAACCCTTGCTACAAAATTTCAAGCCTTTTAAGCCTAACCCGAACCGACATTACAACCCTCTCTGAAGTCTCTTCCGATTGGGATGGTTTGAGTTGACGTAAAGATTTCACAAAGAAGCTACCGCTAGAAGGAGTGGAAGTAATCCTATCTTGTCTTATCTTCAAGGTTCTTGACTTGTAAACCCACTGAAGATGTTGATGGTATATTTCTTTTCTTGGCCTCAAAGCAAATACCCTTTGTGTAAGCCCATGACCAAGCCTATATTACGGTCCTTTTGAAAGACCTTTCTGATCAATCAATTTGTATTCAATGTGAACGTTTCCAAAAACCCTTGGCATAGGTTCGTAAGGCATCAATAGTGAGAATTGAATAGCTTCCCCACATCAATGAATGGGAATCAAAACCTTTATGAGAGCCAGTGCGAAAGACCTTTTTAATTAGGTTATTTCCAATTTGGCATTTTTATGGTTATTCAAAGATCATTTTATTAAAATTTCCTTTTAAGGATTTTGATAGTCAGTGTCTTTTATCAAAATGTGAATAATTCCGTTTGATTTGTCGTTAAACAATCTCGGAACTTCTTTCAAAATATCTTTCCCTAGTGAATCGGTTTTTGGTCAGCCTAAACCATACCCCTCATTTTTTATTTTTGGTCAGCCTAAATCATACCCCTCATTTTCGGTTTTTGATCAGTTTAAACCATATCCCCCATTTTCGATTATTAGTCAGCCTAAACCATATCCCGCATTTTCGATTTTTGGTTAGCCTAAACCATATCCCCTATTTTAGGTTCCTGATCATCCTTAAACCTTGTTTTAGGTTCCTAGTTATCCTTAAACCTTACTTTAGGCTGTAGGTCATCCTTAAACCTTGTCCTTTAGTTCTCGATCATCCTTAAACCTTGTCTTTGGCTCCTAGCCATCCTTAAACGTTACCTTAGGTTTTATGTCATCCTTAAACCTTGTCCTTTGATTCTCGGTCATCCTTAAACCTTGTCTTTGATTCCTGGTCATCCTTAAACCTTACCTTAGGTTTTAGGTCTTCCTTAAACCTTGTCCTTTGGTTCTCGGTCATCCTTAAACCTTATTCTTTAGGTTTTTGGTTATCCTTAAACCGTAGATTTCCTGCAAAGCCCTTTCTTTTTATTTTTTCTTCCTTCATTCCATCATATGAGAGAGAGAAGAGAAAAACACATGAATGAGCTGACAATCCAAATGATCAATGGTAAGTGCTTATGGTAAGACTCTGATCAAATGTCTTTGTCTTTATTTTCTTTCATTTCCCAAGTAGAGTCGACTAAAAATTTACAGGTGCCAATTGATCTTTAAGCGGAACCTCTTTAAACTCCCACTCAAAGAGGGGCAGCTGTTGACACCTAATTTTTAGCCGACGCTTCATTAAAAGCAGAAAATTCGAGATTATGATTTTAGATCGCGATGGAACCCGTTTCTTGAACAAAAAGTGTCGTTTTTTAATTCTGTTTGTTGGCCTAGCTTCTATAAATAATTTTCTATTCATTTCATGCAATAACCCGAAAAGTTAAAATGATTGACTTTTGAGTTGGTGTTTTGGTCAACCTTTTGACCAATAGTCAACTCCGGGTCGAATTGGGGCTTTTTGCATAAAAAGATTCCTTTCAAGTTTAATTTCACTTTAGACGTGCAAATTTCAGAAAAATTCAAAGATTTGATCATAAAATCAAACTCCTAGTGAAAAAGTCAACTAGGGTTTCACTTTCAGTCAAACCTTTGATCAAAAAAATCGAAATATAAAAAAATCCAAAAATGATTTTATTTTACATTCAATTTGACTTTGGCATTTAAAATTTTACAAAAATCGATTTAGAATCAACTTTTTCCAAATTTGCGGAATTTGGTTCAAATCGGCCAAAAATGAAATTACTTCTGTCACGACCTAAAAAATTTTACTTTTTCTGGCTAATGGATTATTAAGACTAATCTTAACTCGAGCCCTCCCAAGCCCTATCAATTCGCAACTTAGGGTTTAAGTCTTTAACATGCAAATATTTCATGCTTGGAGTCGCCACTAATCTATTTACGGTAGGTTGAAAAAAACCTAAATAAAACATAGGGAGATATGTTTTATTCCTACGAACCAGAGATTCTAAGCCCGGGGACTTGGTTACGCTAGATCTAGTCTAACGCCCTTTCGGTACCTTTTCTTTTCAAAAAATGCTTTGGCGAGCAGTTTGGATCTATTTTAACTTAGTTACTAACATGTGAGGTATTCATGCGGGTGCGTAAACCACCAATTTAACACTCAAAAAAGCGTTAAATAAATTGCAAGTTTGGAAGAATGACTTACCTCGAACCAACGCAAGCATCTGCATTGTTAGCTAGAAAATCACATCAATAATCCTAATATGATTTCTAATTAACAAGCAATTCACTCAATTTTTTTAGATTTTCACTTATTTAGATGAAGACTAGTCTATATGCAATGACGTGCAAAAATAGCATGTGATTAATGCAACCTAACATGCAAACTATATGTCATGTAACGACATGACCTATTTCTAATGACGGGCAAATGATTATTTTTGGTATTTTCTCAATTGAAATTCGGAATAAAAAAAATGCCTAAAATAACATGCAATCTAATGATGACTTCCTTTTTCTGGTATTTTCTATTAAAATTCGGAATAATTAAAATGCCTAAATTAACATGCAACCTATGATGACTTAATCTATCCTAGCATGATTTCTTTTTAGGATTTTTGTTAAAATTCGAAATAATAAAAATAGCCTAAATAATCTATTAAGATTAGAATATTACTTAATTTAAACAAGGAAATAGATTATCTGAAGTCCTAATTTAAATTAAATAATTACTCTATCTTCTAGATATATTTAGGATTCCCTAAACATGCAAAACTCTAATTCAAATCCTAACTGATATTTTTTTGAATTTTCTTTTTTATTTGAAAAGGACAAAATAATTTAAACAGAGATAGCATCCACATTCAAAATGACCACGCGATCCGCCAGATTTGTTTCAAACTCGGATTAAGCACAAAAATCAAACTATCGGTCATATCTATAGGGTTATAGATATTGACGGAAAGTCGATCATTCAAATTTGGAAAGCGGATAAAAATCATTATCGTATCCAAGTGATTATGGATAGGATAATAATTTTCCGTTTCGCCGCGTATCGTACCTTAGGGATAAGGTCGAATAGTCGTCCAAATACGTTGCCAAATTAGGAAATTTTCCTAATTTTGAATATTTTCAAATATTACGGACATATAAAACATTATCCTAAGACATCTAGTAAATCAATGAAGAATATCCACGGAATATCTAAATATTCAAATTAGGAAATTAAATGTTCTGAAAATTTACCGGATAATATCATTACCTAATTTGCAGATAACCTCCAAATTCGAATTGATCAGGATCGAGTCTGCAGATCGGGATCGAGACAACCGGTGACAACACGGTGGTTCACGGCGTCGGGACGGCAACGCCGGTGGGGCTCACGGCAAGGCGACAAGGGGCGTGGACAACGGCGACAAGGCTGTCCGGCGGCAGCAACAGTAGCTCGGGGTCGACGGGAACGGTCCTCCAAGTGGCGGTGTACAGCAGTGAGGTGGTGGCAGCAGCGCGGCG
This sequence comes from Syzygium aqueum, assembly GCA_031216185.1. Lineage (NCBI taxonomy): Eukaryota > Viridiplantae > Streptophyta > Magnoliopsida > Myrtales > Myrtaceae > Syzygium > Syzygium aqueum. The sequence continues at coordinate 14,582,672 of CM062234.1, forward strand.
GAGGCGTCGGCGTGTCTATTGGCGCGGAGCAGTAGTAGCAGGCAGCGGGGACGTCGTTCGGGCGGCGGTGATGGGTGGCTCTGGGATAGGCACGGCGAGCAGAGGCTTCTGACAATGCTTAGCTGCGGTGGAAAGTCCGGCAGTGACGTATGGCAGGGGTGCTGCTCCGGTGTGGTGCTGCTCCGATCAGTGGCGCTGGGGGCGACGGTGGCTGTGGCGAGGGGCAACGACGATGGCGGTGGACGACGGCGATTGGCGGGAGCTTCCGGCGATGAGCAGCAAGGGACACAGCGGCTACTTCGGCATGACTGTGGGTGGAAGTTGTCCGGTGAGGGCAGCAAGCAAGGTTGTCCGAGGCGGCTGAGGACGAGGCTCAGCAGACCTCCGGCACGGCGGTAACGCACGTGGGAGGCGCGGTAGACCTTCGACGCGACTATAGATGAGGCGCGGCAGACCTCTGGTGCGGCAGCAACGCACGTGAGAGGCGCGATGATGGCTCTCCTCTCTCTCTCTCTCTCACTTGCTCTCGCACGTGTGTTTCTCTCAATTTTTTATGATCTGAAATTCTATCTCCCCCAAAAAATCTGACCTAAACATGTTTATATAATACTAACTTAGGTCAATTAGATGGGCTTGCTAGTGCTAATGGCTTAGGCTTGGGCTTAGGCCTTAATCTAATTTAAATGGGCTGAATTAATTTGAGCTTTTAATTAATTAAGCATAATGGGCTGAATTAAGCTCAAATTAAAACAACCGAGCCCGTTTGACTTGTAATTCCCGGCCCTTGCATTCCGAGCGAGCCGAGTTTTGTTCGATGAATTTTAAGCTCATTCGCCATCGCCAATCCGATGCAAAATGTGATTAAATTAAAATGAACCTAAACTATATGTTATGCAATTTAGATATTTTTGTTTAGGGGTTAAAATTTAATCCCTAATTTTCTATGCAAATTACACTAATGACGAGCCAAAATTTAGGTGTCAACAGCTGCCCCTCTTTGAAGGTGAGCTCGCAGAGGTTGCATTCAAAGACTAAATGATACCTAAATTTCAACTATGCAAATGCAATGAATGTTATTTTTGTCGGGATTATGAGTCACATTTTTTAAATGCATTAAGAAATTATGCATGCCGACGTGAATGGAAAACATACCTGGAATTACTTACCTGACATGAACGATAGCGCAATTCAAGGCACGACTCTGACTTGTATGTTGTTTGGCAAATGTCTGGGCTGAGTCCCATAGGTATTGCCCGATATACTGATGAACTTCGGTGATCTGCAATTAAGTCAAAATACACGAAGAAAACTCGACGTATCCAACCATCATCTGGATTCGCGAGAGCAGTTTTTAGCAAAAAAAAATGTAAAAACGTTCCGACCTTTACAAACTACCTATATATCTCCATAGGTTTTTGCAAAAATTTGGCCGCTTCACTTATACCTGCTCATAAGTGAACTGCGGGGGGAACTTTTGAAATCAAGAGGATATTCCGACCTTTATGAAATACATATACCTGCTCATATGTGCTCATAAAGATTTGGCCGCCTCACTTATACCTACTCATAAGTGAACTGCGGGGAAACACCTGGGGTTGAGAGAATATTCCAACCTTTATGAAATACATATACCTGCTCATATGCATTCATAAAGATTTGGCCGCTTCACCTATACCTGCTCATAGGCAAATAGCGGGGGAACTTCTAGGATAATGAGAATATTCCGACCTTTACGAAATACATATACCTGCTTATATGCATTCATAAAGATTTGGCCGCTTCACCTATATCTGCTCATAGGTGAGTAGCGGGGGAACATCCGAGATAAGGAGAGTATTCCGATCTTTACGAAATACATATACCTGCTCATATGCATTCATAAAGATTTGGCCGCTTTACCTATATCTGCTCATAGGTGAGTAGCGGGGGAATACCTGAGATTAGAGAAAATATTTCGACCTTTATGAAATACGTATACCTTCTCATACGTATTCATAAAGATTTGGCTGCCATACCTATACCTGCTCATAGGCATGTTACGGGGGGAATCTTCTCGAGATTGTGTGAAAATCTGTAATTTGGTGAATAGAGGGGCTAGCCCGAGTGTTCAAGGGTTCCTTGACAAAGTACCTGGACATCATCAGAGGTACCTGAAAAGGCTTGATCAATAGACACCTAAACATCATCAAAGGCGTCTAGAGATCGCAATAAAATGATTAAATGTGGGGGCCTGACGATTGCTCGAACAGGTTAGGGATATCTGAATAGTCATAGACATCCAAGGGATAGAGATATACTTACCTGGCGATTTCTCCGACTCTTGAGGGTGCGTCTCCTGCTAGACACAGTTTTAGGCAACATGTAATACGTATTCATGAACTATTAAGAATACATATACTTATGCACTATGATTTGAACTGGTTGTTATGCATGATGGTTTTGTCAAATTGGCATTACAAACTTCGCTGGGAAAAATCATGACAAGACAATCCGAACTCACGAGTGGGTGCCTTGAAAATGTCGAATAAGGGACTTCCTGTCTAAAAGGACTTTCTCTCATTCTCATCGGAAAAGGCTGATTTATGAAAATCGCTCCATCTCACCATCATCATGTTGACAAGGGTTTGAGTATTCTTGCAAGCGGTACGACCTTACCAATCTAAGAGGTCTTTGCTAGGACCGTAACGTGGGCTTGGTCAATGGCTTAGCAGAAGAGACTCTTTGAGTCGAGGCTATTGAAAGAAAATACTCCGCAATTGTCTCGGGGTTTACAAGTCAAAAACCCTGCAAAATGAGATAGAAATGGACTTGCTCGCACTTCTTTGAGCTAAACTTGTAAACATCTGAAACTCTACGTTAGTTCAAGTGCCCTAATCTGAAGAGACTTTGCAAGGGACGTAACGCAGACTAGGCTCATGGGTTGAGAAATGAATAGATCATTAGGCTTAAAATGTGTATAACTGGGGTGAATAAGTTGGTGATCATCTTGGCATTGTCACTGGTCTTCTTCTTCACCAGGGATTGTCTCCTTGGTAAATGCTCCATTGGCCTTAAGAGTTCATCACTTGATTCCTTTGAGACTTGTAAGACTATTGCTCTACTGGGGATGATTTTGATATGTCATATCCCGACATTTTTCCATTGGGCATTGGCCTTGCTTTTACCGGGCACACTGCTTTTTCTTGCCCCTTTCTCTTTTTTTTTTTTACAATGTAAACACTGGTCAGCTACATCTGACTGATTAACTCGCCATGGGAACTCTCAAGGATTCTTGTCTTCCATCGACGCTTCAGATACGCTGTTTGAACAATGATGACCTTTTGCCTTGCCCCAGTGTGGGGGATGATCACCAACTAGGTTTATATGAAATGAATTTGCAGGCTCAATTGGGCTTAGCAAAGGATAAAATGTGTATAGGATAGAGAAAGAAATGCTCTTCATCATCTTAAGGCACTTGAACTTCGCGTGAATTCATCTGAAAAAGCAACACTCAAAGATTGATGCAAGTGAGAGCAAGAAAATTTCTAGTCATTTTTCACCTATGATACTGATTTACCTCCGGTTTGCTCCGATGTGGGGTGGTTTTTGATAGGGGTAATTTGGAAACTTTTCTCCAAGCGTTTAGGCTCAAAGAGGCAAAACAAGGGATAACTTGTAGAATTTAAGGTAGAGAAATGAAATGCCTCTTGTCATTTCGGTCGTCGTACCTTTTGCGAGATAACTCTTTACCTTGCAGACATGGAATTTTTCAACTCAACTCACTGAAGATTAGTGCATGGGATTGTGTATAGGATAGGGCTTCCCTTCCATCATCCTGATGTACCTCATTCAACACATTCAATTCATTCCACATGAGTTATCAGATTGTCTAAATAGACTTCCCCTTTGAAGTCAATAATACTGATTGACAAAATAACCATGCAGAAATTAAAGCCAATGCAAACATGTTAACTTGAAATTGATTGAAACCATTTATTCATCATTGAAATGTTTGCAATTCTGAACATAAAACCAAATACTGGAAAACTTTTGCTGCAAAATGATAGACTTTATCAAGGATAATATATCTTTACAGCATCAGAATTAACAGAATTGGAGAACTCACGACCATCCATCTCTGTGAGAATCAGGGCACCTCCGGGAAGCACCTTTTTAACCACATATGGACCGATGTAGTTTAGGGCAAATTTACCTCCGGGAACAGGGAAGATTGGCAGCACCTTCCTTAGGACTAGATCATTTACCTCGAAGTGTCTTGGACGCACCTTTTGATTTAAGGATCTAGCTATCCTCTGCTGATAGATTTGACCGTGGCAGATGGCTCTCAACCGCTTTTCGTCAATCAGGTTCAACTGCTCATGTCTTTGTCGTATCCATTCCGCTTCAGACAACTCCACCTGGGATAAAACACGCAAGGAAGGGATCTCTACTTCAATGGGCAGGACTGCTTCCATGCCATACACCGAAGAAAAAGGGGTTGCCCCAATAGAGGTTCAGATGGAAGTCCGATATGCCATTAGTGCAAATGGCAATCTTTCATGCCAATCACGATAATTTTCAGCGGTTTTGGCTAGGATCCTCTTGATGTTCTTGTTAGCGGCTTCAACTGCTCCATTCATTTGTGGACAATAGGGAGATGAATTCAGATGCTGGATTTTGAACTCATCGAACATTTGATCTATGAACTTGTTGTTCAAATTCGTCCCATTATCAGTGACAATAACCTCGGGGACACCATAATGAGCAATTATGTCTCGCCTGATGAATCTTACAACATTCTTCGCAGTAACGTTGGCATAAGACGCGGCTTCAATCCACTTGGAGAAATAATCAATCGCAACCAAGATGAATCGGTGTCCATTCAACGCCTTGGGATTAATTGGGCCAATTACATCGATGCCCCACATTGAAAAAGGCCATGGATCGGACACCTGATGTAACTCCGTGGGGGGAACATTTATTTTATCCCCGTGTACTTGACAGCGATGACATCTTCGAATATGTTGGATGCAGTCACTTTAAAGACTGAGCCAATAATAACCCAACCTCATGATCTTCTTGGCTAACATGTGGCCATTCATGTGTGGACCACATATCCCTTCGTGCACTTCTTGCATAATCCTGGTAGCTTCAGCTGCTTCTACACACCTTAGCAGGATCGAATCATAAGATCTTTTGTACAATTTTTCCCTACTGACAAAGAATTTTGAAGCCATTTTCATTATGTACTTCCTGTCGGCTGGAGTGCTTCCTTCAGGAAATTCTTGTCTCTGGATGTAGTTCATGATATCGTAATACCATGGCTTTTTGTCGGGTTCTCCGTTCTCAACCATACAGTAGGCCAGTTTTGTCAAGACTTCGATCTTCAAGGGTTCTACCTCTACTCCACCAGTTACTTGTAGCATGGATGATAACGTAACTAACGCATCAGCAAACTGATTATGGGACCTCGACAAATATTCAAAGGAGATATCTTCGAATTCCTCTATGATTTCTTCGAGGTATTCATGATACGGCACTAGTTTGGTATCTCTCGTCTTCCACTCTCCTAAAGTTTGGAAAATAATCACAGCAAAATCACCAAACACTTTCAACTTGGTTATCCCCATTTCCACTGCGGCTTGGAGTTCGAAGATGTAAGCCTCGTACTCAGCTATGCTGTTGGTACATGGGAACACCAACTTTACTGCTACTGGATAATACTGCCCATCTGGGGATATCAAAACTGCCCCAGTGCCGGAACCAGCTAAGTTCACGACTCCATCGAAGAACATGGTCCATGTATCTTCCTTTATTACTAGAATGCGATCTTCTGGGGAATATTTATCATCGCCGGAGATTCCAGGATTTTTGGCTAACACATCGGCAATTACTCGGCCTTTAACTGACTTCTGTGGCATCATCTGGACATCAAACTCTGAAATTAAAATTTGCCATTTGGCCAGCTTCCCTACCAAGGCCGGTTGATCAAGTAAGTACTTGATGGGATCATTCTCAATCACCAGCAAAGTCTGGTAATGCAATGTATACTGTCTTAGCCTATGGAGCACCCATACTAGTGCAGCGCAAGTCTTCTCGGCTTTAGGATAATTCAACTCCGAGACGGTAAACTTCTTACTCAAGTAATAAATAGCTCGCTCTTTTCCATCTTCAGGATTTTTCTGGGCTAACATCGTTCCTAGAGACTCACTGTGAATAGTGACGTAAAGGATCAGAGGCTGGCCCGGCATTGGTGGGACTAGCATTGGGGGTTTCATCAAGTACTGCTTCAGTTCATCAAACGTTTCCTGGCAATTATCATCTCATTCCACTTGAGCATTCTTCCTTAAAAGTTTGAAGAACGGTTTAGCAGTTTCGGAGAGCTGGGAAATGAAACGGGCTATGTAGTTTAATCTGCCCAGGAGGCTGCGTACTTCTTTCACGGTCGATGGGGGTTGCAGCTCACATATGGCTTTTACTTTAGAGGGATCGACTTCAATGCCCTTACTACTTACTACGAACCCGAGTAGCTTGCCCGACGTTGCCCTAAATATGCACTTCGCTGGATTGAGACGGAGTTTAAACTCACGGAGTCGGTCGAACAACTTCTTCAGGGTATCAACATGACTCTCTCCGGGACGAGACTTGGCAATCATGTCATCGACATAGATTTCGATCTCTTTATGCATCATGTCATGGAAAAGAGTCGCCATTGCGCGTTGATATGTTGCCCCGGCATTTTTAAGGCCAAAAGGCATGACCTTATAGTGAAATGTACCCTAAGGGGTGATGAACGCTATTTTCTCCTTATCGCTGTCCTTCATTCTTATCTGGTTATAGCCCGAGAAACCATCCATGAAGGAAAACAATTCAAATCCAGCAGTACTGTCTACCAGAACGTCTATGTGCGGTAATGGGAAGTCATCTTTAGGGCTAGCTTTGTTCAGGTCGTGATAGTCGATGCAAACCCAAACTCGGCCATCCTTCTTCATGACTGGCACGATGTTGGCCACCCAGGTAGGGTATTGGGTGACTTCGATGAATCCCACTTTCAAGAGCTTCATGACCTCTTCTTCTATTTTCTTCGAAAGCTCGGGTTTGGTTCTTCGTAGCCTCTGTTTCTTGGGCAGCATGCCGGGATTAGTAGACAAGCTATGCTCCACAATAGAAGGGTCTAAACTCGGCATATCGACGTATGACTAGGCAAAGATATCCTGGTAATCCTTCAGCAATTGGATTAGGCGTTTGGTTTCACCTTCGGGGAGGGTTGCCCCTATTTTCACCTCTTTGGGCTCTCCAGAATCACTCAGATCGACGGTGATAGTTTGATCTACCGTCAGAACTTTAGGTTTTTCATGCCGCTCTAGATTGCGCTGAATGTCTAAGGAATCATTGAGTTCTCCGACATCATCGGGATCAAGCTCAGCTGCATATAATTCATCATTTTGGACCGTTCCCATACCCTCATGCATCACAAGATTATCCCTGAAACATAAAGTAAGGGATTCAGAAGGACAAACAGGGCTAAACATTGGATTTTTGTAAATTTTTGTAATTAATTTTTTTGTGTTTTTGTTTTTTTTTTAAATTCATTTCGAAAAGGTTTTAACACGAGGAAACATGAAGAAGCTCAGGCCTCAGAATTCTCCTTAGATTATATTTTCTTTTATCGGTTGGATATCGTCACTGGGCTGATTTGATATACCTCAACATGCCCTCAAAAATGAAAATAACTTGTAATTTCATTGATCATTTCAAAATGAATTACATTTATTGAATGGAAATTGCAACAATCAAGTCCTAAAAATGAAAATGGAAAGTAGCACCCGAGACGGGGCAAGTCCTAAAAAACAGTAAAAATTCCCACGCAGGGGAGTGTACGGAAAAGTAAAGGTTTTACTCTTGTGGGCCTATGCCCATTCCCTCTAACGGTCCTTTTTCGATAGCTCCAATGAAGACATCATCGAAAAGGCAGTGATTCCATCCATTGCATCATTAGAATCTCCTGTGATTTGAGGTGTTGGATCATCCATACCTCCCCATCCATCAGGGACAATGTCACGGAGATCAATATAGAAGCTCGGAGGTGCTGAGTACTTCACATAATAGTCGAACTTGTCGCTTGGCTGCCCCAGAGTGTCGATCACTTCCTTCTCTTCGTGCATCATCCTCGCAGGGCCAGGGAAAGTGGTGCGGATGTGTGGAAGCAGCCTACCATGCCCGAGTTCTCCATTATTTTAGGTAGTTCTACGGCTACGTTCTGCACCATTTGACTCTTCTTCAGATTGCCGTCTATTCTGTCCGTTTCCTCAACCTCGACCTCGACCATGTCCACGTCCACGTCCCTCATTATTTGGTACAGTTGACTCTTGGTACCCCAACCCAAAAGTGTGGGGTCTTTGAGAGACTTCCACCGGTTGGCGGATACCTTGACCATTCCTGTCAAGGCCTTCACCCGGAATAAAGCCATGGGACACCATTACTCTCCCGACCATTACTGTAGCATGTGACACCTCAGGAATAGGCGGTGATGATCCTCTAGATGCATGTATGGTCGATACGAGCTCTAGCGACTGATAGCTCGACTCAATTTTGCAATCCGACTCGACATAGGGGATAGCCGTTGCATGATAAATCGGGTGTTCTTCTTCAACGTGTAACGTGACTAACATTCTTTCTACAACAAACTTCACTTTCTGATATAGACTGGATGGCACAGCTCCGGCAGTATGAATCCATGGATGACCCAGCAGAAAATTGAATGTAGTGGGAATGTCCATAATCTGGAATAGGATATTGAACACTGTTGGCCTTATCTATATGTCAAGGTAGATCTCTCCCATCACTTATTTCTTTGTTCCGTCAAAGGCTCGCACGGAAGTCTTCGCAGAATTTATTCTCGAAGGATCAATCTTGAGGCGGTGTAAAGTCGCCAGAGGACAGATGTTCAAGGCTGAACCATTATCGATGAGTACCTGGGCTACATGCGAGGCCTTGTATTTGACAAAGATATATAACACTTTGGTATGTCCTCTGCCTTCTAGAGGGAATTCCTCATCCGAAAAGGCTATAAGGTCTTTGAGGAGTATGGAACCCACAAATTCCTCCAATTTGTCATGATCGATCGTCTCAGGCACATGGAATTCGCTCAACACCTTCATCAGGGCCTTTTGGTGTTTGACAGACGTCTGGAGAAGTTCAAGCAGAGAGATTTACGCAGGCATCTTGCGCAGTTGCTCAACTATGCTGTATTCACTAGCATTGATTACGGCGAGGAACTCTTTGGCTTCTTCGTCAGTGACAGGCTTTGCCGGTTGAGCATTAGCTTGGCCATAGGCATGTATAGATCTGGTGACTAAGTCGACATCGAGACTGTAGGACCAAGGGACTGCCTTATCATCACAGTACTCGTATGGCTGAGGTATCTCGATCACTATCGCTTCATCGACTTCGGGCGTGCTTATTACGATCTCTTCATCATCGGTCGTGTCTTTGAGCGGAGGCATGTCTTCAGGCAAAGGATCGAGCTTGTCCTTCCCGGTGTTTAACGTAGCAAACTCCTTGTCCCAGTTAATGACGATCTTGGAGATAGTAGAAACGATGCCGATGTGGTCAGCATAAACGATCATCCCAGCTTCTACCATCCTTGAGATTCTTTCTCTCATGATAGCCAGGGAAAGGACTTCATTATTCGGGTAACAACCGGCTTTCACCGAATCGCCATAGACGTCAGCAGTGTACACCTTGACGTTCTTGATTCGACCAGCATCGAAACTGAATATGGCATTGACATTACCCGCGTGATCAGGGAGCGGGTTGCTCTGAACATTCGGCTTAGCGGGTTGGAATGAGAAAGCCTTTGTGTTCAGGAGGTTCTGGATTCGGTGCTTAAGGGCATAGCAATCGTCGGTTGAGTGCCCCAGCTCGCCCATGTGATAATCACATTTCTTCGACGGGTCGTAGTTATAGAACTACTCAGGATTGGGCCTCTTTGGCTTGGTAGTAAGCAAGCCTTTCTTTCGGAGCACCGCCAATACTTGAGACAACGATCCGGGAAGAGGGGTGAATTGCCTCTTGTTGTTCCTCCTCTGAAAAGGTTGACGACTCGAGTTTTGTTGCTAAGCTTCTACTACTTGGATTGCTAGGGCGGAGTTAGTATTCCGCCGACTCGGTTGGTTATAAGTCACATTCACTTCAGCTACCGGTTCTTTCTCCTTCCTCGCACCAAATCTTTTGGTTGATGAAGACGGCTCCACGAACCACCCGTCTTTCAGTTCTATCTTAATCTGTTCGCCTATGGGGATGAGTTGGTTGAAGTTGTCAGCCGGAATGGCCACCATCCGATTACGATACTCGAACGGGAGAGTTTTCACGAACATCCTCTTCAACTCACTGTCTATGGGTTCCGGGATGACCTGAGCGGCTATATTCCTCCATCTGATGGCATAATCTTTGAAGGACTCGGTCTTTTTCATCTGAGCATGCTCGAGATCATCACGGGTAGGAATGATGTCTGTTATGAACCTATACTGCTTTAGGAACGCTTCACTAGCTTCCTTCCAGGTTTTGAGTCCATTTATCTTCTTCATGATATACCAGTTCAAAGCAGGACCCGTCAAACTTGTTTGAAACGCATGGATCATCAGGAGTTCATTATCCACGTACGAGGTCATCTGTACGTGGTACAACTGCAGGTGGGCTTTTGGGCACGTGGTGCTATTGTACTTGTCAAAGTCTGGCATCTTAAACTTCTTTGGGATTTTGATATGTGAGTACAGGGACAGATCGATCGAGGGTGAATCCTGTGAACCCTCCAGCTGCTTCATTCTCTCTTCGAGTTTGTTGACTCGTTCATCAGGCTTGTGTTTGTTGACGACGATCTGGACAGGGTCATCTTCCAAATCGGGAATATCGTCATCTTCCTCAACATCAACATTCTTTCCACTTTTATGCTTTGGAGCTGATGCCTCGAGGGACATTGGAACGGGGACCGACCGAAGAGCTTTGATTTGGTAGACATTTGTTGCATTACGATGACGACTTGCTTCATCTGGTCCTCTATGCCAACGACACGCTCTTGTAGGTCAGTTTGATCGGCCATTCTGGCTCTCAATCGCGTGCGAATAGGCGATCGTGATCGATCTGTAATTACCTAATTTCGGAATGAAACAGGCATACATAAGTGTCAAGCAAAATACATGTCGATCCATGACATTGATCTAACCCTTTGAATTGAAAAGACCTATTTATTGAAATGACAAAAAAGTTTTACGACTGTAACTTGAAAAGAAAGTAGAGACGAACGTCTCAATTCCTAAACAAATTTGAAAACTAAGACTGAAATGAAAGAAGACAAATTCAAGCTTTTCTATTTAGCTTGATCTATAGACATATGGGAGGCGACTTCTTTCTTCAACTGCTCATAAGCTCGAGTTATTTTAGCTGCCTTTTCTTGAGCTTCTTCGACCTTCCTTTTGAGGCGGTTGTTCTCTGAGCGATTGACGGTCTTGAGAGGCACCTTAGGTATCTTCGAAAGTAACTCCTGCAGGATTTTATGCCGTCGAATGTAGTTGGCCGTTGCGAAATAGGACTTCTGCTCCCCCTTGAGTTCTTCGAGTCGAGCTATCTTTAACACATGACATTTCTTCTACATCTTTTGGAGCTGAGCTACGATCCCTTCATGATCTTCACCCTCGTCAGAGAAATCAACAAGGAGGAGCTCCGGTTGCAATGCCGGAGGGAGCCCTTGGAGAATCTGGTACTGTCGGGATACTCTGGCGGGGTAGTATTCGATTGCGCCAGTGAAGCCCAAAGTGGCACCGGTCCAACACCATTACACGTAAGTCGAGCTTCCTCGACATTGAACCAGTTAGCATGCCATTGGAAACCTTGGGGTCTAGCGTTTTTCATGAAAATGATCCATTTGGAGTAATGATAATTAGGTGCATTCCTTTGTTTTTCTTTATAGCTTAAAACGAGATGGTCGGAATCACTAAGTTCGGAAATTTTGAGTAAATTGCCACACCCTTTTATGTGAGACAAAAATCAAATTTACAATAGTTCAAGGGGGCATGAAACGATTTGTCAACATTTTGCTTGAATTTAGTGAGAGAAATGAAAGTCTCGGCTAAAATGGTGTTGACAAAATTCTTTTCAAGACAGACTTGTTGGACCAACCATGCAATTGATGGGTTACATGCATTCCTGCAGTGAGGAAAAATCACGAACCCGAAGAATGCTAGCAAAAAGATTCTGCCCTTTTGAAACGATGTGGCTTTTTCAAAATATTGACTCAGGAATGAAAAAGGACATGACCCATGATTTGCTTTCAAAATTTTTTCCAATTCATGCTTTCTGACATTCAGAAATTCAGCACATATTAGAGTGGAATCGATTCCCAAAGGTGGTGTAACTAGCTCCGACTCTAAAGGTTTTCCAATGAGCACACTATATTCTTCCAAAGTCGGGGTAAGCTCATACTTACCGAATATAAAGGTGGATGTCTCGGGGCACCAGAAGTGGGTTAATGCTCGAACGAGATCGGTACGGACTTTGACTTCCAGTAGGGGGAGCAGCCTTCCGATGTGGCCCTCAACTAGCTTGCGATTGGTCGGATTGAGTAGGTTCCACCAGGCACGGAGCTCGTCCTTAGGAGCATCAAGAATCCGGATGTCTGCCCCTCCCATAGTGTATAGACCAAGACTCACGACCGACCTAATGTCATGGACCGACCAAAGAAAAAGACGAAACATAAATAAATTGTGAGATAAAGGTTCAAAACACTTACTTCACCGGGTAAGAAAATGGCAATCACATAGACATGCACATGAAATGTGAGGTTCAATTTCTATCTACACTCTGGCTTGCAAAGTGGAGACGCAAGGATTACCGAGCTAAACCAGTCATGGTGGTGGTTTCCCCTGACTCCGGCTTAGTCAAAGAGCCGACCCGGGTTGTAAGAGGCGCAACCGTGGTGGGTATTCAATGATACCATGAAAGAAAATTTCGAGATCGAAGAGGGCAACCCGTACCATATGGTTTTGGTCTGGGTATCCACTACCTCAGTACCATCCTAAACCTATGCCACCCAAGTCCGGCAGCGGGTAGTGTGTGCGGTGTAGTGTAAATGTAAGGCATGCACAACAGGTTATATCAAACAACGCTTCGTGCATAAATTAAACCATACATCCGAACACCTCCCTGCAAAACAAAGGTTAACAATCACGCCTCCCCTTATACCTCCCATACTACAAGAACATTTAACACCTTAAAAAGTTAGGGACGTACCTGGGATCCTCGCTGCCAAACAAAAAATATTTTTTTTTGAAATGAAAAATTGGCCTAAGTCCACTGAGAGTTTTAACGCAAGTCCCCAGCGGAGTCGCCAAGCTGTCGCGACCTAAAAAATTTTACTTTTTCGAGCTAATGGATTATTAAGACTAATCTTAACTCGGGCCCTCCCAAGCCCTACCAATTCGCAACTTAGGGTTTAAGTCTTTAACATGCAAATATTTACATGCATGGAGTCGCCACTAATCTATTTACGGTAGGTCGATTAGAAACCTAAATAAAACATAGGGAGATATGTTTTATTCCTACGAACCAGAGATTCTAAGCCCGGGGACTTGGTTACGCTAAATCTAGTCTAACGCCCTTTCGGTACCTTTTCTTTTCAAAAAATATTTTGGCAGGCAGTTTGAATCTATTTTAACTTAGTAACTAACATGTGAGGTATTCATACGGGTGCGCAAACCACCAATTTAACACTCAAAAAAGCGTTAAATAAATTGCAAGTTTGGAAGAATGACTTACCTCGAACCAACGCAAGCATCTGCATTGTTAGCCAGAAAATCACATCAACAATCCTAATATGATTTCTAATTAACAAGCAATTCACTCAATTTTTTTGGATTTTCACTTATTTAGATGAAGACTAGTCTATATGCAATGACGTGCAAAAATGGCATGCGATTAATGCAACCTAACATGCAAACTATATGTCATGTAACGACATGACCTATTTCTAATGACGGGCAAATGATTATTTTTGGTATTTTCTCAGTTGAAATTCGGAATAAAAAAATGCCTAAAATAACATGCAATCTAATGATGACTTCCTTTTTTTGGTATTTTCTATTAAAATTCGGAATAATAAAAATGACTAAATTAACATGCAACCTATGATGACATAATCTATCCTAGCATGATTTCTTTTTAGGATTTTTGTTAAAATTCGAAATAATAAAAATAGCCTAAATAATCTATTAAGATTAGAATATTACTTAATTTAAACTAGGAAATAGATTATCTCAAGTCTTAATTTAAATTAAATAATTACCCTATCTTCTAGATATATTTAGGATTCCCTAAACATGCAAAACTCTAATTCAAATCCTAACTGATATTTTTTTGAATTTTCCTTTTTATTTGAAAAGGAAAAATAATTTAAACAGAGATAGCATCCACATTCAAAACGACCACGCGATCCGCCAGATTTGTTTTAAACTCGGATTAGGCACAAAAATCAAACTATCGGTCATATCTATGGGGTTATAGATATTGACGGAAAGTCGATCATTCAAATTTAAAAAGCAGATAAAAATCATTATCGTATCCAAGTAATTATGGATAGGATAATAATTTTCCGTATCGCCGCGTATCGTACCTTAGGGATAAGGTCGGATAGTCGTCCAAATACGTTGCTGAATTAAGAAATTTTCCTAATTTTGAATATTTTCAAATATTGTGGACATATCGAACACTATCCTAAGACATCTAGTAAATCAACGAAGAATATCCACGGAATATCTAAATATTCAAATTAGGAAATTAAATGTTCCGAAAATTTACCGGATAATATCATTACCTAATTTGCAGATAACCTCCAAATTCAAATTGATCGGGATCGAGTCTACAGATCGGGATCGAGACAACCGGCGACAACACGGTGGTTCACGGCGTCGGGACGGCAACGCCGGCGGGGCTCACGGCAAGGCGACAAGGGGCGTGGACAGCGGCGACAAGGCTGTCTAGCGGCAGCAACAATAGCTCTGGGTCGGCGGGAACGGTCCTCCAAGTGGCGGTGTACAGTAGCTGAGGCGGTGGCAGCAGCGCGGCAGCAGCGTGTCTATTGGCACGGAGCAGCAGCAGCAGGCAGCGGGGACGTCGTCCGGATGGCGGTGACGGGTGGCTCCGGGACAGGCACGGCAAGCAGAGGCTTCCGGCAATGCTTGGCTGCGGTGGAAAGTCTGGTAGTGACGTCTAGCAGGGGTGCTGCTCCGATTAGTGGCGCTGGGGGCGACGGTGGCTGTGGCGAGGGGTAGCGACGATGGCGGTGGACGACGGCGATTAGCGGGAGCTTTCGGCGAGGAGCAGCAAGGGACACAGCGGCTACTCCGGCGTGACTGTGGGTGGAAGTTATCCGGTGAGGGCAACGAGCAAGGCTATCTGGTGCGGCTGAGGACGAGGCTCGGCAGACCTCCAGTGCGGCAGTGACGCACATGGGAGGCACGGTAGACCTCCGGCGCGGCTGTGGATGAGGCGCGGCAGACCTCCGGTGTGGCGAAGACGCACGTGAAAGGCGCGGTGATGGTTCTCCTCTCTCTCTCTCTCTCTCACTTGCTCTCGCACGTGTGTTTCTCTCAATTTTTTCTGATCTGAAATTCTATCTCCCCCAAAAAATCTGACCTAAACATGTTTATATAATGCTAACTTAGGTCAATTAAATGGGCTTGCTAGTCCTAATGGGCTTAGGCTTGGGCTTAGGCCTTAATCTAATTTAAATGTGCTGAATTAATTTGAGCTTTTAATTAATTAAGCATAATGGGCTGAATTAAGCTCAAATTAAAACAACCGAACCCGTTTGACTTGTAATTCCCGGCCCTTGCATTCTGAGCGAGCCGAGTTTTGTTCAATGAATTTTAAGCTCATTCGCCATCGCCAATCCGATGCAAAATGCGATTAAATTAAAATGAACCTAAACTATATGTTATGTAATTTAGATATTTTTGTTTAGGGGTTAAAATTTAATCCCTAATTTTCTATACAAATTACACTAAAAGACGCGTCAAAATTTAGGTGTCAACAACTTCATTTCTAGTTAATTTTTAGGTTAGTTTTCTTCACGACATTTGATCTAGAGGTCATATTATTTTCAATTTTGGAACCAATTTTGTGATTCCAAGCCAAACGCAAAAATCCCCAATTTAGGCCCTAATCAGTGATTTTGATCAATTCTTCATGATTTACGCAATTAAAACACGAATGAGCCTAATTTTTTATATGAAATCTAAGTTCGAAATCAAATTTGGAAGATTCACATGAATTTGAGTCAATTTGATCAATTTGGTAATCCAACGATTGAGAAGTTTAAGAGTAATTGGTCCAATTAGTGCAATTCAACTTGACCCACTCTAGACTAATATTCAATTTGATGAATTGAGACTCAGTTTGGCTAATTGGACTTCAATTAAATTCATTAGTCAACTTGGCCATGCAATTAACTCAAATTCAAGAACAATTGAGCTAAACAAGTTAAATTGGATCAATTTGTGCATAAGTTTCAAATTGGTTCGATCCAATTTAATCGAATTCAATATTAATTGGATCATTTAAACATGAAAGGAATCAAATTGTGCAAAATTGAAACCAATTGAGCCAAGGAATGAACTGGATTAACCCGGTTTGACCCGAATTGAACCGGTCCGATCGGACCGGCCATTTTCCAATAAAAATCTGGCGGCCGGCTATTCCGACTAGCCAAGGCTGGCCACATTCCTTTGAGCCCGAAATGACAAAAATGCCCTTAAATAAGGATTAATCAAATTACTTAGGGGGTAAGCAAATCAATCATGGCCATTCATTTAGAGTTGATCATGTCCATCCATAATGCCATGTCACCAATCTTTAGTCCTTAAGGAGTATTCTTAATCATTAAGGATGCATTCTAGGCCATTGAATCAATCTAAGGGCTAGGATTCAAAGTTGAGGGGGAGTATATAGGTTTTTTTTCCCTCCAAAATTGAAAAGAGATCTCATATTTTCATATTTGAATTCTCTCTCCTCTCTTCCCTCTCTCTCTCTAGCTCACGCTTCTCTCTCCCTCTTGATCTCTCTCTCGGCCGCTAGCCTTTCCACCTCCCGCTAGCCTTTTTTCGACGAGCCGCTGCCTCACTGCCGTCCTTCACGGTGGCACAAGGCTGGTCGCAAGACCAGCTGTCCTTGCTGGTGGCCGAAACTACTCTGTCCGGTGTGATTTCCTCCACGGCAACATCATCGGCATAGTAGCCGATGATTGAATCAGCCAGTTCAAACGGCTGAATCAGCTAGCCGGTAGTCCCTCCGGCGATCCCAAACCTCCAGCAGCCTTCCTTGGTGTCTTCACGTGGCTGTGGTGGCCAGCTTCTCGCTGAACAGCCACCGGATCACTTCTTTCTACTTGATTTTTCGTTATTAGTTCATTAGCACGAAATCGAGTTGGTTCTCACTATAGCTTGTGTACTCGATTCTCATAGGTTTGTCAAGCTTTCCAAGACTTCTCCGTGCTGCTCTTGATCTGAATACGGGGACCGGATCGCTCGATTGCGCGCCGAAGCATCATTAAACAAGGTAAGAACACTTGAATGTTGTTCTGTAAATTCGTGTACAGAGAAACCTGCATGTTTGAGATGCTGATTTTGGCTCGTTAATGTGAAAATTTTGCAAAGTGATAAAATAGAGAGTCGTAAAACACGTCTCAAGCTTCGATTTGATATATTGCATGCCTCAGTCAGACTTAGTTTGCTAGGTCAAAACTCTTTCGCAAGTTAGGATCAGAATCTGGAATGTGATGTTCAAGTCTGTTATGATGATTTCCTAATTGACGTTGTGATGTTCTATGATTTTTCTGATTTTCTACGGTCATTGTTTGAAGAAAATTTCTTCATGAAAGTCGTAGAACACATCTTAATCCATTCATCATAAAATTTTCATAAAATTCAAAGCATGTTAGGATTGTACGATCTGCAGCGCCATATATGCATAGATCTGGTGACAAACTAGTTTCAGACTGACCTTCATGTGTTCTTCGATTTTTATAATTATATGTGTTGAAAATATGAAAACGTTTTCTTCACAAAAGTTCACACTGAGATCGATATCTTTCCAATGATACTAATTTCATCAAAATATAAATTCATTTGGATTCTCAAAATGAAATTTTATTATCTAATCAGTATCTGTGTTCAGATCTGATTTTTATTCTTTGGGAATCCAAAAGATGTTTCTCCAAATTTGATAAAGTTAGAGTCTTCCTTTGCAAAAACTCAAAACTACAAAGTTTTTCTTTGGGGTCTCATTATGTTGAATTAAAATTTTGAGGGCCTAATAGTAATTTTTAGAGGGTCAATTTGCTAAAAATTTCATATAAGGCCTTCTCGGGTTAAAATTCGATTTGCAGTTGAGTCCTTTGTTAAAACCGAATTTTATAAAAATTTGGAGGACTTTTTATCAAAAACTCAAAACATGAAAGTTGTCACACAGAGAGAGTCCTACCTGTATAAAACGTTTCACATGGTTTTGATAGGGTTTGTTATTTTTCCCACCATTATTTTGAAATCCCTAACAGAACCAGGTCTAGTCTGTCACCGAGAGTGAAATTATCTGCTTCGTGAAAATCGGTGGGGATTTAGAAAAGATGGTTTTCGTAACTTTTGATCCTCATGACATAAGCTTTCTAATGACACCTGAATCACTTCATTTGGACATCATTAGGTTAGTTAACCACATCTGAACAGAAGTGATCCGAATTAGATAATAATTGAATAAGTGGTCTTCTTATGAAGCCCACTTCTCATTGCTTTATTGATTGATAAATAAGGCCCATGGGCTTGAATGCATGTTTTACTTATTGCTATGCATGTATTTGTTAGATGGATGTTAGGCTCGTTGCATGTTCGGCGGGTAGCCCATTATGGTTATTTAGAACCCGACTTTAGAGGTTAATTGTTATGAGTTGCCGTTTTGTGAACGCAAATGGTAGCCCAATATCGTTAACCATTAATCAAATAATGTTAAATGATTATGTGGGTGGTGAATCGAAATGCATGAAAAGCAAAGGCCGATCCCGAGGCACGTGCTTGATTAGTGAATTGTTTGCACCATTTATTTTCTTTGGTTATTCCTTTGTATATTGTTTGTCGTGAATGTATGTTGTGAATGTAAACGCCGACACCCGAGAGGCGGCCCATGGAGGGGATAGTCCAAAATTGTAAAAGACCAAGATGATAGACCGATGTTCAATTCGGTCTCAATTTATATTCACTTGACGGTGACGATAGACCAATGTTTGATCCGGTTTCAATTTGTATTCAATTCATTCGTCCCCGATCATGTCTCGGGTTTTCAATTTATATTGTAATAAACACTCGACGAGTTACGGGTTTTACTTTCTCACACTTAGAATTAGCTCGTTCTTTTAATACTTTGGTTGTTTACTTTACGCAATTTTTTTACAATTGTTTGTTTCTTTCTTTTCTAGACTAAGATAGGATTAGTTTAGAATCTTAAATAAAAACACAAAAACAATATGCACGATCACTTAGTGGACTAAGGTTTTGACATGAAAATGGTAAAAAATAAATGCATGACGACTTAGATAACAACCATGATAAGTTTAGCGGTATGGAAAGGGCGTTAATAGAAATATTAACGTAAGCTAGTCCCCAAACTCATAATCTCTAGTTTTCGTAGAAACCGAAACGAAACTCTCGCGTTTCGATTGGGTATTCTAGCCAACCCCCGACCTTGGCTAGTGGCGACTCCTAAAAAAGATAAAATCGATCTGCTGTCACGCGAGGTATGGATTGAGGGAAAATCCACGTTTATGATCAATAGACCATATGGATGACCAAAAGATTGATGCTTCGATAAGCCATCTTTTATGATGTGCCATATGAACCGTTTTATGAGAACTTACCTGTAAACCTGTCTTATCGAGTTCGACCCTCGAGAGGTAGGTCGCGACAACGTTAACGATCCCAAATTGAGACCATTAACACCCTTTCGGTACCTAAGAACGATATGGCATGTCTAACGTGTCACACGGATCCCTAAGATCAAATCACTAATCTAATCATGAACAAAAAAATTAAACACCCAAGAATTAAATATGCAATCAATAGCAAATCAATCATAGCAACCCTAATTTGGCCACTAGAAATGAAGATCAAGTAAAATACTCAAACCCTAATGAAGCCCTATAGGCTTATTTATTTAATGGTGCATTTTAGGGTTTTAGGGTTTTTTAGGAGTTTTCTAGAAATGCCACTTGGGCACTTTAAAAAATTCAAATTACACTTGCTAGGATTGGCCACAATGATTTTGGGTCATTCTAAGAATTTTTGGAACTTTGGATTTTTTTTTTGGAAAATGTTCAATCCTAATTTCATTAATCGAGAAACTAAATTTTTTATTTTTCTACAAAATTTTTGGATATTCTGAAATCTGAAAAGTTTTCTGGATTTTCTAGCTTTCTAATTTTTTATGATTTTTTTCTGAGAATTTTGTTTTGAATTTTTATGAATTTTGCAAAAAAATTCGATTTTTTTTAAATTTTTCTGATTTCTTAAAATTTTGAAATTTTTCTGAAATTTTCGAAAATTATAATTTTCTAAAAAAATCTAATTTTTTATGATTTTTTTTTTATTTCCCTAATTTTTTTTTATTTTTTTTTTATTTTTTCATTGATTTTTTAATTCCCGCCGAAGAGAGTGAACCGAACTGGACCGGTTCAGACCAGTTCGGTCGAGACTGAATCGGCCGACACCAGTGCCGACGCCGATCACCTCCTCCAATGAGCGCAACGCCAAAACGGTGTCGTTTGGGTGATTTTCTTTTCGGCATTCTGCCGAACACCTTGTGGCGCCATTTTGGAGTTTTGATTATCAAGGCCGCGACTTCGGAGATTTCTCCAGCGACCTTCCGTTGGTGTTCCAGAGCCGATCTTTGGTTCTATGCAAACCTCATACTACCAGCTTTCAACCTAGCCTAGTCAGAACGCCGCCGAACCTCCGCCGGCCGGGGAAAACCGAGCCTAAAAACCTAACCTAAACTGAAACTATCATTAGCTAAGATCAACATTTTCAGAACTTCAGCCATCAATCTACATCGCCCTAGCCGTCTAACACGAGCCTAAAGAATAGAAAATCAACAAACAAAGTTAAGAGAAACTAACTTGAACGGCCTAGGTCCACAGGATGCTCCGGCGAGAACCAGTGAGGTTTAACAAGAGCGAACGAGAGGGTTTTAATGCGGTTTTTATGGCCAAAATGAAATCAAGGAACATAAAGCATGATCAAAAATGAGTTTTGAACATTCACAAGTCCAAAATCGGAAGGAAAATCGAATGAACATTGAAACTCAAGTTCTGGAATTTTTGGAAAAATAAGGCAATGAGCAATCTTTACCTTACTTGTTTGATGATCAAACACCTTTTTCGAGCTGATCCGCGGCTGTAGAGGTGTTCTTCGACACTTCTTCTCCGATCTGGTGGTCTCGAAATCGCTGGGAAGCCTTCGTGTCGATTGAACGAGCTTCAGTTTCAGGCCTTCGCGAACTGGTTTTGCGCCGGACGTCCAAGAAGGAGATCCTCTCAAAATGTCGATTTGCCGATGCCGATCAATCGATCGGCGACAATCGCTCGACCTGGGGATCTCTACTTCTCCTTCTCTCTCTAGGACTTGCTCTGATTCGTACCCTTTCTCTCTCTACTCTCTCTGGAATTTTCTCGAGCATGTTGTGTTCGTATGATCATGTTCTTCTCCTCTTTTCTTCGTCAAATTTTCCTGCCCAAAAGTGCTTATCACTAACTCGATTCAGTTGGGGATGATTATCCGTCGCCAGCTTATGATTATACAGCTGGAAAACTCGATTAACACGTGCCGTATTAGCTGGAATAAGTCGGCAAAGTCCCGGGTTTGACATGATTTTTTCTAGGTTATATCACGTGTTGGGTGAGTCAAGCGAAGAAGATGCACTGTTCGGGTCGGGTCGAGTCGACCCGCCCAACCCGGCAGTTCCGGTTTTACCTAAGATTGCAAATTAAGTTCGATTTTGATCGAATTTTCGAAATCTGAACCCAAAATTGATTTCCTCATAACATTTTGAACCTAAACATGTGTTTTTTCCCAATTTTTGACATAACCATGTCCAAATTTTCCAAATTTCATATCCGGGTTATTCGGATTTTGCTTAATTCGATATCCTAAAGACCTGATTAGGCAAAACCAATGCTAAAATTGAATTACTCAGGTCTGATTAACCCTAGAATGATGGTCTCATGTTTCAACAATTTCGAATTGGACATGATTTGCAATTTTGGCTCAAAATCCTTAATTTTCAATTAATTTCCAGGGATTTTTGGATTGTTTGTAAAATGAGCAATTGGACTTACCATTATGAAATTCAAGGTCCCAGGATCATTTGTTGTGAAGACACAATGACCTAAAAATGACTAGAAATGATCTAATTGAATTTTTGGCTCAATATGGGTTTGATTTTGTCCAATTTTGGAAAAACACATACCCAATTGACATTTTTCAAAATTGATGTTGTATTAATGAAATTGAATTTGAAAGAAGACTAATGACTATTTTTATGGATTTTTTGGATTTCATTTGCTATTTTTCTTGATTTTCTTCTTTGTTTTGATTAAAAGAAATTAAGGAAAAATTGAGGAAAATCCTAAAAAAATTATTTTTGGTTTAGAACTAGGTTTCTAGTCTTGGCCAAGGTTCCTAATCCTATTTTTGAGATTTTTGAAAAATTTAAAAAATGAGCTAAAAATTAGGTGTTAACAGCTGTCCGTCTTTGAGATTGAGCTCGTTAGAGGTTGATCTCAAAGACAAGGTGACACGTGAACTCAAATTGACTCAACTAAAATGACAAATGATAATTTCACAACAGCTGATTCAGGAATCTTGCTTTGAAATCCAATATCTAATCCAAAGGTTTTCTTTTGAACATGCTTGAAAAGTTCCTGATGATTGTGGGAGAGAAACTTACATGTTTGAGAGCATTTCTTGGCCGATCACTTTCAAAGTATGAGTGAATGCTGTTGACGATTATGATGGATTGAGTTGAAACTTCATGAAACATGGAAACCTAGGATTCCTCATATAAGGATTTTTGAATAATTTTGCCTAATGACTCCTTGTCATATAGGACTTTGGGATTTGCCTAGTGGTTCCTCACCAGTAAGACTTGAAATTTGCCTAGTGGCTCCTCGCCAGCAGGACTTGGGATTGCCTAGTGACTCCTCATCAGTAGGACTTGAAATTGCCTAGTGGCTCCTCGCCAGTAGGACTTTGAAATTTACCTAGTGGTTCCTCACCAGTGGGACTTTGAAATTTGCCTAGTGGTTTTTTGCCGGTAAGACTTTTGTAATAGTTTTCTGAAGCTATAGTTTGCAATCATTTACGGAGGGTCAATTCTCTGAGGCTACAAATCTGCGATCACTCAGAGAACTATAACGTGGCCATGCTTTAGGCCCAAAAAGTCATCCAAAGTTACAGGTTGCGAACACTCGAAGGGTGATGGCTCCGAAGCTACAAACCTATTAACACTTGGCAAGACCATAAAAATCACCATGAAGAGGCCATTCTATGGGCCAAAAAGTCATCCAAAGCTACAGGTTGCGAACACTCGGAGGGTAATAACTCCGATGCTACAACCTGCAAACACTTGGCAAGACTATAACAATCACCATATTGAAAGCTGCAAAATCGCGATCACTCATGAGAATCATCACTCAGAGGCTACGAAGTGCAATTTGCTTTAGAATATCTATGAAAAGGCCATTCTATGGGCTAAAAAGTCATCCAAAGCTGCACGTTGCGAACACTTGGAGGGTGATAGCTCTGAAGCTATAATCTACGAACACTTGGCAAGACTATAAAAATCACCATATTCAAAGCTGCAAAATCGCGATCACTCATGAGAATCATCACTCAGAGGCTGCGAAGTGCAATTTGCTTTAGAATATCTATTTTGCCTAGTAGCTCCTTGCCAGTAGGTCTTTGGGTGAGGCCATGCTTTGGGCCAAAAAAGTTATCCAAGGCTATAGGTTGCGAACACTCGGAGGGTGATAGCTCCGAAGCTACAATCCTGCGATCACTTGAGAAAACTGTAAAAATCACCATATTCAAAGCTGCAAAATCGCGATCACTCATGAGAATCATCACTCAGAGGCTACGAAGTGCAATTTGCTTTGGCATACCTATTTTTTTAAAAATGTGATTTTTTAAGAATAATCCCACGAAACCTTTGCATGGTTTTTTAGCTAACTAAAAATTATTTTGAAACGTGATTTTTTAGATTACCACAAACTTTTTGAAAACTTGGTTTCTAGTTAACCAAAAACTTTTGAAACTTAGTTTTAAAAATAGCATTCTTCATGTCAATGCATTTTGACAATCAAATTTCCTTTTAAAGGAAGTATTGTTGCCCCCATTTTGGCAACTGTGCTTATATTTATGGATGGTGAGATGATTTTTTTCTGGAGAGAGTTGCTCTAGCACATTTTTAATGAAGTTTGGTCGCGAAAAAATGGTGTCCATGACCTGGTAGGTTCTAATTGATTGCCCATTGAAGTGAGATGCCCTATCCTTTTAATAACTCGAAATCTTTCGAGAAATGTTTTGAACGATCATTTAGAAGACCTTCGTTAGAAAGGATTTGTCTCGATCCATGAATTTGGTCTTTTCTTCACCGGTTGGAATGGGTATCATCTTAGAACCCTCAATTCATCTCTCTTAACTAATCCTTAGGTGTTCAGAGATGTTCACAATGTATACTATCCGAATGATCCGATAAGGTCTTTCAAAGGACTGTAATGTCGGCTTAGTTAATGGTTATTCAAAGGATATACATTCTGTAGCCAAGAAAAGATCTTATCATCTTTTCAAAAAGTTGATAAGATCTAGAAATTAAGGATTACCGTGCGCATATGATCATACGATCATAGGCATTCGGACCAAGCCTATCGCGCCGTGCTTTTTTTGGGATTTTTGGGATTTGCACGCTAAAGAGGTATTTCGGTGTAAGGGTCTCTCCCATACCATACCTCACGTGACAGCGGATGGTAATTTCCTAATTGATCTAAATTTAAACCTGGAGCCACCACTAGTCATGTATGGTAGGTTGACTAGAAACCTAATCGAGATACGGGAGAAATATCACGATCCTACGAACTAGAGATTCTGGATAAGGGACTTGGTTATGCTAATGATCCCGAATTGAGATCTCTAACGCCATTTCGGTACCCAAGAACGATATGGCTTGTCTAACGTGTCACACGGATCCCTAAGATCAATTCACTAATCTAATCATAAACAAACAATTAAGCACCTAAGAATTAAATGCGTAATCAATGGCAAATTAATCATAGCAACACTAATTTGGCCGCTAAAAATGAAAATCAAGCAAAACACCCAAACCCTAATGAAGCCCTAGAGGCTTGTTCATTTAATGGTGTATTTTAGGGTTTTAGGGTTTTTTTTTTGGGCTTTCTAGAAATACCACTTGGGCATTTCCAAAAATTCAAATTCCACTTCCTAAGGTTGGCCACCATGATTTTGTGCCATTCTGTGAATTTTTGGAATTTTCGATTTTTTTTTGGAAAATTTTTTTATTCTAATTTCATTAACCAAGAACTGAATTTTTCCATTTTCTACAGAATTGTTGAATTTTCTGAAATTTGAAAATTTTTTGTTTGATTTTCTGATTTCTCCACTTTTTTATGAATTTTCTGATTTTTCTGAATTTTTATGGATTTTCTGAATTTTTGAAATTTTTTATGGATTTTCTTATTTTTCCATTTTTTTATGAATTTTCTGATTTTTTGGAATTTTTATGGATTTTCTGAATTTTTGAAATTTTTTATGGATTTTCTGCTTTTTCAAAATTTTTAATGAATTTTCTATTTTTTTATTCTTTTTTTATTTTTTGATTTTTTTATTTGAAAATTTTTATTTCCCATTGGGGAATTGAACCGGACTAGACCAGTTCAGACTGGTTCGACCGAGACCGAATCGGTCGGCACCGGCACCGGAGTCGATCACCTCCTCTGGCGAGCATGACGCCAAAAACGGCCCCGTGATACCATTTTTTCTTCGGCATTACACCAAACACCTTGCATGCACAAGTCTGGATTTTTTGTTATCAAGGTCGCGACTTCGGATCAAAATCCGACGACCTTCCGGTGGTATTCCGGAGCTGATTTTTAATTCTGTGCAAACCTCATGTTACCAACTATTGATTTAGCCTAATCGACATGCCGCCAGACCTCTGCGGGTCGGCGAAAATCGAGCTCAAAAACGCTAACCTAAACTAAAACTATCATTAGTTAAGATCAACATTTTCAGAACTTAAACCGTCAATCTACATTGCCCTAGCCGTCTAACACGAGCCTAAAGATTAGAAAATCAACAAACAAAGTTCAGAGAAACTAACTTGAACAGCCTAAGGCCACGGGATGCTCCGGCGAGAACCTTCAAGTTCCGGCGAGGTTTAACAATAGTGACCGAGAGGGTTTTCAAGCGATTTTTATGGCCAAAATGAAATCAAGGAACATAAAGCATGATTAGAAACGAGTTTTGAACATTCACAAGTCCAAAATCGAAAGGAAAATCGCATGAACATCGAAACTCAAGTTCTGGAATTTTTGGAAAAATAAGGCGATGAGCGGTCTTTACCTTACTTGTTTGATGATCAAATGCCTTCTCCGAGCTGATCCGCGGCCGTAGAGGTGTTCTCCGACACTTCTTCTCCGATTTGGTGGTCTCGAAATTCGCCGGGAAGCCTTCGTGTCGATTGGACGAGCCTCGGTTTCAGGCCTTCGCGAACTGGTTTTGCGCCGGACATCCGAGAAGGAGATCCTCCCGAAATGTCGATTTGCCGGTGCCGATCAATTGACCGGCGACAATCGCTCGACCTGGGGATCTCTACTTCTCCTTTTCTCTCTAAGACTTGCTCTAATTCGCACCTTTTCTCTCTCTAATCTCTCTTCGTCATTTCGTCGAGCGGGTTGTGTGCCTTCGATAAAGTTTTCTTCCTCTTTTTTTCATCAAATTTTCCCGCCCAAAAGTGGTTATCACTGACTTGATTCGGTTGGGGATGATTATCTGATTCCAGCTCATGATTACCCAGCTGGAATAATCGATTAACACGTGCTGTATTAGCTGGAATACGTCGGAAAAGTGATGGGTTTGGTTTGATTTTTTTTTTTCTGGGTTTATTGATGGTTGGGTCAACCAGGTGAAGAAGATGCACTGTTCGGGTTGGGTCGGGTTGACTGGCCCGACCCGGCAATTCCGATTTTGTATAAATTCGCAAATTAAGTCCGATTTCGACTGAATCTTCGAAATTCAACCTCAAAATTGAATTGACCATCACGTTTTGAACCTAGACATGTGTTTTTCCCCAATTTTTTATATAACCATGTCCAAAATTTTTCCAAATTTCATATCCGGGTTATTTTGATTTTGTTTGATTCGATGTCCTAATGACCAAATTAGGCAAAACTGATGCCAAAATTGAATTACCCAGGTCTAATTTACCCTATAAATGATGGTCTCATGTTTCGAAAATTTCGAATTGGACATGATTTGCAATTTTAGCTCAAAATTCCGAATTTTCAATTATTTTTCGGGGATTTTTTATTTGTTGGCAAATTATGCAATTGGATCGACCATTATGAAATTCAAGGTTGCAAGATCACTTGTTGTGAAGACACAATGACCTAAAAATGACTAGAAATGATCTAATTGAATTTTTGGCTCAATTTGGGTTTGATTTTATCCAATTTTGGAAAAACACATACCCAATTGAAATTTTTCAAAATTGATGATGTATTAATGAAATTGAATATGAAAGAAGACTAATGACTATTTTTATGGAATTTGTGGATTCCATTTGCTATTTTTCTTGATTTTCTTCTTTGTTTTGATTAAAAGAAATTAAGGAAAATTCTAAAAAATTATTTTTGGTTTAGAACTCAATTTCTAGCCTTGGCCAAGATTTCTAATCCTATTTTTGAGATTTTTGAAAATTTTAAAAAATGAGCTAAAAATTAGGTGTCAACAGCTGCCCGTCTTTGAGATTGAGCTCATTAGAGGTTGATCTCAAAGACAATGTGACACCTGAACTCAAATTGACTCAACTAAAATGACAAATGATAGTTTCACAACAGCTGATTCAGGAATCTTGCTTTGAAATCCAAGATCTAATCCAAAGGTTTTCTTTTGAATATGTTGAAAAAGTTCTTGATGATCGAGCGAGAGAAACTTACCTATTTGAGAGCACCTCTTGGCTGATCACTTTCAAAGTGTGAGTGAATGATGTTGACGATTATGACGCATTGAGTTGAAACTTCATGAAACATGGGTACCTAGGATTCCTCATCCAAGGATTTTGAATGATTTTGCCTAATCACTCTTCGTTAAATAGGACTTTGGGATTTGCCTAGTAGTTCCTCACCAGTAGGGCTTTGGCATTTGCCTAATCACTCTTCGTCAAATGGCCCCTTGCCAATAGGACTTTTGTAATAGTTTTCTAAAGCTACGGTTTGCGATCACTTACGGAGGGTCAATTCTCCGAGGCTACAAATTCGCGATCACTCAGAAGAACTATAGTGAGGCCATGCTTTAGGCCCAAAATGTCATCCAATGCTACAAGTTGTAAACACTCGGAGCATCTCCTTGTCGGGCAGTCTTTAATTTAGCCTCATATTCATTTTCTTCATCAGGCCTTATTATTTGTCCTTCTATAAGGACCACATTTATCACATTGTGCTTAGGAAGAGGGTTCTGATGCACATTTGGTTCTGGCTCTTAAAAACTTAAAATCTTCTTGTTGATGAGATGTTGAACTTTGTATTTCAGGATTGGACAATTATCTACATCGTGTCCTCTTTCTCCCATGTGATATGTGCAAGTTTTTGATTCATCATACCAGGGGAACCTTGTAGGATTATCTCTTGGCACTTCTTTGGTCACCAAATGCCTTTCCAACAGCATCGATAGTAATTTCGATAGGGGCCATGGCAACGGAGTGAATTGCCTTACGGGTCTTTTCTTCAGCTCAAACTGTTTTGGATTTCTCCAAGGGACGTTAGACTGTTTTGGTAATGAAGCCTGATTAAAATTGGGGCTAGATACCATAGCCACGCCACGTACAGGTTCTTTATCGTTTCTTCTAGGTTAAGGTGTCCGTGCTGTCACTTCTTGAGATTTCTTTTCCTTCAATGTCCATTCGATTCTTTCACCGACCTTCACCAACATGGTGAATGTTTGGCAGCCCGATATATGCAGCTTGTCGTAATACTCAGTTGGTAACAACTTTAAGAAGAGTTCAATAAGCTCATATTCACTGATAGCCGGTTTAACTTGTAAGGCTACAGCTTTCCATCTTTGAACGTAGGCTCTGAATCCTTCGCTTTTTCGTTTCTCGGTTCTAATTATGTCCTCCTGGGCTGGAAGTACTTCGACATTGAATTTGTATTGGTGAAGGAATTCTCCCACCAAATAGTCCCATTCGGTAAAATCTTCTATGTCGAGAGCAGCATACCACGCCAGGGCTGCTCCCTTCAAACTATCTTGAAAAGTACTGATAAGGAGGGGAGTGTTATATGAATATCTTGCCATCTTACGAAGATAATATTTCAAATGGCTTTTAGGACAGCCAGTTCCATCATATTTATTCACGAATTCCGTTTCTTTATAGTTTTCTAGAACCACCACCTTTGCGTAAGGCGAGAATTTATCGAACCTTTGAAGCTCATATCCTTGGCTTACAAGGAATTCTTCGATAAGGAGGGGAGTGTTATATGAATATCTTGCCATCTTACGAAGATAATATTTCAAATGGCTTTTAGGACAGCCAGTTCCATCATATTTATTCACGAATTCCGTTTCTTTATAGTTTTCTAAAACCACCACCTTTGCGTAAGGCGAGAATTTATCGAACCTTTGAAGCTCATATCCTTGGCTTACAAGGAATTCTTCAATTTTGGCCAATCGTTTGGCCTCCTCTTCATCTTTGGATGTCTTTTTAACCCGAATGTTTTCTTCCAGATCTACTATTTCAGGTGTAGCTTTTGGAGGATTCTCCTGAACTGGTTCTTTACTTCTCATTAGCTCTTCAACAGGTATTTCAGCGGTATTTGTAGCTCCTAGAATTGAAACTGTAGGATAAGATCCCTTCGCAGCTATAATGAAGGCCTTCATTTCTGCCATCATGATAGCCATTTGCGTCATCTGGTTCTCCACTTCAGCTAATCGAGTGCAAGTTTCTTCCTCGGCCATTTTAATTTGTAAACGGGATTGGGGTCTCTTGCCTTCCGTTGCTAGAAACCCTGTCTTCATGAAAACCATTAGGATATTAGAATTGGTGAAATGAATATGAAAACCTACATTCTTTTAATTGTATGGTTTCTTGTGATTAACAAGGATAAGAACTTTTACACAAGCCTTAGCCTTGCATAAAGCTTCTCATCAATGTTTTTTTCAAGGAATCATACCATTCAAAGAATTGTAATCCATGGTGATCCTTCTTTTGAATCATGTCTTTAAATTTATCCAAACGGATTTTGAAAAAAGAGTATTTCATATAAAATCCGATATTGCTTTACAAAATGATTTTAAACTTGAATGGGAATTCTAAATCATCCCAGTCTAGTTTTCCCATCGAGCCTAATTATGCAAAAAAGTTCATTATTAATCACCATGGATTATACATTAATCTTAAATGCCCATATTTTAATTATATGTCCTTTTATGGAAAAAATGGAGGTAAAGTACTTTTGCATACTTATGATGTAATACAAATGCCACTTCTAGTCCATTTATGCCTTAAAAGAGCATATACTTGAAAATGTGAATGAAACCAATGTTTAATGCAAATGCCTTTTGTCATGCTCCATTTTGACCATAAAATCCTATCCTATAGTTTACAACTTTGAATACATCAAAAATAGACTTTGGCAAATGGGATTGTATGTGTCACATCTTGAGCATTCAATCTACTTGAATTACATTGAAAATCACCATGGACCTATGCATTCCATCTAGAAATGAAAAATATGACCAAAGGGAGCATGTCACCCTATTCATTCATTATAGTATAAAAAGGCATTTTGATCAAACATTGATTGTTATTTTGGCATTTTTTTTTAAACAAAATTGTGTCAATTAACTTTACATAATTGAAAAGATGAGAGAAGTGGAACGACACTTACTTACCAACACATTTTTGCTTGGTTTTAGGTATACCAATCACAAAGACAAGCATGTGCAACAAGTGAGGTTTTGACACCTAAAAGGGTAGGATATACTAAATGCTCAAGGTCACCACCTTAATGGACAAGGGATTCCATTTCAATAGGTAATCGGCTTAAAGTAATAGAATATTATTCCATCTCGGTGATCGATATTGTATTTGAACGATCCCATGAGCAATCGGCTCATAGTTTTGCCTAAACACATACCTCCCAAGGGTGATCCTAAATATAGCCGGGGTTGGGCCACGGGTGGTGTGTGTGAAAAGTGTAGTGTTAAAGCAATTTAAAGGCGTGCACAACAATTTATAACCAAACATCACTTCTAAAATTTGGTGGAATCACATTCAATCCCAATATCATCCTTCAAAACAAAGGTAAGCACAGACTACACCCCTTATACCTCCTACCTGTATCACTATTTAACACGTCATTAGTGGAATGTACCTGGGATCCTTGCAAGTATAAACACATGCATATCGTTCTATTTTAGGCCTAAGTCCACTTAGAAACCCAAGGTTCCCCAGCGGAGTTGCCAAGCCTATCGCGCCATGCTCTTTGCATGCTAGAATGGAGGTATTTTTCTACACGGGTCTCTCCCAGACCATACCTCACGTGATAGCGGGGTATATTTGATCTAAATTTGAACTTGGAGTCGCCACTAGTCATTTACGGTAGGTTGAATAGAAACCTAATCAAGGTACGGGAGAAATACCACGATCCTACGAATTAGAGATTCTGAATAAGGGACCTGGTTACGTTAACAATCCCAAATTGAGACCATTAACGCCCTTTCAGTACCTAAGAACGATATGGCATGTCTAACGTGTCACACGGATCCCTAAGATCAATCCACTAATCTAATCATGGACAGTCAATTAGGAACCCAAAAATTAAATGCACAATCAATAGCAAATCAATCGTAACAACCCTAATTTGGCCACTAGAAATGAAGATAAAGTAAAACACCCAAACCCTAATGAAGCCCTAGAGGCTTATTCATTTAATGGTGCATTTTAGGATTTTAGGGATTTTTTAGAAATGCCACTTGGGCACTTTCAAAAATTCAAATTACACTTTCTGGGATTGGCCACAATGATTTTGGATCATTCTGAGAATTTTTGGAATTTTCGATTTTTTTTGGAAAATGTTCAATCCTAATTTCATTAACCGAGAAACTAAATTTTTATTTTGCTGTAAAATTTTTGGATTTTCTGAAATTTAAATTTTTCTGGATTTTCTAGTTTTCTAATTTTTTATGATTTTTTTGAGAATATTTTTTTGAATTTTTATGAATTTTCTAAAAAATTTTGAATTTTTTTAAATTTTTCTGATTTTCTTAAAATTTTGAAATTTTTCTGAAATTTTTGAAAATTCTAATTTTCTAAAAAAATCTAATTTTTTTAATGATTCTTTTAATTTCCCTAATTGTTTTTGCTTTTTTTGATTTTTTTTGATTTTTTTGATTTTCCTAATTTGAATTTTTAATTTCCGCCAAAGAGAGTGAACCGAACCGGAACCGGTCGGCACCAGTGCCAACGCCGATCACCTCCTCCGATGAGCCCGGTGCCAAAATGGCGCCGTTTGGGCGATTTTCTCTTCGGCATTCTACCGAACACCTTGTGGGAGCTTTCTCCGGCATGACTTCGAAGCTTTCTCCGACGACCTTCCGGTGGTGTTCTGGAGCCGATCTTTGGTTCTGTGCAAACCTCATACTACTAGTTTTCAACCTAGCCTAGTTGGAACGCCGCCGAACCTCCGCCGGCCGGCGAAAATCGAGCCTAGAAACCTAACTTAAACTGAAACTATCATTAGCTAAGATCAACATTTTTAGAACTTAAACCATCAATCTACATCGCCCTAGTCGTCTAACACGAGCCTAAAGATTAGAAAATCAACAAATAAAGTTCAGAGAAACTAACTTGAACGGCCTAGGGCCATGGGATGCTCCGGCGAGGTTTAACAAGAGTGAACGAGAGGGCTTTCATGCGGTTTTTATGGCCAAAATGAAATCAAAGAACATAAAGCATGATCAGAAACGAGTTTTGAACGGTCACAAGTCCAAAATCGTAAGGAAAATCGCATGAACATCAAAACTCAGGTTCTGGAATTTTTGGAAAAATAAGGCAATGAGCAATCTTTACCTTACTTGTTTGATGATCAAACGCTGTAGAGGTGTTCTTCGACACTTCTTCTCCGATCTGGTGGTCTCGGAATCGCCGAGAAGCCTTCGTGTGGATCGGACGAGCCTCGGTTTCAGGCTTTCGCAAACTGGTTTTGCGCCGGACGTCCGAGAAGGAGATCCTCCCGAAATGTCGATTTGCCAGCACTGATCAATCGACCAGCGACAATCGCTCGACCTAGGGATCTCTACTTCTCCTTCTCTCCCTAGGACTTGCTCTGATTCGCACCCTTTCTCTCTCTACTCTCTCTCTGGAATTTTCTCGAGCATGTTGTGTCCGTATGATCATGTTCTTCTCCTCTTTTCTTCGTCAAATTTTCGTGCCCAAAAGTGGTTATCACTAACTCGATTCAGTTGGGGATGATTATCTATTGCCAGCTTATGATTATACATCTGGAAAACTCGATTAACATGTGCCGTATTAGCTGGAATAAGTCGGCAAAGTCCCAAGTTTGATATGATTTTTTCTAGGTTTTATCACGTGTTGGGTGAGTCGGGCGAAGAAGATGCACTGTTCGGGTGGGGTCGGGTCGACCCGCCCAACCCGGCAGTTCCGGTTTTTCCTAAGATTGCAAATTAAGTTCGATTTTGATCGAATTTTCGAAATCCGAACCCAAAATTGATTTCCTCATAACATTTTGAACCTAAACATGTGTTTCTCCCCAATTTTTGACATAACCATGTCCAAAATTTTCCAAATTTCATATCCGGGTTATTCGGATTTTGCTTAATTCGATATCCTAATGACCTGATTAGGCAAAACCGATGCTAAAATTGAATTACCCAGGTCTGATTAACCGTAGAAATGATAGTCTCATGTTTCAACAATTTGAATTGGACATGATTTGCAATTTTGGCTCAAAATCCTTAATTTTCAATTAATTTCCGGGGATTTTTGGATTGTTTGTAAAATGCGCAATTGGACTGACCATTATGAAATTCAAGGTCCCAGGCTCATTTGTTGTGAAGACACAATGATCTAAAAATGACTAGAAATGATCTAATTGAATTTTTGGCTCAATATGGGTTTGATTTTGTCCAATTTTGGAAAAACACATACCCAATTGACATTTTTCAAAATTGATGCTGTATTAATGAAATTGAATTTGAAAGAAGACTAATGACTATTTTTATGGAATTTTTGGATTCCATTTGCTATTTTTCCTGATTTTATTCTTTGTTTTGATTAAAAGAAATTAAGGAGAAATTGAGGAAAATTCTCAAAAAAATTATCTCTGGTTTAGAACTAAGTTTCGAGGCTTGGCCAAGGTTCCTAATCCTATTTTTTGAGATTTTTGAAAAATTTGAAAAATGAGCTAAAAATTAGGTATCAATAATTAGGGTTTGGATGTTTTGGTTGGATTTCATTTTTAGAGACAAATTGTGATTGTTTGGTTTGATTGACCTTGATTGCACATTTAATTCTTGATTGATCTCCCCGCTATTAAAATGGATAGGATTAGTGGGTAAGCCTCAAAAACTTGTGTGGCATATTAAATATCGTATCGTTCTTAGGTACCGAAAGGGCATTAGGGATCTCAATTTGGGATCATTAACGTAACCAAGTCTCCGTACTCAGAATCTTTTGTTCTTAGAATCGTGGTATTTCTCCCATACCCCGATTAGGTTTCTAGTTAACCTATCAGTAATGACTAGTGGCAACTCCAAAATCGAAAACTTAGACTAAATAGGAAATTACCATCCGCTGTCACGTGAGGAATGGTCTGGAAGAGACCCTTACACAGAAATACCTCCTTAGCACGCAACCCCCGAAAGTTCAAAAAAGCGCGGCACGATAAGCTTGGCGACTTCGCTAGGGAGTTATCTTTTCTAAGTAGACTTAGGCCTAAATAGAACGATATGCTTGTGTTTTGTGCTTGCAAGGATCCCAGGTACGTCCCGCTAATAATTATGTTAAATGGTTTTGTAGACGTGAGGTATAAGGGGTGTAGTCTTTGCTAATCTTTGTTTTGCAGGATGGTGTTAGGAATGAATGTGAAATGGTTATTTCAGAAGTGTTGTTTGATTATTAATTGCTATGCGTGCCTTTAAATAGCTTTAGCATTATGCCATTAGCACACACCACCCGTGGCCCAACCCCGGCTACATTTAGGGCTACCCTTAGGAGGTATGTATTTAGGCGAAACTGTGAGCCGATTGCTCATGGGATCGTTTAAATGGAATACCGATCACCAAGATGGAATAATATTCCTTCACTTTAGGCCGATTGCCTATTGAGATGGAATCCCTTATCCATTAAGGTGGTGACCTTGAGCCTTTAGAATACCTTATCCTTTTAGGCGTCAAAACCTCACTAGTTGCATTCGCTTATCTTTGTGGTTGGTATACCTAAAACAAAACCAAAACATTCTGGTAAGCAAGTATCGTTCCATTTCCTTTTTTTACAATTACGCAAGTTAGTAGGCACGTTTTCAAAAAATGCCTAAATGAAAATCAATGATTGGTCTAAATGCCCTTTCATATTAGAATGAATGATTAGGGTGTCGTACTCCATTATGACCATTCTTTCATTTTTTTAGATGAAATGTATAGGTCCATGGCAGATTTTCAATTTAATTCAAGTGTTTTTCCATTCATTTCGATGTATTCGAAGTTGTAAACCATATGATGTGGACATCAAACCCTATCAAGGAGGAGGTGCTAGGGACCTATTGTTCTATCCGCTAGGCCTGATCACTCAAGTGAGAGCGAAGAAATTCAAATAAGCTGTCGGCATCATGGTTCAAGATATTTGGAATGGAGACAATCTGGATTGGAGACTTGAAGATTCTGAAGCTCCTTGGCGCAATATGATTACTCTTGGTCCAGCAAACTCCGAAGAAGCTTAGAATTGACGAACTCCGAATTGGCTCAAATTTGGATGGACGCTTGGAAACGGGCTACTGATCAATAAAATGACGTTTTTTTAGCGATTTAGAGTCGTTTAGATGAACTTTTAGGCATTTTTCCATTTCTGGACGAATTTTTAGTAATTAAGGTTATTTTTGTAATTTTAATCCTAGTAGGGTTAGGATTATGGTTAGCACCCTATATAAGATTGCTTATAGATTTCTAAGAGGTGGAGGCAGAATTTTATATAGAGAAGTTTTTTTCTTAAGTTCTCTTTAAGACTAGATCTTATCAAGGCTCACTTGTGGCGATCGAATTCAATTTATCAAGCAAGATCGCGAATTCTCTTATTCGTGGCATTATAGCATGGATTAGTTAACACGGGTTCGTCAACAGGTCGCGTTCATACCGAGATTACCAATCACAAGTTCGATTAGGGGTCGAGGTCAGCAATTCGTAACTCACAAATCTTCATAGAATGATTATCTTCCGCACAGATTCGTATCATCTGGTATTAGAGCTGGTTCTACAAAGTTTAGTTATCCTACTTTTACTGCTTTTCATTCATCAATCTAGGGTTTATAGAATTAGGGTTTTGTTATTAATTGAATTAGGGTTCTCAATTTGTTCTTGCTGTGATTTCAATTTTGATCTAGGGTTTTCGGTCCTAGTTGTTTTTTTTATATTGTACTTGAGTTCGTTAGAAAAAAAAGGCAAAAAAAAATTTCGGCAAAAAAAAATTCAAGAGAACGACTCATTTTTTTATCATTGATAGTTGGACCGAATAGAAAAAAAAATTCAGTAGCAAAAATTGAATCTGAATCCGAATCTAGCGAAAATTTGCTGAATTGTTGAGTTGAGTAGTATGTTGTTGAATTTGATCTTACTTGGTGGTTTATCGATTGTTGTGAGGAGCCTATGAGACTGGATTCAAGTCTGAAAAAAAGAAATTGTTAGAAGGAAATAAGAGGTAAAAGGCAAGAGTGTGTGAGTTTAATTGAGGGAAGAAAAAGCCGAAATTGAGTTAAACACGAGAGGAGTGACAAACACTTTAATCAGAAAACCGTGAGGGAGTGACTAGTGAGACTTCTTCTATCTCTAATATTTTCTTGCAGGTTTAAAAAAAATGTCAGGCTTAGACCAGGGAAGTGTGAATCAAAGGGAGGATTGCACTCATCCAAGGGATGATGCGATTCTAGCAGGCATCTAGCAATTGAGTTTACAAATTGAAGCACTTAGCAATCGAGTTGTGAGATGTGAGACGAGACTTGAAGATGACCCAGAGCCACCACGAGGGAGGCCACAAAATCAGCGAGAGGAGCCTAGGGCACAACCTAGATGGCAGCGGCAATTTGATGATGCATATGTGTCCGATACAAAAGTTGATCGAGATGGTAGGTTTGAGAGGAGAAATGGACGCCGAGGATTTAGACATCGAAAAGATGATGAGCTTGGCGATATCAAGATGAAAATTTCATTTTTCCAAGGAAAGAATGATCCTGATGCGTATCTAGAATGGGAGAAACGAATGGAGATGGTATTTGATTGCCAACGATATTCGAAGCTCAAAAAGGTAAAAATTACATATGTTGAATTCACTGATTATACTATAATTTGGTGGGATCAACTCGTGACTAACAGGAGATGCAATGGTGAAAGACCAATAGAAACGTGAGATGAGATGAAAGCAGTGATGAGGAGGCGCTTTATACCTAGTCATTACCACAGAGACTTGTTCTATAAGCTGCAAAATCTCACACAAGGCAATAGGAGTGTGGAAGAATATCATAAAGAGATGGAGATTACTATGATCCATGCTAATGTAGTGGAAGCCCATGAGCCCACAATGGCATGATTTTTGTGTGATTTGAGCCGAGATATAGCAAAGGTGGTAGAGCTAGAGCACTATGTTGAATTGGAGGAATTAGTGGACAAAGCCATCAAAGTTGAGCGGCAATTGAAGTTGGATCGAAATTACAAGAGTGGTGGAGGTTCAAGCTCGAATTGGAAGTCTAATTGAAAGAGAGACGAGAAGCCGAATTGGAAGGGAAACAATAACAAGGCTGAAAGTTTGAAGGAGAAGGAGAAGAATGGCATAGTTGGCTTGAATCTGGCTTCAGGTAAAACTAAAAACCCTAACACTAAGACTCGTGATATTAAATGTTTCAAGTGTTTGGGCAGGGGTCATGTGGCAAATCAGTGCCTTAATAGGAGGGTGATGATCATGACCGGACATAATGATGTTGAATCAGAAAGTAAGAGAGAGGAAGAGGATGATGACATGCCACCATTGGAGGATTGTAGTGATATAGAGATGCCAGCAAAGGGTGAATTGATGGTGGTTAGGCGTTCTCTTAGTGTTCAAGTCAAAGAAGAGGAGCATCACCAGTAATGCAATAACTTGTTCCATATAAGATGCTTGGTGAATGGTAAGATTTGTAGCTTGATTATTGATGGAGCTAGTTGTACAAATGTAGCAAGTTGTACCATGATGGAGAAGTTGGGATTGAAGACTGCAAAGCATCCAAGACCATATAGATTGCAGTGGTTGAATGATAGTGGTGAAGTAAAAGTATCGAAGTAAGTCCGAGTTGCATTTGAGATAGGGCGATATAAGGATGAGGTGATGTGTGATGTTATACCTATGCAAGCAAGGCATCTTTTACTTGGTAGGGCATGGCAGTATGATCGAAAGATACATCATGACGGGTACACTAACCGATATTCATTGGTGATGAATCGGAAGACATACGCATTGGTGCCAATGACACCTACTGAGGTATATGAAGATCAATTGAATCTACAACGTGAGGCTGAGAAAGAGAGAGAAAAAGTGATAAAACTGAGGGCTTGCGTAGAAACTCTGAGACGCAAGTAAAATGAGAGGAAGATAAGAGTAGAGTGGTAGAAACCGAGAGAAAAGGAGAGAGAAAAGAATTTCTATGCAAAATCGAGCGAAGTGAGGAGAGCTTTGATTCTGGACCGACCGATACTTGTACTTTTGTATAAGGAGGCACTACTTACTACTAACGAACTTGACCCGAATTTGCCAAGTTTTGTCGTGTCTTTGTTGCAGGAATTTGAAGATGTCTTTCCTAATGAACTTCCTAGAGGTTTACCACAGATTTGAGGCATAGAGCATCAAATCGATTTGATTCTTGGTGCATCATTGCCTAACCGACCCGCATATCAAAGCAATCTTGAAAAGACAAAGGAACTTCAGCGGCAAGTTAGCGAATTACTAAAGTAAGGATATGTGAGAGAGTCTCTTAGGCCTTGTGCTATTCCTGTTTTGTTGGTGTCAAAGAAGAATGGGTCTTGGCGAATATGTTAATTGCCGAGCAATCAATAATATAACGGTAAAGTATCGACATCCTATTCCTAAGCTAGATGACATGTTGGATGAATTGTATGGAGCTTGCATATTTACTAAAATTGATCTGAAAAGTGATTATCATCAAATTAGGATGAAAGAGGGGGATAAATGGAAAACTGCATTTAAGATCAAGTACGGGTTGTATGAGTGGTTAGTCATGCCATTCGGTTTAACTAATCAACCTAGTACTTTCATGCGACTTATGAATATGTTCTGCGTGTTTTTATTGGTCGATTTATAGTTGTCTATTTTGATGATATCCTGATATATAGTCGAAGTCTTGATGACCATATTGAGCATGTGCGAGCTGTTTTGTAGGTTTTAAGGGCTGAGCAATTATATGCTAACCTAAAGAAGTGTTATTTTGTAACTGACAAATTAGTATTTCTAGGCTTTGTTATTGGTGCTGATGGAATACAGGTTGACGAAGAAAAGGTGAAAACAATCCGTGAATGGCCGACACCTAAGACAGTAGGAGAGATGCGCAGTTTTCATGGTTTAGCCAGTTTCTATCGTAGATTTATAAAAGATTTTAGCACCATCACCACACCTTTAACCGAGGTTATCAAGAAGCACGTGGGTTTCACATGGGGAGAAGAGTAAGAGAGAGCATTCAATCTGTTAAAGGATAAGTTGACTAATGCTCCTTTGTTATCTTTATCGAATTTCAGTACTACTTTTGAGATAGAATGCGATGCTTCTGGTATAGGAATTGGAGCTATGTTGATGTAAAGAGGACGTCCCATAGCGTATTTCAGCAAGAAGTTAAGCGGAGCGACATTGAATTATCCGACTTACAATAAGGAGATGTATGCTTTGGTGCAAGCTTTGCAACTTGGCAACATTACTTGCGGCCAAAGGAGTTTATGGTCTACACCAACTACGAGACCTTAAAGCACTTGAGGGGGCAACAAAAGTTGAACAAAAGACATGCCAAATGGATGGAGTTCATTGAGACTTTTCCATATGTAATCAAGTACAAAAAAGGTAAGGAAAATGTGGTAGCCGATGCACTTTCTCGAAGGTACGCAATTCTAACTACTCTAGGAGCAAAGTGTCTAGGTCTTGAGCATATCAAAGGTTTATACGCTGACAATGATGATTTTGGAAGAGTATTTGAAGCTTGTGAGCATGCAGCGTTTGAAAAGTTTTATAGGCATGATGGATATCTCTTTCGTGAAAATAAGTTGTGTTTGCCTAGATGCTCTTTGCGAGTTGTTAGTGCGAGAGGCACATAGGGGTGGTTTAATGGGGCATTTTGGAATCAATAAGATTTATGAAGTGTTGCATGAACATTTTTTTTGCCACACATGAAACGAGATGTCACACGAGTTTGCGAGAGATATATTGCATGTAAGCAGGCTAAGTCTACGAATAAACCACATGGTTTGTATACACCTTTGTCTATCCTGATGCATCCCTGAGTTGATATCTTTATGGATTTTATGTTAAGATTGCCTAGATCTAAGCATGGCAAGGATTCTATTTTTGTGGTTATTGATCGATTTTCAAAGATGGCTCATTTTATACCTTGTCATAAATCTGATGATGCATCGAATGTTGTTGAATTGTTCTTTCGTGAGGTTGTGCGTTTGCATGGCATGCCGAGGTCCATTGTTTCTGATCGAGATACTAAATTTCTTAGCTACTTTTGGAAGGCATTGTGGAAGAAGTTAGGTACACAACTTTTATTCTTTACTACTTGTCATCTACAAACTAATAGTCAAACTGAAGTAGTTAACAGGACTTTAGGGACATTGTTGCGTGCTATCATTAAAAAGAACATTAAGTCTTGGGAAGATTATTTACCGTATGTTGAGTTTGCTTATAATAGGAGCGTGCATTCTACTACTAAATTCATACCATTTGAAGTTGTCCATGGTTTTAATCCCTTAATTCCGTTAGATTTAACCCCTTTCCCTGTTGCTGAGTGTGTGGATTTAGATGGTGTGCTAAGAAAGCTAAATTTGTGAAGACTTTGCATGAGAAGATGCGGCTGAATATTAAGCTTAAGACAGAGCAGTATGTAAAGCAAGCCAACAAAGGGCGCGAGAAAGTAGTGTTTGAGCCCAGCGATTAGGTTTGGGTTCATATGCGCACAAAGCGTTTCCCCAAATAGAGACACTCTAAATTGTTACCGCGAGGGGATAGACCATTTATGGTGTTGGAGAGAGTTAACGATAATGCTTACAAGTTTGACCTTCCAGGTGAGTATGAGTATGGTATTAGTGCTACTTTCAATGTTTCTGATTTGACTCTTTTTTATGCAAACGCTGATTTGAGGGCAAATCCTTTGTACGGGAGAGGGAATGATGTGGGCATCAAACCTTATCGAGGCGGAGGTACTAGGGACCCATTGTTCTATCCGCTAGGCCTGATCACTCGAGCGAGAGCGAAGGAATTCAAACAAGCTGTCGGCATCATAGTTCAAGATATTTGGAATGGAGACAATCTGGATTGGAGACTTGAAGATTCTGAAGCTCCTTGGCACAATATGATTACTCTTGGTCCAGTGAATACAGAAGGAGCTTAGAATTGACGAACTCCAAATTGGCTCAAATTTGGATGGACGCTTGGAAACGGGCCTGTTGTCGCAAACCTAAAAAATTTTCCATTTTTTGGGCTAATGGATTATTAAGATTGAACTTAACTCGGGCCCTCGCAAGCCCTACCAATTCGCAACTTAGGGTTTAAGTCTTTAACATGCAAATGTTTTCATGCTTGGAGTCGCCATTAATCAATTTGTGGTAGGCTGATTAGAAACCTAAAT
Organism: Syzygium aqueum; assembly: GCA_031216185.1. Classification (NCBI taxonomy): domain Eukaryota; kingdom Viridiplantae; phylum Streptophyta; class Magnoliopsida; order Myrtales; family Myrtaceae; genus Syzygium; species Syzygium aqueum. The sequence goes on from CM062234.1 coordinate 14,625,138, forward strand.
AAAACATAGGGAGATATGTTTTATTTCGAACCAGAGATTCTAAGCCCGGGGACTTGATTACGCTAGATCTAGTCTAACGCCCTTTCGGTACCTTTTCTTTTCAAAAATATTTTGACAGACAGTTTGGATCCATTTTAACTTAATTACTAACATGTGAGGTGTTTATGTGGGTGCGCAAACCACCAATTTAACACCCAGGAAAGCGTTAAATAAATTGCAAGCTTAGAAGAACAACTTACCTCGATGCAATGCTAGCATCTGCATTATTAGCGAAAAATCATACAGACAATCCTAATATGATTTCTAATTAACAAGGCAATTCACTCAATTTTTTTGGATTTTCACTTGTTTAAATGAAACTTAGTCTATATGCAATGACGTGCAAAAATGACATACGAATTAATGCAACCTAGCATGCAAACTATATGACATGCAACGACGTGACCTAATTCTAATGACGGATGACTGATTATTTTTAGTATTTTCTGATGAAATTCGGAATTAAAAACATACCTAAATTAACATGCAACCTAATGACTTCCTTTTTTTTGGTATTTTTTATTAAAATTCGGAATGATAAAAATGCCTAAAATAACATGCAACCTATTATGACTCAATCTACCCTAACATGACTTATTTTGGGATTTTTGTGTAAAATTCGGAATAATAAAATAACGTGAATAATCCGTTAGGATTAAAATAATACCTAATTTAAACTAGGAAACATGCCACCCTAAGTCCTAATTTAAATTAAATATTTATCTCATCCTTTGGGATACATTCAAAATTTCTAAACATGCAAAATTCTTATTAAATAACAAAACAGATTTTTTTTTAATTTTCTTTATTTGAAAAGGAAAGAAAACAATTAAACAAACAAGGATAGCAATCACACTCAAATCAACCACGCGATCCGCCAAATTTGTTTCAAACTCGGATTAGGCACAAAAATTAAACTATTGGTCATATCTATAGGGTTATAGATATTAACGGATATTCGATCGTTCGAATTTGGAAAGCTAATGAAATTAATTATCGTATCTAAATGGTTATGGATAGGATAATAATTTCCCGTATCGCCGCGTATCGGACATTAGGGTTAAAGTCAGATAGTCATCCAGATACGTTGCTAAATTAGGAAACTTTCCTAATTTGAATATTTTCAGATATCGCGGATATATCGAACATTATCCTAATATATCTAAATATCCATGCGATATTCACAAAATATTCAAATACCCAAATTAGGAAATTAAATATTCTAAAAATATCGGATAATGTTCAATTACCTAATTTGCAGATAATTCCCAAATTCGAATCGAGATCGGGATCGGACTGCGGATCGGGATCGAGACCACCGGCGACGACGACGGCGATGCGGCGTCGGGACGGTGGTTCACGGCTCTTTGGCGTCGGGATCGGCACGAGGTGAGGTAGCTCGGCTACGATGTCGCAGCGGTGTTCTCGACGATGGGCTCCTCGACTCGGTGAACTCACGGTGTACTCGACGAAATCAACAAGAGCAATGGCTAATTGTCACTTGAGATTTGCGAGAAAACCTGCAAAAAAAAGGAACTAAACACGATGGAGCTTCATGGCGTTGCTCTGAGTCCCCCGCGGAAAGCTACTGCCTTCGTGATCAACGCTTGCTGGACTCCTGGGCATTCACTGTCTTCAACTGCCGTTGATTGGCTACTGGACGAAGCTGTTGGGGAGTTGCGATGCTTCACTTTAAGGCATTGAAGATGTGGACTTGGCAGAGGAAGAAGTGGACCGGCAGCAGGGCTTCAACGTGGGCGTGCATGGATTTCTCTAAAGAACAGTGGGAGGCGTTGCAGCGACGATGGAAGCTCGTCCAGGTCAGTGAAATCAACGTTGGGGAGTATTGCTTGACTTGTTGGAAGTTGACCACGCCCGGCAGCAGCAACGAAGACCGGAATCACTCTTGGACATTCGAAGGCTTGGTTTTCTCTGAAGAAGCAGCAGCAGCACAAGTCGTCACTCGGGGGAGCCGTTCTAGATCAGTGGGGCACGAAGAAGTAACAACAGAAGTAGTGGCTTCTCGGTTGACTGGGAAATCCGTGACCGCTAAGGGGAGCTCGCGGATGGGAGGAATTTCGTCAAGGATGGATCTCAGAGTAGCTTCTCGGGGCGAACTGTTCGGCACGATGTGTGGCTGCACGAAGGCGGGAGAGGCGGCGGGACGGGGCGCGGCGAGCGGCCACCGAGGCGCGATGATCTCTCTTCACTTTTTCGTGTGTCCCTGAAAATTTCTAATTTGTAAAAGTTGTGTGTCATCCTCCCAAATTCTGACCTAATGTCATGTTTATATAGATTAATCTAGATCAAATTAAATGGGCTTGGTAATCCTAATGGGCTTAGGTTTGGGCTTAGGCTCTAATTAACATTAAAATGGGCTGAATTTACGTGGGCTGAATTAAGCTCAAAATATAATGGGCTGAATTAAGCCCAAATTAAAACGACCGACCCCGTTCGACTTACAATTCCCAGCCCTTGCATTCCCGAGCGAACCGAGTTTTGTTCGATGAAATTTAAGCTCATTCGCCACCGCCAATTTGATGTAAAAAATGCAATTAAATTAACGTGAACCTAAACTATATGTTATGCAATTTAAATATTTTTGTTTAGGGGCTAAAAATTTAATCCCTAATTTTTTATGCAAATTACACTAAATGTTCGGTAAAATTTAGGTGTCAACAGCTGCCCCTCTTTGAAGGTGAGCTCACAGAGGTTGCATTCAAAGATTAAACGATACCTAAATTTTAACCATGCAAATGCAATGAATGTTGTTTTTGTCGGGATTATGAGTCCCATTTTGAAATGTATTAAGAAATGATGCACGCTGACATAAAAGGAAAACATACCTGGAATTACTTACATGACTGGTGCGAGATAATGCAATTCGGGACATGACTCTGACTCTGTATGTTGTTTGGCAAATGTCTAGACTCAGTCCTATAAGTATTGCCTGATGAATTGTTTGATGAACTTCGGTGATCTGCAACTAAGTCAAAACACACGAAGAAAACTCAACGTATCCAATCATCATCTGGATTCGTGAGATTAAAAAAATGTAAAAACGTTCCGACCTTTACAAACTACCTATACATCTCCATAGGTATTTGTAAAGATTTGGCCGCTGCGCCTATATCCTTGACTCATAGGTGCATCACGGGGGAACTCAAAAGGATATTCCGACCTTTAAGATACCTATACATCTCCATAGGTATTCATAAAGATTTGGCCGCTTCACCTATATCCTTGACTCATAAGTGAGTAGCGGGGGAACACCTGGAATTGAGAAATATTCCGACCTTTAAGATACCTATACATCTCCATAGGCATTCATAAAGATTTGGCCGCTTCACCTATATCCTTGACTCATAGGTGAGTAGCGGGGGAACATCCGGGATGGGGAGAATATTCCGACCTTTATAAGATACTTATACATCTCCATAAGTACTTATAAAGATTTGACCGCTGCGCCTATATCCTTGACTCATAGACACGTCGCGGGGGAATATCTCGAGATTAAAGAAGTATTCCGACCTTTACAAGATATCTATACATCTCCATAGATACTTGTAAAGATTTGGCCGCTTCACCTATATCCTTGACTCATAGATGAGTAGCGGGGGAATACTTGAGATTAGAAAAAAAATTACGACCTTTAAGATACCCATACATCTCCATAGGTATTCATAAAGATTTGTCCGCGGCACCTATACATCTCCATAGGTGTCTCACGGGGGAATCTTCTCGAAATTGTACGAAAACAGTAATTTTGGTAAACAGAGGGGCTAGCCCGAATGTTCAAGGGTTCCTTGACAGAGTACCTGGGCATCATCAGGGGTACCTGAAAAGGCTTGATCAATAGACATCTAAACATCATCAAAGGCGTCTAGAGATTGCAACAAAATGATCAAATGGGGGACCTGACGATTGCTCGAACAGGTTAGGGATATAGAGATATACTTGCCTGGCGATATCTCTGACTCTTGAGAGTGTGTCTCCTGTTAGACACGACTTTAAGCAACATATGATATGCATTCATGAACAGTTCAGAACATATGTACTCATGCACTATGAATTCAACCCCTTTTCATGCACAATGGTTTTGTCATATCGGCATTACAAACTTCGCTGGGGAAAAATCAAGACAAGACAATCCGAACTCACAAGCGGATATCTTGAAAATGTCGAATGAGGGACTTCCGGTCCGAAAGGGCTTTTACTCATTCTCATTGAAAAAGGCTGATTTACAAGAATCTCTCTATCTCACCATCATCATGTCGACAAGGGTCCGAGTATTCTCGCAAGTGGTACGACCTTACCAATCCAAGAGGTCTTTACCAGGACTGTAACATGGGCTTGGTCAATGGCTTAGCAAAGGAGATTCTTCGAGTCGAGGCTATTCAAAGAAAATACTCTGCAATTGTCTCCGGGTTTACAAGTCAAGAACCCTGCAAAATGAGATAGAAATGGACTTGCTCGCACTTCTTCGAGCTAAGCTTGTAAACATCTGAAATTCTACGTTAGTTCAAGTGCCCTAATACGAAGAGACTTTGTAAGGGACGTAACGTAGACTAGGTTTATGGGTTGAGAAATGAACGGATCATTAGGCTCAAAATATGTATAATTGGGGTGAATAGGTTGGTGATCATCTTGGTATTGTCACCGCTCTTCTTCTTCACCAGGGATTGTCTCCTCGATGAATGTTCCATTGTCTTCAGGAATTTATCACTTGATTCCTTTGAGACTACTTGACTGGGGATTTTGACATGTCACATCCTTTCCTTGGGCATTGGCCTTGCTTTTACCAGGCACACTGCTTTTTCTTGCCCCTTTTTTTTTTCTTTTCGACACATGTTGCTTACAATGTAAACACTGGTCATCTAATCTGCCTGATTGACTCACCGTTTGAGCTTAGAAGCCTCTCATCTTCAGTCAACACTTCAGATACACTGCTTGAACAATGATGACTTTTGCCTTACCCCAGTGTAGGGGATAATCACCAACTGGGTTTATATGAAACGAATTTGCAGGCTCAATTGGGCTTAGCAAAGGGTAAAGTGTGTATAGGATAGAGAAAGAAATGCTCTTCGTCATCCTAAGGCACTTGAACTTTACGTGAATTCATCTGAAAAGCAACACTCGAAGATTGATGCAAGTGAGAGTAAGAAAACTTCTAGTCATTTTTCACCTTATGATATTGATTTACCTCCAGTTTGCCCCGATGTGGGGTGGTTCTTGACAGGGGTAATTTAGATGAATTTCTCCAAACGTTAGGCTCAAATTGGCGAAACAAAGGATAACCTGTATTGCTTGGGATAGAGAAATGAAATGCCTCTTGTCATTTCGGTCGTCGTACCTTTTGCGAGAGAACTCTTTACTTCGCAGACATGGAATTTTTTTACTCAACTCACTGGGGATTAGTGCATGGGATTGTGTATAGGATAGGGCTTGCCTTCCATCATTCCGATGTACCTCATTCGACACATTCAATTCATTATTCATGAGTTATCAAGTTGTCTAAATAAACTTTCCCTTTGAAGTCGATGATGCAGACTAACACAAGTAACCATGCAGAATTTAAAACCAATGCAAACATTTTATCTTGAAATTGATTGAAATCATTTATTCAACACTGAAATGTTCGCAATTCAAAACACTAGAAAACTCTTGCTGCGAAATGCCAGGTTTTAACAAGGATAATACATCTTTACAGAGTCAGAATTAACAGGATTGGAAAACTCACGACCGTCCATCTCTGCGAGAATTAGGGCACCTTCGGAAAGCACCTTTTTAACCACATATGGACCGATGTAGTTTGGGGCAAATTTATCCCCAGGAATAGGAAAGACTGGTAGTACTTTCCTTAGGACCAAATCATTTACCTTGAAGTGTCATTGACGCACTTTTTGGTTGAAAGACTTACCTACTCATGTGGCAACTGGATCGGGCATTTCATCTCACTCTCAGGGGGATTTGCCCTTCTCTTCGCTTCTTTGGTTTCTCCGAAATCACTCAGGTTGACGGTAATAGTTTGATCTACCGTCAGGACTTTGGGTTTTTCGTGTTGTTCTAAATCGCGCTGAATATCTGAGGAATCATCGAGTTCGCCTGCATCATTGGGATCAGGCTCGGTGGCGCATAATTCATCGGATTGGACCGTTTGCCTACCCTCACATGTCGCAAGATTGCCCCTGAAACATAAAGTAAGGGATTCAGAAAGACAAACAGGGTTAAACATTGCATTTTTTTTATAAATTAATTTTTTTGTGTGTTTTTTTTTTAAATTCATTTCGAAATGGTTTTAACACGAGGAAGCATGAAGAAGCCCAGGCCTCAGAATTCTCCTTGGACTATATTTTCTTTTATCGATTGGATATCATCACCGGGCTAGTTTGATATACTTCAACATGCCCTCAAAAACTGAAAATAACTTATAATTTCATTGATCGTTTCAAAGTGAATTACATTTATTGAATGGAAATTGCAACAATCAAGTCCTAGAAATGGAAATAGAAAGCAGCACCCGAAACGGAGCAAATCCTAGAAAGCAATAAAAATTCCCACGCAGGGGAGTGTGCGAAAAGTAAAGGTTTTACTCTTGTGGGCCTGTGCCCATTCCCTCTAACGGTCCTTCCTCAATAGCTTCGATGAAGACGTCATCGAACAAGGCAGTGATTCCCTCTATTGCATCATCGGGGTCTTCTGTCTTTAGAGGCGTTGGATCATCCATACCTCCCCATCCGTCAGGGACCATGTCTCGGGGATCGACATAGAAGCTCGGGGGCGCCGAATACTTTACGTAATAGTCGAACTTGCCGCTCGGTTGCCCCAAGGTGTCAATCACCTCCTTCTACTCGTGCATCATTCTTGCAGGACCTAGGAACATGGTGCGAATGTGTGGGAGCAGCCTACCACGCCCAAGCTCTCCATTGTTCAACCCTTCATTGGATTGTTGTCTATTCTGCTCAACTTCTCAACCTCGACCTCGACCTCGACCACATCTCTCATCATTCGGCGCAGCTGGCCCTTGATACCCCAATCCAGAAGTGCGGGGTCTTTGAGAGACTTCGACCGGTCGGCGGATACCTTGACCATCCCTGCCAAGGCCTTCACCCGGAATGAAGCCATGGGAAACCATTACTCTTCCAACCATGACAGCAGTATTTGACACCTCAGGAACTGGTGGTGATGATCCTCTAGCCGCGTGTATGGTCGATACGAGCTCAAGCGATTGGTAACTCGATTCGATCTTGCAATCCGGCTCGACATAGGGGATAGCCGTGGCATGATAGATCAGGTGTTCTTCTTCGCCATGCACGATGACTAACTTCCTTTCCACCACGAACTTCACCTTCTGATGCAGACTGGATGGGATAGCTCCAGCAGTATGAATCCATAGACGACCCAACAGAAAGTGAATGCAGTGGGAATGTCCATAACCTGGAATAGAACGTTTAACACTGTTGGTCCTATCTGTATGTCAAGGTAGATTTCTCCCATTACTTCTTTCTTCGTTCCGTCAAAGGCTCGCACAGAGGTCTTCGCAGCATTTATCCTCGAAGGATCTATCTTGAGGCGATGTAAAGTCGCCAGAGGACATATGTTCAAGGCTGATCCGTTATCAATGAGTACCCGAGCTACATGCGAGGCCTTGTATTTGACAGAAATATACAGGGCCTTGGTATGTCCTCTTCCTTCTAGAGGGAACTCCTCATCCGAGAAGGCTATAAGGTCCTTGATAGAACCCACAAATTCTTCCAGCTTCTCATGGTCAATCATCTCTGGTACGTGAACTTCGCTTAAAACCTTCATTAGCGCCTTCTGATGCTTGACAGATGTCTGGAGTAGTTCGAGCAGAGAGATTTGCGCAGGCATTTTACGCAGTTGCTCGACGATGTTGTATTCACTGGTTTTGATCACGGCCAAGAATTCCTTAGCTTCCTCATCAGTAACAGGCTTCGTGGGTTGAGCATTAGCTTGGCCATAGGCACGTCCAGATCTGGTGACTAAGTCGACATCGAGACTGTAGGACCAAGGGACTGCCTTGTCATCCGAGTATTCGTACGGTTGAGGTATCTTGATCATTATCCCTTCATCAGATGTGGGCGTGCTTATTATGATCCCTTTATCATCGGTCGCGTCTTCGAGCGGAAGCATATCCTCAGGCAAAGGATCGAGCTTGTCCTTCCCGGCATTTAATGTAGCGAACTCCTCATTCCATTTAATGACGACCTCGGAGATAGTGGAAATGATACCCGTGTGGTCGGCATAAACAATCATCCCAGCTTCTACCATTGCTGAGATTCTTTGTCTCATGATGGCCGGGGAAATGGCCTCATTGCTCGGGTAACAACCAGCTTTCACCAGTTCACCATAGACGTCGGTGGCATACACCTTGATATTCCTGACTCGACCGGCATTGAAGCCGAATATGGCATTCACATTACCCGCGTGATCAGGGAGCGGGTTACTCTAAACATTTGGCTTGACGGGTTGGAATGAGAACGCCTTCGTGTCCAGAAGGTTTTGGATTCGATGCTTGAGGATAGAGCAATCGTCAGTTGAGTGTCCAACCTCGCCGGTGTGATAATCGCATTTTTTCGATGGGTCAAAACTATAGAACTACTCAGGATTGGGCCGTTTTGGCTCGGTAGTAAGCAAGCCTTTCTTCCGGAGCACTGCCAATACTTGAGATAATGATCCGGGGAGGGGGGTGAATTGCCTCCTGTTGTTCCTCCTCTGAAAAGGTTGACGACCCGTATTTTGGTGCTGAGCTTCTGCTACTTGGATTGCCGGGGCTGGGTTAGTATTCCACCGGCTCGGTTGGTTATACGTCACATTCACTTCAGCTGCCGGTTCCTTCTCCTTCCTTGCACTAAATCTTTTGGTTGATGAAGACGGCTCCACAAACCACCCGTCTTTCAGCCCTATCTCGATCTGTTCGCCTATAGGAATGAGTTGGTTGAAGTTGTCAGCCGGAATGGCCACCATTCGATTACGGTACTTAAACGGGAGAGTCTTGATGAATATCCTCTTCAGCTCACTGTCTATGGGTTCCGGGACGACCTGAGCGGCTAAATTTCGCCATCTGATGGCGTAATCCTTGAAAGACTCAGTCTTTTTCATTTGAGCGCGCTCGAGGTCATCGCGGTCGGGAGTGATGTCTGTTATGAACCGGTATTGCTTCAGGAACGCCTCACTAGTCTCCTTCCAGGTTTTGAGGCTATTTATCTTCTTCATAAGATACAAGTTCAAAGAAGGACCCGTCAAACTGGCTTGGAATGCATAGATCATCAGGAGCTCGTTGTCAACATACGAGGTCATCTGCACGTGGTACAACTGCAGGTGGGCTTTTGGACACGTGGTGCCATTGTACTTGTCGAAGTCGGGCATTTTGAACTTCTTCGGGATTTTGATCTGTGAGTACAGGGATAGATCGATTGAAGGTGAGTCCTGAGAGCCTTTTAGCTGCTTGACTCTCTCCTCAAGTTTGTTGACTCGCTCATCAGGCTTAGGTTTGTTGACAACAATCTGAACGGGGACATCTTCCAAGTCAGGAATATCGTCATCTTCCTCAAAATTAACACCTTTTCCACTTTTATGCTTCGGGGCTGATACTTCAGGGGGTGCTGGAACAGGGATCGATCGAAGGGCCTTGATCTCAGCGGTCATTTGTTGCATTGCGACGGCAAGTTGCTTGATCTGGTCTTCCATACCAACAACACGCTCCTGCAACTCAGTTTGATTGGCCATTCCAGCTCTTGACCGTGTGCGAATAGGCGATCGTGATCGGTCCGTAGTTACCTAATTTGCATGAAACAGGCATACATAAGTGTCAAGCAAAAGCACATGCCGATCCATGACATTGGTCTAACCGCTTTGAATTGAAAATACCTCTTCATTGAAATGGTGAAAATTTTTACGACTGATAACTTGAAATGACTTTAAACTAAAAGTAAAAAACAAATGACTCAATTCCTAAACAAACTGAAAGACTGAAACTAGAACGAGAAAACAACTTCAAGCTCTTCTCTTTTTATTTAGTTTGATCTATAGACATATGGGAGGCGACATCCTTCTTCAACTGCTCATAAGCCCGAGCTATTTTGGATGCCTTTTCTTGAGCTTCTTCGACTTTTCTCTTGAGGCGGTTGTTCTCTGAACGATTTGCGGTCTTGAGGGGCACCTTGGGTATCTTCGGAAGTAACTCCTGCGGGACTTTGTGTCGTCGGATGTACTTGATCGTCGCGAAGTAAGACTTCTGCTCCCCCTTTAGTTCTCCTTCGGGTCGGGCTATCTTTAAAACGCGACACTTCTTCCACATCTTCTAGAGTTGAGCTAGGGTCCCCTCGTGGTCTTCGCTCTCATCGGAGAAATCGACACGGAGGAGCTCGGGTTGTAACACCGGAGGGAGCCCCTGGAGAATCTGGTACTGACGAGACACTCTGGCAGGGTAGTACTCGATTGTGCCAGTGAAGCCCAAAAGTGGCACCGGTCCAACACCATTACACGTAAGCCGAGCTTCCTCGACATTGAACCAACTAGCATGCCATTGGAACCTTGGGGTCTAGCGTTTTTCATGAAAATGATCCACTCCGAGTAATGGTAATCAAGTGCGTTTGCTTGTTTTTCTTTATAGCTTAGGATGGGATGACTGGAATCACTGAGTTCGGATATTTTGAGTAAATCACCACATCCTTTAATGTGAGGCAAAAACCAGATTTGTAATAGTTCAAGGGGTGCATGAAATGTTTTGTCAAAATTTTGCTTGAATTTAGTGAGAGAAATAAAAGTTTCAACTAAAATGGTGTTGACAAAATTCTTTTCAAGACAGACTTGTTGGACCAACCATGCAATTGACGGGTTACATGCATTCTTGCAATGAGGAAAAATGACGAACCCGAAAAATGCTAGCAAAAAGATTCTGCCCTTTTGAAAAGGTGTGGCTCTTTCAAAACATTGACTCAGGAATGAAAAAGGACATGACCCACGGTTTGCTTTCAAAACTTTTGCGAGTTCATCTTTTCCGACATTCAAAAATTCAGCCAACATTAAGGTGGAATCGATTCCCAAAGGTGGTGTGATTAACTCTGACTCCAAAGGTTTTCCAATTATCACACTATATTCTTCCAAAGTCGGGATGAGCTCATGCTTACCGAATATAAAGGTAGATGTCTTGGGGCACAAGAAGTGGGCTAATGCTCGAACGAGGCCGGTACGGACTTTGACTTCTAATAGGGGGAGCAATCTTCCGACGTGGCCCTCAGCTAGCTTGCGGTTGGTCGGACTGAGTAGACTCCACCAAGCACGGAGCTCGTCCTTAGGAGCATCAAGAATCCGGATGTCTGCCCCTCCCATAGTGTGAAGACCAAGACTCACGACCGACCTAGTGTCATGGACCGACCAAAGAAAAGACGAAACATAAATATTGGGAGATAGAGAATCAGAAAACTTACTTCACCGGGTGGAAAAATGGCAATCACATAGACACACGCATGAAATGTGAGGTTCGATTTTTACCTAGACTCTGACTTGCAAAGTGGAGACGAAAGGATTACCGAGCTAAACCAGTCATGGTGGTGGTTAGGCTGGGATTCCCCTGACTCCGGCTTAGTCAAAGAGCCGACCCGGGTTGAGTGGGATACAACCGTGGTGGGTACTCAATGACATCTTGAAAGAACTTTCGGGACCGAGGAGGGCGACCCATACCACATGATTTTGGTCGGGGTATCCACTATTTCAGTACCATCCTAAACTTATACCACCCAGGTCCGGCAGCGGGTAGTGTGTGCGGTGTAGTGTAAATGTAAGGCATGCACAGCAGGTTATATCAAACAGCGCTTCGTGCATAAATTAAAGCATATATTCAACCGCCTCCCTGCAAAATAAGGGTTAACAATCACGCCTCCCCTTATACCTCCCATTCTGCAAGAACATTTCACACCTAAAATGTTAGGGACGTACCTGGGATCCTCCCTGCCAAACAAAAAATATTTTTTGGAAATGAAAAATTGGCCTAAGTCCACTAAGAGTTTTAACTCAAGTCCCCAGCGGAGTCGCCAAGCTGTCGCGACCCTAAAAAATTTTCCATTTTTTGGGCTAATGGATTATTAATATTGAACTTAACTCAGGCCCTCCCAAGCCCTACCAATTCGCAACTTAGGGTTTAAGTCTTTAACATGCAAATGTTTTCATGCTTGGAGTCGCCATTAATCAATTTGTGGCAGGCTGATTAGAAACCTAAATAAAACATAAGGAGATATGTTTTATTTCTACGAACCAGAGATTCTAAGCCCGGGGACTTGATTACGCTAGATCTAGTCTAACGCCCTTTCGGTACCTTTTCTTTTCAAAAATATTTTGGCATGCAGTTTGGATCCATTTTAACTTAATTACTAACATGTGAGGTGTTCATGCGGGTGCGCAAACCACCAATTTAACACCCAGGAAAGCGTTAAATAAATTGCAAGCTTAGGAGAACAACTTACCTCGATGCAATGCTAGCATCTGCATTGTTAACGAAAAATCATACAGACAATCCTAATATGATTTCTAATTAACAAGGCAATTCACTCAATTTTTTTGGATTTTCACTTGTTTAAATGAAACTTAGTCTATATGCAATGACGTGCAAAAATGACATACGAATTAATGCAATCTAGCATGCAAACTATATAACATGCAATGACGTGACCTAATTCTAATGACGGATGACTGATTATTTTTGGTATTTTCTGATGAAATTCGGAATTAAAAACATACCTAAATTAACATGCAACCTAATGACTTCCTTTTTTTTGGTATTTTTTATTAAAATTCGGAATGATAAAAATGCCTAAAATAACATGCAACCTATGATGACTCAATCTACCCTAACATGACTTATTTTTGGGATTTTTGTATAAAATTCGGAATAATAAAATAACGTGAATAATCCGTTAGGATTAAAATAATACCTAATTTAAACTAGGAAACATGCCACCCTAAGTCCTAATTTAAATTAAGTATTTATCTCATCCTTTGGGATACATTCAAAATTCCTAAACATGCAAAATTCTAATAAAATAACAAAACAGATTTTTTTTTAATTTTCTTTATTTGAAAAGGAAAGAAAACAATTAAACAAACAAGGATAGCAATCACACTCAAATCAACCACGTGATCCGCCAAATTTGTTTCAAACTCGGATTAGGCACAAAAATTAAACTATCGGTCATATCTATCGGGTTATAGATATTAACGGATATTCGATCGTTCGAATTTGGAAAGCTAATGAAATTCATTATCGTATCCAAATGGTTATGGATAGGATAATAATTTCCCGTATCGCCGCGTATCGGACCTTAGGGTTAAAGTTGGATAGTCGTCCAGATACGTTGCTAAATTAGGAAACTTTCCTAATTTGAATATTTTCAGATATCGCGGATATATCGAACATTATCCTATTATATCTAAATATCCATGCGATATTCACAAAATATTCAAATACCCAAATTAGGAAATTAAATATTCTAAAAATATCGGATAATGTTCAATTACCTAATTTGCGGATAATTCCCAAATTCAAATCGAGATTGGGATCGGACTGCGGATCGGGATAGAGACCACCGGCGACGACGACGGCGACGCGGCGTCGGGACGGTGGTTCATGGTTCGCCGGCGTCGGGATCGGCACGAGGTGAGGCGGCTCGGCTACGGTGTCGCAGCGGTGTTCTCGACGATGGGCTCCTCGACTCGATGAACTCACGGTGTACTCGACGAAATCAACAAGAGCAATGGCTAATTGTCACTTGAGATTTGCGAGAAAACCTGCAAAAAAAAGGAACTAAACACGATGGAGCTTCATGGCGTTGCTCTGAGTCCCCCGCGGAAAGCTACTGCCTTCGTGATCAACGCTTGCTGGACTCCTGGGCATTCACTGTCTTCAACTGCCGTTGATTGGCTACTGGACAAAGCTGTTGGGGAGTTGCGATGCTTCACTTTAAGGCATTGAAGACGTGGACTTGGCAGAGGAAGAAGTGGACCGGCAGCAGGGCTTCAACGTGGGCGTGCATGGATTTCTCTAAAGAACAGTGGGAGGCGTTGCAGCGACGATGGAAGCTCGTCCAAGTCAGCGAAATCAACGTTGGGGAGTATTGCTTGACTTGTTGGAAGTTAACCACGCCCGGCAGCAGCAGCGAAGACCGGAATCACTCCTGGACGTTCGAAGGCTTGGTTTTCTCTGAAGAAGCAGCAGCAGCACAGGTCGTCACTCGGGGGAGCCATTCCAGATCAGTGGGGCACGAAGAAGTAACAACAGAAGCAGTGGCTTCTCGGTTGATTGGGAAATCCGTGACCGCCAAGGGGAGCTCGTGGATGGGAAGAATTTCGTCAAGGATGGATCTCAGAGTAGCTTCTCGGGGCGGACTGTTCGGCACGGTGTGTGGCGGCACGAAGGCAGGAGAGGCGGCGGGACGGGGCGCGGCGAGCGGCCACCGAGGCGCGACGATCTCTCTTCACTTTTTCGTGTGTCCCTGAATATTTCTGATTTGTAAAAGTTGTGAGTCATCCTCCCAAATTCTGACCTAATGTCATGTTTATATAGATTAATCTAGGTCAAATTAAATGGGCTTGGTTATCCTAATGGGCTTAGGTTTGGGCTTAGGCTCTAATTAACATTAAAATGGGCTAAATTTACTTGGGCTGAATTAAGCTCAAAATATAATGGGCTGAATTAAGCCCAAATTAAAACGACCGAGCCCGTTCGACTTGCAATTCCCGGCCCTTGCATTCCCTAGCGAACCGAGTTTTGTTCGATGAAATTTAAGCTCATTCGCCACCGCCAATTTGATGTAAAAAATGCAATTAAATTAACGTGAACCTAAACTATATGTTATGCAATTTAAATATTTTTGTTTAGGGGCTAAAAATTTAATCCCTAATTTTTTATGCAAATTACACTAAATGTTCGGTAAAATTTAGGTGTCAACACCTGTTGAAACCTAAATTTTGACAAACATTTAGTCGTAATTTGCATAGAAAAATTAGGGATTAAATTTTTAACCCCTAAACAAAAATGTTAAATTTGCATAACATATAATCTAGCTCATTTAGGTAAATTGCATTCCGTATCGGATCAAGAGTGGCAAACGAGCTTAAAATTCATCAAACGAGACTCGGCTCACTCGGAAGGCAAGTGCCGAAAATCTCAAGTCAAACGGGCTTGGTTGTTTTAATTTGAGCTTAATTCAGCCCATTATGTTCAATTAAATAAAGGCCCAAATTAATTCAGCCCGCTTAGAATTAAATGAAATTAAATGATAATTAAAAGCCTAAGCCCAAGCCTAAGTCCATTAGGACTAGCAAGCCCATTTAATTGACCTAAGTTAGCATTATAAGTACGTCATTAGGTCACATAATTGAGGGGAAGACATAATTTCAGATCTGATTTTTGAGAGCTCAAGTGAGAGTGAGGGTGAGAGAGAGAGAGAGAGAGAGAGAGAGAAGACCGGCGTGTCACCACCGTCGCGCCTACCTTCTGCCGGCGCCCCG
The DNA here is from genome assembly GCA_031216185.1 of Syzygium aqueum. Taxonomy (NCBI): domain Eukaryota; kingdom Viridiplantae; phylum Streptophyta; class Magnoliopsida; order Myrtales; family Myrtaceae; genus Syzygium; species Syzygium aqueum. The sequence goes on from CM062234.1 coordinate 14,640,705, forward strand.
CCGCGTCCACGCCCGTCGTGCACTACTCGCCGTGCGCTGCTGCCTCCCGCTGCACACATTCGCCGCTCAGCGACGCCTACTGTGCATTGTCCGCCGTGCACTGTTGCTTCACCGCGCCACCACCACAGCCGACACCCGCACCGCCGAGGCACCACGCCGCACCGCTCTCGTCGAACGTTCCCTCCCGCGATGCCGATTGCCACGCCTTAGCCCCCTCACACCGCTGTGCCTCCTTGCCATGCCGGACTCCCTGCCAGACATCCCTACTTGCTGTCCTGCCGTGCCAGACGCCTGCCGGAGCTCCCTGCTCCCCCGCCACAGCCACCGTCACTGTTCCAGCCGCTCAGCTCGTTGCCCACAGCAGCCACCTACATGATTACTCTTGGTCTAGTGAATTCTGAAGGAGCTTAGAATTAACGAACTCCAAATTGGCTCAAATTTGGTGGACGCTTCGAAACGGGCCCGTCGACACCTAAATTTTGACAAACATTTAGTCGTAATTTGCATAGAAAAATTAGGGATTAAATTTTTAACCCCTAAACAAAAATATTAAATTTGCATAACATATAGTCTAGATCATTTAGGTAAATTGCATTCCGTATCGGATCGACAGTTGTAAACGAGCTTAAAATTCATCAAACGAGACTCGGCTCACTCGGAAGGCAAGGGCCGGAAATCTCAAGTCAAACGGACTTGGTTGTTTTAATTTGAGCTTAATTCAGCCCATTATGTTCAATTAAATAAAGGCCCAAATTAATTCAGCCCGCTTAGAATTAAATGAAATTAAATGATAATTAAAAGCCTAAGCCTAAGCCTAAGTCCATTAGGACTAGCAAGCCCATTTAATTGACCTAAGTTAGCATTATAAGTATATCATTAGGTCACATAATTGAGGGGAAGACATAATTTCAAATCAGATTTTTGAGAGCTCAAGTGAGAGTGAGGGTGAGAGAGAGAGAGAGAGAAGACCGGCGTGTAACCACCGCCGCGCCTGCCTTCTGCCGGCACCCCGCCGCGTCCACGCCCGTCGTGCGCTGCTCGCCGTGCGCTGCCGCCTCCCACTGCACGTGTTCGCCGCTCAGCCACACCCACTGTGCACTGCCCGCCGTGCACTGCTGCTTCACCCCGCCACCACCACAGCTATGCCCGCACCGCCGAGGCACCACGCCGCGCCGCTCTCGTCGGACGTTCCCTCCTGTGATGCCGATTGCCACGCCTTAGCCCCCTCACGTCGCCGTGCCTCCTTGCCGTGCCGGACGCCCTGCCAGACGCCTGCTGGAGCTCTCTGCTCCCCCGCCACAGCCACCGTCACTGTTCCAGCCGCTCAGCTCGTCGCCACAGCAGCCACTGACGTGTTGGAGCCTTATCACCGTTTGCCCTCCTCCGGCGTCTACAGTTCAGCTGCCACTAGCCACCGACGAACCCACCAGAGCAGCCCCGCCAGTGCTGCCGTGCCTCACCGTTGCCCGTCGCCGATTGTCCCAATTCCGATCAGCAAACTCGATCCCAAGTCGAATCAAATTTGGAAATTATCCGCAAATTAGGTAAGAGGATATTATCCAGCAAATTTTTTAAATATTTAGATTCTCAATTTAAATATTTTGAATATTCCGTGAATATCGTGTGAATTGCTAGATATCTTAGGATAATGTCTGTGATATCCGCAATATTTTTAAACATCCGAAATTAGGAAATTTTTCTAATTTAGCAACGTATCTGGACGACTATCTGACCTTAGCTCTAAGGCACGATACGCGGCTATATAGAAAATCATTATCCTATCTATAATCACTTGGATACGATAATGAATTTTATCTGCTTTCCAAATTTGAACGATCAACTTTCCTTCATTATCTATAACCCTATAGATATAACCATTAGTTCAATTTTTGTGCCTAATCTGAGTTTGATAAGACGAGTCTTGAGGATTGTGTGGTCGGTTTTGAATGTGGTCGTTATCTCTGTTTAATTTTTTTTTTCCTTTTTAAAAAAAAAAGAAAATTCAAAATATCAGTTAGGATTTAAATTAGAATTTTGCATGTTTAGGGAATCTTAAATATGTTCAAAAGAATAGGATAATTATTTGATTTAAATTATGATTTAGAGTGGCATATTTCCTAGTTTAAATTAGAAATTGTTTTAATCTTAGTGGATTATTTAGGATATTTAATTATTTCGAATGTTTTATAAAAAAAACCCAAAAAGAGTCACTTTAGGATAGAATAAGTCATTTTCCTTAGGATAGATTACATTCTTAATTTGAGTAATTTTTTTTAGAATTTTAATAAAAAATACTAAAAAAAGAAGTCATTAGATTGCATGTTGTTTTAGGTATTTTTTAATTCCGAATTTTATTAAAAAAATATCAAAAATAAATCATTTGCCCATCATTAGAAATAGGTCACGTCGTCGCATGACATATAGTTTACATGTTAGGTTGCGTTAATTGCATGTCAATTTTAGCACGTCATTGCATATAGATTAAATTTCATTTAAATAAGTGAAAATCCAAAAATTGACTGAAATTGCTTATTAATTAGAAATCATATTAAGATTGTCAATGTGATTTTCTAGCTAACAATGCAGATGCTTACGTTGCTTCGAGGTAAGTAATTCTTCCAATCTGACAATCTATTTAATGCTTTCTTGGGTGTTAAATTGGTGGTTTGCGCACCCGCATGAACACCTCACATGTTAGTGGCTAAGCTAAAATGGATCCAGACTGCATGCATAAACATTTTTTAAAAGAAAAGGTACCGAAAGGGCGTTAGACTAGATCTAGCGTAATCAAGTCCCCGAGCTTAGAATCTCTGGTTCGTAGAAATAAAACATATCTCCCTATGTTTTATTTAGGTTTCTAATTGACCTACCACGAATAGATTAGTGGCGACTCCAAGCATGAAAACATTTACATGTTAAAGACTTAAACCCTAAGTTGCGAATTGGTAGGGCTTGGGAGGGCCCGAGTTAAGATTAGTCTTAATAATCCATTAGCCCGGAAATGAAAATTTTTAGGTCGCGACAGGGCCACTGATCAATACTTTACGAGGTGGAGGCAGAATTTTATATAGAGAAGTTTTTTTCTTAAGTTCTTTTTAAGACTAGATCTTATCAAGGCTCACTTGTAGCGATCGAATTCAATTTATCAAGTAACATCACGAATTCTCTTGTTCGTGGCGTTATAGTGTGGATTGGTTGACACAGATTCGTCAACAGGTCACGTTCATACCGAGATTACCAATCATAGGTTCGATTGGGGGTCGAGGTCAGCAATTCGTAACTCACAGATCTTCGTAAAACGATTATCTTTCGCACATATTCATATCACCATAGTTTAGGACTTTATGGTCTAAATGGAGTATGACGAAATGAGCATTTACATCAAACATTGAATTTATCCCTGATTTCAAGTATATGCTATTTTAACGCTTAAACGGATTTAAAGTAACATTTGCATTACTTTTTAAGCATGCAAGTGTACTTTACCTCCATTTTACCTCAAAAGGATATATAATTGAAATAAGGCATTAAAATTAATCAGTAATTCGTGGTGAATAATAATGAATTTCTTTTACATGCCTTAGAATGAAATGGGGAAACTAGACATACAAGTCATTCCGATTCCAAGGAATGAGCTTTTGGCATGGTGGGTAAGCATGACAAAGGACAATAAAGCATATGTGAGGGAAAGACTCTGGTATTTGTTCAAGTTCATCAATCTGGAGTATCAAGTGAGCTTAATTCAAGCAGTATCCCATTTATGGGAAATCACCACTACCACATTTCAATTGGGCGAGCACGAGATGGTACCTACACTAGAAGAGTATAAGGCGACCATTGGAATCGATTGCAATTCAAGAATCGTCGAACCCCCAATTGGATTAAAGCCCACAAGTGTTATAGCCGAATTCTTGAACTTGAAGACTCCTCCAGTGGAAAAGTTGATCAAGTCAAATACCGGGAGATTTCCTCTATCCTACTTGGTGGCCAATTACTCCAAATTGCCAAAAGTAACTGGAAATACTTCCGCAAGGGTTTTCATTCTTGCCTTTTTCGGATTTGTCTTATTCCCTACATCAAGGACCGAATTGAATCCTCTCGTTGCAATAATTGCTAGGCAAGCTTGCCTAAAATAGGACTTCTCCAATATGTTTTTGGCAGAGACTATCATTTCATTGAACAGATACCAGAATCAATAAAAAGGTGTACTTCAAGCCTCAGTCGGGTTACTTTCGGTGTGGTTTATTTCACATATCCGACCTTGGGAACGTTATATGCGCATTAGAGAGATTGATTCGTCTACCAACCCCATTGAGAAATATTTGAAACTCCAAGATAAACTACCAAAGTACTCCTTTCATGGATGGGCAAACTTCATCAGAGCGTTGACTCCCGACCAGTTTCAATGGAGAATGCAATGGCCAAAGATAGTGAAAGCCCAAATTACTTGCCAAGAAGGCAATTTGGGGCCGTTGCTTGGATTGAGTGGTGGAACCGCCTATTGCCCACTAAGAGTCATACAACAATTCGGAATGATTCAAAAAATTCCACCTATTTGGCATCATGAGGAGTTCACATTCGAGATACCACAAAGACCCATATTGGAAAAGGAAAATAAAGAGCTGCGAATGAGGGTTGATAGGATTGTGGATTCCATGAAGAAATCAACCGAGCAAATAGTGTAACGGCCTAAAGATTTGGAAGGAGAAATGAAGCTCTTCTTGGCATCCAATGAATATATAAACTAGTTGAAGGCTAAGCGACCAATCAATGTCGAATCATATGTACCTTTGAGTGTTACTATCCATTTTGATGAGCCATACATCCCAGAATATATTGTGCCAAGCACGCCAGGTGTGGAGCCGTATGTTATCGAAGAGGTTGTAATCGATGTGGAAGAATGGGAGACACGAGCCAAGGAATATGAAGAGGTTGAAGGTACCGTAGCTAGCAAGAAGCCTAGACTTGTTTAAGCTAGCATTCCCCTATTTTGATGTAAAGCATTGTAATAGAGATTTTCAAAATTGAAACAATTACTTGATGAACAATTGCTTGATGAAATTTCAAAGTACATTTTGCAAAAAAGTCACCATGGATTATAATTCTCTAAATTGTATGATCGCTTAAGAAGAATATTAATAAGAAATTCCATGCAAGGTTAAGGCTTGCATAAAAGTTATTATCCTTGTTAATCATAAGAAATCATACAATTGAAAGAATGCAAGGTTTCATGATTCTTTCACTGTGCTAACAATAGGTCTTTTCATGAAACAGGTTGTTAAGTAACGGAAGGTAAAAGACCCCGAACTCACTTACAAATAAAAATGGCGGAAGAAGAAACTCGTACTCGACTAGCCGAAGTTGAGAATCAAATGACCCAAATGGCGGCCATGATAGCAAAAATGAAGGCTTTCATCATTGCATCTCAAGGATCCTATCCCACTGTCCCAAATACGGGAACTTCAAGCACCATTGAAGCACCAATTGAAGAACCAGTCAAAAACAATGAACCAGTTCAAGAAGATCCTCCAAGGACTACACCTGAGGTAGTAAACTTGGAAGAGGATGATCAGGCCAAGAAAACATTCAGAGTAAAGGATGAAGAAAAAGCCAAAAGATTAGCCAAAATCAAAGAATGCCTAGCAAGTCAAGGATATGAACTCCAAAGGTTCGACAAGTTCTCGCCATATGCAAAAGTGGTTGTTCCAGAGAATTACAAGGAACCAAAATTCGTGAGCAAGCACGATGGCACCGGTTGTCCCAAAAGCCATCTGAAGTATTATCTCCGTAAGATGGCGAGGTATTTAGATAACATGCCATTTCTTATTATCACCTTTCAAGACAGTTTGAGAGGAGCGGCCCTTGCATGGTACACTGCTCTCGACATAGAAGACTTCATTGAATGGGATCATTTGGCGGGGGAATTTCTTCGCCAATACAAGTTTAACATTGAAGTACTTCCAACTAGAGAAGATCTCGTCAGAACTGAGAAACAGAAGAATGAAGGGTTTAGAGCATATGCCCAGAGATGGAAAGTTGTTGCCTCATAAGTAAAGCCTACCATAAGTGAAGACGAGCTCATTGAGCTCTTGCTAAAATCATTGCCAATCGAGTACTATGATAAGCTTCATGTGTCAGGTTATCAAACATTTACCATGCTGGTAAATATTGGTGAGAGAATTGAATGGAGGTTGAAAGAGAAGAAAGCTCAAGAAGCAACAACACGGAGGCTTTACCCTGGAAGAAAAGACAAAGAACCTATTCGTGAAGTGGCTATGGTGTCTAGCCCAAACTCTCATCAAACATCATTTCCAAAGCAATCCAACATCGCTTGGAAAAACCTGAGGCAATTCGAGCCAAAGAAAAGGCCCATGGTGCAATACACACCGTTGCCCCGACCTCTGTCAAAATTATTACCAATGCTTTTAGAAAAGCATTTGATGACCAAAGAGGTGCCAAGGGACAATCCTGCAAGATTTTTTTGGTACGATGAATCGAAAGCTTGCACGTATCACATGGGAGAAAGGGGACATGACATAGATAATTGTCCCACTTTAAAGTATAAGGTTTAACAGCTCATTGACAAGAAGATATTGAACTTTCAGGAGCCTGAGCCAAATGTACATCATAATCCTCTTCTTGAGCAGAACACGGTAAACATGATTAGGAATGAGAAACCAATGATGGGATTTGATGACGAAGATGAATATGACACCAAGATAAAAGCTTCTCGATTAGGGGATGCCCACTTTCGTCAAGAAGCACTCCTAAAAGGTGAAATTGTAGACAACTTGGGGGAAGATTCCGGAAAATATAACTTTCAAGTGAAGTATACCCCACCGCCATGGGCATCAAGAATGAAGTTATTGTGCCTGATGGGTGGGGTGGTATGGACGAAGTCCCAATCAACCAACTAAATCTCGAGGAGAAAGAAGATTGAGAAGAGAAAAAGAAGAAAAAGACTTGCCGAGGTGATAGGCGATTTGCCTGCAAAGCACAGAAACAAAGTGAAGTTGTTGATTTCTTGGGTCAAGATAGTGGCTGGTACAATTACCATGTCAAATATACACCTCCTCCGTAGGCGTTCAAGAATGAAATAATCACACCTGATGGCTAGGGTGGAATGGATGTTGACAAAACTGATAGAAGCATGGTGTCCATGATCACACCATGATTAAACTTGATGATGTGGATAAATATAAGGAGGAAGAAGGTCCCGTCGAACCAATCACTATTCAACTGCCAATTGATCAACTAAAGATCGAAGAAGAAGAGGCACGACCTATGATTATCACTCTCCCTCCAAAATAAAAGTTTGACACTAGGCGTGTACCCTGGGATTACATTCCTAAGGAAGTTGATGCTATAATTCGATCGGGGAGATGTTATGTCCCAAAAGAAGGTGAACGTGAAAAGAAAAGAGTAACCGAAGAAGATGTCAAGCAATTGCTTTCAGTCATGAAGATGAGCGAATTTAAGGCAATTGAACAGTTACGAAAGATGCCAGCACAAATTTCTCTATTAGATCTTTTCAAGACCTCAGAAAGCTACAAAATGGTGCTTATGAAGCTTGTCAATGAAGTACACGTCTCGGAGACAATTAATGAAGTGCAATTGGAGGATTTTATTAGCCCTATTCTTTTGAAAGATCAAATCGCCATTTCTGATGAAGATTTCCTGATTGACGGGCGTTCCCATAATAAGGCCCTATATATTACCGTCAAATGCCGGGGCAAAGAAGTATCACGTGTACTGATTGATAATGGTTCCGCACTTAATTTGTGCCCTCTAAGCACGCTGCATTGCCTGGGGATTAGCGAGGAGCTCATTAGACCTTCTAAGGTAACTATGCACTCGTTCAACGGAATGAAAAAGGACATTGTTGGTGATATCGAGCTCGAGATAAACATAGGCCCTGTGCCTTTCCTGATTGATTTCCAAGTGGTGGATATTCCAAGGACTTTCAACCTATTACTCTGAAGACCTTGGATTTATATGGTTGGTCCTATTCTTTCAAGTCTTCATCAGAAGGTCAGGTTCATCATTAATGGCAAGATGATCATCGTACATGGGGAGACGAATTTCATCACTTACAAAAACAGTGCAATACCGTATGTCGAACCCGAAGTGAAAGAAGAACCAAGCTATCATTCCTTTGAAATGATCTCAACGGTGCAAATCCCCGCCGGTAGCATCATAAGGTCCCCAGAACTCTCAACATCATCCATTATGTCTGGAAATATGCTATGCCAGTATGGATTTACTCCTGGTAATGGTCTTGGGTTGAAATCCTAAGGAATCAAGGAACCTCTTACTCCATTACCACAAAGATGAAACACCGAGTATGTTATACTTTGAATAACTGTAATGAACACTATGGAGGCCAAGGCCTAGGTTGAAAGAACTATGGAGGCTATGGAAGTCGAGGTGATCACACCATTAATCCGTCAATGTGGAAGAGTAAAGCTAAAGAGCTTCCCTATCATTAGATCATATCAAAGAAACCTTTCCTAGACCTTCCAAGCTACTGCAAGAAGAAGATCTACATACAAAGGAAGAATCTGTTCTACCCGGTTTATTTAAAGAGAATACTATCAACGTCATCATAACTGAAACAGAAGATACCTACGCACTGGAGTAGAAAGATTCTCTCGAACTTTTACTACTGGTATTTTTCATTGCATCTTGTTGTTTACAGTTTCTAGCTTCATATTGATTCTATTTGCAATTTCGATTCAGTTGCAATTTCCATTCCTATTGATAGAGATGTAATCGTGTCTTTCAATTGAATAAAAGTGTTCAATGTTTTGTTAAGGACAAATAGAAATGAAACCAAACCTATGATGAACATTGTCCTCATTCATGAGGCTTGAGGTTTTGAGTTTCTATGTTGCTCCTCATTGCGAAAATAATTTTTAAGAGTAAGGAAATATGATGATATGAGGACTGGCTCTGTCTTTATATTCTTTCAAAATGGACTTCAAAATGAATTTCCAAAACGCTTTTCATAAGACCACATGCATTGTTATACTTTCTATGTGATTACTAATCATGTTTGTTGCATGTCAGGCATAAGCATTCGCACATCCATAATAGGTTCTTATGTGGCCTAAATCTTTCTGAAGAGATCGCTTGTGATATCGAAGAAGATAATGAGGATAAAGAATGGGTCACGAAGGAATGGATTCGTCATGAAGAATCAAAGCCACTCACATTAGAGAAGACAATCACTGTTAATCTGGGCGATAAAGAGAATCCCAAGGAAGTTAAGATTGGAGAAAGTCTTTCATCAACAGAAATAGAAAGAATCATCGAGTTACTCAGAGAATATCAAGATATATTCGCATGGTCCTATGCTGACATGCCAGGTCTCGATCCAAACATAGTTGAACATGCTTTGCTAATCAATCCAAGTATTCCTCTAAAGAAGCAGAAACTTAGGCGAACAAAGCTGGAATTAACAAAGAAGATAGAAGAAGAAGTTACGAAATTGCTCAAAGTCGATTTCATTGAAGTGGTACGATATCTAGAATGGGTTGCTAACATAGTACCTGTGATGAAGAATGATGGTCGGGTACGGGTTTGCGTCGATTATCGCGACCTAAATAAAGCGAGCCCTAAAGATGACTTCCCTCTTCCACATATTGATGTATTAGTGGATAGCACTGCTGGGTTCGAAACATTTTCATTCATGGATGGTTTCCCAGGATATAATCAAATCCTCATGAAGAAAGAGGATAAGGCGAAGATATCCTTCATAACACCATGGGACACATTCTGTTACAAGGTAATGCCTTTTGGTTTAAAAAATGCTTGTGCCACGTATCAAAGGGCAATAGTAACTTTGTTCCATGACATGATGCATAAAGAAATCGAAGTATATGTGGATGACATGATCACAAAATCTAAACAAGGAGAAGATCATGTTGAAGTGCTTCGCAAGTTGTTTGAAAAACTCAGAAAATACAAGTTGCGACTAAACCCCAATAAATGTGTATTTAGGGCAAAATCTGGCAAATTGCTAGGATTTGTGGTTAGTAATAGGGGCATTGAAATAGATCCCTCCAAGATTAAGGCCATATACGACTTAAAGACTCCTTCTACGGTAAAAGAAGTGAGAAGTCTATTGGGACGATTGAACTACATTGCTCGTTTCATCTATCAACTTTCTGAAACTGCTAAGCCATTCTTCAAATTGTTGAAGAAAAATAAGCAAGAAGTTCACGATATCATAGATGAATTATCCAGCAGTCGAAAAGACATGTGTTGCATTAATTTGGGTGTTACACAGTGTTGACACCTAAATTTTGCCTAGTCATTTAGGGTTTAATTGCATAAAAATTAGGGTTTAATTTTTTTAATCCCTAAACCAAAAATATTTTCTTTAAATTGCATGGCATGTAGATAATAGGTGCATTTGCATTAATAGAGCCTATTAGAACATATTTTCCATGTTTATTTTCAAAAAATTAAAATTAAAAAATTAGTTAATTGATTAATTAAAAAAAGGAGAGGCCAGCGTTGAATTAGTCAACGCCGACCTGTGCCGTGCGCTGACCTGGGGAAGGGAAGAACGCAGCGGACAGAAGCCAGAACAAAAAGAAGAGAGAGAGAAGACAAAGGGGAGCTCTTCCCCGTGGCTCTCCCTCTGACACTTGCAAAAAAAAAAAGGGGGTGCATCGGGGAAGGTTTAACAGAGATTACAGAAGAAGGAAAGTGATGGCTCATAGCTCCATCCTATGCTGGACAAAACCCCAAGGAGAATCGCAGCCGTTTTAGCCAAAAACGGACCTGTTTCAGTCCCAAGAAGAGGACTGGCTGCTGGCGTATGAGAAGATAGGAAAGGTGCTCTGATCAACAGGAGTTTTGAGCTGGGGAAGGAAGGGAAAAGCAATGTTGACCATCGTGAGCCCTTTTGGAGGGATGCCCAAAAAGAACTTGCAAGAGGTTCTTTAAAACAAAGAGAGGGACAAGGGGGGAGAGGCAGATGAGAAAGGGGGAGCAATCGGAGAGAAAAAAAAAGCTTGAAGAGAGAAGTGAGAAGGAAGAGTTCCAGAGGGAGAGGGAGCGTTCCCAGGAGGGTTTCCGGGGAGAGAACGCTACTGAGAACGTGAGAAAGAGGGGAAGCGAGAGCTGGCTTGAAGGAGGGAATCGAAAAAAGGAGATATTTTTGCTCGTTCGCCGGCGGTCCGTTTGAGTGGTTGTCGTTCCCGTCGAAATTTCCACCTGGTGGCCGCCGGTCGTCATCGAAGGAGCCGCTCGAACCAGGTAAACCTCCCGAAAATCCCCTGTTCCTTCTCTGCCTACTGGTTTTTAGGAATGTCGAACCAACCAAAGAGATTTTGAGCAAACCATGCGAAACCCACGCTGATTTGTGATGAAAAATGACCGAGTTAACAGTGGTAAATCCAGACTTGGGAGTGAAGGTCCAAGTTGCACACCACCTGTTTGATAAAATGCCCAAACGAACGTCGGATCCTTTTCTGTAAAAACCGACGCTCTATGGCTTCGATTTATGCGTGATTTGCTCTATTAATGTCGTTGACTTCAAGTTTCCTTTGTCTTTCATGTGGTTTCGTTGCAACCCGCGCTCCGCTCGAGTCGACCGTGCATTACCCCCCGCCGATGATCCCCATGGTCAAGAGTCAGCCTTCCTAATCTCCGGTCTTTTTCATTTTGATGTGCGTAGGTATAAGTGTTCTTTTTGCTGAGTGAGCTGCTGTTTGAATGGTTGGGTGACTATAAAAAACAAAACAAAGAGATTTGGTTGTTGCCGGCATTGGCCATTTGGTGGCCGCGGCTGTGATGGTCGGTGCTTGAATGTGCACGGTGGGTTGGTAGCGGTCGTGGTGCTTAGCGTGGCCATGGGGGCGGTCGGAAACGGTGATGGTGGCCGGTAAAGGAGATGTCGGCGGAGAGCCGAGAGGGAGTTCTCGGTGAGCCCCTGGGGAAGAAGCAAAGAAGAAGAAGTCCTGCAGAGGGCACACGAAGGGGACGAAGAAGAGAAAAAAAATAATAGAAAAAGAAAAAGAAACAAAAAAAAAGAGAAAAGAAAAGGAAAAGAGCGGAAGATCAAAAGAAAAAAAATACAAGAGAAATGAAAATGGGGTCCCGGGCGGTCGGAATGCCGGGTCAGAGTTCGGGCGGATCCGGTCACGAGACCCGGTCCGGAATCTTTGTTTTATTAATAAAAGTATTCAAAAATTCAAAAAAATTATTTAAATATTAAAAAATATTAAAAATTCCAAAAAAATTCGAAAATGTTTTAAAATCCAAAAAAATATTAAAAGTCTGAAAAAAACATTAAAAACATTAAAAAAACTCAGAAAATTTCAAAAAAAAAATTAAAGAATCCAAAATTAATTTTAAAAAATCAAAAAAAATTCCAAAAATCCGGAAAATAAAAAAATATTGTTTGGGCTTTGAAATTTGCCTTTGTTTGCCCTTTTTGTGTGATTAGTGCTGTGTTTGACTTCTCGCGTCTTGAATTGCGTGTTTAATTTATCCTCGCCTGTGGTTGATTAGGTACATTAGATTCGCATGTTGGTTGTTGCTTCCTTTAGCTTGGAATTTTGAGACTCTCGATTAGTGTGAACATGTTAGGCGGTAATTGAACAAGGTTAGGTACCGAAAGGGCACTAATTAGTCAATTAGTGTAATCAAGTCCCCGTACCCATTGAATCTCTGGTTCGTAGAAGTGAAGCATTCTCCCGTGCTTTACTTAGGTGTCTAATCAACCTACCCAAAATTGATTAGTGGCGACTCCTAATTGAAATTGATTTGCATGTTAACAACTTGAACTTAAGTCGCGAATTGGTATGGGCTTGGGAGAGCTCGAGCTAGGTTTAACTTAGTAATCCATTAGCCTTAACCCGTTAGGCGTCCAGGCCGGTTCGGGGAGGTCGCGACACACAGATTAAAACAATACACCCTCCATCACCAAATTTTGCCAGTAACTGAGAATGATCCGATCAAGTACCTTCTTGAGAAATCCTCCTTGGTCGGGAAACTACCAAAGTGGCAAGTCCTATTATCAGAATTTGATATCAGGAGTTCAACACAAAAGTCAGTCAAAGGATGAGCAATAGTAGACATGTTGGCAGATAATTCATGAAACATTGCCAATTCTGAAGAAGAACAATTCGACGATCATATATTAGCACTGGTTGATAATAAATGGATCATGTATTTTGATGGTGTAACCAACTTATCTAGATCAGGAACTGAGGCACTGCTAATCTCCCCAGAAGGCCAACATTATCCGGTATCTGCGAAATTGATATTTCCATGCACCAATAACGTCGTTGAGTACGAAGCATGCATTCTCAGCTTACAATTAGCCATCTCGATGAAAGCAAAGAGGTTGCAAGTATATGGAGATTCTATGCTCATCATATTGCAAACAACATGATGAATGGCAAACTCGAGATACCAAACTGATCCCCTATCAAAGATACTTAGATGAGAGGATAGAAGAGTTCGAAGAAATAATGTTTGATTATCTTCCAAGAGCTCAGAATCATTTTGCAAATGCTCTTGTGACTTGCTCATCCCTACTACAAGCTAGAGATGGTATGGATATAAAACCATTGAGAATTGATATTCTTGAACAACCAGCTCATTGCATGGTGATCCGAGTAGAGTTTGATAACGAACCGTGGTTTCACGACATCAAGAGGTATTTTCAATCTGGAGAATTTCCTGAAGAAAGCCAACCAGGCGACAGAAAATTTGTAAGAAAGATAGCCAACAAGTTCTTCCTCAGTAGTCAAACCTTGTACAAAAAATCATTTGATTCAACTCTACTAAGATGTGTGAATGCTACAGAAACTGAACAAATCATGAAAGAAATTTATGAGGGCGAATGCGTACCGCACATGAATAGACATCTCCTAGCTCGAAAGATTATGAGGTTGGGATATTATTGGATGACAATGGAAACAGATTGCATCCAACATGTGAGGTGTTGTCATCAATGTCAAGTTTATGAAGACAGAATCAATACACTGCCAAATGAGCTGCATCAAATGTCAGAGCCATGGTCATTTTCAATGTGGGGCATCGATATGATTGGACCAATCAACCCCAAGGTCTCAAATGGACACCGGTTTATCTTGGTTGCAATTGATTATTTCACCAAGTAGATTGAAGCAAACTCCTACACAAATGTTACTGCCAAGAATGTTGCGAGATTCATTAAGCGGGATATCATTGCTAGATATGGAGTTCCATAAGCAATAATTACAGACAACAGCTCAAATCTAAACAACAAGATTGTGGATGATCTGCTCGAACACTTCCACATTCAACATTTGAACTCGTCTCTATATCGCCTACAAATGAACGGAGCAATTGAAGCAGCAAATAAGAATATCAAGAAAATATTGGCCAAGACAGCTGAAAATCATCATGACTGGCACGAAAGGTTGTCGTATGCTCTAATAGCATATTGAACATCAACCGAAGCAACCCCATTTTCCTTGGTTTATGGAATGGAAGCAGTGTTACCCATTGAAGTAGAAATTCCTTCATTAAGGATATTATCCTAATTAAAGCATTTAGAAGCTGAATGGATTCAACAGAGATATGAACAACTCAACATAATTGATGAAAAGAGATTAAAGGCTATATGTCATGGGCAAGCCTATCAGAAAAGGATTGCCAAATCCTTTAATCGAAAAGTGAAATCAAGGTGTTTCAAGGCAGAGGATTTAGTAGTGAAGAAAGTCATTCCCAATAATTCAGATCCTCGTGGGAAATTTACTCCGAACTATGACGGTCCATATATTCTCAAGAAAGTCATTCTTGGAGGAGCATTGATTCTTCTAGATATGGCTAGAATAGAATTGGCCTATCCTGTAAATACAGATGCTATCAAGACATTCTACCCATGAAATGAAGATGAACATTCCAAAAGAGGATTTCAGTCACTTTAGAACATGTGCATGTGCATATCACGCATATCACGCATTTCATAAACATCTTTACTTGTTTTGCAAAAGAAAGCAAAAGGAGTTCGAGTTAATCAATGGTTTCAGAATCCCCAATGAAGTTAGCAAATGATAGAGGGAAGTATCACTTCCAATTCAATTTTTCTGATGATATCCCCTAATGTGTTCTTCCTTCTTTTCATCATCTCTAGGAAGACAAAGAAAAGGGAGCAATAAAAGAAGAATTCCCAGTGGAACCAAAGCAAAAGCACGCAAGCAAGAGGGATCTTGGTAAGTTGGTCAGATAAGCATCACTAAATCATGAATGCAAGTGTTAAAGAGGTTATCTTTCTAAAAGAAGATCGAACTTCTTTTTCCCCAAGCGGAATGACATGAAGACTAAACAGAACAAAACATTTTGTTTTGAAAAGGAAAATACCTTAAAAATGTTTCAAATCAAAAGTTTTGAGACACATTTTCTTTGAGAATGCATTAAGCATCAAAGTTCCCTAAAAAGGGATAATTTGACAAAAGGCTTTGGAAAATTTCAAAGTAAAGGTTGTCGCGATCTACCTCTCGAGGGCCGAACTCGATGAAGCGGGTTTAGAGGTAAGTGTTCATGAAACGGTCCATACGGTACATCATAAAAGATGGCTCATCCGTACAGTCCATTATTCATGAATGTGAATCTTCCCTAATTGATACTTCGCGTGACAGCGGATCAATTTTATCTTTTTTAGGAATCGCCACTAGCCTAGGTCGAAGGTCGGCTAGAATACCTAACCAATACGTGGGAATTTTGTATTGGCTTCTACGAAAATCAGAGATCAAAGGTTCGGGGACTAGCTTACGTTAATATTTCTATTAACGCCCTTTCGGTACCGCTAAACTTAACATGATTGTTATCTAAGTTGTCATGCATTTGTTCTTTACCATTTTCATGTCAAAGTTTTAGTCCACTAAGTAATCATGCATCTTGTTTTTTTGTATTTTCACCAAAGATTCTAAACTAATCCTATCTTAGTCTAGAAAAGAAAGAAACAATCAATTATATTAAAAGGCATTACGTAAAGGAAACACTCAAAATATTAAAAGGACAAGCTAATTCTAAGTGCGAGAAAGTAAAATCCGCAACTCGTCGAGTGTTTATTACAACACAAATTGAAAACCAGAAACATGATTGAGGACGAATGAATTAAATACAAATTGAAAACGGATAGGACATCGGTCTATCGCCACTGTCAAGTGAATACAAATTGAGACCGAATTGGATATCGGTCTATCATCTTGGTCTTTTATAATTTTGGACTATCCCCTCCATGGGCCGCCTCTCAAGTGTCGGCATTTACATTCACAACATACATTCACGACGAACAATAGACAAAGGAATAACCAAAGAAAAGAAATGGTGCAAACAATTCACTAATCAAGCATAGGCCTCGGGATCGGCCTTTGCTTTTCATGCATTTCGATTCACCACCCACCTAATCATTTAACATTATTTGATTAATAGTTAACGATAATGGGCTACCATTTACGTTCACAAAATGACAACTCATATCAATTAACCCCTAAAGTCGGATTCTAAATGACCATAATGGGCTACCCTCCGAACATGCACCGCGCCTAACATCCATCTAACAAACACATGCATAGCAATGAAATAAGCATGCATTCAGGCCCATGGGCCTTATTTCTCAACCAATAAAGCAATGAGAAGTGGTCTTCATATTATTCAATTATTATCTAATTCTGATCACTTCTGTTGAGATGTGATTAACTAACCTAATGATATCCAAATAAAGTGATTCATCTGTCATTAGAAAGCTTATGTCATGAGGATCAAAAGTTAAGAACACCATTTTTTCTAAATCCCCACCGATTTTCACGAAATAGGCAATTTCATTCTCGGTGACAAACTGGACCCGGTTCTGTTAGGGATTTCAAAATAATAGCGGGAAAAAATAACAAACCTTATCAAAACAGTGTAAAATATTTTATGCAATTAGGATTCTCTATGTGTGACAACTTTCATGTTTTGAGTTTTTGCTAAAAGTCCTCCAAATTTTTATAAAATTCGGTTTTCACAAAGGACTCAATTGCAAATAGAATTTTAACCCGAGAAGACCTTATATGAAATTTTTAGCAAATTGACCCTCTAAAAATTACTATTAGGCCCTCAAAATTTCCAGTCAATATAATGAGACCCCAAGGAACAACTTTGTAGTTTTGAGTTTTTGCAAAGGAGGACTCTAACTTTATCAAATTCGGAGAAATATCTTTTGGATTCCAAAGGAATGAAAATCAGATCTGAACACAAATACTGATTAGATCATAAAAATTCATTTTGAAAATCCAAATGAATTCGGATTTTGATGAAATTAGTATCACTGAAAAGATCTCGATCTCAGTGTGAACTTTTGTGAAGAAAACTTTTTCATATTTTGAACACATGAATTTATAAAAATCGAAGAACACATGAAGGTCAGTCTGAAACTAGTCTGTCACCAGATCTATGCATATATGGCATTGCAGATCGTACAATCATAACATACTTGAAATTTTATGAAAATTTTATGATGAATAGATTAAGAGATGTTTTACGACTTTCATGAAGAAAGTTTCTTCAAACAATGATCATAGAAAATTAGAAAAATCATAGAACAACACAATGTCAATCAGGAAATCATCATAATAGACTTGAACATCACATTCCAGATTCTGATCCTAACTTCCGAAAGAGTTTTGACCTAGCAAACTAAGTCTGATTGAGACATACAATATATCAAATCGAAGCTGAAATCAACATCTCAAACACGCAGGTTTCTCTGTACACGAATTTACATAACAACATTCAAGTGTGCTTACCTTATTTAATGATGCTTCAACGCGCAATTGAGCGATCCGGTCTCCGTATTTAGATCAAGAGCGGCACGGAGAAGTCTTGGAAAGCTCAACAAACCTATGAGAATCGAATACACAAGCTATAGTGAGAACCGACTCGATTTCGCGCTAATGAACTAATAACAAAAAATCAAGTAGAAAGAAACAATCTGGTGGCTGTTCAGCGGGAAGCTGGCCACCACAGCCACGTGAAGACACCAAGGAAGGCTGCTGGAGGGTCGAGATTGCCGGAGGGACCGCCAGCTAGCTGATTCAGCCGCTTGAACCGGCTGATTCAATCATCGGCGACTATGCCGGTAATGTTGCCGTGGAGGAAATCACACCGGACAGAGCAGTTTTGGCCACCAGCAAGGACAGCTGGTCTTGTGACCAGCCTTGTGCCGCCGTGGAAGACGGCGGTGAGGTAGCGGTTCACTGGAAAACGGCCGGCGGGAGGTGGAAAGGCTAGCGGCCGAGAGAGAGATCAAGAGAGAAGGAGAAACGTGAGCTAGAGAGAGAGAGAGGGAAGAGAGGAGAGAGCATTCAGATCTGAAAATGTGAGAGCTCTTAATTTTGAGGGAAAAAAAACTATATACTCCCATCAACTTTGAATCCTAACTCTTAAATTGATCCATTGACCTAGAATGCATCCTTAATTATTAAGAATATTCCTTAAGGGCTAAGGATTGATGACATGGCATTATGGATGGACATGATCAATTCTAAATGAATGGCCATGATTGATTTGCTTACCCCATAAGTAATTTGATTAATCCTTAATGAAGGGCATTTTAGTAATTTCACTTAGGGGTATTTTCGTAATTTTTATTTAAGTGCATTTTTGTCATTTTGGGCTCAAAGGGACGTGGCCAGCCTTGGCTAGTCAGAATAGATCACCAGCCTCCAGATTTTTTATTGGAAAATGGCCAGTCCGATCGGACCGGTTCAATTCGGGTCAAACCGGGTTAAATCGGTTGGACCGATTTGACCCGAGTTTAATTGGGTTGAACCGGTTCAACCCTTGGCTCAATTTGTTTCAATTTTGTACAATTTGATTCCTTTCATGATTAAATGATCCAATTAATATTGAATTCGATTAAATTGGATCGAACCAATTTGAAACTTATGCACAAATTGATCAAATTTAATTTGTTTAGCTCAATTGTTCTTGAATTTCAGTTAATTGCATGACCAAGCTGACTAACAAATTTAATTGAAGTCCAATTAGCCAAATTGAGTCTCAATTCATCAAATTGAATACTAGTCTAGAGTGGGTCAAGTTGAATTGCACTAATTGGACCAATTACTCTTAAACTTCTCAATCGTTAGATCACTAAATTGATCAAATTGGCTCAAATTCATGTGAATCTTCCAAATTTGATTTCGAATTTGGATTCCATATAAGAAATTAGGCTCATTCGTGTCTCAATTGTGCAAATCATGAAGAATTGATCAAAATCACTTATTAGGGCCTAAATTGAGGATTTTTGCATTTGGTTTGGAATCACAAAATTGGTTCCAAAATTGAAAATAATATGACCGCTAGATCAAATGTCGTGAAGAAAACTAACTTAAAAAATGACTAGAAATGAAGTAATTTCATTTTTGGCCATTTTGAACCAAATTCCGCAAACTGGGAAAAAGTTAATTCTAAACCGATTTTTGTAAAATTTCAAATGCCAAAGACAAATTGAATGTAATATAAAATGATTTTTGGATTTTTGTATTTTTCAATTTTTTGGTTAGAGGTTTGACCAAAAGTCAAACCCTAGTTGACTTTTCACTAGAAGCTTGATTTTATGATAAAATCTTTGATTTTTTTTCTAAAATTTCCACTTCTAAAGTGAAATTAAAGTTTAAAGGAATCTTTTTATGCGAAAAACCTCAATTTGACCCGGGGTTGACTTTTGGTCAAAGGGTTGATCAAAAAGTCAACTCGAAAGTTAACCATTTGACTTTTCGGGTTTTTGCATGAAATGGATAGAAAATTATTTATAGAAGCTAGGCCAATAAACAGAATTAAAAAAACAACACTTTTTGTTCAAGAAATGGGTTCCGTCGCGATCGGAAACCATAATCTCGAATTTTCTGCTTTTAATGACGCGTCGGCTAAAAATTAGGTGTTAACAAAGGTTTGGATCAAATCAAGTGAAAAGACCTTCAAATGATGAAAGGTAAGCTGTATCCAAACACGTCCCCTATACCCTCAAAATCAAGTGAAGGAGTGAGTGAGAAAAGAAACTCATCCAAAGGAAATAGGGGATGTTGGCAATGATTACATTGATTGAAATGATGAAAGCAGTCATTTCATTATCCCAAACACATGCCTATCCCTTGCAAACCAAGTTTGAGCCTGAAATAGTGGAGATGTTTTTCAAAAAACAACCCTATTAAGAACTACCCCACATCAGGGCAAATTAGAAAGTTTGTGGAGAATAGGATCAAGAAAGATTTTATTGCATACTCTTGCATCAATCTTTCTGTGATAACTTCAGATGAAGTCATATGGAAGCTCAAGACATCCCAGGAGGAAGAAGAGCAATTCATTTCTTATACCCAATCATATTACCTTTGGTAAAACCAAATTGAGCCTGAATATTTATTTCAGAACCTTAAATTGGTGATCATCTGTTCACGCTGGAGCATGAGCATATGATCCACTTTGAATAGATAAGAAACAAAAGACATGACATAGAGTCCTTAGAACTTAAAAAGGTCAAAGGCAAAAGAATCAGGGGCATGAAAAAGCAATGAGCATGGTAAAAGCAAGGCCAAATGCCCAAGAAAAAAAATGAAAGAGAATTAAAAAAAAAAGCTCAAAATGACAAAAAATTCATGACAACGCAAAGCCCAAAGTACGAGAGATCATAGATCACAACAGATGAGCATGAATAAAAGAAAAGAGATCACGATGAACATTTAAGGGACTCTGATGTTCATGAAAAGAAAGATCCCTAGTGGACAAAAGAAAAAGGGTGGTGATGCCAAGAAGATCACCAATTTCATAAGAACCCTGAATTCAAACAAATGGGCCTTTTGAGCCTACCCAATACCAGCAATACAACCTCTCCCCAAAGACTCTTCAGATTGGGATGTTGAGAGTAGAAACATGACTTTGTGACAAGAAGTCAATGCTCAAAGGAGTGTATGCAATAATGTCTTGTCTTATCTTCAAGGTTCTTAACTTGTAGGCCTGAAGCAAGTTATGATGAAATCCTTTTTCTTGGTCTCAAAATGCTTATCCTTTGAATAGCCATTAACCGAGCCAACATTACAGTCCTCCGAAAGACCTTATCAGATCAATCGGATTGTATACATTGCGATCATCTCTGAATACCTGAGGATTGGTTAAGAGAGATAAATTGAGGGATACCAGATAATTCCCATTTCAATTAGTGAACAAAAGACCAAGGTCATAGATTGAGACAAATCCTTTCTAATGAAGGTCTTCCAAATGATTATTTCAAGCATTTCTTGGAAGATGGAAAGCAGTTTGTTCAAATAATTCCTTGAAAAGGAAATTTGATTGTCTGAAATGCATTAATGCAAAGAATGCATGTTTCCATACCATATTTCAAATAGTTTTTTTTTTGGTAAGGATATTTCAAATAGTTTTTGGTCAACTTAAAACTAAGTTTTCAAACAGTTTGTGCTAAGCTAAAAAACTACATTTCAAACAGTTTTTGGTTAACTTCAAACCAAATTTTTCAAAGAATTTTTGGTCAACTAAAAAACCATGCAAAGGTTAGTGAAACCTTAAAATCACATAACTCATGGTTAGTCTAAAACCATAAGGCGCTCATTGTTTGAAACCTTCTCAAATCCTGTTGGCAAGGAGTCGCTAGGCGAATCATCAGTGTCGCACTGCGCTTTTTTGGGACTTTCGGGGTTTGCACGCTAAGGAGGTATTTTCCGTGTAAGGGTCTCTCCCAGACCATACCTCACGTGACAGTGGATGGTAATTTCCTATTTGATCTAAATTTTCGATTTTGGAGTCGCCACTAGTCATTATTGATAGGTTGACTAGAAACCTAATCGGGGTACGGGAGAAATACCACGATTCTACAAACTAGAGATTCTAAGTATGAGGACTTGATTATGCTAATGATCCCAAATTGAGATCTCTAACGCCCTTTTGATACCTAAGAACGATACGATATTTAACGTGTCACACAAGTTTCCGAGGCCTATCCACTAATCTTATCCATTCTAATTGCAATTCAATCAAGAATTAAATGCGCAATCAATGTCAATCAAGCCAAACAATCCAAAATTGTCTCTAAAAATCAAAATGCACCCAAAAATATCAAAACACTAATGAACCCCTAAAGGCTTATTCATTCCATGATTTGTGTCTTTTTTAGGGTTTTAGGTTTTTTTTGGGGTTATAGCCCCTGAATTTGAGATTTTCAAAAAAATGCCACTTCGGCACTTCCAAAAATTGAAATTTCACTTTTTGAGGTTGGCCACAATGTTTTTAAGCCATTCTGTGAATTTTTGAAATTTTTTCTTGTCAGAAATTAAATTTTTGAGAATTATATTAACCGAGAATTTATTTTTATGATTTCCTGAGAATTTTTATGAATTTTTGAATTTTTTTTAGATTTTTTGAATTTTTCACATTTTTTATTTTTATTTTCTGAATTTTCTGAATTTTTATGAATTTTCTAAACATTTTTGAATTTTTATGAACTTTTTGAATTTTTCGAAATTTTTATTTTTTGAAATTTTCTGAATTTTTTTGTTGGAATTTTCCGAATTTCTGAAATTTTTTTATATTTTTCCAATTTTTTTATGTTTTTTTATGAATTTTCTATTTTTTATTGATATTTTGAATTTTTTAGATTTTTAAATTTTTTATTATTTTCCCGCCAAGAGACGAACCAGACGGGCCCAGTTCAACCCGGTTCGGCTTGGCCAAATCGGGCCTCGCCGGTCGTCTTCTCCGGCGAGCACGACGCCGAAACGGTGCCGTTTCGCCCCTCTGTTCATTGGGGCATTATGCCGAACAGGTGGTGGGCATAAATCTGGACTTGATGTTCTCGAGGCCGCCGGTTTTGGCCCTTCTCCGGCGACCTTCCAGTGACTTTTTGTCGATTCCGATTGATCCATTATACTGTCCATGTGTTCTATTTTCAATCTAACGTACTTGGAACATCACCGGACATTCGCCGGCCAGCAAAAAATCAACCTAATCATCCTAACATGCAAACTGTTCAAACATGGATTTTCCAGAATACTAATCCTAATTCTAACTGCCCTAGTCGTCTAACTCGAATCTAATAACTAACAAAACACCAAACAAGGATCAAGGAAGACTGATTTGAGTGGCCTAAGGCCACGGGCTGTGCTCCGACGAGATTTTCTAGAAATGGCCGACTCGATTTATGCGTTTTTTAATGCCCAAAATGCAATCAAACAACACCAAAAATGATCAGGAACATATTTCCAACATCAAAATGCGAAAAAAAATCATCGACAAAATCACATGAGCATAGGATTTAATTCTAAAAATTTTTGGGAAAAACCATGACTATGAACAATGTTTACCTTCTTCATTCAATGATTAGAAGAAATTGTCGAACTGATCTGCGCCTATAGGGTTGTTCCTTGACGCTTGGACTTCCACCTGATGGTCTTGGCCTCGCCGGAAGAGCTCTAGATTGATCGGAAAAGTCTCGGTTTCAAACCTTCCGATCAGACTAGAACAATGGAGGAGAAGTTTCAGCCAAACCCCGATTCGCCAGTGCTCTGCCGTCTAGGGCGGCGCAGGACGCTCGAGTGGGAATCTCAGACTCTCTCTCTCTAACTTTTCCTCTTTGGTTTCACCTATTTCTCTCTCCTCTCTCTCTCTCTGGCGTTTCACCAAACACTTCCTTATCATTACGATCAATTTTTCTTCTCTTTTTCTTGATCAATTTTCCCGTCCAAAGTTCGTTCCACTGACTTAGAATCGATTGGGATCAATTCTCTGTTGCCAGCTGGAGATTCTCCAACTGGCCAACTTGATTTTCATGTGCTAAATTGATCACATGAAGTCGGCAAAGTCTCGAGCGTGAACTGGAATTTTCTGGGTTTTTTGCACTTTGGAGAGAACCGGGTGAAGAAGAAGGGTAGCCGGGTCGGGTCGGGCCAACCCGGCTGACCCGGCAGGCCCGATTCTGATAAAAAATTCAAATGAAGTCTGATTTTGATCAAATTTTCAAAATTAAACCCCAAAATTGGATTCCTCATCACATTTTGAACCCAAATATGTAATTTTCTCCAATTTTGACAAACTCATGTCCTCGATTTTAACTTTTTGTAATCGGGTTATTGGGGTTTTATTCAATTCGATGCCCTAATGACCTGATTAGGCAAAATTGGTATCAAAATTGAATTACCTATATTAGATTAACCCTAGAAGTGAATTTTGGAGTTTTCTGATTTGGCAATTTTGATTAGACACGATTCCTAACTTGGGTTCAAAATTCCTAAATTTCAATTGAATTTTGGGGTTTTCTGATTTCTTTATCAAATTGTGCAATTGGACCGATCATTGTGTAATTCAAGGTCCTATAATCATTTGTTGTGAAGACACTATGAGTTAAAAATGACTAGAAAAGATTTAATTGCATTTTTTTTTCAATTCGGGTTTGATTTTGCCCAATTTTGGGAAAAACACATGCCTGATTGAGATTTTCCAAAATTGATGATGCATTAGTGAAATTGGATTTAAAATAAGACTAATGAATATTTTTGTGGAAGTTTCTGATTCCATTTGCTATTTTTCTTGATTTTCCCACTCATTTTGACTAAATGAAATTAAAGAAAAATGCTAAAAAATTTATTTTTGGACTAGAAATAGGTTTCTAGACTTGGCCAAGATTCCTAATCCTAATTTTGAGATTTTAAAAAATATGAAAAAAAATGAGCTAAAACTTAGGTGTCAATAATCAGGACCTCAGGCGAGGAGCCCCAAGTACACATTGCTCGAGTTCTTTCCAAAGCCCTACTGGCGAGGAGCCACTAGGCAAAGCATTAAGTCCTACTGGTGAGGAACTACTAGGCAAACTCCAAAGTCCTACTGGCGAGGAGCCACTAGGTAAGATTCCTAAAGTTCTACTAGTGAGAAACCACTAGGCAAAATTCCTAAAGTCCTGCTGGTGATGAGCCACTAGGAAAAATTCTCAAAGTCCTACTGACGAAAAGCCACTAGGCAAATTCCAAAGTCCTACTGGCGAGGAGCCACTAGGCAAATTTTCAAAGTCCTACTGGTGAGGAACCACTAGGCAAATTCTTAAGTCCTATTGGTGAGAAACCACTAGGCCAATTTCTAAATCCTCACGCGAGGAGTCTCAGGTACTCATAGTTCGTGGGTTCGTCTTTAAATCACGAATCAGAATAATCATCATAATCATCACCACCATCAATTCATACTTTTGGAATAAACAACAAAGAGACGCTCACAAGCAGGTAAGTTTCTCTCTTTCCCTCAATCATTGAGAATCTCTTGAAATGCGTTCTGAAAAGAGAACTTCTAGATTAGATAACGAATCTCAAAGTAAGATCCCTAATCATTTGTTGTGAAATTTCTGTTTTGTCTTGTCTATTGAGTCAACTAAAAACTCAGGTGTCACCTCGTATTTGATATCGACTTCTAATGAGTTCAATCTCAAAGAAGGGCAGCTATTGACACCTAATTTTTAGCTCATTTTTTGTAATATTTTCAACAATCCCAAAATTAGGATCAGGAATCTTGGCCAAGCCTAGAAACCTATTGCTAGACCAAAAATAATTTTTTTAGAATTTTTATGAAGTTTTCTTTAATTTCTTTTAGTCAAAATAAGAAAGAAAATCAAGAAAAATAGCAAATGGAATCCAAAAATTCCATAAAAATAGTTATTAGTCTTATTTTAAATCCAATTTCAATAATTCATCACCAATATTTGAAAATCTCAATCAGGAATGTGTTCTTCCCAAAATTGGGCAAAATCAAACCCGAATTGGACCAAAAATGCAATTAAATCTTTTCTAGTCATTTTTAAGTCACAGTATCTTCACAAAAAATGATTCTAAGACCTTTAATTACATAATTATTGATCCAATTGCGTAATTTGTCAAATAAATAAAAAAGCCCCAAAATTCAATTGGAATTTTGAGCTCAAATTGGGAATCATGCCCAATTCGAAATTGTCGAACCATGAGACCATCATTTCTAGAGTTAATCATATGTGGGTAATTCAATTTTGGAACCAATTTTGCCTAATCAGGTCATTAAGGCATTGAATTGAACAAAGCCCAAATAATTCGAATATAAAAAACTGAAAATCTTGGACATGATTATGTCAAAAATTGGGGAAAATCACATATTTGGGTTTAGAATGTTATGAGGAATTCAATTTGGGGGTTTAATATGGAAAAATAGGTCGAAATTGGGCTTAATTAGAATTTTTAGTCAAAACCGGACTTACCGAGTCGGCCGGGTCAACCCGACCCTACCCGAGAACCCTTCTTCTTCACTCGATTCGCCCTAAAGCACAATAAACCCAGAAATATCCTCTCGGACCCGTGACTTTGCCGACCTTCTCTGGTCAAATAAACACGTGTTTGACCCAAATGATAGCTAGAGAATCTCCCGCTATCGTCAGAGATCGGTTATAACCGATCGAAAGGCGGTGGAAATAAAATTTGAGCAGGAAAATTGATCAAGAAAAGAGGAGAAAAACATTATCGTGAGAAGAGAACATGCTCAACGTTATGCCAGAGAGAGAGAAGAGAGAGAAAGGGTGAGAAATAGTGTAAATTTTAGAGAGAGAGAGAGAGGAGTAGAGATCCCTAGATCGAGTGATCAGTGCTGGCTGATTGAACGGCGCTAGCAAATCGATCATTCAAGGAGATCTCCTCGAGTGACCAGCGAAAGTCTGATCGCGAAGCTCTGAAAGCCACGAATGACCGGAGCATCCAGAGCTCATTCTGCGAATCCAAGACAACCAGGTTGAAGCTCAAGTATCAAGGAACGACTCCATAGGTGCGGATCAGTTCGTCGATTCCTCTTGATCATCAAACGAAGAAGGTAAACATCGTTTTATGATAACTATTTTCTAGAATTTCTAGAATTGAGTTTTAGTTCTAAAACGAAGGTTCATGCGATCTTGTTGATGATTTTGAGCATTTTTGTGTTGAAAAATTGTTTCTAATCCCTTTTTGTGTTACTTGATTGCATTTTGGGCATTAAAAAACGCATAAACCAAAGGTGACATCTGAATTTTTAGTTGACTCAATGAACAAGATAAGATGGAAATTTCACAACAACTGATTAGGGATCTTGTTTTCTAAAATTAGTAATCTAATCCAAAGGTTCTTTTTTCAGAACACATTTTGAAAGGTTCTTAATGATTGAGGGAGAGAAACTTACCTGTTTGTGAGCATCTCTTTATTGCTTATCCAAGAGTATGAATTGATGGCGGTGTTGATTATGATGATTATTCAGTTTTCGTGGTTTAAGGATGAACTCATAAACCATGAGCACCTGAGGCTCATCGCCTGAGGGTTTAGGAATTTGCCTAGTGGTTCCTCGCTAGTAGAACTTAGGAAATTTGCCTAATGGTTTCGCACCAGTACAACTTGAATTTTCCTAGGGGCTACTCGCCTGTAGGACTTGAATTTGACTAGGGGCTCCTCGCCTATAGGACTTTGAATTTGCCTAGGTTCTCCTCGCCTGTAGGACTTGAATTTGCCTAGTGGTTCCTCATCCTTAGGACTTGAATTTGCCTAGGAGCTCCTCACCTGTAAGACTTGAATTTGCCTATTGGTTCCTTACCAGTAGGACTTTGGAAATTTGCCTAGTGACTCCTTGTCAGTATGACTTTGAATTTTGCCTAGTGACTCCTCGTCAGTAGGATTTTGGAAAGAACTTGAACAATGCGTACCTGAGGCTTCTTGCATGAGGTCTTGATGATTCGCCTAGTGACTCCTCGCCAGTAAGATTTGAGAAGGCTTCAAACAATGAGTGCCTTGACCATGAATTGTGTGATTTTAAGGTTTCACTAACCTTTGTATGATTTTTTAGTTGACCAAAAACTATTTTAAAAAGAATAGTTTTGAACTCACCACAAATTGTTTGGAAATTTGGTTTTAAGATAACCAGAAACTTTTTTTGAAAACTTCGGTTTGAAGTTAATCAAAAACTGTTTACAACGTAGTTTTTTAGTTTACCACAATTTGTTTGAAAATTTGATTTTAAGTTGACCAAAAACTTTTGAAACATGATCTGGAAACATGTATTCTTTGCATTAATGCATTTCAGACAGTCAAATTTCCTTTTCAAGGAATTATTTGAACAAAATGCTTGCAATCTTTCAAGAGATACTTGAAATGATCATTTGGAAGACCTTCATTAGAAAGGATTTGTCTCAATCTATGAACTTGGTCTTTTCTCTGTCTAATTGAAATGGGATTTATCTGATATCCCTCAATTTATCTCTCTTAACCGATCTTCAGGTATTTGGAGATGTTCGCAATGTATACAATCCAATTGATCCAACAAGGTCTTTTGGAGGATTGTAATGTTGGCTTGGTCAATGGCTATTCAAAGGATAAGCATTTTGAGGCCAAGAAAAAGGATTTTGTTATAACTTGCTTCGGGTCTACAAGTTAAGAACCTTAAGGACAAGACAAGATATTATTGCATATACTTCTTTGAGCGATGACTTCTTATCATAAAGTCATGTTTCTACTCTCAACATCCCAATCTAAAGAGTCTTTGGAGAGAGGCTATATTGTTGGTATTGGGTAGGCTTAAAGAGGCTCATTTGTTTGAATTCAGGATTTTTAAAAAATTGGTGATCTTCTTGGCATCACCGCACCTTTTCTTTTGTCCACTAAGAATCTTTCTTTCATGAACATCAGAGTCCCCTAAATGTTCATTATGATTTGATTTCTTTTCTTTTCCTCATTCTCACTTATTATGATCTATGATCTCTCATGATCTTGGCTTTACTTTGTCATGACCCTTTTTGTCATTTTGAGTTTTCTTTTGAACTCTATTATCTTTTTTTTTTTTTCATTTTTCTTGGGCATTTGGCCTTGCTTTTACCAGGCACACTACTTTTTCATGCCCCTGATTCTTTTGCCTTTGACCTATTTTGAGTTCTAAGGACTCTGTGTCATGGCTTTTATTTCTTGTCTATTCCAGGTGGATCATATGCTCATGCTCCAGTGTGAAGACATGATCACCAATTTAGGGTTCTGAAACGAATATTCGGCTCAATTGAGCTTTGTCAAAGGTAATGTGTTTGAGTATTAGAAATGAAGTGCTCTTCTTCCTCTTGGGATGTCTTGAGCTTCCATATGACTTCATCTGAAGTTATCACAGAAAGATTGATGCAAGAGTATACAATAAAATCCTTCTCCATCCTATTCTCCATAGCTATCAACTACAAACCTCCCGATTTTACCCCAATGTGGAGTGGTTCTTAACAGGGTTGTTTTGGAAAACTTCTTCACTGTTTCAGTTCAAATTTGGTTTGCAAAGGAATAAACATGTGTTTGGGATAGTGAAATGACTGTCTTTTATCATTTCAATTCATGTAATCATTGCGAACATCCCCTATTTCCTTTGGATGAGTTTCTTCTCTCAGTCACTCTTTCACTTTTGATTTTGAGTGTATAGGGGACGTGTTTGGATACACCTTTCATCATTTGAAGGTATTTCCATTTGATTTGATCTAAACTTTTTCTTTGAAATTTTTCAAAACCTTTTTGTCAAACTATCCCTTTCTAGGGAATTTTGATGCTTAATGCATTCTCAAAGAAAGCGTGTCTCAAAACTTTTGATTTGAAACATTTTTGAGGTATTTTCTTTTCAAAACAATCTGTTTTGTTTTGCTCAGTCTTAGTGTCATTCTGCTTAGGGAAGAAGAAGTTCAATTTTTTTTTAGAAAGGAAATTTCTTTACCACATGCATTCATGATGTAGAGATACCTATCTGCTCAACTTACTAAGATCCCTCTCGTTTGTTGTTAACACCTAATTTTAGCTTATTTTTTTCAAATTTTAAAAAATTTCAAAATTAGGTCTAGGAATCTTGGCCAAGCCTAGAAACCTATTTCTAAACCAAAAAAAATAATTTTTTTTATCATTTTTCTGCATTTTTTTCTTAATTTCTTTTAGTCAAAATAAGCAAGAAAATCAAGAAAAATAGCAAATGGAATCAGAAAATTCCATAAAAATAGTCATTAGTCTTATTTTAAATCCAATTTCATGAATACATTGTCAATTTAGAAAAATCTCAATGGGGTATATGTTTTTCCCAAAATTGGGCAAAATTAAACTCGAATTGAACCAAAAATGAAATTAAATTTTTTCTAGACATTTTTAGGTCATTGTGTCTTCACAACAATTGATTCTGGGACCTTGAATTGCATAATGGTTAGTCCAATTGCACAATTTGGCATAAAAATAAAAAAATCCCCAAAATTTGATTGAAAATTAAAAATTTTGAACCTAAATTGGGAATCGTGCCCAATATGAAATTTTCCAAATGTGAGACCATCATTTCTAGGGTTAATCAGGTGTGGGTAATTCAATTTTGGCATCAATTTTGCCTAATCAAGTCATTAGGACATCAAATTAAACAAAACCCAATTAACCCGAATATAAAAATGAGAAAATCTTGTGCAAAATTATAATAAAAATTGGGGTAAATTATATATTTAGGTTCGGAATATGATGGAGAGTTCAATTTTGGGGCATAATTTGAAAAATTCGGTTAAAATCGGACTTCATTTGCAAATTGATACAAAATCGGAACTACCGGGTCGGACGGGTCAATCCGACCTGACCTGAACAGTTCTTCTTCCTTACCCGACTCACTCAACACGGGACAAAACCCAGAAAAACAAACTCAGACCCAAGACTTCATTGATCATTTCTAGCAAATTGAGCACGTGTTGATCGATTTGGCCGGCTGGAAAATGTCCAGTTGGCACCGATTAACCATCCCAACCGATTACAATTCGGTTTCAACGATTTTTGGGCGGGATTTTTAATCAACAAAAACAGGAGAAAAAACGGATGAAGAAGGGAACGTGTTTGACAGAATGCCAGAGAGAGAGAGAGAGAGAGAGAGAGAGAGAGAGAGAGAGAGAGAATAAGCTCGAATTAGAGAGAAATCTAGAAAGAGAAAGGGAAGTAAAGGTCTCCAAGGCGAGTGATCGTCGCCGATCAACTGATCGGCATCGACAAATCGACCATTTCGGGAGGATCTCCTTCTCGGGCGAACCAGACGGGGCTGATCGGGAACACCTGAAACCAAGCCCCGATCAGCCGATCTAGACCTGTTTCGGCGAATTCGAGACCACCAGGAGGAAGACTAAGTGTCAAGTAACAACCCTTTGGGTACGGGACAGTTCAACAATTTAGTTTGATCATCAACCAAAGCGAGCAAAGTCGGTTCACGTTCAGTTTTTTCTAAATTTTCTAGAATTTGGTTTTGGTTTCAATGTGCATGTTTGGGTGATTTTATTGACAAATCTTGGCATTTGGATATTCCTTATTATTTTCTACTTACTTTTGATGTGGTTTGACTACATTTTGGGTATCAAAAACACATGAACCGAGTCGGTCTCGCCATTAAACCACTTTGCCAGAGCTCCGGTGACCCCGTCGGAGCATTGCCATGGTCTTAGGTCATTCAGGTTAGTTTTCCTTGACCTTTGTTTGATGTTTGTTAGTAATTGGAACCGATTTAGACGGCTAGGGCGAGTAGGATAGACATGTGGGTTCTGAAAAATGAAAGTTCAATCGGTGGAAGTTAGGGTTTTAGGATTGAGTTTTAGCCGGTTGGCGAGTGTCCAACGGCAATTTAATCGGGATAAACTGATACTAGAACATGTGGACTTGATGATGGTGCAATCAAAATGGTCAAAAGGTCGCCGGAGACTCGTCGGCGACGAGCTCAAACCGGAGGTCTCGAGAACGTTCAACACTGAATTATGCCAACCAGCTGCTCGACAAAATACCCCAATGAAAAACCACAAAAACAACGTTGTTTTGGCATTGAACTCGTCGGAGGAGACGATCGACGACCGACGCTGGTGTCGCTCGGTTCGGCCAAGCTGAACCATGTTGAACCAGGTCGGTCTAGTTCACTTCCCCGATGGGAAAATTTAAAAAATGAAAAAAAAATTAGGAAAAAATTATAAAAAATTTTAGATTTTTCTAGAAAATTAGAAATTTCGAAAAATTACAGAAAATTCCAAAAAATTCTTAGAAAATTAGAAAATTGCATAAAAAATTTCCGAAAATTCATAAAAATTTTGGAAATTTTGAAAATACAAAAAAAATTTTGAAAATTTTGGAAAATCAATAAAAATTTGGAAAACTGGAAAATTCATAAAAATTTTTAGAAAATCATAAAAAAAATCAATTGTCAGTTTTAAAAAATATTTCGAAAAAAAAATTCAAAATATTCAAAAATTCACAAAAGGGTCCAAAATCATCGTAGCCAGTCATAAAAAGTGAAATTTGAATTTTTAAAAATAAAAATTAAAAAAAAATCAAAAATAAAAAATTTTGAAAACTCACAGAATGTTCTAAAATCATTGTGGCCAACCACAAAAAGTGAATTTTGAATTTTGGGAAGTGCCCAAGTGGCATTTTTTGGAAAATTTCAAATTTAAGGGTAAAACCCCTAAAAAATGCTAAACCCAAAAAATGCATCATGAAATGAACAAGATATTATAGCTTCATTAGGGTTTGGGTGTTTACAAGATTTTCATTTTTAGTGGCCAAATTAAGGTTGCTATGATTGATTTGCCATTGGTTGTGCACTTAATTTCTTGGGTGCTTAATTATTTGTTCATGATTAGAATAGTGAATTAATCTTAGGGATCCACGTGACATGTTAGACAAGCCATATCGTTCTTAGGTACCGAAAGGGCGTTAATGGTCTCAATTTG
The DNA here is from genome assembly GCA_031216185.1 of Syzygium aqueum. Taxonomy (NCBI): domain Eukaryota; kingdom Viridiplantae; phylum Streptophyta; class Magnoliopsida; order Myrtales; family Myrtaceae; genus Syzygium; species Syzygium aqueum. Next base: position 14,673,460 of record CM062234.1, read on the forward strand.
GGATCGTTAACGTAACCAAGTCATTTATTTAAAATCTCTGGTTCGTAGAATCGTGGTACTTCTCCTGTATATCGATTAGGTTTCTAGTCAACCTATCGTAAATGACTAGTGGCGACTCCAAATTCAATTTTAGATCAAATAAACCCCGCTGTCACATGAGGTATGGTCTGGGAGAGACCCGTATAGAAAAATACCTCCATTCTAGCACGCGAAAGCGTGGCGCGATAGGCTTGGTGACTCCATTGGGGATTCTTAGGATTCTAAGTGGACTTAGGCTTAGATAGAACGATATGCTTGTGTTTGTGTTCGCAAGGATCCCAAGTATGTTTCACTAATAACGTGTTAAATGGTGATACAGGTGGGAGGTATAAATGGTGTAGTAGGTGCTTACCTTTGTTTTGTAGGATAGTTTTGGGATTGAATGTGATTCCACCAAATTTTAGAAGTGCTGTTTGGTTATAAATTGTTGTGCTTGCCTTTAAATTGCTTTAGCACCACACTTTTAGCACACACCACCCGTGGCCCAACCCCAGCTACATTTAGAATCACCCTTAGGAGGTATGTGTTTTATGCGAATCTGTGAGCCGATTGCTCATGGGATCATTTAAATACAATACCGATCACTGAGATGGAATAATATTCCATTACTTTAGGCCGATCGCCTATTGGAATGGAATCCCTTATCCATTAAGGTGGTGACCTTGAGCCTTTAGTATATCCCACCCTTTTAGGTGTCAAAACCTCACTTGTTGCATATGCTTGTCTTTGTGGTTGGTATACCTAAAACCAAGCAAAAATGTGTCGGTAAGTAAGTGTCGTTCCACTTCTCTCATCTTTTTAATTATGCAAAGTTAGTTAACACAATTTTGTTAAAAAATACCCAAATGACAATCAATGTCCGATCAAAATGCCTTTTTATACTAGAATGAATGGATAGGGTGACACGCTCCATTTAGTCATATTTTTCATTTCTAGATGGAATGTATAGGTTCATGGCGATTTCCAATGTAATTCAAGTAGATTAAGTGCTCAAGATGTGACATGTACAATCCTAGGGAGAAAGAGAGAGAGAGGAAGACAAGATCAACTTGTCTTGCAAGCCAAAGCCAAGAATGGATGGCCAAGATCTACTCTTGCAAGACAAGCCAATGATGGCTTCTAGAAGAGGTAATTTGGTAATTTCAGCCCTTGACAGTATTCACGGCACTATTAACGAGCACTATTCACATGGGCTTGGACTTACCCCAACAAACCTGGGCTTGGGCTTGGGCTTGAATGGGCCCAATTTGAAGAGAAATGGGCTTGAATGAGCTTGAAAGGCTTAATGGGCCTTCCTTGGGCCTATTGGGCTTTGGCCTTGGGTGTGAGGCCCATCTCGACCCACTTTGTGTGGCCCACTTGTGGGCTTTCACTCTCAGCCCAATAATTCCTTTGTCCAAAGTTTCGGGGCCCAAAACTATTCTCGGGGTCTACCTCGACAAACCCAGAAAGGAAAGTCTCTAAACTATCCTTAATCGAAAACCTATAACCGGACCAAGACTTGTGGCTAAACTTCAATGGGAAGTGCCCCTAATACGGCCTATTCGAGTTAGGCAGCCTCTTGGGGTGTCGTTAGCGTGACTTATAGTTGATTCGTCAATCAATCCATATTCAAGTCTCGTCAACCCACGGATCATTCTCGGTTATCATGTAATCATGTGGAATTGACTTATTTACCCAGGGCACGTGGTCTTATGAAATTAGCTTAGGATCGTTCGGGTTTAGTATAATAACCGTGCGAAATCACCCGCAATCCGACTTATATATACTCTTGTTGAATCAATCCATAACTTTTCACTAATTGACCCGTGATGGCGTAAGATCGTCTCACATCGATCCTTATGGTCGAGCTCTTTTCCATGGTCGAGTAGTCTAGTCGAGCGTATTTCCCAACCCGCAATTGCCCATCCTAATTGAATAGTTGACCCATGCACGATTCGCGAAACGACTCAGGGTCTAACCCTGCTATTAGTGCATTGACAGTTTAAACCCCTTCTCTTGCCGAAATAGGGCCCGAATCGAGGATGTCACAATTCTAATCTAGGCCTAAGTCTACTAGAAAGTTTTCAAATCCCCAGCGGAGTCGCCAAGCTTGTCGTGCCGTGCTCTCCGCGCCTATGGAGGTACTTTCGTTCGTCACGAATAAGGAAACTGTCCCTGAATGAGCTATTAAGGTCCGAAAACGAATATTTCGCCCAAACGTTCCACAGACATCCCATTACTAGACAAACGAGGGTCTCTCCCAGACCATACCTCACAAGACAACGGGCATTTATCTTTTAATCTTTTCTATTTAGCTTAAGTTTTGATTTGAAGTCATCACTAGTCATTGTTGGTAGGTTGACTAGAAACCTAATCGAGATATGGGAGAAATACCACGATTTTGCGAACCAGAGATTCTGAGTAAAGGGACTTAGTTACGCTAATGATCCCAAATTGAGATCTCTAATGCCCTTTCGGTACCTAAACGATACAAAGTGTCTAATGTGTCATGTAAGTTCGCGAGGCCTATCCATTAATTCTAACCGTTCTAATCGAGAGAAATCACTCAACCAATGAGAAAATGCACAATCAATTTCAATTAAACACAACAATCCTAAAATGATCTGTAAAATGAAAATGAATCAAAACACCCAAACTCTAGTAAAGCCCTAATGACTTGTTCATTCATTGGATTGAGTTGTCTTAGGGTTTGAGGGTTTTTAAGGGGTTGAGACACTTTTTGTTCACAAATTGAGGAGTTCTAAAAAATACCACTTAGGCATCTCATAAAATTCAAATTTCACTCAAAGTGGGTGGCCATAGAAATTCTAAACCATTTTGTGATTTTTTTGGAATTTTTGATTTTTTTGTTTTGTTTTGCTTTTTTTTTTTGAGATTTTCCATTTTCCCAAAATCTGACTTTTCATTTTTTTGAAATTTTTTTATAAATTTTTTTATTTTTCAATTTTTATGGATTTTCTAGAATTTCCAAATTTTTTAGAGGTTTTCCGAATTTTTTAATTTTTGAGGTTTTTCTGAAATTTTTGAATTTTTTTTTATGATTTTTCGGAATTTTCTGGTTTTTTTAATGATTTTTTGTGATTTTTTTTGGAATTTCCTATTTTTTTTATGATTTTTTGGATTTTTTTAATTTTTTATGAATTTTCAGATTTTTTTTAAAATTTTTCATTTTTCCACCCAAGACTGAACCGGGTTGAACCGGTTCAGACCGGTCCGATCAAGTCGGATCGGCCGGCACCGGCGCCTGGCCATCACCCAGCAGGCATAGTATCAAAACGGCACCATTTTTGGCATTTTTTCTCCTTGGCATTATGCCAAATACATTGTGAGCATTTTTTAGTTTGAAGGTTTTCAAGGTCGCAAGTTCAGACCTAAATCTAGCGACCTTCCAATCACTAACTAAGGCCGATCTTGAGCTCTATATCAACTCTATATCACCCCTCTATCATTTTAGCTTCCTCGGCTCGTTGTCGAATCACCGCTAGCCGATGAAGAACCATTTTAATCAGGTATATCTAACATACAAATCAGAGATGATGTGCCCTAGCCGTCTCTATCGAGCAAAACCACCATCAAAACATCAAACAAGGTCAGAGGTTAATAACTTGAGCGGCCATTGACCACGGGAAGCACTCCGGCGAGACTCGTGAGCTCCGGTGAGGAGGTTTAATAGTGACCAACGCGGTTTATGCACATTTAATGTCCAAAATGCAACAAACAACCAATTTTGTGATAAAAAACATGTTTTAAGCATCCAGAAACTCAAAATCACGAAGAAAATTGCTTGATTAAACATGATTTAGCTTGAACACCTATTTTCTGGAATTTTGCTAAACTGTGATCATGATTGAACTTTACATTTTTCGACGGAGGTGAAATATGAAATTCCGAGCTAGACGAAGGCTTTAGGATGATTCTCTGGTTCACGATCGCCGCTTTGCCGGGAAAGTCCTGGATCGGCCGACCGAGATCAATTTTCAGGCCACGATGACCAGCCTTGTTGTAGGTTCTCCGATGAGAGGGTTCATCGTTAAGACCAATTTGCCAGCGCTTTTTCAGATCGCTTAGTCCCCGAAACCTCGACTCAGGTCTCGCTCTAAATGTCTCTCTTTCTCTCTCTAATTCTCTCTCTCTCTCTCTCTCTCTCTCTCTCTAAAAAATTTCGTCGAGCACGTTCCCCTTGCAGATAATGATTTTCTCTTTGTCTTGCTCGGTTTCCCACCGAATTCTCGTTACCACGACCTCGATGTTCGTTATAACAGAACACTGACGCCAGCTGGAGATTCTTCGGCTATTCTATTTGCTTTCACACATGCTAGATTGGCCTGGGTAAGTCTATGAAGAGGCAGGTTGAGGAGATATTTTCTCCTTTCTCACATGGGCAGGCTAATCAGGTCAAGAAGATGACCAACCCGGGTCGGGTCAGGTCGATCCGACCGACCCGACAGACCCTGTTAGTATAAATTTGCAAATTAAGCTCGATTTTGACCTTATTTTGAAAATTTAACCCCAAAATTGGATTCCTCAGCACATTTTGCATCCAAAAATGAGATTTGTACTAATTTTTGTTAAAATTAGACCCAAAAATCCCCAAATTTAAATTCGGGTCAACTAGGTTTTTATTCAATTCAGTACCCAAATGACCTAATTAGGAAAAATTGAGGCCAAAATTGAATTACCCATGATTAATTACTCCCAGGGAAGGTATGGGTATCAATAAAAAATTTCGAATTGAATAAGATCCCCAATTTAGGTCTTAAAATCCCTAATTTCAATTAATTTTTGGGGCTTTTCAATTCTTTTGTTAAATTGTAAAATTGGACTGACCAATGTGAAATTCAATGTCCCATAATCAATTTTTATGAAGACATTATGGCCTAAAAATGACTGAAAATGACTCAATTGGATTTTTGGTTCAATTAGGGTATGAATTTACTCAATTTTAGGAAAAACATATCCCCAACTACAATTTTCCAAAATTCAAGCTGCAATGATGAAATTGGAATTAAAATAAGACTAACAGATATTTTTATGGAATTTTTGAATTCCATTTGGTATTTTTCTTGATTTGTCTCTATTTTTTAACCAAAAAAATTAAGGAAATATTCAGGAAAATTATAAAAAATTTATTTTTGGTTTAGAAATAGGTTCCTAAGCATGGCCAAGGTTTCTAATCCTAATTTTATGATTTTTAGGAAAATTTTAAAAAAAGGGCAAAAAATCAGGCGTCAACAATTCAAAACCTCCAAATCATCTCATTTTTAGCTTAATTTCGCTTTGGCATAATCAATTTTACAAAAATTGGTTTAGAATTAACTTTTCCCTAATTTGCGAAATTTGGTTCAAATCGGCCAAAAATGAAATTACCTAATTTCTAGTCATTTTTTAGGATAGTTTCCTTCACGACATTTGATTTAGAGGTCATATTGCATTCAATTTTCAAATCAATTTTAGAATTTCAAGCCAAGGGCAAAACCCCCCAATTTGAGCCCTAATTAGGGGTTCCAGTCGATTCTTCATGATTTGCATAATTAAGACACGGATGAGCCTAATTTCTTATATGAAACTCAAATCCAAAATCAATTTTGAAAAATTCACATGAATTTGAGTCAATTCGACCGATCTAGTGATCCAATGATTGAGAAATCCAAGAATAATTGATTCAATTAGTGCAATTCAACTAGGCCCATTCTAGACTAACATCCAATTTGATAAATTGAAGTTCAATTTAGCCAATTGGACTTCAATTAAGTTCATTAATCTAGTTAGGCAATGCAATTTAACTCAAATTGAAGAGCAATTGGGCCAAACAAATTAAATATGATCAATTTGTACCTATATTTGAAATTGGTTCAATCCAATTTAATTAAATTCAATTCAATTTGGTCATATTATTCAATCTCTCCTTGCAGGAGCTCTCCCTCTTCTCTGTAAGAGCTTTACCCTATCCTTGTGATAGTAAACCCTAAACAACTCTTTAGCCATCCCGTTCATCCTCTCCCATGGAATTTCCTTTCCCTTCGTCCCCACAAAGCAATATACCACATCATGATGCTCCCCCTCCCCACTAAATCCCTTGCACGCTCCATCCCTTCCTCTGTCGAGCAATGGCATGTTTGATTCATAATCATCAACCTCACATCCACCTCCCACAAACCTCTCTTACTGTCAAACGACACCTTGCATTCATCCTTTCCATCTCTGACCTCTTGGAACCCTAAATGGCCTAGTTATCTGGATCTCTACGGCTTTTTGAGTGTGGAGCTCCCAAACATTTCTAATGCCTGATGGAAGAACGTCAATCATCCCAGAAGCTTAGACAATGCTGGTAGCCGACGACCCCATGGAGGACTGAAGCTGATTTTGGCATGTTCTAGCATCAACTTGCCTCGAGTTGATCCAAATCTGCCTTGTGAGTTGCGACCTACCATTAACAAAGGAGAGTTCTGGGTTACTGAAACTGCTTGTAGGTTGGAGAAAGAGGAGGAAAAGAAAAGAAGATTGGCAGCTTTATGTAGGCGTATGGGCAGAATGTGGACAGAAGATGTCGTAGCTAACGTGTTTGAGAAAATTCCTGATGAGAAACTGAGTGTTTGCAACCTTACCTTGCTGGGGAAACTTTACTCTAGACCAAGTGTGAACTTTCAGGCCTTTGTATCAACTATGAAAAAGGCTTGGAAGGTTGAGAACGTAGTGTGCGATCAAATGAAGATGGGTATTTTCTCCTTTACATTCAGCTCAGATAGTGACAAGGAAAAAGTGCTAGCAGCTAGTCCGTGGTCTATTTCAAGCAATCTACTCATCCTACAACAATTAAATCCTAAGATGCCTATTTACCGCAATGAACTCACGCTTTGTGCATTTTGGGTGCAAGTTTTGGGCTTACCTCTAGCTATGATAACTGAAAATGTACTGAGTGAATTGGGGTCAAAAATGGGGAAAGTTCTAGAAGTGAAGATGGAGTCCAAAGAGGGCAGCCTGTGTAAAGTGGGTAGAATCCGAGTTCTCTTAGACCTAGCATCCCCACTAAAATCAGGGCTGATGGTGAATTTCGAAAATGATCAAATGTGGGTTGATTTTAAGTATGAATGCCTCCCTCACTTTTGCTATTCATGTGGGAGGATTGGCCACTATACTACTAGCTGTGAGGAAGTGCCTTATAAGGAATCGGAATCTAGAGAGAAAAGATCCAGCAACTTTGGATACTGGTTAAAAGCGGAAACACAGGAGGTTAGTCCATTTTGGAAGTTGCTTAATGAGAAAGAACTTATTGTGCTGGAGGAGGAGGATGTTGTTCCCGAGACTCCTATTCAGGCCATCTTACGGGAGGATTTGGTCACTTTCTGTCCTAAAAATCATCAATCACCTATGGAAATCCAGCAAATAGAACTTTCCCAAGGAAAAAGGCAAAGGAGTCATGAAAGCTGGGCCGCCGACAAAGGGGAAACGCCCTAAAGGCATGCATCCGCTGCTCTTAGATTCCCCTTGGTCTGACAAATTATCTAAGTTGTTGTCCAAGCCCACAAAGAAGATTAGGAAAACGTCCAAGACCTTGGCTACTAAAAAAGTGAGGCAAAACAAACCCTATTACTCTGTGGAAGTTGAGTGTACTGCTCTAGATGAAACACAGCTTCTGGAAACTCCTATCATGTTGGAGGATGACTCAAAGGAATGGGCTTTGGTGGCTAGCCCTAATAAGCCACCGGTGGATATATGAATATTTTGAGCTAGAATTGTCAGGGGTTGGGCACACCCCTGACATTCCAAGCACTGAGAGCTCTTGTGGCTCAAGAAAGGCCTAGTATCATATTTTTGATGGAGACAGAGAATAAGGAAGTAGTGGTGCATCGTACGAAACGACGTCTCCAATTTTTGCACTCGTTTGGGGTGAATCCAATAGGCATAGCGTGTGGATTAGTAGTTATGTGGAATGATGATGTATCAGTGCAGGTATTATCCTCTAAAGGGGAGTTTATCGATCTGGCCTGTACAATCAAGAATAGTGGCAAAACCATGAGAATCACCTTTGTTTATGCACCTACGGACTTGCAACAGAGGAGAATACTATGGGAGTCATTGAAAGGCATTCATTGAACTAATACCCCACCTTGGGTGTGTTTGGGGGACTTTAACGAAATACTCTATCATTGGGAAAAAGTGGGGAAAAAGACAGCGGATTACTCCAGGTTAGCTGCTTTTCGCAATTGCTTACATGAATGTGATTTGCTGGATATTGAGAGTAAGGGGTGCACCTTCACTTGGGCGAACAATAGAGAAGGGGAAGCCTTAGTCAAGGAAAGGCTAGACAGAGCGCTTTGTAATATTGAGTGGAGAGTCACATATCCGAGTGCCGAGGCTTTTGCTTTGCTAGCAATAGGTTCTGACCATAGCCCAATTCTTTTATCGGTGATGCCAAAGGTGGGGAGAAGGAGAACCTTTAAATTTGAAGCCTTTTGGTTGGAGGATGAAGAGTATAGGGACTTGGTTCAATCAGTATGGCATGTCCCTCGATTTCAAAATGAAGGTTTACTGCGCCAACTCCAGGAAGTCACTTGCTCGTTAATGAAATAGAGCAAAAGGAAATTCTCTAATAATGCTAATCGGATTAAGAGCCTACAACACCAGTTGACTATTCTGACAAACCAAAGTCTGGAGGAATCTAGCACTGAAGCAACACGGAATATCAAGAGACAAATTGAAAAACTGTGGAGACAGGAAGAGCTTTACTAGGGAATGAGTCACGGATACAATGGCTGAAATGGGGGGATAGAAACACGAAATATTTTCATGCGACCATGGTACAAAGAAAACAAAGAAACAGAATATCAATGCTGAAAATTAGCGATAATGAATGGAGCCATGACCCATCGAGTCTAAAACAACATACGAGCCAATTTTTCTAAACTCTCTACACATCTGGGGGGGGGCCAGGAATTTCTGTCCAATACTAGATCAATGCTTGAGTCTAGTAAGTGAAAATATGAATGAAGTATTGGTGAGTATAGTTACATTAAAAGAGGTGGAGATTGCAGTCTTCCAACTTGGAGCTACTAAGGCCCCGGGACCCGATGCACTTAATGGCCAATTTTTCCAACATCATCGGGAGGAAATCAAAGGGGATGTGTTCCAGGAAGTTAAAGGGTTCTTTGAGTCAGGAACATTTCATCCTGAACTTAATAGAACCCACATCACTCTCATTCCAAAAGTTCCCAACCCAGAAAGTTTGTCCCAATTTCGCCTTTGTGCAATTTTGCTTACAAGATTATCTCCAAGTTGTTGGCAAACCGCCTAAAACCTTGGCTCCCTGAGATTATTGCAATGGAACAAAGCGCATTTGTAAGCAGAAGGCAAATCCAAGACAATATAATGATGGTCCAGGAAGTACTACATCAATTAAGGATTAGAAACAGGAAGGCGAAATTTCAGGTAGTTTTGAAACTTGATATGCAAAAGGCATATGATCGTGTGGAATGGGATTTCTTGGAGGCATTGATGGGAAAAATGGGTTTCAGTGAGAAGTGGGTATCCCTAGTTATGGCCTGCATAAAGTTGGTGACTTTCAGTGTTAAGTTTAATGGTGAACCCCTTGACTTCTTCCAACCCACTAGAGGCATTTGGCAAGGTGACCCCCTCTCCCCCTACTTGTTTATAGTAATGTCTAATGCGCTCTCACAGCTTATGAACAAAGCAATTGAAGATGGTAGTATTACGGGGATTAAATTAAACAGGTTCTGCCCTACCCTATCTCACCTGTTATTTGCAAATGATGCTATATTTTTTCTGGATGGGAAAATCAGAGAATGTCATAACCTTGCTGCAGTTTTGAATCAATATTGCTTTGCTTCGGGACAGGCTATAAATTTAAACAAGTCAGGAATTTTTTTCAGTAAGGAATGCCCAAATTGTTTGAAGAGGAATATGGCTTCAGAACTCAGAGTTCATGTGATGGAAAAAACTGGCAAATACTTGGGTATACCTTCAGACTGGGGACAGACAAAGAAGCAAATGTTTGCTTGGATCCTGGCTAGGGTGAATATGAAGTTGGTAGGATGGAAAGAGAAGCTTATGTCGAGAGCAGGAAATGAGACATTGATTAAGACTGTAGCACAAGCCTTGCCGCAATATGCCATGTCTATATTCAAAATTCCATACTCAGTGTGTAGAGCGATTGAGCAAAGGATAGGATCCTTTTGGTGGAAACAGAATGAATCGACTAGCGGGCTACATTGGAAGAAATGGGACATCCTCAAAACAAGGAAAGATAGTGGCGGTATGAGTTTTCGAGACCTTATATCATTCAATAAGGCGATGTTGGGAAAACAGGCATGGAGGCTCTCTCAATCCTCTTCGGCTCTTTGGAGCAAGCTGTTCAAAGGCTTATACTTCCCCGAAGGTGATGTTTGGAGTGCAAAAAAGTGGTCACGTTCGTCGTGGGGATGGCAAAGTGTGCTAGTTGGAAGGAATTCTATTCAGAGGGACATGAGATGGATGGTGGGAAATGGAAAATCGATCAAAATAAGAGAAGACAGGTGGCTGGAAATGGGAACTATTAATGGATCGGTGAACCAAGACGAACCCCAGAACGTGGATGAACTGATCAACCAGGAAAATAGAACATGGAATGAACAAAAATTGAGGTCTTTATTTGAAGAGGATGTTAGCGAAATCTTAGCTATTCCCCTCAATAGCAACACCGAGGAGGACAGGATGATCTGGACAGGGAACAAAAATGGGGAATACACAGTTAAAAGTGCTTACAACAAACTACGCCCGGTAAGCCTACAACAACAATTAGCGTTACCCTCCACCACATTCCAAGCACCAAGATCTTTCTGGAATACGCTGTGGAAGTTAAACACTCCCCCCAAGATTTGGATATTCCTATGGAGTGCATGCCAAAATGCCTTTCCAACTAGAGAAAACCTGGTAGAAACCCGCAGTAGAGAGAGAGAGAGAGAGAGAGAGAGAGAGAGAGAGAGAGAGAGAGAGAGAGAGAGAGTTGGAGAAGGAGAGGAGAATTGGGATTGAAAGGGAACAATAGATAATAATCTTTTCTCTGTCTACAACTGTGCATAACTGAAGCATTTAAACAAAGATGAACAAAATAACAACTTGCTACGTTCTAGGAAAGACTAACCCACTACTAAAGCCTACGAAGCACTATGGGAAAGTGGGGCTGATTTCCCAAGATTTTCTCTAACTTCTCCCAAGCATGGCTTGACTTGTTCAGCCACTATCTCCTGTAACGCCACTTCATCTTGCTTCTTTCTATTTTTTCGAAAATATGTCTTGAGAGGAAGAGGAGGTAGCATCTTATCAGTACTCCCCCCTTGAAAACTCGCCTTGTCCTCAAGGCGAAAGTCTGGAAATTGACCTGCTAGAAGGTCATAATCTTCCCAAGAAGCTTCTTCGAAAGGGCGATTTTCCCATTGGACCAGAACTTCAAGAGCTGGAGGATTGGATTGTGACATCCAACGATGGTCCAATACATTTGCTGGTGTTAAGATGAGCTCCCAGTCATTTGAAAGAGGCAAAGGTGCTGGTGGATTGGATGGATCGTGACCGCGGCCAGAACGCAACAAAGACACATGAAAGATAGGATGGATTTTGGAATCTGAAGGCAGCTCCAGCTCATATGCTACTGGTCTAACTCGGCGAAGGACTGTGTAAGGGCCGAAATATCGTGGAGAAAGTTTTTCATATTTTCTTTTTGATAAGGAATGTTGGCGGAATGGCTAGATGCGGAGAAAAATGGCTTCACCTTCTTGAAAAACCAGCTCTCGACGGTGGGAATTTGCTTGTGCCTTCATCCTAGATTGAGCTTTGAGAAAGTTGTCCCGTAGAAGTTTGAGCATTTCATCACGATCCTGCAGCTGCGATTCAAGTTCAGCAATGTGTGTTTCTCCCGGAATAAAAGGGTGAAGCTGTGGAGGATCTCTTCCATAGAGCGCCTTGAAAGGAGTTGTTCCATTTGAAGTATGGAACCCCGTGTTGAAGGAAAATTCTGCCCAGGAGATGTATTTGCTCCAAGGCGCTGGTCTTTCATGTGTGAAACATCGTAGGTAGCCTTCTAAACAACGGTTTACCACTTCCGTTTGCCCGTCCGATTGGGGATGGTAAGAAGTGCCCATTCGAAGCTTAGTTTGACTAAGTCGGAATAGCTCTTGCCAAAAAGCACTCAAGAAAAGCGGGTCACGATCGGATAATATAGAACGGGGTATGCCATGCAATCTCACGATCTCTCTGCAAAAAAGAGCAGCCATAGTTTTAGCAGTAAAAGGATGGGTCAGTGAAACAAAATGACTATATTTGGTAAGTCTATCCACGACTACCAAGATGGTGTCGTATCCACCAGACTTTGGAAGCCCTGTGATAAAATCAAGTGAAATGTCTTCCCAAACTCTTTCTGGAATAGGTAGTGGCTGTAAAAGGCCTGCTGGTGCCAGCGTTTGGTATTTTGTTTGTTGACAAACCATGCAATTCTGAACATAGCGCTTCACATCTTGCTTCATTTGAGGCCAGAAAAAACACGAGTTGAGGCGCTTAAGTGTCTTGAGATAACCGCCATGCCCACCGACTAATGAATCATGGGACTCGGCCAATAATTTCGACCGTAGGGAGGAATCATCCGGAATGACCTACCGGTCTTTGTTGAAGAGCTTGTTGTCAGCAATGTGAAAATCAGGTTTTGAAGACGGATCCTGTTGGAGAGCTTCAATGATACCCTTAGTGTATGGATCGCAGTGTAAAGAATTGGGCAAGGTCAGGAAATCCATATTGACAGGCAGAGCTAAGGCCATGAAATCTGCATGTTGTGGCCGTTGTGACAATGCATCAGCCCCTTGGTTCGTCTTCCCAGATTTGTATAATATGGTGAAGTTGAAAGGGAGCAATTTCAGAAGAAGGCGCTGCTGTTCGTTAGTGGTGATGCGCTGATTCAATAGATACTTAAGGCTGCAATGGTCAGTTTTCACAAAAAAAATATCGCCCCAACAAATAGTGCTTCCATTTTTGCAAAGCTAAAACCAAAGCGAGTAACTCACGATCATAAGTAGATTTATAACGGTTAGAAAAGGAAAAACCGTTACTAAAGTATGCAATAGGGTGTTCAGATTGCAAGAGGACAGCACCCACTCCTTCTGAAGATGCATCACACTCTACTGTGAAGGGGCGGCCAAAATTGGGCAGCCCAAGAACAGGAACAGTGGTGAGTGCAGTTTGCAACTGATCGAATGCCAAATCCGCCTGCTTGGACCATTGAAATGCATTCTTCTTAGTCAAATCTGTAAGAGGCCGCGCAATCAATCCATAGTTCTTCACAAAGTGGCGGTAATATCCAGTAAGACCCAAGAATCCACGCAACTCCTTGACATTCTTAGGTATCGGCCAATTCAACACAGCTTGCACTTTGTCTTGATCAATGCCAACTCCTTGGCTGCTGACCTCGTGACCCAAAAATCGAAGTTGTGGTTGCCCAAAAAGACATTTCTTCGTGTTGGCCAAGAATGAATGTGCTTGTAATACTTCAAGGGCTAATTGTAGATGGGTGAGGTGCTGATCCAAGGTGGGGCTGTATATTAGGATGTCATCGAAGAAGACTAAGACAAATTTTCGAAGGTAGGGACGAAAAAAGTCGTTCATGGCTGATTAAAAAGTTGAGGGGGCGTTCGTGAGGCCAAATGGCATAACCACAAACTCGTAATGGCCTGAATGGGTGCGGAAAGCAGTTTTGTGGATATTAGGGGGATGGACATGAATTTGATGATAGCCCGAGCGGAGGTCAATTTTGGAAAAAATTGTGGCTCCATGTAGTTCATCCAAGAGCTCATCTATATTGGGAATGAGGTACTTGTCGGGTATGGTCATTTGGTTTAAAGCCCTATAGTCTACACATAATCTCCAGGTGTTATCTTTTTTCTAGACTAAGAGGACTGGGCTAGCAAAGGGGCTTGAAGTGGGGCGGATGAAACCAGCTTGGAGAAGCTCATCGATTTGCTTCTCAATCTCAGCTTTGTGGTGATATGGGTATCGGTAAGGTCTAATGTTTGGTGGCTTGGAATTGGGTAGTAATGGGATGGCATGAGAGTGAGATCGGAAGGGCGGAAGTGTTGTGGGTTCAGCGAAGACAGCCTCAAATTCATGTAATAAAGAATTTACTGCTGGTGGAGGAGGGTTATCTGGAGTCACCACGGATTTGGTGACGTTGAGCTTCGAAATGGCTTGAAAAGAGGCTTCGGCTTTAGATAGTGCTGGAACTCCTTGAAGCCGATAGCGCTTTCCATCTATATAAAAGATCATAAACATCTCATTCCAATTTGCTTGCACAGTGTTGAGCGACGCAAGCCATTTGATCCCCAATACTAAGTCAGCCCCTCTAATGGTGAATGGATAGAAGTCCTGGGTAATCTGCAAACCCGGTAGCTGTACTGGTACCTTACGACAAACTTGACTGCATCGTATGACTTCCCCATTACCAATCTGAACACCAAACGGCACTATCTTCTCAATGGGAATATTCATCGATGCTACCAGCGATGAAGTGATAAAATTATGGGTCGATCCACTATCAACCAATATGAGGACAGACGAGCCCATTAAAGAACCTTTAAGCTTCATGGTCGTGCCACTGGCTTTTCCCAGAATCGCATGTAATGAGATTTCCGCAAAATCTATCTCGAGTTCTTCTCCTTCGCCACACTCCACTAGCTGCTCATCTGCAGCGTCTTCTACATCATTCGTCTCCATGAGAGAAAAAGACGACAGCTTGCAACGATGTCCTGGAGCAAACTTCTCATTGCATCGGAAGCATAGGCCTTTCGCAATGCGGTTTTGGCGCTCCCCATCTGAAAGTTGCAATGAAGTTGTTAGGTTGGAAGGTAGATTTGATGTCCTTGTGTTGCGCGAATTAACATTCGCCATAGTTGGGGCATGCTGAACACCCGCCACCAGCGTGGGACGGAAAGGGAAGGGAGAGGCAGTAGGTAGAGGACGATTTAAGTTGGACCAGTTAGATCCCCTTGTTCCACGCCCCGAGCCGAGCTTGGTTTCAAACTCTAAAGCTAGGCTCATAGCCTTGTAGATAGTTCGGGGTTTATGAATACGAACATCAGCCCTGAGTTCCTCCTTCAGTCCATTGAGGAACACCCCCAACAAGCAGTGCTCCGGCCAGTTGGAAACCCGAGCTGAACGTTTGGCAAATTCTTGCCGATACTCCTGTACAGATCCAATTTGACGTATTCCGCATAAGTGTTCGTCGGGATTCTGAAATTCCGCCGGTCCGTAATTCTCTTGTAGGGCTTTAACAAGTTCCTCCCAATAGACCAATGTCCGCTCTTTGTTAATCCAAGCGAACAAATCCAGCGCATCACCCTCAAGGTACATTGCCGCAACATCAACTTTTAATTCATCGGGCATTTCATAATAGCGGAAATATTTCTCCGCCTTGAGTATCCATCCACGAGGGTCTCCTCCCTCAAATTTTGGAAATTCCATTTTTGTGTACGGCCGTCGGGTTTGATTGCAATGCCCCCATGGGTGGTCAGCCTCATCATCCTCCGTTTCGGACCAAACTGACTTCCTATGCTCCCTTGGTCCGAAGGAAATTTCCTTGGCTTTGGCCTTGTTGGAAGCACCAGGTAAGGATTTGGTTGGTGGTACACCGCTAGATTGCTCCTTGAGTGCTACCACGTCAGCCACCAGGGAATCAATCGTTGCGAGGCGAGCCGCAATGAAGGCAAATTGTTGGGCAGAAGCATCAGCATCTGGTGGTGGGGCTGAGAGGGATTCAGTAGGAAGGTTGGTAAGCGGAGAGGTGTGAGGAGGCGTAGGTAACAGGGCTGGTTGTGTGTTGGGGGGTGGGTTTTGGGAGTCAAGGTTCGAAGAGCTGGAACGAGTATTCACCATGATGGTTCGACTGGCTCTGATACTAAAAATGGTAGAAACCCGTAGTAGAGAGAGAGAGAGAGAGAGAGAGAGTTGGAGAAGGAGAGGAGAATTGGGATTGAAAGGGAACAATAGATAATAATCTTTTCTCTATCTACAACTGTGCATAACTGAAGCATTTAAACAAAGATGAACAAAATAACAACTTGCTACATTCTAGGAAAGACTAACCCACTACTAAAGCCTACGAAGCACTATGGGAAAGTGGGGCTGATTTCCCAAGATTTTCTCTAACTTCTCCCAAGCATGGCTTGACTTGTTCAGCCACTATCTCCTGTAACGCCACTTCATCTTGCTTCTTTCTATTTTTCCGAAAATATGTCTTGAGAGGAAGAGGAGGTAGCATAGGTGGTAGCATCTTATCAAAACCTATACAAGAGAAAGATCGCACCTGACCCCTTATGCCCCTTGTGCAAACAGGTACCGGAAACAGTCGAGCATATCCTACTCCTCTGCCCATGGACAGCTTCCATTTGGGCGGATCCAAGGCTAAATTTGCAATATTCAAGCCTACCAATCAGACGCCTGGATAAATGGGTCTCACAAGTTTTGGAGTCAAACACATACCTGGTGACAACCGAGGAGATAGTCGGAATACTATGGTCTATTTGGAAATCGTGAAATGCCTTCATTTTCAACTTGCGACGGCCAGAACCAAACCGAACTATAGACATCACACTCACAGAGCGGGCAAGCTTTCAGAGATGGAATTCACGTAAAATGAACAGAACCGAACACAGAAACAATTCAGATCTTACCAGGAAGCCGCCGGCAAGGAGATCTCTAAAGCTTAACTTAGATGGCTCAAAATCGGAAGGATCATTCGACTGAGTGGTGGCTCACGACTATAGAGGAATGATGATCGATGGGTTTGCGCACTCCTTTCATGTTGGATCGGCCACAGCAGCTGAAGTCCTAGCTCTTCTCCATGGCCTACGTTTTGTGGAAGAAAAGCTGGGAAGAGAAATCCCATGTGGGAGCAAACTGGAAGTACATACCGACTGTATTTTGCTCATGCAGTGCCTAGTTCAAGGGGAGCAAAGTTCATGGTACATACGGGCCTGGATGGACGAATGCATATCAAAGCTAGCCCAACTAAATTGGGTGAGTTTGTCCTACTGTCCGAGAGAAGCAAATCAACTTGCAGATTGGGTGGTCAAGGCAAAACGGAAAAAAGAACTTCCCCCGATTGGCTGCTTTATCCCCCAAAATCTATGTTGGATATCTTAGTTTTTGATGCAAACAGACTTTTGCTGGGTTAATGAACTTTCATGCATTATCGACCAAAAAAAAATTTCAATTTGGTCAATCAATCATGATAGGGATGAAATTGCATAACATTAGAACAAAATTGAGCTAAGAACCGAACCGATTCAACCCAATCAAACTCGGGTCAAACCGGTCCAACTGGTTCAACCCAGTTTGATTGGAATTGAATTGGCCCCTTCGAGCTAGCCGTTTCCCAGCCAAAATTTCGGCGGTCGGCAATCCATTCCGACCAACCAAGGTTGGCCAGCCGGCCACACCTCCTTTGTGCCCAAAATTATAAAAATACCCTTAGTGAAATTACAAAAATGCCTTTATAATCAAATTTTAACTAATTTTTTTAAGGGATAAGAAAATTTCCTTAGGGATTAAGCAAACAATCATGGCCATCTATTAAGAGTACATCATGGCCATCTATTAAGAGTACATCATAGCCATCTATTATGCCATGTCACCTATCCTTAGCCTTTAAGGAATATTCTTAACTCTTAAGGAAGCAATTTGAGCCATTTGATCAATCCAAGGGCTAGCATTCAAACTTGGAGGGATATATAAGTTTTTCCCTCCAAAAATCAAGAGGCTCAATTTCCAAATTGGTTTTCTCTCACTAAACTCTCTCTCTCGGCCGGATCTTCTCCCGCTCAGTCCAACTGCTTGCTAGTCGGTTCCCGATGTGCCGCCACCTCGTCATCGTCCCCCTCTGCATCCCAAAGCTAGTCGCAAGACCAGCCATCGCCTCTAGTGGCTGGAATCCCTTGATTCGGCGCCGTTTGTCTCTCTGTCCAATAACTAGGGCCACCACAGGTGCTCATTCCAGCCAGTTTAATAGATCGAACCAGTAGTCCGGCGAATGCTCATCATATTGCAAACAACTAGTGAATGGCAAACTCGAGATGCCAAATTGATACCCTATCACAGATATGTATAAGGCAAACAACTAGAGAATGGCAAACCAATGATTATGCGAATGCTCATGCTTGACATGTAACAAATATGATTAGTAATTGCATATGAAGTATTACAATGCATGTGGTTTTATGAAAAGCTCTTTTGCAAATTCATTTTGAAATCCATTTTAAAAGAATAAAAAGACAGAGCTAGTCCTCATATCCTTGGACTTTCTTGCTCTTAAAACAATTTTTGCAACTAGGAGCAATACAGAAACCCAAATCCTCAAGCCTCACGAATGAAGGCAATGTTCATCATAGGTTTGGTTTTGTTTCTATATGTCATTAACAAAACATTTGAACCTTTTTATTGAATTGAAAAATGGGATTATATTCACATCAACGGGAATGGAAATTGCAACTAAATTGAAATTGCAAACAAAATCAATACAAGACTAGAAACTATAAAAACAACAATGCAATGGAAAAGACAATCAGTAGAAGTTCAAGAGAATCTTCATATTGCAGTGCGTAAGTATCTTCTGCTTCGATTATGATAACGTTGATAGTATTCTCTTCTAATAGACTGGGTAGAACAGATTCTCCCTTTGCATGTAGATCTTCTTCTTACAACAGCTTGGAAGGTCCAGGAAAAGTTTCCTTGATGTGAATCTGATGATAAGGAAGCTCTTTAGCTTTACCCTTCCATATTGATGGGTTAATGGTGTGATCACCTTAGCTTCCATAGCCTCCATAGTTCTTTTGACCTCGACCTTGGCCTCTATGGTGATTATTACAGCTCTTTGTGATATATCCTACTCCATGTCTCTTCTTCGTGGAAAGTGGAGTAATGGGTTCCTTGATTCCTTGGGATTTCAACCCAAGCCCGCCATTGGGAGCGAATCCATATTAGCATAAAACCTTCCCGAACATGATGAGAATTTTGGTGATTTCATTATACTACCGGCAGGGATTTGTACCATCGAGATCATCTCGAAGGAATGTTAACTTGGTTCTTCTTTCACCTCAAGTTCAATATATGGTATTGCACTCTCGTTATAAGTGGTGAAATCTAGGTCTCTTCATATAAGGTCTTCCAAGCAATAGGTTGAAAGTCCTCGGAATATCCATCATTTGAAAGTCAATTAAGAAAGGCACAGGCCTATATTTACTTAGAGTTCGATATCACCAATGACATCCTTCTTCAATCCGTCGAACGAACGCACAGTTACCTTAGAAGGTTTAATGTGCTCTTCACTGATCCCTAAGCGATGTGGTATGCTTAGTGGACACAAATTAAGTATAGAGCCATTATCGATCAGCACACGTGATACCTCTTTGCCTCGGCACTTGACGGAAATGTACAGAGCTTTATTGTGGGAACGCCCATTAATTGGAAAATCTTCATCAGAGAAGGCGATATGATCTTTCAAAAGAATAGCACCAACAAAGTCCTCCAATTGCACTTCATTGATTATTTCTAAGACGTGTACTTCATTGAGAAGCTTCATGAACACCTTTTTGTGGCTTTTTGAGGTCTTGAAAAGATCCAACAGAGAAATTTGTCCTAGCATCTTTCTCAACTATTCGATTACCTCATATTCACTTGTCTTCATGATTGCCAGCAACTACTTCACATTCTCTTCGGTTACTCCTTTCTTCTCGTGATCACCCTCCTTCGGGACATAGCATCTCCCCGATCAGATTATAGCGTCAACTTCTTTAGGTGCGTAATCCCAGGGTACGCACCTAGTGTCAAACTTTTCTTTTGGAGAGAGAGTGATGATTACAGGCTGTGTCTCCTTTTCTTCGATTTTAGTTGATCAATTAGAAGTTGAATGGTGATTGGTTCAATGGAACCTTCTTCCTCTTTATACTTATCCACTTCATCAAGTTTAATCAGAAATAGTGTGACCATGGACACCATGCTTCTATCGACTTCATCAGCATTCATTCCACCCCAATCATCAGGTGTGAATATTTCATTCTTGAATGCCCACAGAGGGGTGTGTATTTGACACGGTAATTGTACCGGTCACTCTCTTGATCCAAGAAATCCACCATTTCTCCTTGTTTCTGTGCTTTACGAACAAACCGTTTATCACCTCGGCGAGTCTTCTTCTTCATTTTCTATTCTCGATCCTCTTTCTCCTCGAGACTTAATTTGTTAATTGGAATCTCATCCAAGCTGCCCCATCCATCAGGCATGATAACTTCATTTTAAAATGCTCATGGAGGTGGGGTATACTTTACCTGGAAGTTATACTTTCCATAATCTTCTCTCAAGTTGTCTACAATCTCGCCTTTTAGGAGTACTTCTTGATGAAAACGGGCATCCCCTAATCGAGAAGCTTTTAACTTGGCCTCATATTCATCTTCATTATCAGGCCCCATTACTCCTTTTTCGCCCTTGATCATGTTTACCACATTATGCTTAGGGAGAGGATTTTGATGTACATTTGGCTTGGACTCTTGTAAGTTCAATACCTTCTTATCAGTGAGCTATTGAACCTTGTATTTTAGAGTGGGACAATTATCTACGTCATGTCCTCTTTCCCCCATGTGGTACTCACATGTTTTTGATTCATCGTACCAAGAAAACCTTGCATGATTATCTCTTGGCACTTTTTTGACCACCAAATGCCTTTCTAGAAGTATTGATAATAGCTTTGATAAAGGTCGTAGCAATGGTGTGCATGGCCTTACGGGTTTTTTCTTTGGCTCAAACTGCCTTGAAATCTTCCAAGCAATGTTAGGTTGTTTTGGAAATGATGTCTGATGAGTATTTAGACTAGACATCATAGCCACCTCACGAACAGGCTCTTTGTCTTTTCTTATAGGATAAGGCCTTTGTGTTATTGCTTCTTGGGCTTTCTTCTCTTTCAACCCCCATTCAATTCTCTCACCAACTTTTACCAACATAGTGAATGTTTGACAGCCTGACACATGGAGCTTGTCATAATATTCAGTCGGCAATGATTTTAAGAAGAGCTTAATAAGCTTATCCTCATTTATGGCGGATTTTACTTGTAAGGCGACAGCTTTCCACCTCTGAGCATAAGCTCGAAATCCTTCGTTTTTCCGTTTCTCGGTTTTGACAAGGTCTTCTCTAGTTGGGAGTAACTCAACATTAAACTTGTATTGACGGAGTAATTATCTCGCCAAATGATCCCATTCCGTAAAGTCTTCTATGTCAAGAGCAGTATACCATGCCAGGACCGCTCCTCTCAAACTGGCTTGAAATGTGCTAATAAGAAGAGGCATGTTGTCTGAATACCTCACCATCTTGCGGAGATAATACTTCAAATGGCCAGTTCCATCATACTTGCTCACAAACTTAGGTTCCTTGTAATTCTCTAGAATAACTACCTTTGCATATGGCAAGAACTTATCAAGCCGTTGAAGTTCATACCCCTGATTGGCCAAGCATTCTTCAATTTTGGCCAATCTCTTGGCTTCTTCTTCATCCTTTGCTTTGGATGTTTTCTTGGCTTGACCATCTTTTTCCAAATTTACTACTTTAGGTGTATCCTTTGGAGGATTCTCTTGCACTGGTTCTCTATTTCTAGTTGGCTCTTTGTTGACACCTAAATTTTGCTCAATCATTTAGGGTTTTATCGCATAAAAAAATTTAGGGTTTAATTTTTAAACCACTAAATAAAACTATTTTCATTAAATTACATGGCATATAGACATTAGGCACATTTACATTAATAGGGCCTATAAGGATACAAATTTTTTTAAAAAAATTCCGAGCCAAGTTTGTTAGCTCATTCTTTTTCCCTCTTCTTTTTATTTTTACGCTGCCCATTTTTGTTTTAATCTTCTCCTCCCTTTTCATTTTCCCACGCGGGCCAGCCCTCTTTCCCTCGGCCCGACCCATGTCTGTTCATCTGCCTCCTCCCCAGTCAACGTTTCAGAACGTACGGGGAGGAAGAACAGAAGCCAGAAGCTGGAACAGAGGCCAAAAGCCAGAGAGGCGCGAGGCATGCCGGCGCGATTTGCGGGTCAGGCGATCAGCCGACCGCGGCAGGGGCCATGTGCACCTGCATGCTGGCTAGCTTTAAATCGCGCTCGAAGAGGGAGAGAGTGGGGGAGAGAGTTCCGAGAGAAAGAGAGCCAGAGGAAGAGATCGGGAGAGAGAGTGAGAACCGAGAGAGATCTGAGGTTGAACGATCTCCCGTCGTCGACCGCTGTGGCTGGCGAAGCTCCAGCGCACCTCATTTCACGTGGTAGGTTCTGGTCTCGAGCGCTCGGCGAGTTTTGTTTCGATATGTTCTTGCTCGATTCGGGGTTGATTTCCCAAGGATTTCAGCTCGGAGGTGTGCGGGATGACCGGACGAAGTCCGATCTATCACAAGGCACCCCCATCCCCTGTTTTTTGCTTTTGTTCTCGGGTTCACTGGCCAGAGCTCGCGGCCATCCGGCTCACGCAAGTTCTGGCCCGTGACACCTCGTGCTTGCTCCTGCTTCCCGTGTGTGTCATGTTGACAATTTTGGTCTATTTTGAGCCTCGATTGTGTCGAAAATCCCCCGTTTTTGGTAGTGCACGCCAACTGTTCGACGTTTTGCCCAAACCAAATTTCTTGGATTTGTCTCTATTCAGCTGCATTTTTGGGAGTGTCAGACGGTCCCGGCATACCGCCGGTGGCCATGGCGGTCCGAGAGTAACCACAGAAGGAGGCGGCCAGCCAGTCCTTCGTCGGGACCTGGCTGATACGCGGCTGTCCAGCCCTTCGTCGGGGCTTGGACGGCCTTGGTCAGTCGTTGGTTACCACGGCAGTGACCCAGGTGGAAGACGCTCGCCGCCCATCATCGGGGCGTCGATGCGGGCCAAGGTAGAGCGTCGGCTAGAGCTCGGAGGGGTTGACATTCGGGTTCGATCGCGCGGCTGGATTTCCCAGCCACGAAGGCCGGGGATCAGCGGGTGGCGACCGAGCATGGGCTCGGCTGCCGAACCGGAAACCCTGACCGCGGAGGCTAGGGTCCGGCAGGCGGTAGCTGGCCACGGTCTCGGCCATGAAGGCCGAGCGTAAGCTCTAAGCCGGAGTAGAGGCCCCGAGTCCGTTCTCTAACCGAGTCGGATGCGCGGGCAACCGGGTAGGGTTTTCAGTGATTCGGGTCCGCGGCGCAAGTCGGGTCCTTGGCCACGAACCGGGTCGGGTTCTCTGGCTGCAACCGGGTAGGGTTTTTTTTTAGTGTGTGGGCCGGTTTTAGGGTTTTATTTGGTGTTGGGCTTGGTCTTAGATTTATTATGTTTTTATTAGGTTTTGGGCTTTTTAGTTCAAAATTAGAATAGTTTTTTTTAAGTTTTGGGCCATTTCGTGGATGAGCCGAAGTTGGGAATTGGGCTAGATTATCATTTGAGTTTTATTTCTTGTTGGGTTGGGCTTTTGTTCTTTTTTTTTAAGAATTTCGGGCCGAGCCTTTTTCTAAAAAAAATTTGAAAATCAGACCGGGCTCAATAAATGAGCCCGGTTCGATCATGGACCCGGGCCGGCGCACCCAGGTCAGCCTCGATCCGGGTCGGATGTAGAGATCCGACCCGAATCCTGTTTTTGTATTATTTTAATGTTTATATTATTATTTTAATATTGAAAAATTATTTTTTTATTAAAAAAATTAAAAATTTAAAAAAATTTTGAAAATCAAAAATTGGAAATTGAGTTTTAAAATTGTTTTTCTCTCCCTTTTTATGTGATTAGTGTCATATTTGATCGCACGTTGTTTGGTTCACGCACTTTAAATTCCGTGTTTAATTTAACCTCGAACATGATTGACAATGCATGTTAGGTTCAGTTATTGGCAGTTGCTTCCCTTAACTTGATTAAGGATGGAATTTCGAGACTCCCAGTTAGTAAGAACACATTAGGCGGTAATTGAATAAGGTTAGGTACCGAAAGGGCATTAATTTGTCAATTAGTGTAATCCAGTCCTCGTACCCATTAAATCTCTGATTCGTAGAAGTGAAGCATTTCTCCCGTGCTTCACTTGGGTGTCTAATCGACCCACCAAAAATTGACTAGTGGCGACTTCTAAATGAAATTGATTTGCATGTTACTAACTTAAACCTAAGTCGCGAATTTGTATGGGCTTGGGAGAGCTCGAGTTAGGTTTAACTTAGTAATCCATTAGCCAAACCACCTTAGGCAGCGGGATCGATTCAGGGAGGTCACGACAGCTTGGTGACTCTGCTGGGGACTTGAACAGAATTCTTAGTGGACTTAGGCCGTTTATCTTGTTCAAAACATCCCTAACGTGAATGTTCTTGCCATTGATCACTTGTTTTGCAAGTTTGGGATTTAGGGAATGAATGTTTTTTTTCGTTTTTTCTTTTTTCGGACGCTTGAAGCATTGTTTGCTTATAAATTGTTGTACATGCTTTAGATGTTTTAGCACTACACTATTTGCACACACAACCATGCTGCCAGACCTGGGCCGCGATACAACCTCGAACGTAAGACCGCGATATAGAAGTTGCCCTTCTTCTCCCCGAAAATTCTTTCTTGGAGTCGTATGTGTTTATCCTTGTCCACGAGACTGCGTGACTATAGGATATCTCTTTCGACCGAGCCGTTGTTAAGAGGACCTGACACCAACGCGAGACTGCGATAGTTAAATCACCCTCTTAGCCTCACCTTGTTAGACTATCTAGAGAAAAAGCGAGCATCACTTTTCATGCGTGTATCTTTGTGTTTGCCATGGTTCTCGATAGAGTAAGCCTTTATCCCTCCTATTATGCAATTCATTTATTTCCTTTTGTTGGTCCATGGCAATTTAGGTCGGTCGTTAGTCTCAATTTATATACGATGGGGAGAACCGATGTCCAATTCATTTCCACTCCCAAGAAAGAGCTCATAGCGTGGTGGGATCAGTTGGATCAAAATGGCCAAAGACAGGTCGAGGCAAGGATTGGCCGTCTCCTCCCGTTACTCAAGATCAACATCCATTCCGGAGTTATGCAAGTAATACTGCACTTTTGGTGCCCTCAAACATCAACCTTCATATTTGGTGAGTTCGAGCTAACTCCGACCTTGGAAGAATATAGCATTGCCATTGGAATGCCTCTTGGAACCAAGTTTGTCAAGCCACCCATAGGTATAGACCCCATGTCCGAGTTGTCACAATTTTTGAGAGTTAAGGCCGAGGTGGTAAGGAAGGTTGTTAAAGCTAATTGTTACACATGCCCATTCTCGTTTTTGGCCGAGTGCTTTTCAAATCAACCGATGCCCCAAAAGAGTAGGATTTTCAGTTTAGCATTTGTTGGGCTCATCATTTTTCCTCATCGTAAGAATGCCATAAACCCTTAAATTGCTTGGGTGGTCAAACACATGTGTGTTGGATTAAACTATGTCAACCTGATTTTAGCAGAAACAGTTTTGTCCCTTAATCGTTTTAAACAAAACGGAGAAAAAATCATGTGAGCTTCCCTGGAAATTTTGCAAATATGGTTTCTTTCTCACATAAGGGGATTTGGGCACATTATGCAATTGTTTCAAGTAGATGAGTTTAGGCACCCAATACAGAGGTTCCAGGTCTTAGAGAAGCGTTCCCCTGACAAAGAATATTCCCGTTGGATAAATTTCCTAAAAGACCCCGAACCCAAGGCATTTCTATGGCATGCTAAATGGTTCCAGCTTGAGGAAGCATGCTTTGCTCACAAGTTTGCTAACCCGATCCCGCTGCTCGGTCTTTCCGGCGCCACTTTCTATTACTCGTACAGGGTGGCCTCGCCAATATCGAGCTTTTCAAGAGATGCTGCCACCTCTCAAGACAGAGATGTTTCAAGCTCGCTTCACCCGCACGGACTACGACTACTTCGACGAAATCCGTGCCATTGAAATCGCATGGAGCGGATGCTGTTCTGAAAGAATTGTTGTGCCCAAAAAGTTGAATGGGGAAGGAGAGATTCACCATGCCTCTATATTTTACATCCGCAATCACCGAATTCCGACCATTCTCCAACCGCTGGTCTCGAAAGTGTATGACAAGCCCACCCAGAAAGCGCAAATTGAGCATCTTGAAAAGAAGGTGGAAATGGACAAGACTCGCATCTCGAGGTTAACTCAAGAGAACAAGCGGCTCTGCAAAGCTGCGGGTTCCCCATCGCATATAAAATGAGTTGCCCCGAGAAGTTGGAAATTGACAATTTCACTTAATTTGTCATCCTAGTTTCAATGTTTATGAGGTTCTGTTTTCAATGTTTAGGAAATTCTATTCTTTTTATGTTCCAGAAGTCTTGTGTACTTCCTTAGCTTCAATGTTTAGGTAATTTCTTTCTTTCTAAATTCGAGACTTAGGAATCATTATGTACATTCTTTGTTTCAATGTCAAGGGAATCTCATTCTCTAATTTCAATGTTAAGGAGTTTTCATTTATTGTCTATAATGTCTAAAAACTCCAAAATCTCAATGTTAAAAAAAAAACTTTCCCTCGAGGGACACAAAACGCCTAGACCATTGCCATGGGCCAACCCCCCCATTTGAATCATGTGCTCACGTATGCTCATTTTTCAGGTGTTCATAAATCGTTTCAATTCATTCAACGCACTAAGAGAGGAGTTGAGAGACCAAGAGGCCAGAGAAAGAGATCTTCCGGTGATCACGGTGTCCACACTAAATCTGACAACCCGCCAACGCTCTCTATCTCCACTAAGTCAAAGCTACGGCTTCAAGACAATCGCCGATTCGAACACGATCAAAGGCCGCACAAATGAATATTGAGGAGCAAAACGCCCGTTTCGCCACTCTCGACAACAAAATCAATGATCTTGCAGCTCAGCTCACTCAGTTCGCCAATGACATGAGGGCCG
This sequence comes from Syzygium aqueum, assembly GCA_031216185.1. Classification (NCBI taxonomy): domain Eukaryota; kingdom Viridiplantae; phylum Streptophyta; class Magnoliopsida; order Myrtales; family Myrtaceae; genus Syzygium; species Syzygium aqueum. Next base: position 14,700,409 of record CM062234.1, read on the forward strand.
CGTTGGCAACATCAAATGCTGGTCAAGTTGCACCTCAAGCTATTCCAGAGCCTATAGAAGGACATGCAAGAAGGAATGTTACTGAGGAGGCATTGGGTTCTACACCCGTAGTGGTCGAACTAGACCCTATTTGGGAAGCCGTCATAGCCCGTTTGGAGGAGGAGCACAACAGGAGGTTTGTAAAGATAGAAGAGAAGCTCCGTGCACTACGAGGATACGAAGAGCACATAATCAAGGTTCTATCTCGATATGCACAAATGAGCTTTCCCGAGAAGTTCAAGATCCCCGACTTTACTAAATATGATGGCACGGGAGACCCAAAAATTCACTTGAAGTACTATCTGAATCGAATGGCGAGATATGCCCAGAATATCCCATTAATGGTTCAGACTTTCCAAGAGAGTCTGACGGGGCCTACATTGTAATGGTACATGTTGTCGCAGCCCGAGAAGTTCGAGAAGTGGGAGGAGTTATCTGAGGCGTTCGTTCTACAACATAAGTACAATACCGAGATAGCCCCAACACGTGAAGTGTTGACTCGAACTGAAAAGAAAAGAAGTGAATCCTTCAGAGCCTTCGCTCAAAGATGGCATACTCTCACCATTCAAGTTCGACCCCCGCTCATTGAAAAGGAGCTACTGGATCTTTTCCTTAAAGCCTTACCTAATGAATTCTATTTAAAGTTGGTGGGTTCTGGATGCTTGACCTTCTCTCAGCTGGTAGATGTCAGAGAGAGGATAGAGGGGGCCATCCATGATGGTAGATTGAACGAAAGGACTAGTCAGAAGGTCTCGAACAAAAAAGAAAAGAATGTGGAGATCGCATATGTACAAGCGCCAATTGTAACGAAGCCCCTTGTCTCTTAAGGGCCCTCTGTGTTTCGAGAGAATGCATATCAGAATCATGAATTTAAAAGGAGAGCACCAAGGCAGTTCACTCTCCTGCCTAGGCCGCTATCCAAGTTGTTGCTCATGCTGTTGAGAAGGGGGATGATAGCTAAAGAAGTGCCACGGGATAATCCTCCAAGATTCCCCGGGTTCGATTTGTCAAAGTTCTATGAGTTCCATAGAGGCGAAAAGGGTCATGATGTGGACAACTGCTTCACTCTTAAGATCAAGATTCGGAATCTGCTCGACAAAGGCATTTTATCCTTTAAAGATCCAACCCCTAATGTTCAGCAAAACTCGTTGCCTAATCATGCTGAGAATGTCAACGTGGTTATTGAGAAGGGTGATGAGAGTAAGCAAACCTTTAATGTGGATGTTCATAGACTCTATAAATTACTAGTGTCAGCTGGACACTTTGAAGATGGGGAGGATATTCCAATGGAGGATAAATTGAAATGTATCACTCGGATGGTGGACATGAGAGTAATTTATAGTATGAAGGAAGATAATATGACGACCATGACGGCTGTTGTTGACTCATTTTGTGAGAAGGAGTCGGAAGAAACACCTGCTGAGCCTATAGAAACTAACGAGCCAACTAACGAGGGTGTGTCGGAGAGTCTAATTGTGACTGATAGTTAGCAATGTGGATTGGAATCGTGAGTTCATAAAGCTCGCTCACAAGAATGGGGAAGTGGTTGACACACTGGGTCAACCTAGCGGCATATTCGACTATCTTGTGAAGTATTCACCGCTACCCAATTTCTTCATCAATCCCAAGGATGTTGTTCCTGATGGGTGGGGAGGTATGGATGACCCACTTGAGCCTAACGAGGAAATGGTTGGCATGACTACCCCTGTAGTGATTGATTTATCTGTCGAGGAAGATTTATAGATGTCGGACAAGGAAGATGCCGAGCATATAGTCGTTGACCTTATAGCCGAGGAGTTTGCTATCCTAGAGATCGATGATTGTGTCATGGAGCTAATGGTGATTGAGCTCCCGCCTGAGGATGAAGAAGACATAATAGTAGAGAGAACCCTGAGTTACAATCCCAAGGTAGTTCCTTGGAGTTATAAGACGGACGAGATTGACGCCATCACATGTTCAGGCCGTTGCTATGCACCTGCTAGGGTAGTTGAGTAGAAAGCCATTTCATATGAAGAGGCCGAACAATTTTTAGCAATTATTAAAACTAGCGAATTTGATGTTGTCAACCAGCTGAAGAAGATGCTGGCCCAGATATCACTCTTGGATCTTTTCAAATCCTCCAAGAAACATAAAAACACACTTCTCAAGGTTCTAAATGAAGTGCATGTTCTCGAAACTATCAATGACACCCAATTAGAGGAGTTTGTTGGGTCTATCTTCCTGAAAGATTAGATTTCTTTTGCCGATGAGGATTTTCCTCTAGAAGGTCACAATCATACTAAGGCGCTACTTATCTTGGTAAAGTGTCGTGATAAAATGGTGGCAAGAGTGCTGATTGACAATGGATCGGCATTAAACATTTGCCCACTTGGCACCTTTCATCGTCTGGGGGTAAATGAAGAGAAAATGTTGGTATCTAAATCTACCATTCGTGCTTTTGATGGTATGAAGAAGGAAATAATTGGTGAGGTTGAACTTGAACTGCTAATTGGTCCAGTCCTTTTTCTGGTCAGCTTCTAAGTCTTGGATATTCCTAGTGCCTTCAATTTTCTATTGGGACGACCTTAGATACATATCGCCGGAGCCGTACCCTTGAGCCTGCACCAAAAGGTCAAATTCATCATGGATGGGAAGCTGGTAACTGTTCATGGAGAAACTGAGTTTAAGGTCTTTCACGACATTGCAATCCCATACGTAGAACTCGAGAACAAGGCTGAATCAAGTTATCAAACTTTGGAGTTAGTCTCGATGGTCCATGTGCCCGTTGGAACCATCATGCGAGACCTAGAAGTGGCTAAGCCTTCAATCATGTCGAGCAAGGTGTTGCTCCAAAATGATCATGTTCCCGGAACCGGCCTAGGATTACATGGACAATGTATCAAAGAACCCCTTCAGGTCTCCAAGTGACGTAAAAGGATAGGCCTGGGTTATCATGAAGGCAATTCTGGTGACCGAGATAACCATGAAGGACGAGGCAGTGTCAGAGGTCGAGGTCAGCATCGCGACCATGGTGATTACGGAAGCTTAGCCAATCATGAAAGTTGCGGAGGTCGGGGAGTTTATTTGGGTTAAGAGAAGGTCGGAAGGGCTTACTTCCTCCGGAGTTGAAGGAAATCTTCCCGGGTCCACCCAAGCTACTACAGGAAGAGGAGGCCATTCTTGGTCTTGCTGATTTATTCGAGGGGGAGTTTGCTTGTGCCATCACAGAAAATGAAGAGGCCAAGCCTTCTGTTGCCACCGCTAACCCTTTTGAGTAGGGATGCTGCTTTTCTTTCCTGTTTTGTCTTGTTTAAGTCTGTGTTCATCCCTTCCATGGGAAGTCTATTTAGGTCTGGGTGTTGTTTCTCTTTGTAATCCAAGTCCTGGACTGCGAGCCGTCGGTCCAAGACCTTGAGTCATGTAAACGGCCTCATCTTATTAATGAAACCATGATCATATTTTATTAAGGACATGTAGAAGTACCCAAACCAGACTGATGATGATGCTTTGACGCCTGGACTTCCGCACGCTTTCTGGTTTCCAAAATCATTTGTAGATAGAGACATCCAAGGATATGAGGATGGATCCCACATTCTCAAAAACTCTTTCAAAATGATTTCAAAACACATGCATATCATTAGTTGCAAAAACATTTGCTAATTTAATTACTAACCTTCTTTGTGGCATCTTAGGCATAACATTTCACATAATCATGATAGGTGCATATGTGAGTCGGATTTGCTAGACGAAAATTCCTCCGGGCCCAATAATGGCAAGGATGACCGTAATCGGAAAAGCATCGAACAAGATTGGGTTCGACACGAAGAGTCTAAGACGTTGACTGTGGAGCCTACAATTACCATAAATCTGGGCAATTTGGAGAATGTTAGAGAAATCAAAATTGGAGCTAGCCTTTCTGAAATCAAGGCTAGAAGGATGGTTAACCTTTTAAAGGAATACCAAGATGTGTTCGCATGGTCATATGCGGATATGCCAGGATTAGATAGGGAAATTGTAGAGCATGCTCTCCCGACTGATCCGAACGTCCCGCCAAAGAAACAAAGGCTCAAAAGAACAAATCCTGAATTATCCAAGAAGATCGAAGAAGAAGTCATGAAGTTGTTAAAAGTAGGCTTCATAGAAGCGTCGCACTATTTAGATTGGATTGCCAATGTAATCCCTGTTATGAAGAAGGATGGTTGGGTCAGGGTTTGTATTGACTACCGCGATCTGAATCGAGCAAGTCCAAAAGATGACTTTCTGCTGCCTCACATCGATGTATTGGTCGACAGCACCGTGAGATTCGAGTTATTCTCTTTTATGGATGGGTTTTTTTTATTACAATCAAATTATGATGAAAGAAGAAGATAAAAGTAAGACATCCTTCATTACCCCATGGGGAACCTTTTGTTACAAGGTATTACCGTTTGGCTTGAAGAGCACCGGGGCAATGTACCAAAGAGCAATGGTCACCCTGTTTCATGACATGATGCATAAGGAAGTGGAGGTCTATGTAGATAAATTGCCAAATCCAAACATGGAGAGGACCACATCGAGATATTACGGAAATTGTTTGACCGACTCCGAAAGTTCAAGCTAAGACTTAACCCAGCCAAATGTATGTTTGGGGCAAAGTCTAGGAAACTACTGGGGTTCATGGTCAGTAGTCGAGGCATTGAAATTGACCCGTCGAAGGTTAAGGCCATTTGTGATCTGAAACCTCCTTCAACTGTCAAAGAGGTTCGAAGTTTGCTAGGAAGACTGAACTATATGGCAAGATTTATTTCTCAATTTTCTGAGACGGCTAAATGTTTGTTCAAGCTCCTGAAAAAGAACGCCAAAGTCGAGTGGGATACCGACTGTCAAAAGGCTTTTGAGGAAATAAAACAATACCTCTTTCATCCGCCGGTTCTGGTGCCACCTGTCCCTAGAGTGCCAATAATACTCTACTTGACTATTCATGATGAATCGTTGGGAGCCTTGCTAGCTCAAAGGAGACCGAGTGATGACAAAGAATGTGCGATATACTACTCAGTGAGAAGTCTACTTCATCCGAAATAAATTACTCTAGAGTTGAGAATACGTGTATGGCTTTAGTGTAGGTGCTACACCACTTACGTCAATACACACTCCATCAAAGGGTTCTGCTTGTAACTGAGAATGACCCCATTAAATACTTAATGGAAAAACCTACGCTGGTTGAAAAGTTAGCAAAGTGGCAAGTTCTGGTGTCTGAATTCGACATCCACAGCATGATACAGAAATCCGTCAAGGGAAGAGCCATAGCTGACATACTGGTAGAAAACGTCGAAAGGTCGGAAGACCATGATCAGTTAGACCCCATAGAAGAGCGTATTTTAGAAATAGTGAGTGAAAAGTGGACTGTGTACTTCGACGGCGCCGTTAACCTGGCTGGTTCTGGAACTGGGGCAATTCTTATCTCCCCGACGGGTCAACATCACCCTGTGGCCGCCAAGTTGGTATTTCCTTGTATCAATAATATCTCAAAATACGAGACTTGCATACTTGGATTGCAATTAGCCGTCGACATGAAAGTTAGGAAGCTTCAGGTCTACGGCGATTCCGCCCTCATCATTCTTCATACAGAGGGTCGATAGAGAACCCGTGACCCCAAGTTGATCCCTTATCATGAGTTCCTTGAAGAGTTAATAAAGGAGTTTGAGGAGATTTCTTTTGAGTATCTACCCCGATCGCAGAATCAGTTCACCGATGCCCTGCCCACTCTATCATCAATGTTACAAGTCATGGAAGGGTTAGACATCGAGCCACTGAAAATCGAAATACGGACACGTCTGGCTTACTATTTGGTAGTCGCGGATGAACCTGATGAGAAGCCGTGGTATCACGACATCATGAACTATCTTTAAAGGGGTGAATACCCTCATGGAAGCGAACTGGCGGATTAGAAATACATAAGGAAGCTAGCGTCGAAATTCTTCGCAAGTGGCGATGTTCTTTATAAGAGGTCTTTTGACTCAATTTTGTTGAAATGCATTGATGCGAAAGAAGCTAATCTATTAATGAGAGATATGCATGAAGGAGAATGCGGTCCGCACATGAACAATCATCTTTTGGCCAGAAAAATCATGAGACTAGGTTATTTCTGGATGGTTATAGAGGCTGACTATATTCGACATGTTCGTTATTGCCATCGGTGCCAAATCTATGCAGATAAAATTAACGTGCTGCCAAATGAATTGCGTCAAATGTCTAAGCCATGGCTCTTCTCGATGTGCGGAATCGACATGATTGGGCCAATTAATCCTAAGGTTTCCAATGGACATTGCTTCATTTTGGTAGCCATTGATTATTTCACCAAGTAAATCGAAGCGAACTCATATGCCAATGTCACTGCTAAAAATGTGGCCAAGTTTATTCGCCTTGACATCATCGCTTGCTATGGAGTCCCGAAGGTGATCATTACTGATAATGGCTCGAATCTGAACAACAAGGTAGTGGATGGCTTACTCAACGAGTTTCATATTCGTCACCTGAACTCCTCACCTTACCGCTCGCAAATGAATGGAGCTGTAGAGGCAGCCAATAAGAATATAAAGAAGATCCTATCGAAGACTACCGACAATTATTGAGACTGGCATGACCGGCTACCTTATGCATTGATAGCGTATCGAACTTTGATTCGCACCTCAATAGGGGCAACTCCTTTCTCGCTCGTTTATGGTATGGAAGCGGTCTTGCCCGTGGAAGTCGAAATCCCTTCATTAAGAATTCTCTCACAAGCTGAGCTCTCTAAAGAAGAATGGATTCAACAGAGATGGAATCAGTTGAACATGATCGATGAAAAGAGATTAAAGGCTTTATGCCTTGGTCAATACTACCAAAAGCAAGTTGCAAAGTCTTTCAATCGCAAAGTCCGACCTCGACATTTTGAAGCCGAAGATCTCGTGCTAAGGAGAGTGCTGTCCCCCACACCAGAATTAGGTGGAAAGTTCGCCCCTAATTATGAGGGCCCATATGTCATTAGAAAGGTTCTACCTGGGGTGCCTTAATTCTTGTAGAAATGGATGGCCAAGAGCTGTCAAAGCCTGTAAATGCCGATTCAGTGAAAAAGTATTTTCTTTGAATGAAATCCAAGGCTTGAGAGCCATTTTTGATGCAATCCGAATCACTGTAAGTTATTCACATCATGCATAACATGCATACATGCACACATGCTTACTTTGTAGGTTCCAAACAATCCATAAATTGATCCACAAACGACTGGATTGTCTTGGAATTTTCTGATATGATTTGGATTCTAGACAGAGCTTAATTTGAGAAATAAGAATGCTGTTTCCGTGAACTATTTTTAGTCTGTTTTTGAGTTACTAAAAATGGTGCTTACAGAGAGATTTAGATTTTGTGTTCTTCACGAGAAATGTTTGTTAAGGCCTTGTTTATAACATATTCAAATTTGACAATTTTCAGAGTCCATTTACTATGTTTTCAAGTCCGATTTCATGAACAGTGCAAAACTGTCCGGTTTTGTTAGATTTCAAAGACTTAGCATTTTCTATATGAGAACATAGAAATTTGGACTTGGTGTCTTCTGATGATTTTAAAGTACACGTTCCGAGCTTTCAAATGAGATATTTTATGCTATGATTAGAGGTCATCCCATGGGGAAAACGAAATTAACCAAGTCAGGCTTAAATCTTCTTGTGGAAGTCACATTTATTGGTCCAAGCTTATCATCTTCATCATTACTCTCATTTATTTCTTGGCCTTCTTTTCCACAAGCCTTTTTAAAGCCTTGGTCATCAAGTATTGACCAAGGGAGAGAGAGAGGAGTCACGGCCAATGAGTGAGGAGAGAGAAAAAGGAAGAAAATTTGGTCATTTCATCATTACACTCATTCACTCCTTGGACTTATTTTTCAACACTCATCATGAAATCATTAATGATGGAATGATGCGCGCGCTTACCTCATGCGTCAAGTGACACGCTCGCTTACTTCATTCTCCCATTTGACATGCGTGCTTACCTCACTTTCTCTAATGACACGCGCGCTTGCATCATCAAAACCCTAGCCTTTACTCTTCTATAAATAGAAGCCATTAGAAGAGAGATTGACACACTCTTCACACACACAAACCGGCCAAGAAAGAAAGAGAGAAAATCGAGGGAGAGAGAGAGAGAGAGAGAGAGAGAGAGAGAGAAAACCGAGATAGAGAAAGCTCAGGGAAAGAAAAGAAAGGGGTCGACATCGTGAGTTGCCGAGATCCCGAGGCCGTCGTCTTTCCCATCCATTTTCTACACTCTAGTTCTGGTTTCGTTTAGTGTAAGTAAACTTCCTAATATCGGGAAAGGAAGTTGTGATACGTTGTGACACGGTTTGCTTGGACCGTTTCTCGGTCAGTTAGTTGATTGTAGTTGGTTCATTTCTCGATTTACTCATGCTTCTTGTTTGATGTTTGTTTTGGAGATGAAACCGAGCTTGATTGGCAAGGTGCATATGTTATAGCCATGTTTGATGTTCTCTTGTATGAACTTTGCTATTGATCTGCCATCGATGCGGGTACGGTAAGGGCCGACTTGTGCTAACAGCGATTCCCTCGTCCTCGCTTGATATTAGTAGGTTTACTTGTTGAGTCTCCCCGACTCATTCCCCGTTATTTTTCCCCTTTTTCAGGTCCGTAGGATGGCAACTTCCTCAGCCCGTGTTGGCAATCCCGTGGAGCAGAAAGCCGAAGTGCTTACCATGACGGATGCCGGAGAAGGCCACGCCCACTGTCGAATCACGATGCTTGCGAGATTCGATGAGGGCCTAACGAACTTGGTGTCTCATCCGTACGGCATGGTATCGCTATACGGACATAGAACGGGTTGGATCCCTATATGGGTTCAATGGTGCTTTAGCGGTGCGGGCGGGCCGGCTCCGGGATAATGCCATGGGTGGGATGTGAGATAGCCAGGCGGACGGGACCGGAGTGGAGGTGAAGAAGCGAGGAGCGAGAAGCCGTAGTTGGTATAGGTTAACCCAAGTTAAAATTTGTTATTTATAATCGGCGATGAAATATGTGTTGTTTGCCATGGCCCGAAGGACTTGTTAAAATATGTTTGCATGTCCTATAAATATAAGGTTTGCTCATGATGCTGTTTGTCTTGTTTCCGCTGTTGTTTTGAACGTGATTGTCCCGAGATATGCTTCCGCTTGTGTATAATAATGAATGGGATGTCATGTTTATGACCCCGAGGTTGGGGTGTTACAAGTAGGACTTGTGAATTTTAACTAGTGGCTTATCGCTAGTAGGACTTTAGAATTTGCCTAGTGGCTCATCACCAGTAGGACTTGGAAATTTTGCCTAATGGCTCCTCGCCAATAGGACTTGTAAAGAACTCGAGCAATGTGTATCTGGGGTTCCTTGCCTGAGGTCTTGATGATTCGCCTGGTGACTTCTTGCCAGCAGGATTTGAGAAGGCTTTAAACAATGAGTGCCTTATGGTTTTAGATTAACCATGAGTTATGTGATTTTAAGGTTTCACTAACCTTTGTATAGTTTTTTTTAGTTGACCAAAAACTATTTGAGAAGTGGTTTTGTGCTTACCACAAATTGTTTGAAATTTTAGTTTTAAGTTGACCAAAAACTTTTTGAGAAGTGGTTTTGTACTTATCACAAACTATTCGAAAACTTGGTTTTAAGTGGACCAAAAACTATTTGAAACATGGTCTGGAAACATGCATTCTTTGCATTAATGCATTTCAGATAATCAAATTCCCTTTCAAGGAAGTATTTGAACAAATTGCTTGCAATCTTTCAAGAAAATGTTTGAAGTAATCATTTGGAAGAGTTTCATTAAAAAGGATTTGTCTCAATTTATGAATCTGGTATTTTCTTCACTAATTGAAATGGGAATTATCTAGTATCCCTCAATTTATCTCTCTTAACCAATCCTCAAGTATTCAGAGATGTTCGCAATGTATACAATCCGATTGATCCGATAAAGTCTTTCAAAGGGTTGTAATGTTGATTTGATCAATGGCTATTCAAAGAATAGGCATCTTGAGGCCAGGAAAGGAATTCATCATAACTTGCTTCGGGTCTACAAGTTAAGAACCTCGAGGATAAGACAAGACATTATTGCATACACTCCTTTGAGCGATGACTTCTTGTCATAAAGTCATATTTTTACTCTCAACATCCCAATCTGAAGAGTCTTTGGGGAGAGGTTGTAATGTTGGTATTAGGTAGGCTCAAAAGGCTCATTTGTTTGAATTTAGGGCTCTTATGAAATTGATGATCTTCTTGACATCACCACCCTTTTTCTTTTGTCCACTAGGGATCTTTCTTTTCATGAACATCAGAGTCCCCTAAATGTTCATCATGATCTCTTTTCTTCTCTTCATGATCATCTATTGTGATCTATGATCTCTCATGGTTTTGGCTTTGTTTTGTCATGACTTTTTTCGTCATTTTGAGCTTTCTTTTGAACTCTCTTTTCTTTTTCATTTTTCTTGGGCATTTGGCCTTATTTTTACTAAGCACACTGCTTTTTCATGCCCCTGATTCTTTTGCATTCTCTAAATCTTTTGCTTTGACCTTTTTTGAGTTCTAAGGACTCTGTGTCATGCCTTTTGTTTCTTATCTATTCAAAGTAGATCATATGCTCATGCTCTATTGTGAAGGGATGATCACCAATTTAGGGTTCTGAAATGAATATTTAGGCTCAATTGGGCTTTGCCAAAGGTAGTTTGTTTGGGTATAAGAAATGAAGTGCTTTTCTTCCTCTTGGGATGTCTTGAGTTTCCATATAACTTCATCTGAAGTTATCATAGAAAGATTTATACAAGTATCTGCAATAAAATCTTTCTTGATCCTATTCTCCACAAATCTCCTAATTTGCCCTAATGTAGGGTGGTTCTTAACGGGGTTGTTTTTGAAAAAATTCTCCACTGTTTAGGCTCAAATTTGGTTTGCAAGTGGATATTCACATGTTTGGGATAGTGAAATGACTGCCTTTCATCATTTCAATCTATGTAATCATAGCGAACATCCCTTATTTCCTTTGGATGAGTTTCTCCTGTCACTCACTCCTTCACTTGATTTTGAGTGTATAGGGGACGTGTTTGGATATGGCTTACCTTTCATCATTTGAAGGTCTTTCCATTTGATTTGATCCAAACCTTTTCTTCGAAATTTTCCAAAGCCTTTTGTCAAATTATCCATTTTTAGGGAATTTTGATGCTTAATGAATTCTCAAATAAAGCGTGTCTCGAAACTTTTTATTCGAAACATTTTTAAGGCATTTTTCTTTTCAAAACAATCTGTTTTGTTTTGTTTATTCTTCGTGTTGTTCCGCTTGTGGAAAAAAAAGTTCGATTTTTTTAGAAAAATAACCTCTTTAATACTTGCATTCATGATTTAGGGATGTTTATCTGATCAACTTACCAAGATTCCTCTTGCTTGTGTGCTTTTGCTTTGGTTCCACTGGAGATTCTTCTTTTATTGCTCTATTTTCTTTGTCTCCTCAGGGATGATAAAAAGAGGAAAAGCACATTAGGGGATATCATCAGAAAAATTGAATTGGAAGTGATACTCCCCTCTATCATTTGCCAACTTCGTTGGGGATTCTGAGACCATTGATTATTTCGGACTCCTTTTGCTTTATTTTGCAAAACAAGTAGACATGTTTATGAAATGCTTGATATGCGTGACATGCACATGTTCTAAAGTGACCCAAATCTCATTTGGAATGTTCATCTTCATTTTATGGGTAGAATATCTTGACAGCATTTGCATTTACAGGATAAGTCAACTTTTTTTTTTTTGATAACCCAAGGAACCCCCGCACGGCCGACAGCCGGGAGGTAAGCCCTGGGGGCGACACGTGCTAGCCACCACACACGTGCACCGGTTAAGTCACCCTGCGGCACCCGGGATTCGAACACTCAACCTTTTGCGAGAGGAAGAGTGCTCTTCCCAGCAGTGCCATCCAGGCGGGTGGTCAGGATAAGCCAACTTTGCTCCAGCCATATCTACAAGAATCAATGCTCCTCCAAGAAGGACTTTCTTGACAACATATGGACCTTCATAGTTCGGAGTGAATTTCCCACGAGGATCTGAATTATTGGGAATGACTTTCTTCACTACTAAATCTTCTGCCTTGAAATGCCTTGGTTTCACTTTTCGGTAAAGGATTTGGCAACTCTTCTCTGATAGGCTTGCCCATGACATATAGCCCTTAATCTCTTTTCATCAATCATGTTGAGTTGTTCATATCTCTATTGAATCCATTTAGCTTCTGAAAGCTTCAATTGGGATAATATCCTTAATGAAGAAATTTCTACTTCAACAGGTAGAACAGCTTCCCTTCCATAAACCAAGGAAAATGGGGTTGCTCCAGTTGATGTGTTGACACCTAAATTTTGGCACGACATTTAGTGTAATTTGCATAGAAAATTAGAGATTAATTTTTAATCCCTAAACAAAAAAATATATATATATTTAATTTGCATAACATATAGTTTAGGTTTATTTTGGTTTAATTGCATTTTTATCTTAGGCAAATGAGCTTAAATTTTATTGAACGAGATTCGGTTCGCTCGGGAATGCATGGGCCGGAATTACATAAACGAACAGGCTTGGTTGTTTTAATTTGGGCTTGATTTAGTCTATTGAATTTAATTAATTCAGCCCAAGTTAATTCAGCCCATTTAAATGTTAATTAGACCTAAGCCCAAGCCTAAGCCCATTAGGACTATAGAGCCCACCTAATTGACCTAGTTTAGGATTATATAAATATGTTTTAGGTCAGAAATTAAGGAGAACACGTCACAATTTGCAAATCTGATTTTTTTAGAGAGAGTGAGAGCTCGCGTGAGAGAGAAGAGAGGAGGAGAGCATGTGGTCGCCCTCTTCGCCCGCCACGCCGGTCCACGCGCCGGCACCCTTGCTGCCACACGTCAATGCCCGCGCCCTGCCGCGCCACCGCAGCTGCGACGCCGTTGCCGGCGTCCCCAGCCGCGCCTGACGACGTTGCTGTCCCAGCCTCTCTGCCCGTCGCCGCCCGTTCCTGCCTCACCGCCGTGCCTTGGCTGCTGCTCCGCCGGACGTCTACAGCAACCGGACGTCGCGCCTCCCGCCGAAGAAGCAGCAGCGACGCCGCCTCTGCCCCTCGCCGGAGACTGTCGCTGCTGCTGTTTCGCTTCCCCCCGAGACGCCGACTGCCGCTCCACACCTCCACTGCTCCCTGCTGCCCTCGCCGGAAGAGCCACCGCCTCAGTCTCTCCCGCCGGCGAGCCCGTTGCCCACGCCGAGCTCGCTGCCCCGCGCCTCAGCCACACGCCCCAGCACAGCCTCGCCGGAGTCGCGCCACAGCCACGCCCCGCACCGACCGCCGACCACTACAGCATCGGAGCCGTCTCAACCTTGTTGCATCGGAGCTGCCCGCTGTCCCGCCGTGCCAGAACAGTACCTGCCACCGTGAGCCCCACTGGTGCTGACTTCGCCGTCCCGTCGTCGCCGGTTGCTCAATCCCGATCCGCAAAGTCCGATCCCGAGCTCGATCCAAGTTCAAATTTGGAAGTTATCCAAATTAGGTAACGATTATTATCCTATAATTTTCAGAACATTCAATTTCCTAATTTGGGCATTTGAATATTTTGTGAATATCGCATGATTATCTAGATATCTTAGGATAATGTTTATGATATCTGCGATATTTGAGAATATTCAAATTAGGAAAATTTCCTAATTTAGCAACGTATTTGGACGACTATCCGACTTTATCCCTAAAGTTCGATACGCGGCAATACGGGAAATTATCATTCTATCCATAATCACTTGGATACGATGATAAATTTCATTAGCTTTCAAAATTTGAACGATCGACTATCCGTCGATATCTATAACCCTATAGATATGATCGGTAGTTCGAATTTTGTGCCTAATCCGAGTTTGAAACAAATTTGGCGGATCGCATGGTTGATTTAAATGTGCTTGTTATCCGTATTTTTTTTTATTATCTTTCCTCTTTCAAACAAAACAGAAAAATTCAAAAAAAAATTCAAAAAATATTAGCTAGATTCAAATTAGAGTTTTTGCATGTTTAGGGAGTCTTAAATATATCTAAAGGATAGAGTAATTATTTAATTTAAATTAGGACGTGAAACAATCTATTTCCTAGTTTAAATTAAGTAATATTCTAATCTTAATAGATTATTTCAGCAATTTAATAATTCCGAATTTTTAATCAAAAATCTCAAAAAGAAATCATGTTAGGATAGATTAAGTCATCATAGATTGCATGTTAACTTAGGTATTTTTGAATTTTGAATTTTAAACAGAAAATATCAAAAAGAGAAGTCATTAGGTTGCATGTTAATTTAGGCATGTTTTTAATTCCGAATTTCCTTAAAGAAAAATACCAAAAATAATCATTTGTCCGTCATTAGAATTAAGTCAAGTTGTCGCATGACATATAGTTTGCATGTTATGGTTGCATTAATTCGCATGTCATCTCTGCACGTCATTGCATGTAGTTTAGGTTTCATTTAAATAAGTGGAAAATCAAAAAAAGAGAAATTGAGTGATTATTTGTTAACTAGAAATCATATTAGGGTGTTTGATGTGATTTTCTAGCTAACAACACAGATGCTTGCTGGATTCGAGGTAAGCAATTCTTCCTAAGCTTGCAATTTATTTAATGCTTTGATTTCTGGGTGTTAAATTGGTGGTTTGCGCACCTGCATGAACACCTCACATGTTAGTGGCTAAGCTAAAACGGATCCAAACTGCCTGCCAAAAATATTTTTGAAAAGAAAAGGTACTGAAAGGGCGTTAGACTAGATCTAGCGTAATCAAGTCCCCGGGCTTAGAATCTCTGGTTCGTAGGAATAAGACATATCTCCATATGTTTTATTTAGGTTTCTAATCAACCTACCGTAAATTGATTAGTGGCGACTCCAAGCATGAAATCATTTGCACGTTAAAGACTTAAACCCTAAGTTGCGAATTGGTAGGGCTTGGGAGGGCCCGAGTTAAGTTTAGTCTTAATAATCCATTAGCCCGAAAAATGATCAAATTTTTTAGGTCGCGACATGATGTTCGAATTGAAGTTCGGTATGCCATCAGAGCATACGACAACCTTTCATGCCAGTCACGATAATTTTCAACTGTCTTGGCTAATATCTTCTTGATATTCTTATTTGCTGCTTCAACTGCTCCATTTATTTGTGGATGATATCGAGATGAGATCAAATGTTGAATGTGGAAATGTTCGAGTAAATCATTCACAATTTTGTTATTTAGATTTGAACCGTTGTCTGTAATTATTGCTTCTGGAACTATATACCTAGCAATGATATCCCGCCTAATGAATCTCGCAACATTGTTGGTAGTAACATTTGTGTAGGAGTTTGGTTCAATCCACTTAGTAAAATAATCAATTGCAACCAAGATAAACCGATGTCCATTTGAGGCCTTGGGGTTGATTGGACCAATCATATCGATGCTCCACATTGAAAATAGCCATGGCTCTTACGTTTGATGCAACTCATTTGGCGGTGCATTGATTTTGTCTCCATAAACTTGACATTGATGACAACACCTCACATGTTGGATGCAATATGTTTCCATTGTCATCCAATAATATCCCAACCTTATAATCTTTCGGGCTAGGAGATATCCATTCATGTGCGGTCCACATTCACCCTCGTGAATTTCTTTCATGATCTGTTCAGCATCTGTAGCGTCCACACATCTTAGTAGAGTTGAATCAAATGATTTCTTGTATAAGGTTTGACCACTGATGAAGAACTTGTTGGCTATCTTCCTTACAAATCTTTTTTCGCTTGGTTGGCTTCCTTCAGGAAATTCCCCAGATTGAAGATACCTTTTGATGTCGTGAAACCATAGTTCGTTGTCAAACTCCGCTTGGATCACCATGCAATGAGCTAGTTGTTCAAGAATATCAATTCTCAATGGTTTTATATCCATACCATCTTCAACTTGCAGTAGAGATGACAAAGTTACAAGAGCATCTGCAAAATGATTCTCAGCTCTTGGAATACAATCAAATGCTATTTCTTTGAACTCTTCAATCATCTCCTCTAAGTATCTATGATAGGGGATCAACTTGGCATCTCGAGTTTGCCATTCACTAGTTATTTGTAATATGATGAGCATAGAATCTCCATATACTCGCAACCTCTTTACTTTCATCGAGAGGGCTAGTTGTAAGCTGAGAATGCATTCTTCGTACTCAGCAACATTATTGGTGCATGGAAATACCAATTTTGCAGATACCGGATAATGTTGGCATTCTAAGGATATCACTGCCCCAGTTCCTGATTCAAATAAGTTGGTTGCACCATCAAAATATATGATCCATTTATTGTCGACCAGTGTTAATATATGATCATCAAGTTGTTCTTCTTCAAGATCGGCGATATTCTGCGAATTTTCCGCCAACATGTCTGCTATTGCTCGTCCTTTGACTGACTTTTGTGATGAACTTCTGATATCAAATTCCGATAATAGGACTTACCACTTTGCTAATTTCCCAACCAAGGAGGATTTCTCAAGAAGGTACTTGATCGGATCATTCTCAATCACTAGCAAAATTTGGTGATGGAGGGTGTATTATCTTAATCTATGTAACACCCAATTTAACACAACACATGTCTTTTCGACTACTGGGTAATTCATCTCTGATATCGCGAACTTCTTGCTTAGGTAATAAATGGCTTATTCTTTACCATCGTTTGGTCTTCTTTGGACAAGCACAACTCCTAATGACTCATGGTGAATCATCAAGTACAGGATCAGCGGGTTCCTAGGGACTAGGGGTACCAGCACTGGTGGGCATACCAGATATTCTTTGATCTTGTCAAAGGCTTGTTGGCATTCTACATCTCACTTCACTTTGGCATTTTTCTTCAACAATTTGAAGAATGGTTTAGCAGTTTCAGAAAGCTAATAGATGAAACGAGCAATGTAGTTCAATCGCCCCAATAGGCTTCTCATTTCTTTTACAGTAGAAGGAGTCTTTAAGTCATATATTATCTTGATCTTGGAAGGATCTATTTCGATGCCCCTGCTACTGACTACGAATCCTAGCAGTTTGCCAGATTTTGCCCTAAATATACATTTATTGGAGTTTAGTCGCAACTTGTATTTTCTGAGTCTTTCAAACAACTTGCGAAGCACTTCAACATGATCTTCTCCTTGTTTGGATTTTGCGATCATGTCATCCACATATACTTCGATTTCTTTATGCATAATATCATGGAACAAAGTTACCATTGCCCTTTGATACGTGGCACCAGTATTTTTCAAATAGAAAGGCATCACCTTGTAACAGAATATGCCCCATGGTGTTATGAAGGATGTCTTCGCCTTATCTTCTTTTTTCATGAGGATTTGATTATATCCTGAGAAACCATCTATGAATGAAAATGTTTCGAACCCAGTAATGCTATCCACTAATACATCGATATGTGGAAGCTGGAAGTCATCTTTAGGGCTTGCTTTATTTAAGTCGCGACATATCTTTTTCTTCTATCTTCTTTGCCAATTTTGGCTTTGTTCGCCTAAGTTTCTATTTTTTTAGAGGAATACTTGGATCGATTGGCAAAGCATGTTCAACTATGTTCGGATCGAGACCTAGCATGTCAGCATAAGACCATGCAAATATATCTTGATATTCTCCGAGTAACTCGATGATTCTTTCTGCTTCTGTTGATGAAACACTTTCTCCAATCTTAACTTCTTTGGAATTCTCTTTATCACCTAGATTAACGGTGACCGTCTTCTCTAATGTAAGTGGCCTTGATTCTTCATGACGAATCCATTCCTTTCTGACCCATTCCTCAACCTCATTATCTTCTTCGATATCACAGGCGATCTCTTTGAAAAGATTTGGGCCACATAAGAACCTATCATGGATATGCGAATGCGAATGCGAATGCAAATGCCTGACATGCAACAAACATGATTAGTAATCGCATACAAAGTATAACAATGCATGTGGTCTTATGAAAAGCCTTTTGGAAATTCATTTTGAAGTCCATTTTGAAAGAACAGAAAGACAGAGCTACTCCTCATATCATCAGACTTCCATGCTCTTAAAAATCATTTTCGCAATGAGGAGCAATATAGAAACTCAAAGCCTCAAGCCTCATGAATGAGGACTATGTTCATCATAGGTTTGGTTTCATTTCTATATGTCCTCAACAAAATATTTGAACACCTTTATTGAATTGAAAGACATGATTACATCTATATCAATAGGAATGACAATTGCAACTGAATTGAAATTGCAAACTGAATCAACAAGAGATTTGGAATTGTAAAAACAACAGTGCAATAGAAAAGACAAGCAAAAGTTTGAGAAAATCTTCCTACTCCAGTGTGTAGGTATCTTCTGTTTCGGTTATGATGACGTTGATAGTATTCTCTTTGAATAAATTGAGTAAAACAAATTCTTCCTTCGTATGTAAGTCTTCTTCTTGAAGTAGCTTGGAAGGTCCGGGAAATGTTTCCTTGATATGAATCTGATGATAGAGAAGCTCTTTATCTTTACCCTTCCATACCGATGGGTTAATGGTACGATCACCTCGGCTTCCATAGCCTCCATGGTTCTTTTGACCTCGGCCTTGGCCTTCATGGTGATCTTTAGAATTATCCGAAATATAACCCACTCCGTGTTTCATCTTCGTGGCAAGTGGAGTGATAGGTTCCTTGATTTCTTGGGATTTCAACCCAAGACCATTACCGAGAGTAAATCCATACTGGTATAGCACCTTCCCAGACATAATGGATGATGTTGAGAGTTCTGGGGACTTATTGATGCTACCGGCGGGGATTTGCATCATTGAGATCATTTCAAAGGAACGGTAACTCGGTACTTCTTTCACTTCGGGTTCGACATACGGTATTGCACTCTCTTTGTAAGTGATGAAATCTGTCTCTCCACGTACGGTGATCATCTTGCCATTAATGACGAACCTGACCTTATGATGAAAACTTGAAGGAATGACACCAGCCATATGAATCCAAGGTCTTCTGAGTAACATGTTGAAAGTCCTCGGAATATCCACTACTTGGAAGTCAATCAGGAAAGGCATAAAGCCTATGTTTACCTCAAGCTCGATAAAAAGGCATAAGGCCTATGTTTACCTCAAGCTCGATATCACCAATAACATCTTTTTTCATTTCGTCAAACAAGCGCATAGTTACCTTAGAAGGTTTGATGAGCTCTTTGCTAATCCCTAAGCGATATATGTGCTTCGTGGACACAAATTAAGTGCGGAACCATTATCAATCAACGCATGTAATACTTCTATGCCATGGCATTTGACGGCAATATATAGGGCCTTATTATGAGAACGCATATCGATTGGGAAATCTTCATCAAAGAAGGCAATTTGATATTTCAGAAGAATAGCGCCAACAAAGTCTTGGAGCTTATCATAGTACCCAATTGGCAATGATTTTAGAAAGAGTTCAATGAGCTCGTCTTTACTTATGGCAGGCTTTACTTGTGAGGCAACAACTTTCCTTCTCTGGGCATAGGCTCTAAACCCTTCATTCTTCCGTTTCTTGGTTCTGACGAGATCTTCTCTAGTTGGAAGTACTTCAACGTTAAACTTGTATTAGTGAAGAAATTCTCCTGCTAAATGGTCTCATTCAGTGAAGTCTTCTATGTCGAGGGTAGAGTGCCATGCGAGGGCCGCTCCTCTCAAACTATCTTGAAATGTGCTAATAAGAAGTGATGTGTTATCCGAATACCTAGCCATCTTACAGAGATAATACTTCATATGGCTTTTGGGATAGCATATTCCGTCATACTTGCTCACGAACTCTAGTTCCTTATAATTCTTTGGAATAACCACTTTCGCATATGGTGAGAACTTGTCGAACCTTTGAAGTTCACATCCTTGACTTGCTAAGCATTCCTCAATCTTGGCCAATCTTTTGGCTTCTTCCTCATCCTTTACTCTAGATGTTTTCTTAGCCTATGTTGACAACTAATTTTTAGGTCATTTTTTCAAAATTTTTAAAAATTTCAAAATTAGGTCTAGGAATCTTGGCCAAGCCTAGAAACCTATTTCTAACCCAAAAAATAATTTTTTAGGAATTTTCTGCATTTTTTCTTAATTTCTTTTAGTCAAAATAAGCGAGAAAATCAAGAAAATAGCAAATGGAATCAGAAAATTCCATACAAATAGTCAATAATTTTATTTTAAATCCAATTTCATAAGTACACTATCAATTTTGGAAAATTTCAATCGAGTATATATTTTTCCCAAAATTGGGCAAAATTAAACCCAAATTGAACCAAAAATGAAATTAAATTTTTTCTACACATTTTTAGGCCATAGTGTCTTCACAACAATTGAGTCTGGGACCAATAATTGCACAATGGTCAGTCCAATTGCACAATTTGGTGTAAAAATAAAAAAAATCCCCAAAAATTGATTGAAAATTGAGAATTTTGAACCTAAATTGGGAATCGTGCCCAAAATGAAATTTTCGAAATGTGAGACTATCATTTCTAAGGGTAATCACGGGTGGGCAATGCAATTTTGGCATCAATTTTGCCTAAACAGGTCATTAAGACCTCGAATTGAACAAAACCCTATTAATCCGAATATAAAAATGAGGAAATTTTGGGCACAATTATAATAAAAATTGGCGAAAATTATATATGTGGGTTCGGAACATGCTAGGGAATGCAATTTTAAAGTTTAATTTGAAAAATTCAGTCAAAATAAGGTCCAATTTGCATTCTTGACCAAAACCGAAACTGCCGGGTTGGACAGGTCAACTCGACTCGACCCGCACAGTTCGTCTCCCTCACTCGGTTTATTCAACCCACGAAACCCAGAAAAATTTGCTTAAAAACCCATAACTTTGTCAATCATTTCACATTAATTCAACACGTGGAAATTAATTACGCTAGCTGGAAAATGTCCAGCTGGCACCGGTTAACAACCCAAATCGATTGGAATTCGGTTCCAACCAATTTTGAGCGGGAAATCGATTAACAAACATGAAAGAAAAATTGACCCGAGAGAGGAGGAGGTATTCGAGAAAATTCCCAAGAGAGAGAGAGAGAAAGAGAGAGAAACAACGTGGAAAAGCTAGAGAGAGAGGGTCGAGAGTCCCTACCCGAGTGTCCGGCGCTGCCGTAGAAGGCGAAGCATCGGCGGATCGGAGTTTGGCTGTGACTCTCCCCTCACTGTTCCAGTCGTTTTGGTTGGTCGGGAACATCTGAAAATCAGGCCCGTCCGGTCAATCTGGACCTGTTTTGGCGAAACAGGGACCACCAAAAGGAAGTATCGGAGTCAGGGAACGACCCTTGAGGCTCAAATTAGTTCGAAAATTTCGTTGAACCATCGAACAACACAGGTAAAGATCGTTCGCAATCAGTTCTTTAGCAATTTCTAGATTTCGGTTTTGGTTCTAATGTGCATTTTTAAGTGATTTCGTTGACTAATCTTGACACCTTGATGCTTATAATTAGTTTCTAATCATTGTTTGTGTTGATTTGGTAGCATTTTGAATGACAAATCCTGCATAAACCGAGTCGGCCAATGTTTGTTGAACCTCGCCGGAAAACCCGAAGCCACGTGGCCTTAGACCGTTCAAGTAGGTTTCCTTAAAACTTTGCTTGTTGATTTTCTAGTCATTAGGTTCGTGATAGACGGCTAGGGCGATCGGGATTAATGTTCGTGTTCTAGAAAATCTAGAGTGCACAGTTTACAAGTTAGGATATTTGGGCCAATTTTACGCCGACCAGCGAACGTCCGGTGGCGATCCTATTGGTCTATATTGATACTAGAATACGTGAACTTGCTAATGGTGTAAGTGGAATGGCAAGAAGGTCGCCGAAGGTTCGCCGACGGTAAGCTCAAACCGGCGACCTTGAAAACCCTAACACATAATTCATGCACACCAAGTATTCGGGAAATGCCCAAATGAAAGATGTCAAAAACGGTGCCGTTTTGACATTGTGCCTGCTGGAGAAGGTGACCGACGCCGGCGTCGGTGATGGCCGGTTCGATCTCAGCCGAACCGATCTGAACCGATCCGGTCCGAACCGATTCGATCCGATTCGCCCCCCGGCGGGAAAATTTCAAAAAATAATAAAGAAATAAAAAAAATAAAATTTTTTTTAGTTTTTTTAGAAAATTAGAAATTTTGAAAAATTCAAGAAAAATTCTAAAAATTCTCATAAAGTTCTGAAAAAATCAGAACATTCATAAAAATCCAAAAATTACAGAAAATTCAAAAAATACAAAAAATTCCAGAAAATTCATAAAAATTCGGAAAATTAGGAAAATGTAAATATTTTTTTTGAAAATTCAAAAAAAATCGATAAAAATTGGAAAATTGGAAAATTCATAATAATTTCCAGAAAATCATAAAAAAAATCAATTGTTGGTTTAAAAAATTTTTCCGAAAAAAAATTGGAAAAATTGAAAAATTCACAGGAAGGTCCAAAATCATTGTGGCCAACCATAAAAAGTTAAATTTGAATTTTTGGAAAAAAAATTTTCAAAAAAAAATATAAAAAATATATATAATAAAAAATTCAAAAAACTCACAGAATGTCTCAAAATCATCATGGCCAGTCAGGAAAAGTGGAATTTGAATTTTAGGAAGTGCCAAGGTGGCATTTTTGAAAAATTTCCAATTTAGGGGTTATAACCCCTAAAAAACCTTAAAACCCTAAAAATGTGTAAATCATAAAATGAATAAGCTATTAGGGCTTCATTTGGGTTTGGGTATCTTATTTGATTTTCATTGTTAGTGACCAAATTAGGTTGCTATGTTTGATTTGCCATTGATTGTGCATTTAATTTTTGGATGCTTAATTGTTTGTTAGTGATTAGATTAGTGAATTGACTTTAGGGATCCGTGTGACACGTTAGACATGCCATATCGTTCTTAGGTATCGAAAGGGCGTTAATGGTCTCAACTTGAGATCGTTAACGTAACCAAATCCCTTATTCAGAATCTCTAGTTCGTAGAATTGTGATACTTCTCTCGTACTTCAATTAGGTTTCTAGTCAACCTACCGTAAATGACTAGTGGCGACTCCAAGTTCAAATTTAGATTAAATAAACCCCGCTGTCACGTGAGGTATGGTCTGGGAGAGACCCGTATAGAAAAATACCTCCATTCTACCACGCGAGCGCGTGGCACGACAGGCTTGGCGACTCCGCTAGGGACGCTTAGAATTCTAAGTGGATTTAGGCCTAGGTAGAACGATATGCATGTGTTTGTGCTCGCAAGGATCCTAGGTACGTTCCACTAATGACGTGTTATATGGTGATGCAGGTGGGAGGTATAAGGGGTGTAGTCTATGCTTACCTTTGTTTTGCAGGATGGTGTTGGGATTGAATGTGATTTTGACCAAATTTTAGAAGTGCTCTTTAGTTATAAATTGTGGTGCTTGCCTTTAAATTGCTTTAGCGCTACACTTCTCGCACACACTACCCGTGGCCCAACCCCGGCTACATTTAGGATCACCCTTAGGAGGTATATGTTTAGGCGAAACTATGAGCCGATTGCTCATAGGATTGTTTAAATACAATACCGACCATCGAGATAGAATAATATTTCATTACTTTAGGCCGATTGCCTATTGGAATGGAATTCCTTGTCCATTAAGGTGGTGACCTTGAGCCTTTAATATATCCTCACCCTTTTAGGTGTCAAAACCTCACTTATTGCATATGCTTGTCTTTGTGGTTGGTATACCTAAAACCAAGCAAAAAGGTATCGGTAAGTAAGTGTCGTTCCACTTCTCTCATCTTTTCAATTATGCAAAATTAATTGATATCATTTTGTTGAAAAATGCCCAAATGATAATCAATGTTTTGGACAAAATGCCTTCTCATACTAGAATGAATGAATAGGGTGACATGCTCTATTTGGTCACATTTTACATTTCTAGATGGAATGTATAGGTCCATGATGATTTTCAATGTAATTCAAATACATTGGATGCACAAGATGTGACATGTACAATCCCATTTGCCAAAAGTTTATTTTCGATGTATTCGAAGTTATAAGCCATAGGGTAGTACTTTATGGTCAAAATGGAGCATGTCAAAAGGCATTTGCTTTAAACATTGATTTCATTCACATTTTCAAGTATATGCTCTTTTAAGGCATAAATGGATTTGAAGTGACATTTGTATTGTGTCATAAGAATGCAAATGTACTTCACCTCAATTTTATCCATGAAAGGACATATAATTAAAATGGGGGCATTTAAAATTAATCCATGGTGACTAATAATGAACTTTTTGCATGATTAGATCGAAATGGGGAAACTAGACATACAAGTCATCCTGGTTCCAAGGAAAGAGCTTTTGGCATGGTGGGTGAACATGACTAAAGACAACAAAGCCTACGTGAGGGAAAGATTGGGATATTTATTCAAGCTCATCAATCTAGAGTATCAAGTGAGCTTGATTCAAGCGTTATCCCATTTTTGGGAGGTTACCACCGCCACATTCCAATTAGGCGAGCATGAGATGGTACCTACATTAGAAGAGTATAAAGCAACCATTGGGGTTGATTTCGAATCAAGAATCGTTGAGCCCCCAATTGGATTGAAACCCACGAGTGTCATAACCGAATTTTTGAACTTGAAGACTCCTCAAGTGGAAAAGTTGATCAAGTCGAACACCGGGAATTTTCCTTTGTCCTACTTGGTGGCTAATTACTCCAAGTAGCCAAAGGAGACTAGGAATACTTCCACGAGAGTCTTCATCCTTGCTTTCTTCGGGTTCGTCTTATTCCCTACATCAAAGACCGGATTGAATCCTCTTGTTGCGGTGATTGCTAGGGAAGCTTGCCTGAAGTGGGATTTCTCTAATATGCTTTTAGCAGAAACCGTCATTTCTTTGAACAAATACCAACGTCACTAAAAAGGTGTACTTCAAGCCTCAGTCGGGTTACTTTCGATATGGTTCATTTCCTATATCAGACCTTGGGAACGTCATATGCGCATTAGAGAGATCGACTCATCTACCAACCCTATTGAGAGGTATTTGAAGCTCCAAGACAAATTGCCAAAATACTCTTTTCATGAGTGGGTAAACTTCATTAAGGCATTGACTCCTAACCAATTCCAATGGAGAATTCAATGGCCAAAGATAATGACAGCTCAAATTACTTGTCAAGAAGGCAATTTAGTGCCGTTGCTTGGATTGAATGGTGAAGCTGCTTATTGCCCATTAAGAGTGGTACGACAATTTGGAATGATTCAACAAGTTCCACCTACTTGGCATCCCGAGGAGTTCATATTTGATATATCACAAAAATCCCAATCGGAGAAGGAAAATAAGGAGTTGCAAATAAAGGTTCAGAAGATCATGTATTCCTTGAAGAAATCAACCAAGCAAATAGTGCAATGGCCTAAAGATTTACAAGGGGAAATGAAGCTTTTCTTGGCAT
Source organism: Syzygium aqueum (assembly GCA_031216185.1). Taxonomy (NCBI): domain Eukaryota; kingdom Viridiplantae; phylum Streptophyta; class Magnoliopsida; order Myrtales; family Myrtaceae; genus Syzygium; species Syzygium aqueum. The sequence goes on from CM062234.1 coordinate 14,725,869, forward strand.
CCAAAGAGTACATAGAATGGTTGAAGGCCAAAAGACCAATCGATGTCGAATCATATGTACCTTTGAGTATTATTACTCATCTTGATGAGCCGTACATTCCGGAGTACATTGTGCCGAGCACGCCAGGTGTCGAGCCATACGTTCCCGAGGAGGTTACGATTGACGTGGAAGAATTGGAGATACGAGTCAAGAAATATAAAGAGGCTGAAGCTACCTTAGCTAGCAAGAGGCCTAGACTTGTTTAAGCTAGTGTTTCCCCATTTTGATGTAAAGCATTGTAATATGAATCTTCAAAAACAATTACTTGATGCATGATTGTCTGATGAATGTTTTAAAGAACATTTCGCATAAAAGAAACAATCACCATGGATTATAATTCTTTGAATGGTCTGATTCTTTGAGAAGAACATTGATGAGAAGTTTTGTGCAAGGCTAAGGCTTGTACAAAAGTTCTTATCCTTGTTAATCACAAGAAAACATACAATTAAAGGAATGTAGGTTTTCATAATCATTTCACCAATTCTAATATCCCAATGGTTTTCATGGACACAAGTTGTTTAGCAACGGAAGGTAGAAGACCTTGAACTCGTTTGCAAATAAGAATGGCTGAGGAAGAAACTTGCACTTGTCTAACTAAAGTGGAGAACCAAATGGCACAAGTGGTTACAATGATGGCAGACATGAAGGCTTTTATTCTTGCATCTCGAGAATCTTATCCTACTACTCAAAATGTGGGAGCTTCAAATGCTACCGAAACACCGATCAAAGACCCAATCAGAAGTAAAGAACCGGTTCAAGAGAATCCTCCAAAGACTACGCCTGTGGTGGTAAATTTGGAAGATGATGATCAAACCAATAAGACATCCAAGAATGAAGAGGAGGCCAAACGATTGGCCAAAATTGAATAATGTCTTGCGAGCCAAGGATATGAGCTCTAAAGGTTCGATAAATTCTCGCCTTATGCAAAAGTGGTGGTTCCAGAAAACTACAAAGAACCAGAGTTTGTGAATAAATATGATGGAACTGGCTATCCTAAAATCCATTTGAAATATTATCTCCGCAAGATGGCGAGATATTCGGATAATATGCCACTTCTTATCAGTACATTCCAAGATAGTTTGAAGGGAGCAGTCCTGACATGGTATACCGCTCTCAACATAGAAGATTTTATTGAATGGGATCATTTGGCAGGAGAATTCCTTCGTCAATACAAATTTAATGTTGAAGTACTTCCAACCCGGGAAGACTTAATCAGAACAGAGAAACGAAGAACCGAAGGATTCAAAGCCTACGCTCAAAGGTGGAAAACCGTAGCCTCACAAGTTAAACCGGCTATAAGTGAGGATGAGCTTATCGAACTCTTCTTGAAGTCATTACCAGTTGAGTATTATGACAAGCTGCATATATCGGGTTGCCAAACATTTACCATGTTGGTGAAAGTCGGTGAAAGAATCGAGTGGACATTGAGAGAAAAGAAATCTCAAGAAGTGACAGCACGGAGATCATATCCTGGAAGAAAGGATAAAGAACCTATACGCGACGTGGCTATGGTATCTAGCCCCGACGTTAATCAGGCTTCATTCCCGAAACAGTCTAACGTCCCTGGGAGAAATCCAAAACAGTTTGAACCAAAGAAAAGACCCGTGAGGAAATTTACTCCGTTGCCACGTCCCTTATCGAAATTACTACCGATGCTATTGGAAAGGCATTTGGTGGCCAAAGAAGTACCAAGAGATAATCCTGTAAAGTTTCCATGGTACGATGAATCGAAAACTTACACATATCACATGGGAGAAAGAGGACACGACGTGGATAATTGTGTAGTCTTGAAATATAAAGTTTAGCAGCTTATCGACAAAAAGATGTTGAGTTTTCAAGAGCCGGAGCCAAATGTACATCAGAACCCTTCTCCCGAGCACAATGTAGTCAATATGGTCCATACAAAAGGAGAGATAATAGGGCCTAATGATGAAGATGAATATGAGGCCGAATTAAAGGCTACTCGACAAGGGGATGCTCGCTTTCGTCGTGAGACATTCTTAAAAGGGGAAATTATAGACAACTTGAGAGAAGATTCTGGCAAATATAACTTCCAAGTAAAATATACTCCACCACCGTGGGCTTTTAAAAGTGAGGTGATTGTGCCCGATGGATGGGGTGGCATGAATGATGATGAGCTTAGTAGACAAAATTAGATTCCATCCAATGATGAAATGGATCAATTTGAAGAACAAAAGGAAAGGATTCGGCAAGGTAAAAAGCGATTTACCCAAACATCACTTGAGCAAGGTGACATTGTAGACCTCCTTGGTCAAGACAGTGGAAAATACAACTTCTGCGTTAAGTACACACCTCCACCCTAGGCTTTTAAAAACAAAACTATTTTGCCTGATGGATGGGGAGGCATGGATGAAATCCCAGTCAACAAATTAAGTCTTGAGGAGAAAGAAGATCAAGACAAGAAAACGAAGAAAAATGCTCGCCAAGGAGACAAACGATTTGTTCGCAAAGCATGAAAACAAGGCGAAATTGTGGATGGACTTGGGACAAAAGCGCAAGGAATTAAAAAAACCCATTATCCCATTTGGCATAAAGGAAACGTATAAGATGGGATATGAAGTCACTAGTAATCACCATGGAGGCTGAGGCCAGGGTCAAAAGAATCATAAAGGTCGCGGAAGCCAAGGTGATCGAACTATTAACCCATCAATGTGGAAGGGTAGGACTAGAGAGTTACCCTATAATCGGATTCATATCAGAGAAAACTTTCTTGGGCCTCATAAATTGCTTTAAGAAGAAAATGTACATGCAGAAGCAGAGTCTATCTTGCTGGGTTTATTCGAATAGGACGTTATCAACATCATTATAACTGAAGACGAAGACACCTACGCACTGGAGTAGGAAGATACTTTCGAACCCTTTCCTTATTGTTGCTTTTACAATTTTTCTGCTTCGTATTAATGTTGTTTGCAATTTCAGTTTAGTTGTAATTTTCATTCTTGTCAGTATAGTTGTGATCACGCTTTTCAATTCAATAAAAGTGTTTGATGTTTTGTTAAGGACATATGGAAACAAAATCAAACCGATGATAAATATTGTTCTCACTCGTAAGGTATGAGGCTTTGGGTTTCTATATGACTCCTAATTATGAAAACGGTTTTGAGAGCAATGATGTCCAAGGATATGAGGACTAGCCCTATCCTTTTGATCCTTTCAAAACTAATTTCAAAATGGTTTTTCATAAAACATCATGCATCAAATTCATTCCGGATGTTGTCAAGACGTTCTACTCATGAAATGAAGTTGAACATTTCAAAAACAAGATTGGCACCCTTTAGAACATGTGCATATCATGCATTCCATGGAACATGCTCGTTCATTTTGCAGGATATGACAAAAGGAAATCTGAGATGACTCAAGACTTCTAAAAATCCTTCAATGGAGTTGGAAAATAAAAGGGAAGTGTCATTCTCAAATTCACTTTTCTCGATGTTGCTTTCTAACATAATTTTCCCTTTTATCATCCCCAGCGAATTCAAAGGAAGGAAATTATGAAAAACAAATCCTTAGTGGAATCAAGCTAGAAGCACATAAAAGTTGACAGTATTGTTCCAATTGATGATAAGGATTGTGCAAATAAACTCTAACACTTGATTTTTAATCCTTGAAGAATTTTCACCGACCCAAAAAGGTGAGTTGTCGTTCAAAAGGATTCCAATTCCCCAAGTGGGGTAAATCAAAACAAGAGATCAAAAGAAATAATCTTTCATGAATGATCAAGACAAGACGAATAAGAGGTTGGTTGTATCGTTTCAAGATGAAATGAACAATGCTTGAACCAATGTTAACACTGGGTTTTAATTTTACAAGGATCTCATCAAACCGATCAGGTAAGTGTCCCTAACTCATGAATTCGAACCCTAAAAAGTTCATCCTTACAAGAAGAAATTCAACTTCCCCAAGTGAGAGAAATTAAAACAAGAAATCAAAAGAAACAATCCTTCGTGGATATTCAAATCAGAACAATCAAGAGGTTGGTTGTATCATTTCAAATTGAAATGAATAAAAAAAGAACCTATTTTGATATTGTGCTTTAACTTTTGTAGGGATCCCGGCAAGTCGTTCAGGTAAGTATCCCTAACCCATGAATTTGAGGTCAAACATTTCATTTTCAAATCCCCAATGGAGCAAATCAATGCAGATGTTTGAAAAAATAATTTTTCTTGAAAAATCAAACCAAAACAATCAAGAGGTATATTGACAAGCCGATCAGGTAAGTATCTCTAACTCGAAAATTTGGGTCTCGAAGAGGTTAATTTTCTGGAAAAATGAAACTTCTTTTCCCCAAGCGAATTAACATGAAAGTTTGTTTCAAAGATTACCTCAAAAGTGCTTTAAATAAAAAGTTTTGAAACACACATTCTTTGAGCATGCATTACGCATCAAAATTCCTTAAAAAGGAAGTTTTGACAAAAGTCATGAAAAATTTCAGAGAGAAAGTTTGGATAAAATCAAATAAAAGACCTTCAAATGATGAAAGGTAAATCATATCCAAACATATCCCTTATACACTCGAGTGAATGGAAGGATGAGTATCAGAATGAGAGAAAGCCTCATCTGAAGGAAATAAGGGATATTCGCAATGATTACATGGATTGAAATGATGAAAGGCAATCATTTCATCATCCCAAACACATAATTATCTCTTGCAAACCCAAAATTGGCCCTAAACAGTGGAGAAATTTTCAAAAACAACCCTATTAAGAATCACCCCACACTGGGGCAAATTAGGAGGTTCATGATTGACATTCATGGAGAATAGGATCAAGAAAGATTTTATTGCTTGCACTTGCATCAATCTTTCTGTGATAACTTCAGATGAATTTATATGGAAGCTCACAACATCCCAAGAGGAAGAAGAGCATTTCGTTTCCATATCCCAAACACATTATCATTTGCAAAGCCCAATTGAGCTTTAATATTCATTTCAAAACCCATATTGGTGATCATCTCCTCACATTGGGGCATGATATATGATCCACCTAGATCGACAAAAAACAAAAAAAAAAAAGAAAGAAGCACGACAAAGAGTCCTTAGAGCTCAAAAAGGTCAGAAAGCCAAAAGAATTAGAAATACAAGAGCAAAAGGAGTCTGGGGCATGAAAAAGCAGTGTGCCTGGTAAAAGTAAGGCCAATACCTAGAAAAGTAAGCAAGAAGAAGAAGAAAAGCATGACAAAAGTCGAATCAAAAGAAGAGCAAAGGTTGTGCAAAATCAAAGATCACAACAAGTTAGAAGTTGAAAAGAAAAGATCATGATGAGCATCTAGGGGACTCTTGTGGTCATGAAAAGAAAAGATCCCTAGTGGACAAGAGAGAAGGGTGGTAATGCCAAGAAGATCACCAATTTCATGAAAACCCTGAGTTCAATACAAAACAATTGAGCCTTTTGAGCCTACCCAATACCAACATTACAACCTCTCCCCAAAGACTCTTCAAATTGGGATGTTGAGAGTGAAAATTTGATTTCATAACAAAAGCCATCACTTAAAGAAGTGTGTACAATATTGTCTTATCTTATCCTCCAGGTTCTTAACTTGAATACCCGAAGTGAGTTGAAAGACGATAAGATGATAAGATCTTTTCTTGGCCTCAGAATGCCTATCCTTGGAATAGCCATTGACCAAGCCAACATTACAGTCCTCTGAAAGACCTTATCGGATCAATCAAATTGTATACATTGCGAATATATCCGAATACTCGAAGATTGGTTATGTGAGATAAATTGAGAAATACATAGTGATTCTCATTTCTATTAGAAAAGAAAAGACCGAATTTATAGATTGAGACAAATCATTTCTAATGAAGGTCTTCCAAATAATTATTTCAAGCATTTCTTGAAAGTTAGCAAGCATTTTGCTCAAATACTTCCTTAACAAATAAATTTGATTGCCTGAAATGCATTTAAAACAAGTTTTTGAATAGTTTTTGGTCAACTTAAAACCAGGTTTTCAAATAGTTGGTGGTAAAAAAAAACAAGCCACATTCTAAACAGTTTTGATCAATTTCAAAACTGCTTTTCAGAAGAGGTTTTTGGTTAATTTAAAACCAAGTTTTCAAGTAGTTCGTGATGAACTTAAAACCACATTTCAGAAGAGTTTTTGGTCAACTTAAAATCAAGTTTTCAAGTAATTCGTGGTGAACTTAAAACCACATTTCAGAAGAGTTCTTGGTTAACTTAAAACCAAGTTTCCAAGTAGTTTGTGATGAACTTAAAACCACATTTTAGAAGATTTTTTGGTTAACTTAAAATCAAGTTTTCAAGTAGTTCGTGGTGAACTTAAAACCACATTTCAAAAGAGTTTTTGGTCAACTTAAAACTAAGTTTTCAAAAAGTTTGTGGTAATCTAAAAAACCACATTTCAAAATAGTTTTTGGTTAGCTAAAAAAAACCATGCAAAAGTTTTGTGGGATTATCCTTAAAAACCACATTTAAAAAAAATGGGTATTCCAAAGCAAATTGCACTTTGTAGCTTTTGAGTGATGATTCTCATAAGTGATTGCAATTTTACAGCTTTGAATATGGTGATTTTCATAGTTTTCTCAAGTGATCGCAGGATTGTAGCTTCGGAGTTGTCACCCTCTGAGTGTTCGCAACCTGTAGCCTTGGATAACTCTTTTGGTCCAAAGCATGGCCTTATCCAAAGACCTATTTGGCGAGGAGCCACTAGGCAAAACAGTTATTCTAAAGCAAATTGCACTTCGTAGCCTCTGAGTGATGATTCTCATGAGTGATCGTGATTTTGCAGCTTTAAATATGGTGATTTTCATAGTCTTGCCAAGTGTTCCCAGGTTGTAGCTTCGGAGCTATCACTCTCCGAGTGTTCGCAGCCTGTAGCTTTGGATGACTTTTTAGGCCTAAAGCATGGCCTCGTTATAGTTCTTCTGAGTGATTGCGGATTTGTAGCGTCGGAGAAGAGACACTCCACTAGCGATCGCAAACCATAGCTTCAGAAAACTATTACAAGTCTATTTGACGAGAAGTCACTAGGCAAACCCGAAGTCCTATTTGATGAAGAGTCACTAGGCAGTTCTGAAGTCCTATTTGATGAGGACTCACTAGGCAAACCCGAAGTCCTATTTGATGAGGAGTCACTAGGCAATTCCAAAGTCCTATTTGACAAGGAGTCACTAGGCAAACTAAAATTCTACAGGCGAGGAGCCCCTAGGCAAATTCAATTCCTACTGGCGAGGAACCACTAGGCAACCTAAAGTTCTATAGGTGAGGAACCCCTAGGCAAATTCAATTCCTACTGGCGAGGAACCACTAGGTAAACTAAAATCCTACATGCGAGGAGCCCCTAGGCAAATTCAATTCCTATTGGCAATGAACCACTAGGCAAACTAAAGTCCTACAGACGAAGAGCCCCTAGGTTTCAAAGTCCTTAGGTGAGGAACCACTAGGCAAACTAAAGACCTATAGGTGAGGAACCCCTAGGCAAATTTAGGTTCCACTGGTGAGGAATCATTAGGCAAATAAAAGTCCTATAGGTGAGGAGTCCCTAGGTGAATTCAAAGTCCTATAAGCAAGGAGCCCCTAGGTAAATTCAAGTTCTAAGGCGAAGAGCCGCGGGCGTTCATGGTTCGTGAGTTCATCCTTAAACTGCAAAATTAGAATAATCATCATAATAATCATCACCGTCGATTCATGACCTTGGATAAATAACAAAGAAATTCTTACAAACAGGTAAATTTCTCTCCCTCAATCATCAAGAACCTTTCGAAATGTATTTAAAAAAGAGAACCTTTAGATTAGATCACGGATTTCAAAGAAAGATCCTTAATCAGTTGTTATGAATTTCCATCTTATCTTGTTCAGTGAGTCGACTAAAAATTCAAGTGTCACCTTGTCTTTGAGATCAACCTCTAACGAGCTCAATCTCAAAGAGGGGCAGCTGTTGACACCTAATTTCTAGCTCATTTTTTCAAAATTTTTGAAAATTTCAAAATTAGGTCTAGGAATCTTGGCCAAGCCTAGAAACCTATTTCTAAGCCAAAAAATAATTTTTTAGGAATTTTCTGCATTTTTTCTTAATTTCTTTTAGTCAAAATAAGCGAGAAAATCAAGAAAATAGCAAATGGAATCAGAAAATTACATACAAATAGTCAATAATTTTATTTTAAATCCAATTTCATAAGTACACTGTCAATTTTGGAAAATTTCAATCGAGTATATGTTTTTCCCAAAATTGAGCAAAATTAAACCCAAATTGAACCAAAAATGAAATTAAATTTTTTCGAGACATTTTTAGGTCATAGTGTCTTCACAACAATTGAGTCTGGGACCTTTAATTGCACAATGGTCAGTCCAATTGCACAATTTGGTGTAAAAATAAAAAATCCCCAAAACTTGATTGAAAATTGAGAATTTTGAACCTAAATTGGGAATCGTGCCCAAAATGAAATTGTCGAAATGTGAGACTATCATTTCTAAGGGTAATCACGGGTGGGCAATGCAATTTTGGCATCAATTTTGCCTGATCAGGTCATTAAGACCTCGAATTGAACACAACCCTATTAACCTGAATATAAAAATGAGGAAATTTTGGGCACAATTATAATAAAAATTGGTGAAAATTATATGTGTGGGTTCGGAACATGCTGGGGAATGCAATTTTAAAGTTTAATTTGAAAAATTCGGTCAAAATAAGGTCCAATTTACATTCTTGACCAAAACCAAAACTGCCGGGTTGGACGGGTCAACCCGACTCGACCCGCACAGTTCGTCTCCCTCACTCGATTTATTCAACCCACGAAACCCAGAAAAATTTGCTTAAAAACCCAGAACTTTGTCAAGCATTTCACGTTAATTCAGCACGTGAAATTAATTAGGCCAGCTGGAAAATGTCCAGCTGGCACCGATTAACAACCCGAACCGATTGGAATTCGGTTCCAACCGATTTTGAGCGGGAAATCGATTAACAAAAATGAAAGAAAAACTAACCCGAGAGAGGAGGAGGTATTCGAGAAAATTCCCAAGAGAGAGAGAGAGAGAAAGAGAGAGAAACAACGCGGAAAAGCTAGAGAGAGAGGGTCGAGAGTCCCTACCCGAGTGTCCGGCACCGCCGTAGACGGCGGAGCATCGGCGCATCGGAGTTTGGCTGTGACTCTCCCCTCACTATTCCAGTCGTTTTGGTTGATCGGGAACGTCTAAAAATCAGGCCCGTCCGGTCAATCTGGACCTGTTCCGGCGAAACAGGGACCACCAAAAGGAAGTATTGGAGTCAGGGAACGACCCTTGGGGCTCAGATTAGTTCGAAAATTTCGTTGAACCATCGAACAACATAGGTAAAGAGCGTTCGCGATCAGTTCTTTAACAATTTCCAGATTTCGGTTTTGGTTCTAATGTGCATTTTTAAGTGATTTCGTTGACTAATCTCGACATGTTGATGCTTATAATTAGTTTCTAATCATTGTTTGTGTTGATTTGATTGCATTTTGAATGACAAATCCTGCATAAAACCGAGTTGACCAATGTTTGTTGAACCTCGCCGGAAAACCCAAAGCCACGCTAGAGCGTCACCGTGGCCTTAGACCGTTCAAGTAGGTTTCCTTAAACTTTGTTTGTTGATTTTCTAGTCATTAGGTTCGTGATAGACGGCTAGGGCGATCGGGATTAACGTTCGTGTTCTAGAAAATCTAGAGTGCACAGTATACAAGTTAGGATATTTGGGCCAATTTAACGCCGACCAGCGAACGTCCAGTGGTGATCCTATTGGTCTATATTGATACTAGAATACGTGAACTTACTAATGGTGTAAGTGGAATGGTGAGAAGGTCGCCGGAGGTTCGCCGACGGTAAGCTCAAACCGGCAACCTTGAAAACCCTAACACATAATTCATGCACACCAAGTATTCGGGGAAATGCCCGAATGAAAGATGTCAAAAACGATGCCAATTTGGCACCATGCCTGCCGGAGAAGGTGACCGACGCTGACGCCGGTGACGGCCAGTTCGGTCTGGGCCGAACCGGTCTGAACCGATCTGGTCCGATTCGCCCCCCGGCGGGAAAATTTCAAAAAAAAATAAAGAAATAAAAAAAAATTAGTTTTTTTAGAAAATTAGAAAATTTGAAAATTTTAGAAAAATTCATGAAAAATTCTCAGAAAGTTCTAAAAAAATCAGAAAATTCATAAAAATCCAAAAATTATAGAAAATTCAGAAAAATACAAAAAAAATCCAGATAATTCATAAAAATTCAGAAAATTAGGAAAATGTAAATAATTTTTTTTAAATTCAAAAAAATTGATAAAAATTGGAAAATTGGAAAATTCATAAAAATTTCCAGAAAATCATAAAAAAAATCAATTGTTGGTTTAAAAAATTTTTCCGAAAAAAAAAATTAAAAAAATAAAAAAATTCAAAAATTCATAGGAAGGTCCAAAATTATCGTTGTCAATCATAAAAAGTGAAATTTGAATTTTTGGAAAAAAAATTTTCAAAAAAAAATATATAATAAAAAATTCAGAAAACTCACAGAATACCTCAAAATCATCGTGACCAGTCATGAAAAGTGGAATTTGAATTTTAGGAATTGCCAAGGTGGCATTTTTGGAAAATTTCCAATTTAGGGGTTATAACCCCTAAAAAACCCTAAAACCCTAGAAATGTGTAAATTATAAAATGAACAAGCTATTAGGGCTTTATTTGAGTTTGGGTATCTTGTTTGATTTTCATTATTAGTGACCAAATTGGGGTTGCTATGTTTGGTTTGCCATTGATTGTGCATTTAATTCTTGGATGCTTAATTGTTTGTTGGTGATTAAATTAGTGAATTGACTTTAAGGATCCGTGTGACACGTTAGACATGTCATATCATTCTTAGGTACCGAAAGGGCGTTAATGGTCTCAACTTGGGATCGTTAACGTAACCAAATCTCTTATTCAGAATCTCTAGTTCGTAGAATTGTGGTATTTCTCCCGTACTTTAATTAGGTTTCTAGTCAACCTACCGAAAATGACTAGTGGCGACTCCAAGTTCAAATTTAGATCAAATAAACCCTGCTGTCACGTGAGGTATGGTCTGGGAGAGACCCGTATAGAAAAATACCTCCATCCTAGCACGCGAGCGCGTAGCACGACAGCCTAATCATTCTCTTCCAAATTTACTACCTCAGGTGTAGTCTTTGGAGGATTTTCTTGAACTAGTTCTTTGTTTCTGACTGGTTATTTGATTGGTGCTTCAGTAGTGTTTGAAGTTCCCGCATTTGGAATAATGGGATAGGATCCTCGAGATGCCATAATGAAAGCCTTCATTTATGCTATCATGGCGGCCATTTTGGGTCATTTGATTCTCAACTTCGGCTAGTCGAGTACGAGTTTCCTCTTCTGCCATTTTTATTTGTAAGCGAGTTCAGGGTCTTTTACCTTTCGTTGCTAATCAACCTGTCTCATAAAAAGACCCAATGTTAGCATAGTGAAAGAATCATGAAACCCTACATTCTTTCAATTGTATGATTTCTTATGATTAACAAGGATAAGAGCTTTTATGCAAGCCTTAGCCTTGCATAGAATTTCTTCATCAAATTGAGATCTCTAACGCCCTTTCAGTACCTAAGAACAATACGATATCTAACGTGTCACACAAGTTTCCGAGGCCTATCCACAAATCCTATCCATTCTAATCGTAGACAATCAATCAATTAAAAATTAAATGTGCAATCAATGTCAATCAAACCAAACAATCCTAAATTGTCTCTAAAAAATGAAATTCAACCAAAACATCCAAACCTTAATGAAGCCTTAAAGGCTTATTCATTCCATGATTTGTGTCTTTTTAGGATTTTAGCGTTTTTTAGGGGTTATAACCTCTAAATTTGGGATTTTCTAAAAATGTCACATGAGCACTTCCTGAAATTCTAATTTCACTAGCAAAGGTTGGCCACAACATTTTTGAACCATCCTATGAGTTTTTGAAATTTTTGATTTTTTATTTCAGAAAATTGATTTTCTAAGAATTAATATTTCCGAGAATTGATTTTTATCGTTTTTCTGAAAAATTTTTATTTTCTAAAATTTGGAAATTTTTATGGATTTTTGAATTTTATTTCAATTTTTAATTTGTATTTTCTGAATTTTTATGAATTTTCTAAAAAAATTTGAATTTTTAAGGAATTTTCTAATTTTTTAAATTTTTCGAATTTTCTTAAAATTTTCGTAAAATTTTCTAATTTTTTTTATGGAACTTTCTGATTTTTCTATTTTTTATTGAATTTTTTAATTTTTTTATATTTTATAATTTTCTTGCTGAGAGATTGAATTGGACCGGCCCAGTTCAACCCGGTTCGGTCGAGCCAAACTGGGAATTACCGACGCCGGCGCTGGTCACTCTCTCCGGCGAGCACAAAGCCGAAATGGCGCCGTTTAATGCATTCTTCATTGGGGCGTTTGGTCGAGCACCTAAAGTGCATGAACATGTGTTGGACATTTTCAAGACTGCCCGTTCACGCCCTTCTCCGGCGACCTTCCAGTGAATTTTTGTCGATTTTATTAGGTTATTCTTGAAACCTACAACATCTACTATCATCTTTGACTTGTCAACTTGCCGTTGAGCCGTCATCGGCCGGCGAGAAATTGGTCGGAAAATACTAATATGCTACTAACCTAACTAACACTATCAGAAGCTTTAAATCTCGATTCTACTCACCCTAACCGTCTACATCGATCAAGACAGGCATTAAATCATTACACAAGGTAAAGGAACGCTAACTTGACCGGCCTATGGCCACGGTGATGCTCTAGTGATGCTGTCCGAGCTCCGGCGAGATGGTTCATGGGATGACCGACTCGGTTTTAATGCATTTTCAATCATTCAAAGTGCAAACAAACAATGAAAATGAGATCAGAACATGTTTTGAGCATCAAACATAACAAGACGATCAAAGTACAAATGATTGAGCTAAAACCTATTCTGGAAAATCTGGTAAACTATGATCATGATCAAAGTTTACCTATTTCTATGGATGATCAAATGGAGTTTCCAAGACGATCGATGGCCGTGGAACTGTTCTCTGGCACTTGATCTTCAACCCGGTAGTCTTGGATTCGCCGTGAGATCTATTGACACGTTGGATGAGGCTCGTTTTCAAGGCTTCGTGATCAACTCGTTCTGCTGAAACGACGAGGGGAGGGTCACGGCCTATTCACGATTCGCCGGCGTTCCGCCGTCTTCGGCGGCTCCGGACACTCGTGAGGGGACCCTCGACCCTCTCTCTCTAGATCTTTCTCTTTTGTTTCGCTCGATTTCTCTCTCTCTCTCTCTCTCTCTCTAGCATAACGTTGAGCATGTTCTCTTCACAATGATCAGTTTTTCTTTGTTTTTGTTGATCCATTTTCCTGCTCAAAGTTTGTTTCCACCGACTTAGAATCGGTTAGGATGATTCTCCAGCTGGTCAACTTCATTTTCACGTGCTAAATTGATCGGGAGAAGTTCATGAAGTCTCAAGTACGAACTAAATTTTCTGGGTTTATTGTGCTTTGGGGAGAGTCGGGTAAGGAAGAAGGTTGACCCGGGTCGGGTTGGGTTGACCCGGCCGACTCGATAAGCCCGGTTAAGACTAAAAACTCTAATTGAGGTCAATTTTAACCGAATTTTCAAAATTAAATCCCAAAATTGAATTCCACATCACATTATAAACCCAAATATGTTATTTTCCCCAATTTTTGACATAATCATGTCCAAGATTTTCAAATTTTTGTACTCGGGTTATTAGGATTTTGCTCAATTCGATGTCTCAATGACCTGATTAGTTAAAATTTATGTCAAAATTTAATTACCCATATCTTATTAACCCTAGAAATGATAGTCTTATGATTCGACAATTTCGAATTGGACACGATTCCCAAGTTGGGCTCAAAATTCCTAATTTCCAATTGAATTTTGGGGCTTTCTGATTTCTTTGACAAATTATGCAATTGGACTGACCATTGTGTAATTTAAGGTCACAGAATCATTTGTTGTGAAGACACTATAACTTAAAAATGACTAGAAAAGATTTAATTGTATTTTTGGTCCAATTCGGGTTTGATTTTACCCAATTTTTGGATTCCATTTGCTATTTTTCCTGATTTTCTTCCTTATTTTGATAAAAAGAAATTGAGAAAAATTCAGGAAAATTCTAAAAAATTTATTTTTGGTCTAGAAATAGGTTTCTAAGCTTGGCCAAGATTCCTAATCATAAATTTGAGATTTTTGAAAAAAATAAAAAAAAATGAGTTAAAAATCAAGTGTCAACAACGTCTAACCTCGACTAAAGCCTCATCCCTTTCCCTAAGAGCTCGTGCGGATATGGCTTGTTGTTGAGTTGGCTTATCGGGAACATTAAGGAGATCCACTTTAAGTTTGGGCTCGAGGCGACGGTGTATATACTCTAGCAATGCATGGTGTATCTTCATTTCACCTTCCAATTCCGATTCGTCGGTAATGAGAATCGACTCCAGATGGCATTTGTACCACATATCAATGATGGACTTGATCATTTCCTTCAAATCCGCCATTTCGTCCTTTTGGATGACATCTTTGCAATAGTCAAAATGATATAACCCCAACTTGAGGAATGGCGGAATCTTTTGAAGCGTGCGATATTGATGGATCCACCTAGAAGGGTAATATGACGTAGACCTTGTGAGACCCAAAAGTGGGATTGGGTTGTCGGATCCGTTATTAAGGCGCACATCGAGATTTCCAAGCCAACGAACATGCCATTGGATTTGATTTGGAACAAGGTTCTTGAAAACATTAAACCCAGTTGACAATGACCAATAAGGAAAAATTTCTTCCTTTTCTCGGAAAAGCGAGATAGAATGACAATCTTTGGACACACCTATGATTTTCAAGCTCAAACCAAAATCTTTAAGGTGAGAGACTAACCAAATTTGGAGTAAACCTATTAGAGCTCTAAAAGTACAATTTTTGTTTTCTTTGAACCTATTGAGTGACACGAATGTTTCACCTAAGATCATGTTGGAGAATCTTTTGAACATACACACTTGATTGACGATATGAACTACCAAAGTATCCATAGTCTTTTTGGTGTATGGAAAGACTACAAAGCCAAAGAATGCTAAGAGAAAAACTCGAGGAATTTGATTACCCACTTCTTTTGGCAAGCTAGAAAAATGTCATTTTGAGAATGCAAAAGGGAGCACATTGGAATTTCCTCTAAGGACGCCTTTGATTTGGAGAATGTCAACCCCTAAGAATTGGCTCAAAAGAGTAACGGGATCTATATCTATTAGAGGACTAACTAAACCAAAAGAACCGACTCTTTCGATGGAAATATCGTACTCCTCAATTGTAGGGGTCAATTCATTTCAACCAAACACAAAAGTGGATGTCTTTGAGTTCCAAAAATGGGACAATGCTTTGATCATAGCAACATGAGGCTCGATGTATAAAAGTGCGGGAATGTATCCGATCCGCTTTTCCACAGAGTCCTTGTGCTTTGGCTCAAGGCTTTCCCACATGGTCACGAGAGCTATAGGTACAGGGATGACTCGAATCTCTGACATATCCATTTTGACTAACCCTAATTTGGGGCATCGAGATTAATCACCACGCATTATAGAAAGAAATATAATGTGAAATTGAAATGACGTAAGTGAAGTTATGGTAAAAATATTAGAATGATACGATCAACCTTACTGCAAAGAAAATGGCAAACATATCGACATATCGCATGAGGTTGTGAGGTTTGATGCCTAAGGGTATGATTCTAAAGGTTCAAGGTCTCCACCTTGATTAGATAAGAAGAGTTTACGCTCTGCTACTAACGTCAGTCGGTGCATTCCTTACTAATCAAGATGAATGGTATTGAAGAATGGATTACCTCATGCGGATTCCACTCTTAATACCTCCTAAAGGTGTCCTAAAAGCATTCCAAGGTTTTAGACTGTGGGACGTGGGTGCATCGTGTTGTGCTAAAGCAAGTAAACATGTGTTTAAATCTAAAGCAAACAACACTTCAATATAATCTCATACATTCGACATACATCCGAACGCCACCTACAAAATAAAGAGTTTGCACTCACTCCACCCTGTTGACACCTAAATTTTAGCGACCATTTAGTCGTAATTTGTATAAAAATTATGGATTAAAATTTTAACCTATGAACAAAAAATACTAAGATTGCATAGCATATAGTTTAGGTTCATTTAGATTAATTGCATTTTTGCATCGGACCGACGATGGCGAACGAGCTTAAAATTCATCGAACGAGACTCGGCTCGCTCGGAAGGCAAGGGCCGGAAATCACAAGTTAAACGGGCTCGGTTGTTTTAATTTGAGTTTAATTTAGTCTATTGTGCTTAATTAAATAAAAACCCAAGTTAATTCAGCCCATTTAAATGATAATTAAAGCCTAAGCCCAAGCCTAAGCCCACTAGGACTAGAAGGCCCAACTAATTGACCTAGGTTAGCATTATAAATATATGTGTTTAGGTCATAATCACAGACACACAATTGCAGATCAGAAATTTTTCAGAGAGAACGACACGAGTGATACACGTGAGATTTGAGAGAGAGACTCAGTCGCGGACGTGCGCGACAGCCGCCGCGTCGCCCCGCCGCCGCTTCTGCATCGCCCGTACTTCGTGTTCACCGCTACCGTTTGCGCCTCCTTGCTGTGATGTGCCCGTGTTGCTCCCGGGGCCCTCATCTTTTTCACGGTCAGATCTGTGACCGTGAGGGTCACACTGCTGCTGCTATTGAACCCCCTCCCCGACGACATCACCTACGAATCACCATCACAATCTCGGCTTCACGGTGATCCAGTTGGTCCACCTTCATTGACGAACGCCCGCGAGTCCAAGAGGTTGACTTTGTCACCTCTCTGTCAATGTTGCTCCTGGTGTCCCCGAAGACAACAGTACCATGCAGAATACGTAGACCACGTACAGAGACGAGGAGAGATCGCAAGAAAGGAAGAGAAGAGAGAGAGGGAGTCTCGGTCAAGCCCCCTCTTTCCGTGACGAGTTCCAGCCCCACGTTGCTCGCTGACTTGCCATCGCCCGATGATGATCGCATTCGCCGCTTCCTGTTTGAGTGACGTCACTTTTGTTGTTGTCGTCTCGGATCATCAAGCCACTTCTTGGCCGTGACGCGCTATCCTCGACGATCAACGAGCCTCCCCGGTGCTGTTGTGCTACTTGCCAACCTGCTGCAGCGCCATCAAACAGTCCTCCTTCGGCTGTACCTGCACCAATCTGAGCTGCCCATGCACGTCCAGACGACCCCACCGTACGTCGTCGAAACACCCTCGCCGGCGCTGCCATGCCTCACCGTCGCTCGTCGCTTGATCCGCTAATCCCGATCCCGATCCACAAACCGTTCCCAAATCAAATTCCAAATTTAGAAATCTTTTGAAATTAGGTAAGATTATTATCCGAATTTTTTTTCGAAATATTTAATTTCCTAGTTTGAATGTTTGGAATATTTCGTGAATATTTGGTGGATAATTAGATATCTTAGGGTAATTTTCTGATGTCCGCAATATTTGAAAAAATTCAAAATTAGGAAACTTTCCTAATTTAGCAACGTATATGGACGACTATACGACCTTAGCCCTAAGGTACGATACGCGGCGATACGGAAAATCATTATCCTATCCATAATCACTTGGGTACGATAACGGATTTTATCTGCTTTCCAATTTTGAATGACCAACTCTCCGTCGATATCTATAATCCTATAGATATGACCGTTAGTTCGATTTCTGTGCCTAATCTGAGTTTGATAAGACAAATCTTGCGGATTGCGTGGTTGGTTTGAATGTGGTCCTTATTTCTGTTTGAATTGTTTTTCCTTTTTTCAAATAAAGAAAAACTAAAAAAATATCAGTTTCTTACCAAAAAAAAAATATCAGTTAAGATTTAAATTAAAATTTTGCATGTTTGAGGAATCCTAAATATATCTAGAAGATGGAGTAATTATTTAATTTAAATTAGGACTTGAGATAATCTATTTCCTAGTTTAAATTGGATATTATTCTAATCTTAATAGATTATTTAGATTATTTTTAAATTTCCAATTTTAACAAAAATCCCAAAAATAAGTTATTTTAGGATATGTTAAATTATCATAGATTGCATGTTAATTTAGGTATTTTTTAATTTCAAATTTCAATGAGAAAATACCAAAAATAAATCCTTTGTCCATCATTAGAAGTAGGTCACGTCATCGCATGATATATAGTTTGCATGTTAGGTTGCATTAATTGCATGTCATTTTTGCATGTCGTTGCATATAGATTAGATTTCATTTAAATAAGTAAAAATCCAAAAAATTGAGTGAATTGCTTGTTAATTAGAAATCATATTAGGGTGTTATGTGATTTTCTAGCTAACAATGCAGATGCTTACGTTGCTTCGAATTAAGTAATTCTTCCAAACTTGCAATTTATTTAATGCTATCTTGAGTGTTAAATTGATGGTTTGCGTACCCGCATAAACACCTCACATGTTAGTGACTAGGTTGAAATGGATTCAAACTGTCTGCCAAAATATTTTTGAAAAGAAAAGGTACCGAAAGGGTGTTAGACTAGATCTAGCATAATCAAGTCCCCGGGCTTAGAATCTCTAGTTCGTAGGAATAAAACATATCTCCCTATGTTTTATTTAGATTTCTAATCGACCTACCACAAATTGATTAGTGGCGACTCTGAGCATGAAAACATTTACATGTTAAAGACTTAAACGCTAAGTTGCGAATTGGTAGGGCTTGGGAGAGCCCGAGTTAAGATTAGTCTTAATAATCCATTAGCTCGGAAATGAAAATTTTTAGGTCGCAACAGATTAGCGACTCCGCTGGGGACTTGAGTTAAAAGTCTTAGTGAACTTAAGCCAGTTTTTCTTTTCAAAAATATTTTTTGCTTGGCAGCAAGGATCCCAAGTACGTCCCTAACATTTTAGGTGTTAAATGTTCTTGCAGAATGGGAGGTATAAGGGGAGGTGTGATTGTTAACCCTTGTTTTGTAGGGAGGTGTTCGGATATCTGGTTTAATTTATGCACGAAGTGCTGTTTGATATAACCTGCTATGCATGCCTTACATTTACACTACACCGCACACATTACCCACTGTCGGACCTGGGCGGCATAGGTTTAGGATGGTACTGAGATAGTGGATACCCCGACCAAAATCATGTGGTACAGGTCGCCCTCCTTGGTCCCGAAATTTTTTTCATGGTGTCATTGAGTACCCACCACGATTGCACCCTTTGCAACTCGGGTCGGCTCCTTGACTAAGCCGGAGTTAGGGGAATCCTAGCCTAACCACCACCATGACTGGTTTAGCTCGGTAATCCTCGCGTCTCCACTTTACAAGCCAGAGTCTAGGTAGAAATCGAACCTCACATTTCATGCGCATGTCTATGTGATTGCCATAATCCTACCCGGTGAAGTAAGTTTTCTGAATCTCTATCTCACAATTTATTTATGTTTCGTCTTTTTCTTTGGTCGGTCCATGACATTAGGTCGATCGTGAGTCTTGGTCTATACACTATGGGAGGGGCAGACATCCGGATTCTTGATGCTCCTAAGGACGAGCTCCGTACCTAGTGGAACCTACTCACTCCGACCAATCGCAAGCTAGTTGAAGGCCATATCGGGAGGCTGCTCCCCCTATTGGAAGTCAAAGTCCGTACCGGCCTTGTTCGAGCATTAGCGCACTTCTGGTGTCCTGAGACAACTACCTTTATATTCGGTAAGCATGAGCTCACCCCGACTTTGAAAGAGTATAGTGTGCTCATTGGAAAACCTTTAGAGTCAGAATTAGTCACACCACCGTTGGGAATCGATTCCACTTTAATGTTGGCTGAATTTTTGAATGTCGGAAAAGATGAATTGGGAAAAGTCTTGAAAGCAAATCATGGAATATGTCCCTTTTCACTCTTAAGTCAATGCTTTGAAAAAGCCACACCATTTCAGAATGGGAGAATCTTTTTGCTAGCATTTTTCGGGTTCGTGATTTTTCCTCACTGTAAGAATGCATGTAATTCGTCAATTGCATGGTTGGTCCAACAAGTTTGTCTTGAAAAGAATTTTGTCAACACCATTTTAGCTGAGACTTTCATTTCCCTCACTAAATTTAAGCAACATGTTGACAAAATATTTTATGCCCCTCTTGAACTGTTGCAGATTTAGTTTTTATCTCACATAAAAGGGTGTGACGATTTACTCACCATATCCAAGCTTAGTGATTCCAGCCATCTCGTTTTATTCTACAAAGAAAAACAGGGAATGTATCTGATTATCATTACTCCGAATGGATCATTTTCATGAAAAACGCTAGACCCCAAGGTTTTCAATGGCATGCTAACTGGTTCAAAGTCGAGGAAGCTCGACTTATATGTAATGGTGTTGAACCGGTTCCAATTTTAGGCTTCACTGGCCCGATGGAATACTATCCCGCTAGAGTGTCTCGTCAGTACCAGATTCTCCAAGGGCTCCCTCCGGCGTTACAATCCGAACTCCTCCAGGTCGACTTCACCGATGATGATAAAGACCACGAAGGGACCGTAGCTCAACTCACGAAGATGTAGAAGAAGTGTCGTATTTTAAAGATAGCTCGGCCCAAAGAAGAGCTCAAAGGGGAGCAGAAGTCCTATTTCGCGATGACCAAGTACATTCGACGGCACAAAGTCCCACAGGAGTTGCTCCCGAAGATACCCAAGGTGCCTCTCAAGACTGCCACTCGCTCAGAGAACAACCGTCTCAAAAGGAAGGCCGAAGAAGCTCAAGAAAGAGCATCCAAGATAGCTCGAGTTTATGAGCAGTTGAAGAAGGAAGTCGCCTCCCATATGTCTATAGATCAAGCTAAATAGAAAAGCTTGAATTTGTTTTCTCGTTTCAGTTTCGGTCTTTAAATTTGTTTAGGAATTGAGTCATTTACTTTTACATTTTGTTAAAGTGGTTTCAAGTCATTAGTCATTGTAAAAATCTTCGTCATTTCAATAAAGAGGTCTTTTCTAATCAAAGCGGTCAGACCAATGCCATGGATCGGCGTGTGATTTTGCTTGACACATATGTATGCCTGTTTCATCCGTCAAATTAGGTAATTACGGACCGATCACGATCGCCTATTCGTGCACATTCGAGAGCTAGAATGGCCGATCAAACTGACCTCCGCGATCGTGTCATTGGCATGGAAGACCAGATGAAGCAAGTCGTCATCGCAATGCAACAAATATCTGCTGAGATCAAAGCCCTTCGGTCGATCCCCGTTCCAGCATCCCCTGAGGTATTAGCCCCAAAGCATAAAAGTGGAAAAAATGTTGATGTTGAGGAAGATGACGATCTTCCCGATTTAGAAGACGACCCCATCCAAATTATCGTCAACAAAGACAAACCTGATGAACGAGTCCACAAACTTGAAGAGAGAGTGAAGCAGCTGGAGGGTTCACATGCCACGCCCCGACCTCCTCGGATTGCGATCATCCGCCTTTAGTCTTATTTAGTGCAACGCTCCTAGGATGCATTGCCAACCTAACACACAGATAATAATACACATGCGGAAGTCACGTATATAAATAAATATATACACCCGTATAATAGAGATAACAACCAAGGATAGAACAACCATCAACGATCGATATTATTTTTAAAACATATTTTTACATTACCATACAATATTTACAACCAACAAGTACTTTAGTAAAACAAGCTACACTCTATACATGCCACTCTATAATACAGCAAAAACCGACGTTTAGCAGCCATTACAGCAAAAAAGGGCATTGGCTGGGAGAAGGTCGAAGGTCACAGGTTAGGTTAACAACAAAAACGGTGTCTACACCAGATGAGTCAGGGCTAAGATCAGGGTTCCCAGTTAGGATCAGAGTCTGAGGAATCTTCCTGAGACTCGGATTCCTCCGAAGAGCTCTCTTGGGGCTCGGACTCCTCCGAGTTTGTGGCTAATGCGGCGGCTCTCTCATCCTCTGAATCGATCTCTAACTCTTGATCAAGGTATAACCCAAGCTCCTCATCATCATCTAATCCTGCAACTCCTTCGTTCCTAGCTACATCCTCGTCCATGGCTTCCAGGATTTTGGCTTCGTCTACCATCTGATCCTGATTCTCTACAAACATGTAAGGTGCATCATCCATTGCTTCCTCATACGCCTCTCCAACTGGTTTATCCTGGGGAATAATTACTTCGCCATCAACAACTATCGGTGCCATCAACCCGTGCTCGTCTAGAGGGGAGTCAAAAGACCTAAGTGGTCTACCTATGTTCCCATCAACATCTGGGAGACACCAAGCAACGTACTCTTGTCTCTGATCAGCAAACTCTCCTACGTCCACAGAAACCACTGAACGGTACCTAATATATGCTTCTCCATTGCCCATAGGAAACACGCTCACGAATTGCTCAATTTGCGTCGGGATCCCAAAAAGTGTTGGTAGAGGCGGCATATTAAGGGCGAGGGTCTGAAAGTTTGGTTTAAACACCAATGAGAACACTTCTCAGTGAGTAAAACCCCTAAACCTAGGCTAGGCTAACGTACGATCTCCTGACCAAAATAACAACACAAAACACAACAATGATCTAGGCCCTCGGGCCCAGACCGATAATCGTACTGACCCTGCAGGTTAGACAATTTGATGTAATATAATCATTCATGGCACATACGTGACATATCTCGTCACACGTACGCCACACACATGCTCACACTTCATCGTGCTAATATTGCAAATCGTACACCGTATCTCATGCGTTGATGCAACAATTAACACAACCATGTGCATGTAAATGCCATTCACGTGCCATAATCTCATTTTGAATCACACGGCACACTAGCTCGGCGTTCATTTCATTATTAATATTCGACCCGAAGGCCCGATCCGAAGGCCACGATCCGAAGACCCGATCCGAAGATCACGACCCGAAGGCCCGACCCGAAGGCCAATATAACTCTTCACGGCCCGCATATAGCGTATTTGGCCCAGTGTCTCTATCCCGCGTCGAAACGCTCTAGGCGCAACACCGATCTCCTCACGGACAATGCCGTCTTCCGGACGAACCGGGCACGACCCGTAGGCCACGATCCGAAGACCTTATTGTGATCACACGGCATACGGCCCATTTTTTCTGAACCTAGCGTAAATGCATTGGGCAATTATGGTGATCACATGCTCATGTCAAACACGCATTTCCGCATATATCAGTACACACCTCATTCTCGAAATACGAAATACGTGGCCAGGCAATATCGTGCAGTGCATCATGAGCATTAAATATACGCAGGCACTCAGGCAAATTGATATTATCACACAGTGCCAACTTTACAAACAACGTAATTAATTGGCCTATTAATACCGTGTGGCCCAAAATGTACTTGATAAATTACAATCAATTCAACCATATTAGTACATAACACCGTAATATTGAAATTAACCACAAATGAGCACCACAAACACCAATTCAATTAATCCGGGCGATCCCATTAATTACACTAATTATTTCCCCAATTAAGCCATTCTAGCCCAATCGCCCCTTAGGTGTACAACACTATTCATTGCCTCGGGTTTCCCTTTTTGTCTCTAAATTAATCACATAAATCCACCAATATTATTCGGGTATTAATCATCACCAATTTGTTCAATAATTATTCCTAATATGTACCGAAAACACTCAAGCTAGTCCAGAATATACCGACAATACCTAACCCGGTCTAGAAAAATGTACTGTCAGTTCTAATCGGGGTTTAAGAATTATACTCCCTTAATTCTAGGCCCACGATGACGACGAAACGGCGGCCGATTACTGGTGAACAGTAAAACCGACGGCAGCGTTCCCGGCGAACCGTACGGACGGTGTATGGACACCGTACGGATCGTACGGGACACCCGTACGGATGGTGAGGCTGGACGTCCCTGTGGTGACGACTCGGCCGTTCGAGCTCCGGAGGGGCTCTGGTAGGCCTTTAGCCGAACCAAAGAGAGAGAGAGAGAGAAACGGGCTGAGGGAGAGAGAAAAAGAGGGGTCGGTGACGCTGAGGCTGAGGCTGGTGGTTGCTAGTGGTGAGGGGTTGGTGGCTCCGGCGGTGCTCGGCCAAGGAAGGAAGAGGGAGAGAGAGAGGTTTTTGGGAGAGAGGGGAGGGGGACTGATCGGTGGAGGGCTGGAATGATGGAGGAGAGAGAGAGGACCGGTCAAATAAGGGGGGCTTGGGGAGCCAAGTGTCGCCGATCCGCGCGTTTGACGATTTTACCCTTTGATCCGACAGTCCAAGACCATTCCACGCAAATAATTGGGGGGCAAAGTGGTCATCTAGCCTAATAATTGATCTGAAAAGCACACCAAAATATCCCAAATATTATCCAAAAAATTCGAACCAAAAATACCCCAGGAGCAAAATTGTCATTTTTCTGGTCCCGGATCGAAATTCCAATTTTTGGCTAAATCAATCCCAAATGAGTGTGGCCAACACAATATGGTGTCGAAATCGTGAAAACAGCTTCTTAAACCTTCAGAAATCGACTGTGAAGTTTCGGGAATAAAATAATATTATTTTTCACTTCCGGGCCAAAATTCCAATTTTCAACCGAAACCACTCCAAATGTACGTGGCCACTCCAAAATGACACTGGCCTCGAAAAATTATCTCATAAGGCCTTAAAATCCCAAACCAGCACTACGAGGGGCAAAACCGTAATTTTCCATTCCCGGACTGAAATTCCAATTTTTAACCATACTTGCTCAAAATGTGCGTGGCCAGCGTAATATGATGTCAGATTTCCAAAATTAGTCTCTTAAGCCGCCGAAACTCGACCTCCAACTCCGGGCCCAATTTCGTGTTCAAAATTTGCTTGGTTTCAAATTTTAGGATCTCTCACTAACGGGTGGCTAGTTAGAGTATACGCGTATCGACCTAGGGTTATCCGAATCACGACGGTTCCGTCCTTTGATAGAATGAGAAATTATCACTAGTCCCAAGAATCACGATCATTCAGTTCAAGTTCAGGACTAGTTGGCCACGTGTACTTTCGATTTTGCAGACTCACCTGCGATCCGATTGCACATCGTTGGCCTTTGCCAACTCAATCCGTCGCCTTTCCTAAGATCGGTTCATATCGGTTCAAAATATTTTCTCATTATTTCTTAAGATCGTTATCCGATTCGCGATCGGGTCCCCGATCCATGTACCACTTCCTAATTAGCCATACCCTATTGGTTAGTATCCCAAGAGTGATCAGCTCTGAGCGAGATTTACTAAAATGAAATGCGAAATAATGTCGATTTCATTTATCCCGGAATTACATCGAAATTCGGGCTGTTACAATCCTTCCCCCCTTACAAAAATTTTGTCCTCGAAATTTACAATCTACCCTTAGCTATTCAAACAACTGGGGGTGCTGACGTCTCATGACTTCTTCACTTTCCCAAGTAGCTCCCTCGGTCCCGTGATGTTCCCAGACGACTTTAACCATCGGAATTGTCTTTTTTCTCGGCACGCGATCTTTTCGATCCTCAATCCTGACTGGCCTTTCCACGTACGACACTCGGTCGTCCACGTCTATTTCCTCATACATTAGAACGTGGGTCGGATCTGGTTTGTACTTTCTTAATATTAACACGTGAAAAACATTATGCACTTGGGACAGGTTTGGCGGCAAAGCAAGTCTGTAAGCCATATCCCCAACTTTCTCCAAAATCTCAAACGGTCCAACATACCTCGGACTGAGCTTTCCTTTCTTGTCAAATCGGGACAATCCTTTCATAGGTGACACCTTGAGAAAGACATGATCTCTAATTTGAAACTCTAATGGTCGACGTCTCCGATCGGCATAACTCTTTTGACGACTCTGAGCTGTCCTCAGTCTGTCCTTGATAATCTCAACGGCCTCCACTGATTGTTGTACCAATTCAGGCCCCGTGATACTCCGTTCACTAACTTCGTCCCAACAAATTGGCGTTCTGCACGCTCTACCGTAGAGGGCTTCGAACGGTGCCATTTGAATACTCTGCTAAAAACTGTTATTATAGGCAAATTCCATCAGATGAAGCTACTCTTCCCACTTGCCTTGAAAATCCAACACAATTGCTCTCAGCATATCCTCTAAGGTCTGAATCGTTCTTTCCGACTGGCCATCTGTCTACGGATGATAAGTCGTGCTAAACTGCAACTTTATTCCCATGGCCACTTGTAGACTTTTCCAGAAATTAGCTGTAAACCTCAAGTCACGATCTGACGTAATCGTTATCGGTACCCCATAAAGTCTGACTATTTGCCGCATATACAATTCTGCATACCTCTCTAACTCCAAATCCTTCCGAACAACTAGAAAATGCGCTGACTTAGTCAAACGATCGACTATCACCCAAATTGAATCGTGTCCTCTCTGGCTACGCAGCAAACCCATCACGAAATCCATCGTGATATGTTCCTATTTCCATTCGGGAATTTCCAACAGTCTTAATAATCCTCCAGGTTTACAGTGCTGTGCCTTCACTTGTTGGCAGGTTAAGCACTTGACCACATGCTTGGCTACATCCTTCTTTAGTCCGTTCCACCAATAATGTTGCCTTAAATTCTGATACATCTTCATACTGCCTGGGTGGATACTGTAGTTACTTCGATGTGCCTCTCTTAAAATTTCCTCCTTGAGTTCCAAATCATCAAGTACACATAATCGTTCTTGGAATCTCAAAATTCCATCCTCACTTACTTGGAATTCTGGATTTCTCATGGTGACATCCATTCCGACAATCTTCTGTATCTCTGGGTTCGTAAGCTGAAGTGCCTTAATCCTTGCCTGAATTTCTGGCTCAATTCTCAATGCGGCCATCAAGCTAGACATCTGACTCACCTCAAATTTAAATTCCGAATCCCTGAGCTTTTCCGGTAAAGTCCACTCTCTGACCATCATATGTGTCATATTTGATTTACGACTTAACGCATCTGCTACTCGATTTGCTTTCCCAGGGTGATACATGATATCGCAATCATAGTCTTTCAGAAGCTCCATCCATATGCGTTGCCTCATATTTAATTCCTTTTGCGAAAACAGATACTTGAGGCTTTGATGGTCCGTATAAATCTGAAATTTTTCTCCGCACAAGTAGTGCCTCCAAATCTTTGGGGCAAATACGATTGCTGCCAACTCCAAATCATGCGTCGGATATTTCAATTCATGCGATCTCAGCTGACATGACGCATACACAACCACTCTCCCGTGTTGCATCAAAACACATCCAAGTCCTCTTAATGATGCATCGCTATAAACCTCAAATCTTCCTGGTCCGGATGGAATGGCCAACACTGGGGCAGTTGTTAACCTATGCTTCAGCTCCTGAAAAATTTTCTCACACTTATCATCCCATATGAACTTAGATTCCTTCTTAAGCAATCGCGTCATTGGCATGGCTATCGATATGAATCCTTCTATAAAACGTCGATAATAACCAGCCAGTCCCAAGAAACTTCGGATTTCTGTCACTGAGGTCTGTCTTGGCCACTTCATTACTGCCTTAATCTTCATCGGATCTATAGAAATTCCATCTCCCGATACTATGTGTCCAAGAAACGCCACTCTACTTAACCAAAACTCGCACTTACTAAACTTGACAAAGAGTGCGTGTTCTCTCAAAGTCCGTAGTACTTCAGCCAAATGTATTTCATGTTCCTCTGAGCTCTTTGAATACACCAAGATGTCATCAATAAACACTATGACGAACCTATCCAGAAATTCCTTGAACACCCTGTTCATTAGGTCCATAAAAGCAGCTGGGGCATTTGTCAATCCAAAGGGCATCACTATGAATTCATAATGCCCGTACCGCGTCCTAAATGCGGTCTTAGGTATGTCCTCCTTCTGTATTCTCAACTGATGGTATCCTGTCCGCAAATCAATCTTGGAAAACACTGATGCTCCTTGCAACTGATCAAACAAATCATCGATCCTCAGCAGTGGATACTTATTGTTAATCGTAACTTGATTCAACTGCCTATAATCAATACATAACCTCATCGTCCTATCCTTTTTCCTTACAAATAGGACTGGTGCTCCCCACGGAGACACACTAGGACGAATGAAACCTTTATCCAACAACTCCTGCATCTGGACTTTCAATTCTTTCAATTCTATCAACGACATTCGGTACAACGCTTGCGAAATCGGTTCAATTCCTGGTGCCAATTCTATCACAAATTCCACTTCTCGCTCTGGCGGTAAACTCGGTAATTCCTCAGGAAAAACTTCAGAGAAATCGCACACTACGAGTATCTCTTCCAACTTAGTTTCCGCCTTGGTTGGATCCACAATATTCACTAAATACCCTTCACATCCGTCGTCCAACAATTCTGTCATTTCGAACGAAGAAATCCAAGGGATCGAGGTTCCTCCTCGGTTTCCCTGAAACTCAAACCTTGGACGTCCAATCGGATTAAATTGGATCGTCCTATTGCCGCAATCCATAACGGCCTTCTGGCTCACTAGCCAGTCCATTCCAATTATCACATCAAAATCAAATATGGCTAACACTGCCAAGTCGATACTTTCTTCTCTGTCCCCAATCACAATTTTACAGTTAGGACATCCAAAAGAGACTAACATCTTATCATTCACAGGCGTCGACACACAAAGCATAGTCTCAAGCAACATAGGCTCTAAACCAACCAATGTAACAAACTGCTCTGAAATAAAGGAATGGGTCGCCCTCGGATCAAATAACGCATAAGCCGCATGACTACAAAGAGAAATGGTACCTGTGACTACGCCCGGCCCGTTTTCTGCATCCTTACGCACCACGGCATAGACTCGTCCTTGCACTGGTGGTCATCCCTGAGTAGCCGATGGGGGAGGTCCGGTCTGACTCCCACTTCGAGGCGGCGGTACGGGTCTGGATGGTCCAAAAGAACGTTGCTGTGGACAGTTCTTGATCTAATGATCTAGACTCCCGCACCTAAAACACGCCCCAAATCTGCCTTGCTGGGGACTCGGCTTTCCTATATTCCTTTTTGCAGGTGGAACGAAATGCCTGTTTCCTGACATAGGCCTTTTTCCCAAACGACGATTGTCTCTGCCCTGGGCAAACCGCGATCCAGCAGCCGCTCTCTCCTGTTGATCCCTTTCTATAATCTGTACCCGCTCATACATTTCATCGAAATCCTTGATATTACGCGACAGAATCTGACTTCGAAAATCCGGTTTCAAACCATCCCGAAATCTCCTAGCTTTATCTCGCGGATTCTCGATCATGGTCGGTGCAAACTTAGCCAACCTTGCAAACTCAGCTTTGTACTGATCCACTGTCATCTGACCCTGGCGTAACCTGATGAATTCCATCAATTTTCTCTCTTTGGCAACTTCAGAAAAGTACCTTCCATAAAAACTCTCAACAAAAACTGCCCAATTTAGTTCAGTGCCTTCCAGAAATACCTTACCCTTGGTGGCCTTCCGCCAATCATTTGCCCCACTCTGTAACTAATATGCTGCTAATGCCACTTTCTCTGCATCTGTACATCCTAGCACGTCAAATGCCTTTTCCAACTCATCGATCTAATCTGGGGCCACTTCGGGGTCACCCTTACCATTAAACTTTGGCGGTTTCATCTTTAAAAACTGCTCTACTAACTGAGGCATCTGTCGGACTATCGCAAGCTGACCCTGTAATTGCTGGGCTGGGTTACCTTCATTGCCTGCAACTGGAGCGACTTCAGCAGCTTGGGCATAAGCTGCGGCCCTTTCCTGGGCTTGCAAACCAAATATGTGTCCCACTTCTCGAAGGGTATCCATAACATCGTCAAACCTCGGATCTCTGGCCTTTCGCACCCCTTCACTAGACTGACCCTGAGGCTCCTTTCCCTTTCTCCTACTCATCCTTAAAGGCTTGGCTACTCTCTGGCTACTCGACTCAACTACCTGCTATAATCCCACCGAGGAATTAAAGACTTAAACTCAGCCAATCTAACCCAGTCTAAGTCCTAGGCAGGTATTTAGCACAACAAGCTAGCACTCAGCATGCGTTTCAAAACAAATAACACCAACTTCACCAAAGGAGGTTGATATACATACCTCGGGTCATGTCGCACCTGCATTATCACGGGTCACAACAAACCACTCAAAACACAAACGGTCAGGAGATGTACTTAGCACACGAGGTCACCCTAAGGACTACCCATGATCTTATCGCTCCTTATCACTCCGAGTTTCGACCGAACTGGATCGAGTTGACCTTGCTCTGATACCAATCAAACAGAACAGATGTCACGCCCCGACCTCCTCAGATTACGATCATCCGCCTTTGGTCTTATTTAGTGCAACGCTCCCAAGATGCATTGCCGACCCAATACACAGAGAATAATACACATGCGGAAGTCACGTATATAAATAAATATATACACCCGTACAATAGAGATAACAACCAAGGATAGAACAACCATCAACGTCGATATTATTTTTAAAACATATTTTTACATTACCATACAATATTTACAACCAACAAGTACTTTAGTAAAACAAGCTACACTCTCTACATGCCACTCTATAATACAGCAAAAACCGACGCTTAGCAGCCATTACAACAAAAAGGGGCATTGGCTGGGAGAAGGTCGAAGGTCACAGGTTAGGTTAACAACAAAAATGGTGTCTACACCAGAGGAGTCAGGGCTAAGATCAGGGTTCCCAGTTAGGATCAGAGTCTAAGGAATCTTCCTGAGACTCGGATTCCTCCGAAGAGCTCTCTTGGGGCTCGGACTCCTCCGAGTTTGTGGCTAACGCGGCGGCTCTTTCATCCTCTGAATCCATCTCTAACTCTGGATCAAGGTATAACCCAAGCTCCTCATCATCATCTAATCCTGCAACTCCTTCGTTCCCAGCTACATCCTCGTCCATGGCTTCCGAGATTTCGGCTTCGTCTACCATCTGATCCTGATTCTCTGCAAACATGTGAGGTTCATCATCCATTGTTTCCTCATACGCCTCTCCAACTGGCTCATCCTGGGGATTAATTACTTCGCCATCAGCAACTATCGGTGCCATCAACCAGTGCTCGTCTAGAGGGGAGTCAAAAGACCTAAGTGGTCTACCTATGTTCCCATCAACATCTGGGAGACACCAAGCAACGTACTCTTGTCTCTGATCAGCAAACTCTCCTACGTCCACAGAAACCACTGAACGGTACCTAATATATGCTTCTCCATTGCCCGTAGGAAACACGCTCACTAACTGCTCAATTTGCGTCGGGATCCCAAAAAGTGTTGGTAGAGGCGGCATACTAAGGGCGAGTGTCTGAAAGTTTGGTTTAAACACCAATGAGAACACTTCTCAGTGAGTAAAACCCCTAGACCTAGGCTAGGCTAACGTACGATCTCCTGACCAAAATAACAACACAAAACACAACAATGATCTAGGCCCTCGGGCCCAGACTGATAATCGTACTAACCCTGCAGGTTAGACAATTCGATGTAATATAATCATTCATGGTAAAAACGTGACATATCTCGTCACACGTATGCCACACACATGCTCACACTTCATCGTGCTGATATTGCAAATCGTACACCGTATCTCATTCATTGATGCAACAATTAACACAATCATGTGCATGTAAATGTCATTCACGTGCCATAATCTCATTTTGAATCACACAGCACACTAGCTCGGCGTTCATTTTCATTATTAATATTCGACCCGAAGGCCACGATCTGAAGACCAGATCCGAAGACCACGACCCGAAGGCCCGACCCGAAGGCTAATACAACTCTTCATAACCCGCATATAGCGTATTTGGCCCAGTGTCTCTAGCCAGCGTCGAAACGCTCTAGGCGCAAC
This sequence comes from Syzygium aqueum, assembly GCA_031216185.1. Lineage (NCBI taxonomy): Eukaryota > Viridiplantae > Streptophyta > Magnoliopsida > Myrtales > Myrtaceae > Syzygium > Syzygium aqueum. Next base: position 14,757,695 of record CM062234.1, read on the forward strand.
ACCGATCTCCTCACGGACAATGTCGTCTTCCGGACGAACCGGGCATGACCCGAAGGCCACGATCCTAAGACCTTATTGTGATCACACGGCATACGGCCCATTTTATCTGAACCCAGCGTAAACGCATTGGGCAATTATGGTGATCACATGCTCATGTCAAACATTCATTTCCGCATATATCAGTACACACCTCATTCTCGAAATACGAAATACGTGGCCAGGCAATATCGTGCAGTGCATCATGAGCATTAAATATACGCAGGCACTCAGGCAAATTAATATTATCACACAGTGCCAACTTTACAAACAACGTAATTAATTGGCCTATTAATACCGTGTGGCCCAAAATGTACTTGATAAATTACAATCAATTCAACCACATTAGTACATAACACCGTAATATTGAAATTAACCACAAATGAGCACCACAAACACCAATTCAATTAATCCGGGCGATCCCATTAATTATACTAATAATTTCCCCAATTAAGCCATTCTAGCCCAATCGCCCCTTAGGTGGACAGCACTATTCATTGCCTCGGGTTTCCCTTTTTGTCTCTAAATTAATCACATAAATCCACCAATATTATTCGGGTATTAATCCTCACCAATTAATTCAATAATTATTCCTAATATGTACCGAAAACACTCAAGCCAGTCCAGAATATACCGACAATACCTAACCCGGTCTAGAAAAATGTACTGCCAGTCCTAATAAGGGTTTAGGAATTATACTCACTTAATTCTAGGCCCACGACGACGACGGAACGGCGGCTGATTACTGGTGAACAGTAAAATCAGCGGCGGCGTTCCCGGCGGACCGTGCGAACGGTGTACGGACACCCGTACGAACGGCGACGTACGGTGAGGCTGGACGTCCCTGTGGTGACGGCTCGGCCGTTCGAGCTCCGGCGGGGCTCCGATGGGCCTTTAGCCGAACCAAAGAGAGAGAGAGAGAGAAACGGGCTGAGGGAGAGAGAAAAAGAGGGGTCGGTGAGGCTGAGGCTGAGGCTAGTGGTTGCTGGTGGTGAGAGGGAGCAGCGGCGGCGGAGGCATCGGGGTGGCTCCGGCGGTGCTCGGCGAAGGAAGGAAAAGGAAGAGAGAGAGGTTTTCGGGAGAGAGGGGAGGGGGACTGATCGGTGGAGGGCTGGAATGAGGGAGGAGAGAGAGAGGGCCAGTCAAATAAGGGGGCTTGGGGTCCCAAGTGTCGTCGATCCGCGCGTTTGACGATTTTACCCTTCGATCCGACGGTCCAAGACCATTCAACGCAAATAATTGAGGGGCAAAGTAGTCATCTAGCCCAATAATTGATCTGATAAGCACACCAAAATATCCCAAATATTATCCCAAAAATTCGGACCAAAAATACCCCAGGGGCAAAACTGTCATTTTTTCGATCCCGGATTGAAATTCCAATTTTTGGCTAAATTAATCCCAAATGAGTGTGGCCAGCATAATATGACATCGGAATCGTGAAAATAGCTTCTTAAGCCTTCGAAAATTGACTGCGAAGTTTCGAGAATAAAATAATATTATTTTTCACTTCCTGGCCAAAATTTCAATTTTCGACCGAAACCACTCCAAATGTACCTGGCCACTCCAAAATGACACTGGCCTCGAAAAATTATCTCATATGGCCTCAAAATCCCAAACCAGCACTCCGAAGGCCAAAACCGTAATTTTCCATTCCAGGACCGAAATTCTAATTTTTAAGCATACTTGCTCAAAATGTGCGTGGCCAGCGTAATATGACGTCAAATTTCCAAAATTAGTCTCTTAAGCCGTCGAAAGTCGACATCCAAATTCGGGCCCAATTTCGTGTTCAAAATTCACTCGGTTTCCAATTTTAGGATCTCTCACTAACGGGTGGCTGTTTAGAGTATACACGTATCGACCTAGGATTATCCGAATCACGACGGTTCCATCCTTTGAGAGAATGAGAAATTATCACTAGTCCCAAGAATCACGATAGTTCAAAAGTTCAAGATTGGTTGGCCACGTGTACTTTCGATTTTGTAGACTCACCTGCAATTCGATTGCACATCGTTGGCCTTGGCCAACTCAATCCGTCACCTTTCCTAAGATAGGTTCATATCGATTCAAAATATTTTCTCATTATTTCTCAAGATCGTTATCCGATTCGCGGTCGAGTCCCTGATCCATGTACCACTTTCTAATTAGCAATATCCTATTGGTTAGTATCCCAAGAGTGATTATCTCTAGGCGAGATTTACTAAAATGAAATGCGAAATAATGTCAATTTCATTGATCCCAGAATTACATCGAAATTCAGACTGTTACATCACAGGACTCACCCTCGATCGATCTGTCCCTGTACTCACAGATCAAAATCCCAAAGAAGTTCAAGATGCCATATTTTGACAAGTACAATGGCACCTCCTGTCCAAAAGCCCACCTGCAGCTCTATCACATACAGATGACCTCGTACGTTGATAATGAACTCCTGATGATCCATGCATTTCAAGCAAGTTTGACGGGTCCTGCTTTGAACTGGTATCTTATGAAGAAGATAAATGGCCTCAAAACCTGGAGGGAGGCTAGTGAGGCGTTCTTAACGCAATACCGGTTCATAACAGATATCATTCCCACCCGCGATGACCTCGAGCGTGCTCAAATGAAAAAGACTGAGTCCTTTAAAGTCTATGCTATCAGATGGAGGAATTTAGCTGCTCAGGTTGTCCCAAAACCCATAGACATTGAATTAAAGAGGATGTTCGTTAAAACTCATCCATTCGAGTACCGTAACCGCATGGTGGCCATTCCGGCTGACAACTTCAATCAACTCATCCCAATAGGCGAATAGATTGAGATAGGGCTAAAAGACGGGTGGCTTGTGGAGCCGTCTCCCTCGACCAAAAGATTTGGTGCAAGGAAGGAGAAGGAATCGGCAACTGAAGTGAATGTGACTTATACCCAATCGGGCCGGCGGAGTGTTAATCCTGTTGCAACAATCCAAGTAGCATAGGCTCAACAATAAAGTACGGGTCGTCAACCCTTTCAGAAGAAGAACAATAAGAGGCAATTCACCCCCCTCCCCGGGTCGTTGTCTCAAGTGCTGGAGGTCCTCCAGAAGAAGGGTTTGCTTACCACTGAGCCAAAGCGGCCCAACCCCGAGCAATTCTATAACTACGATCTGTCCAAGAAGTGTGATTATCATATAGGGGAAGTGGGACATTCAACTGATAGCTGTGTCACTTTCAAGTATCGGATCCAGAACTTGCTTGATACAAGGGCATTTTCCTTTCAACCCGGTAAGCCAAATGTTTAGAGCAACCTGCTCCTTGATCACACGGGCAATGTGAATGCCATATTTAGTTTCGATGCTGGTCGAATTAAGAACGTCAAGGTATATACCTCTGATGTCTATGGTGAGTTGGTGAAAGCCGGTTATTACCTGAGTAATGAAGCCCTTCCCCTGGCTATCATGAGGGAAAGAAACTCAAGAATGGTAGAAGATGGGGTGATTATTTATGCTGACCACATTGGCATCATTTCTACTATTTCCGAAGTAGTTATTAATTGGGGTGAGAAGTTTGCTACATTGAACACCGGGATTGACAAGCTCGATCATTTGCTTAAAGACATGCCTCCGCTCGAAGACGCAACCGATGATGAAGAGATCGCAGAGAGCATGCTTAAAGCTGATGAAGAGAAAGAAGTGATCGACACTTTGGGGCAATCGAGCGGCAAGTTCGATTATTATGTGAAGTACTCAGCGCCCCCGAGCTTCTATGTTGACCCCTGTGACATTGTCCCGGATGGATGGGGAGGTATGGATGATCCAACACCTCAAATGACAGAGGATTCTGATGATGCTATGGATGGAATCACTGCCCTGTTCGATGATTTCTTCATTGGAGCTATCGAAGAAGGACCGTTAGAAGGAATGGGCACAGGCCCACAAGAGTAAAACCTTTACTTTTTCGCACACTTCCCTGTATGAGAATTTTTACTGCTTTCTAGGACTTGCCCCGTCTCAGGTGTTGCTTTTTATAATTTTTCATTCCTAGGTCTCATTGTTGCAATTTCCATTCAATAAATATAATTCATTTTGAAATAATCAATTAAATTACAAGTTATTTTCTTTTTGAGGGCATGTTGAGGTACATCAAACCAGCCCGGTGATGATATCCAACCGATAAAAGAAAATATAGTCCAAGGAGAATTCTGAGGCCTGAGCTTCTTCATGCTTCCTCGTGTTAAAACCTTTTTGAAAAAGAATTTAAAAAAAAAGAGTCAAGAAAAATTACAAAAAAAAAATGCAATGTTTAGCCCTGTTTGTCCTTATGAATCCTTTACTTTATGTTTCAGGGGTAATCTTGTGACGCGTGAGGGTATGGAAACAGTCCCACATGATGAATTATATGCAACTGAGCTTGATCCCAATGATGCCAACAAACTTAACGATTCCTTAGACATTCAGCGCGATCTAGAGCGACATGAAAAGCCCAAAGTCCTCACATCAGATCAGACTGTCATCGTTAACCTGAGTGATTCTAGAAAACCCAAAGAAGTGAAGATAGGGGCAACCCTTCCCGAAGGTGAAGCCAAACGCCTAGTCCAACTGCTGAAGAACTACCAGGATATCTTTGTCTAGTCGTACGCCGATATGCCGGATTTAGACCCGTCTATTGTAGAGCATGGCTTGCTTAATAATCCTAGCATGCCGCCCAAGAAACAGAAGCTACGGAAAACCAAGCCTAAGCTCTCGAAGAAAATAAAGGAGGAGGTTATGAAGTTCTTAAAAGTGGGATTCATCGAAGTCACTCAATATCCCAGCTGGGTGGCCAACATCGTGCCAGTCATGAAGAAGGATGGCCGAGTTCGAGTTTGCATCGATTATCGCGACCTGAACAAGGCTAGCCCTAAAGATGACTTCCCATTACCGCACATAGACGTTTTGGTAGATAGTACTGCAGGGTTCGAGCTATTTTCCTTCATTGATGGTTTCTCGGATTATAATCAGATAAGAATGAAAGACATCGATAAGGAGAAAACAGCGTTCATCACTCCTTAGGGGACATTCCACTATAAGGTCATGCCCTTCGGTCTTAAAAATGCCGAGGCAACATACCAACGGGCAATGGTGACTCTTTTCCATGACATGATGCATAAAGAGATCGAGATCTATGTCGATGATATGATTGCCAAATCTCGACCGGAAGAGAGTCATCTTAATACCCTGAAGAAGTTGTTCGATAGGCTCCGTGAGTTTAAACTTCATCTCAACCCAGCGAAGTGCATATTCAGAGCAATTTCGGGCAAATTACTTGGGTTCATAATAAGCAGTAAGGGCATTGAAGTCGATCCTTTCCAAAGTGAAGGCTCTATGTGAGTTGCAACCCCCATCGACTGTGAAAGAAGTGCGGAGCCTCCTGGGTAGATTGAACTACATAGCCCGTTTTATTTTCCAACTCTCTGAAACTGCTAAACCATTTTCAAACTTTTAAGGAAGAATGCTCAAGTAGAATTCGGTTATCAAAAAAAAAATGCTCAAGTAGAATAGGACGATGATTGCCAGGAAGCATTTAATGAACTAAAGCAGTACCCAATGAAACCACCAGTGCTAGTCCCATCAATGCCAGGCCAGCCTTTGATCCTTTACCTCACTATTCATAGCGAGTCTCTAGGTGCGATGCTAGCCCAGGAAAATCTTGAAGATGGAAAAGAGCGAGCCATTTATTACTTAAGTAAAAAGTTTACCATCTCGGAGTTGAATTATCCTGAAGCTAAGAAGATTTGCGCTGCACTAGTATGGGTGCTTTATAGGCTGAGACAATATACATTGCATCACCAGACCTTGCTTGTGACTGAGAACGATCCCATCAAGTATTTACTTGATCAACCGATTTTGGTAGGGAAGCTAGCCAAATGGCAGATTTTAATCTCAGAATTTGATGTCCAGATGATGTCACATAAGTCAGTTAAAGGGCGAGTGATTACTGATGTGTTAGCTGAAAATCCTGGAATCTCGGATGATGACAAATATTCTCTAGAAGATCGCATTCTGATAATAAAGGAAGACACATGGACCATGTTTTTCGATGGAGCTGTGAACTTGGCTGGTTCCGGCACTAGGGCAGTTTTAATATCCCTAGATGGGCAACATTATCCAGTAGCAGCAAAGTTAGTGTTTATGTGTACCAACAACATAGCTGAGTACGAAGCTTGCATTCTCGGACTCTAAGCTGCAGTGGAAATGGGGATAACCAAGTTGAAAGCGTTTGGTGATTCCACTCTGATTATTCTCTAAACTGTAGGAGAGTGGAAGGCGAGAGATACTAAATTAGTGCCTACCATGAATACCTCGAAGAAATCATAGAAGAATTCAAAGACATCTCCTTTGAGTACTTGTCGAGATCCCATAATCAGTTTGCTGATGCGCTAGCTACGTTATCATCCATACTGCAAGTGACCAGTGGAGTAGAGGTAGAAACCTTAAAGATCGAAGTCCTAACAAAACCGGCCTACTGTATGGTTGTGACCAAAGAACCTGACAAAAAGCCATGGTATTACGATATCATGAGTTACATCCAAAGACAAGAATTTCCTGAGGGAAGCACTCCGGCCGACAAGAAATACATAATGAAGATGGCTTCAAAATTCTTTGTTAGTGGTGAAAAGCTGTACAAAAGATCCTATAATTCGATCCTGCTAAGGTGTGTAGAAGCAGCTGAAGCTACTAGAATCATACAAGAAGTACACGAGGGGATATGTGGTTCACACATGAACGGCCACATGTTAGCCAAGAAGATCATGAGGTTGGGTTATTATTGGCTCAGTCTTGAAAGTGACTACATCCAACATGTTCGAAGATATCATCGTTGTCAAGTTCACGGGGATAAAATAAATGTTCCTCTGACAGAATTGCATCAGTTGTCTGAGCCATGGCCTTTTTCAATGTGGGGCATCGATGTGATTGGCCCAATTAATCCCAAGGCATCAAATGGACACCGATTTATCTTAGTCGCGATTGATTATTTCTCCAAGTAGATTGAGGCGGCATCTTAGGCAAATGTCATTGCCAGGAATGTCGTAAAATTCATCAGGCGAGACATAGTCGCTCGTTATGGCGTCCCCGAGGCTATTATCACCGACAATGGGACGAATTTGAACAACAAGTTCATGGATCAATTGTTCAAGGAGTTCAAGATCCAGCACCTGAATTCATCTCCCTATCGTCCACAGATGAATGGAGCAGTTGAAGCCGCTAACAAGAACATCAAGAAAATCTTGGCCAAAACGGCTGAAAACTACCGTGACTGGCATGAAAGATTGCCATTCGCACTAATGGCATATAAGACTTCCATCCGAACCTCTGTCGGTGCAACTCCTTTTTCCTTGGTGTATGGCATGGAAACAGTCCTGCCCATTGAAGTAGAGATCCCTTCCCTGCGAGTCTTATCCCAGGTGGAGTTGTCTGAAGCGGAATGGATGTGACAAAGGCATGAACAGTTGAATCCAATTGATGAAAAGCGGTTGAGGGCCATTTGCCATGGTCAAACCTATCAGTAGAGGATAGCTAGATCCTTCAACCAAAAAGTGCGTCCAAGACACTTCGAGGTAAATGATTTAGTCCTAAGAAAGGTACTACCAGTCTTTCCTGTTCCTGGGGGAAAATTTGCCCCAAACTACATCGGTCCATATGTGATTAAAAAGGTGCTTCCCGGAGGTACCCTGATTCTCGCAGAGATGGACGGTCGTGAGTTCTCCACTCCTGTTAATTCTGATGTTGTGAAGATATATTATCCCTGATAAAATCTATCATTTTGTAGCAAAAGTTTCAAGTGTTTGGTTTTATACTTTGAATTGCAAACATTTCACTGATGAATAAATGATTTCAATCAATTCCAAGATAAGATGTTTGCATTGGCTTTAAATTCTGCATAGTTATTTTGCCGATCTGTATCATCGATTTCGAAGGGGAAATCTATTTAGACAATCTGATAACTCATGAGGAATGAATTGAGTGTGTTGAATGAGGTACATCGGGATGATAGAAGGCAAGCCCTATCCTATACACGATCCTATGCACTAATCCTCAGTGAGTTGAGTGGAAAAATTTCATGTCCGTAAGGTAAAGGGTTATCTCGCAAAACCCATTTCTTGAATAAAAAGTGTCGTTCTTTTAATTCTGTCTGTTGGCCTAGCTTCTGTAGATAATTTTCTATTCATTTCTTGCAAAAACCCGAAAAATCAAACGGTTGACTTTCGAGTTGACTTTTTGGTCAACCCTTTGACCAAAAGTCAACCCCGGATCAAATTGGGGCTTTTCACGTAAAAAGATTCCTTTCAAGTTTAATTTCACTTTAGAAGTGGAAATTTCATAAAAATTCAAAGATTTGATCATAAAATCAAGCTCCTAGTGAAAAGTCAACTAGGGTTTGACTTTTGGTCAAACCTTTGACCAAAAAAATTGAAAAATACAAAAATCCAAAAATCATCTTATTTTACATTCAATTTACCTTTTGCATTTGAAATTTTACAAAAATCGATTTAGAATCAACTTTTTCCCAATTTGCGGAATTTGGTTCAAATCGACCAAAAATGAAATTACTTCATTTCTAGTCATTTTTTAGGTTAGTTTTCTTCATAACATTTGATCTAGAGGTCATCTTATATTCGATTTTGGAACCAATTTTGTAATTCCAAGCCAAACACAAAAACCCCCAATTTTGACCCTAATCAGTGATTTGGATCAATTCTTCATGATTTGCGCAATTGAGGCACGAATGAGCCTAATTCCTTGTATGAAATCCAAATTCAAATTCAATTTTGGAAGATTCACATGAATTTGAGTCAATTTGATCAATTTAGTGATCCAATGATTAAGAAGTCTAAGAGTAATTGGTCCAATTAGTGCAATTCAACTTGACCCACTCTAGACTAATATTCAATTTGATGAATTGAGACTCAATTTGGCTAATTGGACTTCAATTAAATTTGTTGGTCTAGCTTAGCCATGCAGTTACCCAAATTCAAGAACAATTGAGCTAATCAAGTTAAATTGAATCAATTTGTGCATGAATTTCAAATCGGTTCAATCCAATTTGATCGAATTCAATACTAATGGAATCAATTAATCATGATAGAAATCAAATTGTACAAAATTGGAATAAATGGAATCAAGAATTGAACCAGTTCAATCAGGCCAAATTTGGGGCTCACCAGCTCAACCCGGTTTGATTCGAAATGAACTAATCCGATCGGACTGGCCACTTTCCGGTTGAAAATCCGGCGATCGACGATCCACTCCGACTAGCCAAGGTCGGCCACATCCTTTTGAGCCCAAAAATGACAAAAATGCCCGTAATTGAAAATTACGAAAATGCCCCTAAGTGAAAATTACCAAAATACCCTTCATTAAGGATTAAGCAAATTAATTAGGGGATAAGCAAATCAATCATGGCCATTCATTTAGAATTGATCATGTCCATCCATGATGCCATGTCACCAATCCTTAGCCTTTAAGGATACATTTTGGGCCATTGGATTAATCTAAGGGCTAAGATACAAAGTTGAGGGAAGTATATAGTATTTTTTCCCTCCAAAATTTGGGGGGGGCTCATTTTTCAGATCTGAATTCTCTCTCCTCATTCTCTCTCTCTCTCTCTCTCTCTCTCTCTCTCTCTCTCTCTCTCTCTCTCAAACTCACGCACTCTCTCTCGGTCTCTCTTGACCGCCGGCCATTTCACCTCATCGCCGGCCATTTTCCGGCGGATCACCACCACACCGTCGTCCCCCACGGTGTCACAAGGCTGGTCGCAACACCAGCCAAGCTCGCTGGTGGCTGGAGCTCCACTTTCCGGCGAGATTTCTTCCACGGCAACATCACCGGCGTTGCCGCCGGTGATCCAACCAGCCAGTTCAAGTGGCTGAACCGGCCAACCGGCGCTCCCTCCGGCGATCCAAAACTTCCAGCGACGTTTTCCGGTGTCTTCACGTCGCTGTGGTGGCCGGCTTGTCGTTGAACAGCCACCGGATCGTGTCTTGTGATCTGATTTTCTATTGTTAGTTCACTAGTCCGAAGACGAAACGATTCTCACCATACTTTGTACGATCTCTTCTCATAGGTTGGCCGAGCTTTCCGAGGCTTCTCCGTGCTGTTCTTGATCTGAATACGGAGACCAGATCGCTCGATCACGCGTCGGAGCATCGTTAAACAAGGTAAGTGCATTTAGTTGTGATTCTGTAAATTCGTATCTAGGAATACCTGCATGTTTGAGATGCCTATTTGAGCTCGTTAGTGTCGAAATCTTACGAAGTGATGAACTAGAGAATCGTAAAACACGTCTTGAGCTTCGATTTGATATATTACACGCCTTAATCGGACTTGATTTGCTATGTCAAAACTACTTTGAAACTTAGGATCAGAATCTGGAAAATAATGTTCAAGTCAGTTCTGATGATGTTCTGATTGACGATATGCTGTTATGTGATTTTTCCGATTTTCTATGATCATTTTTTGAAAATACTTTCTTCATGGAAGTTGTAAAACACATTCCAATCTGTTCATCATAAAATTTTCATAAATTTTCAAGCATGTTAGCATGGTACGATCTGCATCGTCATCTATGCATGAATCGGATGACAGACTGGTTTCTGACTGACCTTCGTGTGTTCTTCGATTTTCATAAATTCGTGTGTTCAAAATATGAAAAAGTTTTCTTCACAAAATTTCACACTGAGATCTAGATCTTTCCATTGATACTAAGTTCATCAAAATCGGAGTTCATTTGAATTTTTAAAAGGAATTTTCATGATCAAATCAGTATCTGTGTTCAGATCTGATTTTCATTCCTTTTGAATCCAAAAGATGTTTTTCCGAATTTGATAAAGTTAGAGTCCTTTTTTGTAAAAAATCAAAATTACAAAGTTGTTCATTGGGGTCTCATTATATTGACTGAAAATTGTGAGGGCCTAATAGCAATGTTTGGAGGGTCAATTTGCTTAAAATTTCATATAAGTCATTCTCGGGTTAAAATTTGATTTGCAATTGAGTCCTTCACGAAAATTGAATTTTATAAAAATTTGGAGGGCTTTTTAGCAAAAACTCAAAACATGAAATTTGTTGCACACGGAGAATCCCAACTGCTCAAAAATTTTCACGCGGTTTTGAAAAGGTTTGTTATTTTTCCCGCCATTATTTTGAAATCCATAACAGAACCGGGTCCAGCCTGTCACCGAGGGTAAATTTGTCATTTTCGTGAAAATCGATGAGGATTTAGAAAAAATGGTCTTCTTGACTTTTGTTCCTCATGTTATAAGCTTTCAAATGACACCTGAATCACTTCATTTGGACATCATTAGGATAGTTAATCACATCTGAACAGAAGCAATCCGAATTAGATAAAATTGAATAAGTGGTCTCCTTATGGAGCCCACTTCTTATTGTTTGATGGGCTTCGAAATAAGGCCCATGGGCCTGAATGCATGCTTATTCCATTGCTATGCATGTGTTTGTTAGATGAATGTTAGGCCCGGTGCATGTTCGGCGGGTAGCCCATTATGATCACTTAGAACCCGACTTTAGGGGTTAATTGATATGAGTTGCTGTTTTGCGAATGCAAATGGTAGCCCATTATCATTAACCATTAATCAATTAATGTTAGATGATTAGGTGGATGGTGAATCGAAATGCATGAGAAACAAAAGCCGATCCCGAGGCCCGTGTTTGATTAGTAAATTGTTTGCACCATTGTTTTTTCTTTGGTTGTTCCTTTGTGCATTGTTGGTCATGAATGTATGTTATGAATATAAATGCCGACATTCGAGAGGCGGTCCATGGGGAGATAATCCAAAATGGTAAAAGGCCAAGGCGATTGACCGATGTCCAATCCGGTCCCATTTTGTATTCATTGGATGATGACAATAAACCGATGTCCGATCCGGTTTCAATTTGTATTCAATTCATTCATCCCCGATCATGTCTCGGGTTTTTAATTGGTGTTGTTATAAGCACCCGACGAGTTGCGGGTTTTTACTTTCTCGCACTTAGAATTAGCTCGTCTTTTCAATACTTTGAGTGTTTACTTTACGAATTGTCTTTCAATACAATTGATTGTTTCTTTCTTTTTCTAGACTAAGATAGGATTAGTTTAGGATCTTAAATGAAAATACAAAAACAAGATGCATAATCACCTAGTGGACTAAGACTTCAAACATGAAAATGGTAAAAAAACAAGTGCATGACAACTTAGATGACAACCATGTTAAGTTTAGCAGTACCGAAAGGGCGTTAATAGAAATATTAACGTAAGCTAGTCCCCGAACCTTTGATCTCTGGTTTTCGTAGAAACCGAAACGAAATTCCCGCGTTTCGATTGGGTATTCTAGCCGACCCCCGACCTAGGCTAGTGGCGACTCCTAAAAAAGATAAAATCAATCCGCTGTTACGCGAGATATGGATTTAGGGAAAATCCACGTTCATGATCAATGGGCCATATGGATAACCAAAAGATTTATGCTTCACTAAAGTCATTTTTGTAATATGCCATATGAACCATTTCATGAACACTTATCTCTAAACCCGCCTTATCGAGTTCGGCCCTCGAGGGGTAGGTCGCGACAGGCTTGGCGACTCCACTGGGGACTAGGTTACAAACCTAAGTGGATTAAAGCCGTAATAAACTTGTTGGTTGTTATCTCACTTGTTTGCATTTTGTAGCATCGACTGCATGTCGAAGTCACGTGGAAAATAAGGTTAGTCCACTAACCATGTGTTAAATGATTTTGTAGGTGGGAGACATAAGGGGTGGAGTGAATGCAAACCCTTTGTTTTGTAGGTGGCGTTCGGATGAATGTCGAATGTATGAGATTATATTGAAGTGTTGTTTGCTTTAGATTTAAATGCATGTTTACTTGCTTTAGCACGACACAATGCACCCATGTCCCGCGGTCTAAAACCCCGGATCGCTTTAAGGCACCTTTAGGAGGTATTAAGAGTGGAATCTGCATGTGAATGCACGTGGTAATCCATTCTTCAATACCGCTCATCTTGATTAGTAAGAAGTGCACTGACCGACGTTAGTAGCGGTGGGTAAACTCTTCTTATCTAATTAAGATGGGGACCTTAAACCTTTAGAATCCTACCCCTAGATGTCAAACCTCACAAGTCCTCATGCGATGTGTCGATGTGTTTGCCATTTTCTCTTTGTGGTAAGGTTGATTGTATCATTCTACAATTTCAATTACACCATTTCAATTCCACGTTATATTTCTTTCTATAATGCGTGGTGATTAATCTCGATGCCCCAAATTAGGGTTAGTTAAAATGGATATGTTGGAGATTCGAATCATCCCCGTACCTAGAGCTCTTGTGACCATGTGGGAAAGTCTTGAGCCAAAGCACAAGGATTACGTGGAAAAGAGGATTGGATATCTTCCCGCACTTTTATACGTCGAGCCTCGTATCGCCATGATCAAAGCATTGTCCCATTTTTGGAACTCAAAGACATCCACTTTTGTGTTTGGTCGAAATGAGTTGACCCCTACAATTGAGGAGTACGATATTGCCATTGGAAGAGTCGGGTCTTTTGGTCTAGTTAGTCCTCCGATAGATATAGATCCTATAACTCTTTTGAGCCAATTTTTAGGAGTTGACACTCTCCAAATCAAAGACGTTCTTAGGGGAAATTCTAATGCACTCCCGTTTATATTCTTAGAACGACATTTTTTTTTAGCTTGCCAAAAGAAGCGGGTAATCAAATTCCTCGAGTTTTTCTCTTAGTATTCTTTGGTTTTGTGGTTTTTCCATTCACCAAAAAGACCATGGATCCTTTGGTAATTCATATTGTCAATCAAGTATGTATGTTCAAAAGATTTTCCAATATGATCCTAGGTGAGACCTTCGTATCACTCAATAAGTTCAAACAAAACAGAAATGGTGTCTTTAGAGCCCCAATAGGTTTACTCCAAATTTGGTTGGTCTCTCATCTCAAAGACTTCGGCTTGAGCTTGAAAATCATAAATGTGTCCGAAGATTGTCATCCTATCTCACTTTTCCGAGAAAAGGAAGAAATCTTTCCCTATTGGTCATTCTCAACTTGGTTTAATTTTTTCAAGAACCTTATCCCAAATCAAATCCAATGGCATGTTCGTTGGCTTGGAAATCCCGAAGTGCGCCTTAATAACGGATCTGACAACCCAATCCCACTTTTGGGTCTCACGGGGTCTACGTCATACTACCCTTTTAGGGTGATCCGTCAATATCGTGTGCTTCAAAAGATTCCACCATTCCTCAAGTTGGGGTTATATCATTTTGACTATCGCAAGGATGTCATCCAAAAAGACCAAATGACAGATTTGAAGGAAATGATCAAGTCCATCATTGATATGTGGTACAAATGCCACCCAGAGCCGGTTCTCATTACGGATGAGTCAGAATTGGAAGGGGAAATGAGAATACATCATGCATTGCCGGAGTACATACACCGTCGTCTCGAACCCGAGCTTAAAGTGGATCTCCCTAATGTACCCGAGAAGCCAACTCAACAACAAGCTATAGCCGCAAGAGCTCTTAGGGAAAAGGATGAGGCTTTAGCCGAGGTTGAACGTTTGACCCAAGAAAACAAACGAATTCGCCTCGCACCTAAAGAAGATCCATTAGGAGTTTGGCTATATTCCATAAGGAAATCTCCTTTCATGTAATTTTCATAGATTTGATGTATAGGGTTTCCTTTTTACTCATTTTAGTAATGATGTAATAGGATTCTCTTCTTGTTTTTAGATTGGTCTATAAGGATTGTATTTCACAAATTTTGTTGTTAATAGTGAAATTTCCCTTGTGTGTAATTTCTTTTCGAGATTCCAATGGAATATAGATGGGGCATCTTGATTAATCATCGCGTGTTACCCCTTTAATTGTATAATTTCTTATGAAGAAATTGTGATAAGAGATTATTCACGTGATATTGGGATCATGAGAATATTTCTTATCTCTATTTCATCCAAAGAAAATATAAAATTGAAGGGTTTTATATTTTCGTTTCAATTCATTTTCTGTATACTAACTTGATTTTTGTTTTTTTTACAAAAGGTACTAAAATACGGCTGAAACGCGTTCTATTATACGCACCCGTCGCCAAGCAAGGATGGAGAACGAAGACACTCGTACTCGTGTTATAACCATTGAGAATCAGATGGCGCAAATGATGGCAATCTTGACTGATCTTGCAAATCAAGTAAAGAACCTCACGCCTGTGGCTCCTGTTGCTGCATCTTCTACTCCTAATGCGCCTGCTAATGCACCGGTGATAGATCCTGTCGACAAAGGACCTGCTGAAGAGGTCCCTGTTAATGCTACTTTTACTGTTGTTGATTTGGAAGCTCCATCTAAGGAGTCCCCTGCTGTTCACCTAGATGAAGAGAGTGCGAGACGTCTCGCAAAATTGGAAGAACGCATGCGCATGTTGCAAGGTTACCACCTGCAAGTTTAATATAAGCATGTACCCCTGCTGTTCACCTAGATGACGAGAGTGCAAGACGTCTCGCAAAATTGGAAGAACGCATGTGCATGTTGCAAGGTTACCAACTCCAAGGTTTTGATAAGCTGTCGCCTTTTACAAAGGTGAAAGTCCCTGATTTTTACAAGGAGCCCGAATTCTCAAGAAAGTACGATGGAACTGGGTGCCCTAAGACCCACTTGAAATATTATTTGAGTAAGATGGCTCGTTACTCCGATAACACTCCGTTGTTGATCAACAATTTTCAAGATAGCTTGGCTGATTCCGCCTTAACATGGTTTATCGAGTTGGATTTGGAGAAAATTTGCGCCTGGGAAGACCTCGCAGATGAATTCCTTCAGCAATACAAGTTTAATACTGAAATTGCTCCAACCCGTGAAGAGCTGGTCCGAGTCGAAAAAAGGAGAAATGAAACTTTTAGAGCGTATGCCCAAAGGTGGAGAACTACGGCGTCCCAAGTTAAACCTCCGCTATCCGAGAAAGAGATCATGCAGCTATTTCTTCGAGCTCTGCCTCGAGAATACTTCAATAAGATGTTTAATAACACTTGCATCAATTTCCCTTCAATGGTTGAACTGGGAGATCGTATCGAAGGAATCATGCGAGAGGGTCGATTATCCGAGATGACAACTCGCAGATTTATCCCAAAGAAGGATAAGGAGCCAACGGTAGAGGTTGCCTATATTCAAAATCCTAATACTCAAAAGCCGTTAAACACACCAGTTCAAAGGTCCACTATGGAAGCAGGGGGCTCTTCACGAAATTTTGATCGAAAAGGAAAAGCACCACAAAGACAGTTTACTCCGTTGCCAAGACCTATGTCTCAGTTGTTACCGATGTTGATTGAACAAAGACTCGTAGCAAAAGAAATCCCGAGAGACAACCCACCAAAGTTTGCTGGGTTTGATTTAGCAAAATCTTGCGTGTACCACATGGGCGAGAAGGGCCATGATGTGGACAATTGTTATACTCTCAAGATCAAGATTCAGAACCTGCTGGATAAGAAGATCTTGTCATTCAAAGATGCCACACCAAATGTTCAACAAAATCCACTCCCCAATCATACCGAAACTGTTAATGTGATATTCGGAGACGAGAATGAGAAACCTTTCTTGGTTGATGTGGCAAATCTGGAGGAGCTATTGACTGTAGCTAGATGTCAACCAAAAGGAGGAGACATCTCCCGAGAGGAGAAAATGCATTGCCTAGCAAAGATGGCTACTTTAGGCATAATTCAGCCTCTTCAAGGAAAGAAACCCGAAGGGTCCATCGAGACCGCTGTAATTGATTTGTCGTCCGAAAAATTCTCTTGCAAGTTCGCGGGTAAAGTCTCATGCTCTAAGCCAAAAGATGATGAATACGAGCCAGATGTTGATGAACCATGGATGGACGTATATTCCGATGGTGATTTGGAATGTGAGAGCAAGAAAGCCTGTCGAGGTCGTGAATTTATAAAGAAAGCCCATGAGAAAGACATTGTTCTAACTGAATGGAATGATGAAGATAATAGAGAGGTTCTTTCTGACGCGGATTCGGAATTTGTGTACCATACTTCCCACTGGGATCGAGAGTTCGTTAGGAAGGCGATTGAAAAAGGAGAAATTGTTGATACTCTCGGGCAGCCGAGTGGTAAATACGACTTCATGGTAAAATACTCTCCTCCTCCAAGCGCTTTTATCGACCCTAAGACTATCGTCCCAAGTGGATGGGGGTCCGAATTTGAAGATGATGGCATGGTAGCCGTGATTAATCCTGTTGTGATTGAATTGAATGCTACTTGTGAAATCCAAGCGCATGTTGTGGAACCTGTGGTCATAGATTTAATGGCTGGTGGCTTTGGAGATATAAAGATCTCCAATGAGGACTTTGAGCCTATTGTGATCGAACTGCCACCGAAGAAAGATGAGAATTTGAAGGCAAGAATACCCCCTGTTTATGACTCCAAGGCAGTTCCTTGGAATTATGAGTCTAATGAGATAGATGCTGTTACTCGGTCAGGCCGATGTTTTCCATCTCGTGAAGGTGTCGAGAAAAAGGCTGTAACCGAAGAAGAGGCGGAACAACTCCTCAAAACTCTCAAAACGAGTGAAGCTGAAGTGATCGAGCAGTTAAGAAAAATGCCGGCTCAAATCTCGTTACTTGAACTATTCAAGTCTTCCGAGAAACATAGGAATGCTCTCTTAAAAATTCTTAATGAAGTACATGTACCCGAGACAATCGGAGAGGTACAATTGGAGGAGTTTGTAGGTGCTATTCTTCTTAAGGATCAAATTTCTTTTTCCGAAAAGGATTTGCCACCGGAAGGGCGAGCACACTCTAAAGCATTATACATCTCTGTTCAACACTTTGATACAAGGATATCGAGAGTACTCATTGATAACGGTTCAGCTCTCAATATCTGTCCATTATCAACCTTGCGCCGTCTGGGTGTAGGTATGGATAATGTTCGTCCTTCTAAAACTCCAGTCAGAGCCTTTGATGGCATGAAGAAGGAAGCTCTAGGAGAAATTGATTTGCAGCTGATGATTGGTCCAGTCATGTTCACTCAGAAATTTCAAGTGCTCGATATCCCAAGTAACTTCAGCTTGTTGCTGGGATGACCTTGGATTCACGCTGCGGGTGTTATACCCTCAAGTCTACATCAGATGATCCGCTTTGTCGTGTGTGGCAAGATTATAACTATCCATTGTGAGAAGGATACTGAAACCTTCAACAATACTGCAATCCCCTATGTGGAGCCAGAAGTAAAAGGGGAATCAAGCTACCATTCATTCGAGTTAGTGTCAGTATCTCATGTGCCTGCAGGCACTGTTATGAGAAAGCCTTATTATTCAAAGGCGGCCCTTATGTCTAGCAAAGTGTTGATCGAGCATGGATTTACTATCGGCAAAGGATTGGGAAAGCTGTCCCAAGGCATCCTCACACCCATTGAGGTGACTAAGAAAAAGAAACGAGAAGGCTTAGGTTATCAAGGCGATCAACAAGATCAAGGTAATCAGGAAAGCCCGAGCATCAAAGAAAAGAGTTATCGATGTTTGCTCCCTCCTCCGTTGAAAGATTTCTTCCCTGGACCGCCAAAGTTTCTCCAAGATGAAGAAGTAGATGTCCATGGTATCGTCGACCTATTTGAAGAGAGCTTTGTGGGTGCCATTTCCGAAAGCTTTGAGGATGATCTACCTACCGATCCCGCTGTGTAAGGGATGTTTCTGTGTTCTACTTTGTTTTCAGTTGTAATCCATCTAATTCTCCCCTGCGAGGGATTTCCATTTGTTCATTTCATTTGTTTCGTTCATTTCATATGTTGTAATGATTTGGATCATGAACTTTGGATCCAAAACACTATATGACATTTACTGCATATTAATAAAAGCATTCTCATGTTTTGTTAATAGACGTGCGAAAGTATACCAAACCAGTCCTATGATGATGCTTTGAGGCCTGGGCTTTTGCACGATCTATAATTTTCAAAATAATCCTTTGGAACAAGGATGTCCAATGATATGAGGATGAGTTCCCCATGAAATTTTCGAAAATCTGGAATTCGAAAAGTTTTTTTTCATCACATCTTCATGCATGGCATTTCTTATCTTCGTATACTAACCATTTTTTTTGTTGCATCTCAGGCATGACACTTTGCATAATCATGATAGTCATATGTATGGCTTGGATTCATGTCCAAAAAACTCTTGCGAGCCCGATTATTCTGATCCCGAAAATGAAGAAGATTCCCATATCATTAAAAAAGAATGGATTCGACATGAAGAATCCAAACCTCCCACGGAAGAGCAAACTGTCGTTATAAATTTGGGTGATTCTGAAAATCCCAAAGAGACAAAAATTGGGGCAAGTCTCTCTCAAACAGATGCTAATCGACTGATCGAACTCTTGAAGGAGTACCGGGATATCTTTGCTTGGTCTTATGCTGATATGCCAGGTCTGGACCCCAACATTGTAGAGCATGCATTGTCTCTTGATCCTGCCATTCCGCCTAAGAAACAGAAGCTTAGAAGGACGAAGCCAGAATTATCCAAGAAGATTGAGGAAGAAGTCATGAAACTGTTAAAAGTTGATTTCATTGAAGTTACTCATTATGCCGATTGGATTGCTAATATTGTCCCAGTCATGAAGAAGGATGGGCGAGTTCGGGTATGTGTTGATTACCGCGACTTAAACAAAGCAAGTCCCAAAGATGATTTTCCACTACCACATATTGACGTCTTGGTCGATAGCACCGCAGGATTTGAATTATTTTCTTTCATAGATGGTTTCTCTGGCTATAACCAAATCCGAATGAAAGAAGAAGACAAGACGAAAACATCTTTCATCACTCCATGGGGAACATTCTGTTACAAGGTTATGCCTTTCGGCTTGAAGAACGCGGGGGCAACCTACCAAAGAGCTATGGTGACACTATTTCATGACATGATGCATAAAGAGATTGAAGTTTACGTCGACGACATGATCGCTAAATCACGACAAGGTGAAGATCACATTGAAGTCTTGAGGAAACTATTTGATCGACTTAGAAAGTTCAAGCTAAGGCTTAACCCTGCTAAATGCGTGTTTGGGGCAAAGTCTGGGAAGCTCCTTGGATTTATGGTTAGTAACAAGGGCATCGAGATTGATCCCTCGAAGGTGAAGGCCATTTGCGATTTGAAACCCCCTTCTACTGTCAAGGAAGTCCGAAGTTTGTTGGGAAGACTGAATTATGTTGCAAGATTTATTTCCCAATTATCTGAAACAGCCAAGCCATTCTTCAAGCTATTGAAAAAGAATGCCAAAGTTGAATGGAACGAAGATTGTCAGAAATCCTTTGAACAATTGAAGCAGTATCTTTCACAACCACCGGTTTTAGTACCGCCTACTTCAGGTATACCTTTGATTCTGTATCTCACCATTCACGATGAGTCTTTGGGAGCCATGTTAGCGCAGAAGAGACCGGAAGATGGAATGGAACGCGCTATTTACTACCTCAGCAAGAAGTTTACCTCTGGTGAAGCTCGATACCCTGAAGTTGAGAAAACATGTGTAGCCTTAATTTGGGTATTACACAGGTTACGACAATACACTCTTCACCATCGTATCCTGCTTGTGAATGAAAATGATCCTATCAAGTATCTTTTGGAAAAGCCTGCACTGGTTGGAAGGCTTGCCAAATGGCAAATATTGCTCTCTGAATTTGATATCCAGAGCATGTCTCAAAAGTCCGTCAAAGGGCGAGCCATAGCTGACATGTTAGCTGAAAGTCCATTAAAGTCAGACGACTGGGATGAAATCGATGAAAGAATCCATTTGGTATCACATGACAAGTGGACCATGTATTTTGATGGAGCTGTTAACCTCTCCAGTTCTGGCACTGGAGCAGTCCTGATATCCCCAGTGGGTCAACATTATCCAGTAGCTGCAAAGTTGGTATTTCCTTATACCAATAACATTTCAGAATATGAAGCTTGCATCCTTGGTCTCCAATTGGCCATCGATATGAAAGTTAAGAGATTACAAGTTTATGGTGATTCTGCGCTTATCATTCTCCAAACAGGAGGTGAATGGCAAACTCGTGATTCGAAACTGATTCCTTATCATGAGTATCTTAAAGATTTGGTGGGAGAATTCGAAGAGATCTCATTTGATTACTTGCCAAGATCTCATAATCAATTTGCTGATGCCTTGGCAACGTTATCTTCAATGTTACAAGTAACCGATGGTTTGAACATTGATCCTTTGCAAATCGATGTTTTAAAAGAGCCTGCGTATTGCATGGTTATAGAAGAAGAACTCAATGGTCAACCATGGTACTATGACATTATGAATTACCTTCGAGAAGGAAAATTTCCCCAAGGAAGTCGAGCTACTGATCGGAAATACTTGACTAAGTTAGCTTCCAAATTCTTTCTCAGCGGAGGCGCTTTATATAAAAGATCTTTTGATTCAGTCCTGTTGAAGTGCGTAGACACCAAAGAGGCCAACTTATTAATGAAAGAGATACATGAAGGAGAATGTGGTCCTCATATGAATGGCCATCTTCTAGCAAGGAAGATTATGAGGCTAGGTTACTACTGGTTAACCATGGAAGCCGATTGTATTCAACATGTTAGATGTTGCCATCAATGTCAAATTTATGGAGATAAAATCAATGCTCCTCCAAATGAATTACATCAAATGTCTGAGGCATGGCCTTTCTCAATGTGGGGCATTGACATTATCGGACCAATTAATCCTAAGGCATCAAATGGACACCGTTTCATTCTAGTGGCTATCGATTACTTCACCAAATGGATCGAAGCCAATTCTTATGCCCACGTCACTGCGAAAAGTGTGGTAAAATTCATTCGTCGTGACATTATTGCTCGATATGGAGTTCCAGAAGCAATTATCACTGATAACGGGTCAAACCTGAATAACAAAGTAGTGGATGAGCTACTCAATAAGTTTCACATTCGCCACTTGAATTCTTCTCCTTATCGCCTACAAATGAATGGAGCTGTGGAGGCGGCAAACAAGAATATAAAGAAGATTCTGTCCAAGACGGCAGAGAATTACCGAGATTGGCATGATCGGTTGCCGTACGCGTTAATGGCTTACCGAACCTCTATTCGCACTTCGACTGGGGCAACACCTTTTTCATTAGTATATGGAATGGAAGCAGTCTTACCTGTGGAAGTGGAAATTCCTTCATTAAGGATACTTTCGCAAATAAAGCTTTCTGAAGCAGAATGGATTCAACAAAGATTTGAACAGCTTAACATGATTGATGAAAAAAGGGTAAAAGCCCTGTGCCATGGACAAAGCTACCAAAAGCGAGTGGCTAAGTCATTTAACCGTAAGGTTCGACCCAGGCATTTTGAGGTCAATGACCTGGTTTTGAGGAAAGTCCTACCCATCATTCCAGATCGTGGGAAGTTCACCCCCAATTATGAAGGACCGTATGTCATCAAGAAAGTGTTACCCGGCGGAGCATTGATTCTTGTAGAAATGGATGGCCGAGAGTTGCCAAAACCTGTAAATGCTGATGCTGTCAAGAAATATTTTCCTTGAATAAAAAGTTTGAGTTGTTTTTGGATTGAATCCAAGTCATTTTAGGACATTTGCATCATGCATCACATGCATACATGGCATTTTTTGCATATTTGTTCATTTTGTAGGTACTCAATTGTTCTCCAGGGAAGCTATTCCGAACCACAAGGAGTCAAGCTTGAAAAAAAAATCAAAAATCAAAAATCATTCTTCTCCCTAGAGTTTAGGAAGTAGATCCTAGTTGTGAGGACCTTTTCTGTCCAAAATGTTTTTCAAGTTTGAAATTTTATTTAAAAACAAAAAAAACAAAAACATCCCCAGAGGAGTCAAAAAAATTGTAAATGTTTTGATTTGTCAAAATTCCCCACAGATGGGAGATTTAACCAAATGATCCTTTGAAAAAACAAAAAAAAGGGATTTCTCAAAAAATGCCGAATGGAAATGCCTAGAATGATAAAAGGCAAACCTTTGATCAAACACGTCCCTATACACATTTTGAGAGAATTGAGCGAAAAGACCATGTCCTAGGACGTAGGGTTCGTTCACGTTGAATACATGGATTGAAGTGATAAAAGGCATTTCATTTCTCTATCCTAAACACTCATTTTATCCCTTGCTAGCCACCTTGAGCCAAATAGGGAGAATTTTCAAAATACCCCTGTCAAGAACCACCCCACATTGGGGCAAAATAAGAAGTTGTGGTTGATCATTTTTGGAGCAAAAAGATTAAGAAAGATTTTATTGCTTTCACTTGCATCAACCTTCTTGTGGTAATTTCAGGTGAATCTTTATGGAAGCTCGAAACATCCCAAAGTGAAGAAGAGCATTCTTTTCCTCTATCCAAACACAGTTATCCCTTGCTTAGCCAAATTGAGCCTTAAGCATTTTCATTTCAAAGCCAAAAATGTTGATTATCTCCCTACATTGGGGCAATGCATATGATTTACCAAGAAAATTTAGAAAAATTGGTGAATATGTATAGAGTGTCTCGAGAGTCCAAAAAGCTCAAAAGATAAATATTAGGGGGCATGAAAAAGCAGTGTGCCTGGTAAAAGCAAGGCCAATGCCCATGAAAAGAAAATGTATCAAAAGCAAAAGCAAAAAGCAACATGCTTATGATAAAAATGAAATTCCCATTGCAAAGGATGCTTAGAAAGAGCAAAGCTCTTATGTTGCAAGAAAAATGGACTCTCGAGATAATTTGGTTTTCAAGAGTCAAATGATGTCAAATTTGGATGATTTGGTAATGATGCCAAGATAATCATCATTTCTCTTTCAAACCCCTGCTACAAAATTTCAAGCCTTTTGAGCCTAACCCGAACCGACATTACAACCCTCTCCGAAGTCTCTTCCGATTGGGATGGTTTGAGTTAACGTAAAGATTTCACAAAAAAGCTACCGCTAGAAGGAGTGGAAGCAATCCTATCTTGTCTTATCTTCAAGGTTCTTGACTTGTAAACCCGTTGAAGATGTTGATGGTATATTTCTTTTCTTGGCCTCAAAGCAAATACCCTTTGTGTAAGCCCATATTACGGTCCTTTTGAAAGACCTTTCTGATCAATCAATTTGTATTCAATGTGAACGTTTCCGAAAACCTTTGACATAGGTTTGTGAGGCGTCACGAGTGAGAATTGAATAGCTTTCCCACATCAATGGATGGGAATCAAAGCCTTTATGAGAGCCAGTGCGAAAGACCTTTTTGATTAGGTTATTTCCAATTTGGCATTTTTTATCTAACCTCTTTGGATTGTTATTCAAAGATCATTTTGTTAAAATTTCCTCTTAAGGATTTTGATAGTCAATGTCTTTTACCAAAATGTGAATAATTACACTTAATTTGTTGTTAAACAATCTCGAAACTCTCTCTTTTTCAAAATATCTTTCCCCAGTGGATCGGTTTTTGGTCAGCCTAAACCATACCTCTCGTTTTTGGTTTTTGGTCATCCTAAACCATACCCCTCATTTTCGGTTTTTGGTCATCCTAAACCATACCCCTCATTTTCGATTTTTGGTCAGCCTAAACCATATTCCTCATTTTCGGTTTTTGATCATCCTAAACCATAATCCTCATTTTAGGTTCTAGGTCATCCTTAAACCTTGTCCTTAGGTTCTAGGTCATCCTTAAACCTCGTCCTTCGGTTATAGGTCATCCTTAAACCTCGTCCTTAGGTTCTAGGTCATCCTTAAACCTCGTCCTTAGGTTCTAGGTCATCCTTAAACCTCGTCCTTAGGATCTAGGTCATCCTTAAACCTTGTCCTTAGGTTCTAGGTCATCCTTAAACCTCGTCCTTAGGTTCTAGGTCATCCGTAAACCTTACCTTAAGTTCCTGGTCATCCTTAAACCTTTTCCTTTGGTTCTAGGTCATCCTTAAACCTTGTCCTTAGGTTCTAGGTCATCCTTAAACCTTTTCCTTTGGTTCTAGGTCATCCTTAAACCTTGTCCTTAGGTTCTGGTCATCCTTAAACCTTGCCCTTAGGTTTTTGGTTATCCTTAAACCATAGATTTCCTACAAAATCCTTTCTTTTCTTCCTTCATTCCACCATATCAGAGAGAGAAGAGAAAAATGCATCAATGAGCTGACAATCCAAATGGTCAATGGTAAGTGCTTCAGGTAAGACTCTGATCAAATGTCTTTGTCTTTATTTTCTTTCATTTCCCAAGTGGAGTCGACTAAAAATTTGCAGGTGCCAATTGATCTTTGAGCGAAACCTCTTCGAACTCCCACTCAAAGAGGGGCAGCTGTTGACACCTAATTTTTAGTCGACGCGTCATTAAAAATAGAAAATTCGAGATTATGGTTTCCGATTGCGACGGAACCCATTTCTTGAATAAAAAGTGTCGTTCTTTTAATTCTGTCTGTTGGCCTAGCTTCTGTAGATAATTTTCTATTCATTTCTTGCAAAAACCCGAAAAGTCAAACGGTTGACTTTCGAGTTGACTTTTTGGTCAACCCTTTGACCAAAAGTCAACCCCGGGTCAAATTGGGGCTTTTCACGTAAAAAGATTCCTTTCAAGTTTAATTTCACTTTAGAAGTGGAAATTTCATAAAAATTCAAAGATTTGATCATAAAATCAAGCTCCTAGTGAAAAGTCAACTAGGGTTTGACTTTTGGTCAAACCTTTGACCAAAAAAATTGAAAAATACAAAAATCCAAAAATCATCTTATTTTACATTCAATTTACCTTTTGCATTTGAAATTTTACAAAAATCGATTTAGAATCAACTTTTTCCCAATTTGCGGAATTTGGTTCAAATCGACCAAAAATGAAATTACTTCATTTCTAGTCATTTTTTAGGTTAGTTTTCTTCATAACATTTGATCTAGAGGTCATCTTATATTCGATTTTGGAACCAATTTTGTAATTCCAAGCCAAACACAAAAACCCCCAATTTTGACCCTAATCAGTGATTTGGATCGATTCTTCATGATTTGCGCAATTGAGGCACGAATGAGCCTAATTCCTTGTATGAAATCCAAATTCAAATTCAATTTTGGAAGATTCACATGAATTTGAGTCAATTTGATCAATTTAGTGATCCAATGATTAAGAAGTCTAAGAGTAATTGGTCCAATTAGTGCAATTCAACTTGACCCACTCTAGACTAATATTCAATTTGATGAATTGAGACTCAATTTGGCTAATTGGACTTCAATTAAATTTGTTGGTCTAGCTTAGCCATGCAGTTACCCAAATTCAAGAACAATTGAGCTAATCAAGTTAAATTGAATCAATTTGTGCATGAATTTCAAATCGGTTCAATCCAATTTGATCGAATTCAATACTAATGGAATCAATTAATCATGATAGAGATCAAATTGTACAAAATTGGAATAAATGGAATCAAGAATTGAACCAGTTCAATCAGGCCAAATTTGGGGCTCACCAGCTCAACCCGGTTTGATTCGAAATGAACTAATCCGATCGGACTGGCCACTTTCCGGTTGAAAATCCGGCGATCGACGATCCACTCCGACTAGCCAAGGTCGGCCACATCCTTTTGAGCCCAAAAATGACAAAAATGCCCGTAATTGAAAATTACGAAAATGCCCCTAAGTGAAAATTACCAAAATACCCTTCATTAAGGATTAAGCAAATTAATTAGGGGATAAGCAAATCAATCATGGCCATTCATTTAGAATTGATCATGTCCATCCATGATGCCATGTCACCAATCCTTAGCCTTTAAGGATACATTTTGGGCCATTGGATTAATCTAAGGGCTAAGATACAAAGTTGAGGGAAGTATATAGTATTTTTTCCCTCCAAAATTTGGGGGGGGCTCATTTTTCAGATCTGAATTCTCTCTCCTCATTCTCTCTCTCTCTCTCTCTCTCTCTCTCTCTCACCTCTCAAACTCACGCACTCTCTCTCGGTCTCTCTTGACCGCCGGCCATTTCACCTCATCGCCGGCCATTTTCCGGCGGATCACCACCACACCGTCGTCCCCCACGGTGTCACAAGGCTGGTCGCAACACCAGCCAAGCTCGCTGGTGGCTGGAGCTCCACTTTCCGGCGAGATTTCTTCCACGGCAACATTACCGGCGTTGCCGCCGGTGATCCAACCAGCCAGTTCAAGTGGCTGAACCGGCCAACCGGCGCTCCCTCCGGCGATCCAAAACTTCCAGCGACGTTTTCCGGTGTCTTCACGTCGCTGTGGTGGCCGGCTTGTCGTTGAACAGCCACCGGATCGTGTCTTGTGATCTGATTTTCTATTGTTAGTTCACTAGTCCGAAGACGAAACGATTCTCACCATACTTTGTACGATCTCTTCTCATAGGTTGGCCGAGCTTTCCGAGACTTCTCCGTGCTGTTCTTGATCTGAATACGGAGACCGGATCGCTCGATCACGCGTCGGAGCATCGTTAAACAAGGTAAGTGCATTTAGTTGTGATTCTGTAAATTCGTATCCAGGAATACCTGCATGTTTGAGATGCCTATTTGAGCTCGTTAGTGTCGAAATCTTACGAAGTGATGAACTAGAGAATCGTAAAACACGTCTTGAGCTTCGATTTGATATATTACACGCCTTAATCGGACTTGATTTGCTATGTCAAAACTACTTCGAAACTTAGGATCAGAATCTGGAAAATAATGTTCAAGTCAGTTCTGATGATGTTCTGATTGACGATATGCTGTTATGTGATTTTTCCGATTTTCTATGATCATTTTTTGAAAATACTTTCTTCATGGAAGTTGTAAAACACATTCCAATCTGTTCATCATAAAATTTTCATAAAATTTCAAGCATGTTAGCATGGTACGATCTGCATCGTCATCTATGCATGAATCGGATGACAGACTGGTTTCTGACTGACCTTCGTGTGTTCTTCGATTTTCATAAATTCGTGTGTTCAAAATATGAAAAAGTTTTCTTCACAAAATTTCACACTGAGATCTAGATCTTTCCATTGATACTAATTTCATCAAAATCGGAGTTCATTTGAATTTTTAAAAGGAATTTTCATGATCAAATCAGTATCTGTGTTCAGATCTGATTTTCATTCCTTTTGAATCCAAAAGATGTTTTTCCGAATTTGATAAAGTTAGAGTCCTTTTTTGTAAAAAATCAAAATTACAAAGTTGTTCATTGGGGTCTCATTATGTTGACTGAAAATTGTGAGGGCCTAATAGCAATTTTTGGAGGGTCAATTTGCTTAAAATTTCATATAAGTCATTCTCGGGTTAAAATTTGATTTGCAATTGAGTCCTTCACGAAAATTGAATTTTATAAAAATTTGGAGGGCTTTTTAGCAAAAACTCAAAACATAAAATTTGTTGCATATGGAGAATCCCAACTGCTCAAAAATTTTCGCGCGGTTTTGAAAAGGTTTGTTATTTTTCCCGCAATTATTTTGAAATCCATAACAGAACCGGGTCCAGCCTGTCACCGAGGGTAAATTTGTCATTTTCGTGAAAATCGATGAGGATTTAGAAAAATGATCTTCTTGACTTTTGTTCCTCATGTTATAAGCTTTCAAATGACACCTGAATCACTTCATTTGGACATCATTAGGGTAGTTAATCACATCTGAACAGAAGCAATCCGAATTAGATAAAATTGAATAAGTGGTCTCCTTATGGAGCCCACTTCTTATTGTTTGATGGGCTTCGAAATAAGGCCCATGGGCCTGAATGCATGCTTATTCCATTGCTATGCATGTGTTTGTTAGATGAATGTTAGGCCCGGTGCATGTTCGGCGGGTAGCCCATTATGATCACTTAGAACCCGACTTTAGGGGTTAATTGATATGAGTTGCTGTTTTGCGAATGCAAATAGTAGCCCATTATCATTAACCATTAATCAATTAATGTTAGATGATTAGGTGGGTGGTGAATCGAAACGCATGAGAAACAAAAGCCGATCCCGAGGCCCGTGTTTGATTAGTAAATTGTTTGCACCATTGTTTTTTCTTTGGTTGTTCCTTTGTGCATTGTTGGTCATGAATGTATGTTATGAATGTAAATGCCGACATTCGAGAGGCGGTCCATGGGGAGATAATCCAAAATGGTAAAAGGCCAAGGCGATTGACCGATGTCCAATCCGGTCCCATTTTGTATTCATTGGATGATGACAATAAACCGATGTCCGATCCGGTTTCAATTTGTATTCAATTCATTCATCCCCGATCATGTCTCGGGTTTTTAATTGGTGTTGTTATAAGCACCCGACGAGTTGCGGGTTTTTACTTTCTCGCACTTAGAATTAGCTCGTCTTTTCAATACTTTGAGTGTTTACTTTACGAATTGTCTTTCAATACAATTAATTGTTTCTTTCTTTTTCTAGACTAAGATAGGATTAGTTTAGGATCTTAAATGAAAATACAAAAACAAGATGCATGATCACCTAGTGGACTAAGACTTCAAACATGAAAATGGTAAAAAACAAGTGCATGACAACTTAGATGACAACCATGTTAAGTTTAGCGGTACTGAAAGGGCGTTAATAGAAATATTAACGTAAGCTAGTCCCCAAACCTTTGATCTCTGGTTTTCGTAGAAACCAAAACGAAATTCCCGCGTTTCGATTGGGTATTCTAGCCGACCCCCGACCTAGGCTAGTGGCGACTCCTAAAAAAGATAAAATCAATCCGCTGTCACGCGAGATATGGATTTAGGGAAAATCCACGTTCATGATCAATGGGCCATATGGATAACCAAAATATTTATGCTTCACTAAAGTCATTTTTGTAATATGCCATATGAACCATTTCATGAACACTTATCTCTAAACTCGCCTTATCGAGTTCGGCCCTCGAGGGGTAGGTCGCGACAACTATATGTTATGCAATTTAAATATTTTTGTTTCGGGGCTAACATTTAATCCCTAATTTTCTATGTAAATTACACTAAATGATCGGTAAAATTTAGGTGTCAACAGCTGCCCTTCTTTGAAGGTGAGCTCGCAGAGGTTGCATGCAAAGACTAAATGATATCTAAATTTCAACCATGCAAATGCAATGAATGTTGTTTTTGTCGGGATTATAAGTCCCATTTTTGAAATGCAATAAGAAATTATGCATGCTGACATGAAAGGAAAACATACCTTGAATTACCTACCTGACAGTAGTGAGATAATGCAATTCGAGGTATAACTCTGACTTGTATGTTGTTTGGCAAATGTCTGGGCTCAGTCCCATAAATATTGCCTGATATATGTTGATAGACTTCGGTGATCTGCAATTAAATCAAAACACACGAAGAAAGCTCGACGTATCCAATCATCATCTGGATCCGCGAGAGCAGTTTGTAACGAAGAAAATATAAAAACGTTCCGACCTTTACAAACTACCTATACATCTCTATAGGTATTTGTAAAGATTTGACCGCTGCGCCTATACATCGCCATAGGTGCGTCACGAGGGAACTCAAGAGGATATTCCGACCCTTATAGGATACCTATACATCTCTATAGGTATTCATAAGGATTTGGCCACTTCACTTATACATCTCCATAAGTGAACTGCGGGGGAACACCTGGGGTTGAGGAATATTTCGACTTTTATGAGATACCTATACATCGCCATAGGTACTCATAAAGATTTGGCCGCTTCACCTATACATTGCCATAGGTGAGTCGCGGGGGAATATCCGGGATGGGTAGAGTATTCCGACCTTTATAAGATACCTATACGTCTCCATAGGTACTTATAAAGATTTGGCCGCTGTGCCTATACATCGCCATAGGCATATCGCGGGGGAATACTTGAGATTAAAGAAGAATTCCGACCTTTACAAGATATCTATACATCTCCATAGATACTGGTAAAGATTTGGCCGCTTCACCTATATATCACCATAAGTGAATTACGGAGGAATCTTCTCGAGATTGTAAAAATCTGTGATTTGATGAACAAAGGGGCTAGCCCGAATGTTCGAGGGTTCCTTGACAAAGTACCTGGACATCATCGGAGGTACCTGAAAAGGGCTTGATCAATAGACACTTGAACATCATCAAATGTATCTAGAGATGATAACAAACTGATTCAATATAGGGCCTGACGATTGCTCGAATAGGTTAGGGATACCTAGATAGTCATAGACATCCAAGGGATAGAGATATACTTACTTGGCGATATCTCCGACTCTTGAGGGTGTGTCTCCTGCTAGACACAGTTTTAGGCAACATGTAATATGCATTCACACACTATCAAGAACACATATACACATGCACTATGAATTCAACTGGTTTTTATGCACGATGGTTTTGTCAAATCGGCATTACAAACTCCGTTGGGGAAAAATCATGACAAGACAATCCTAACTCACAAATGGATGTCTTGAAAATGTCGAATGAGGGACTTCCGATCCGAAAGGGCTTTCACTCATTCTCATTGAAAAATGCTGATTTATGAGAATCTCTCCATCTCACCATCATCATGTCGACAAGGGTCCGAGTATTCTCGCAAGCGGTACGACCTTACCAATCCAAGAGGTCTTTACCAGGACTGTAACATGGGCTTGGTCAATGGCTTAGCAAAAGAGACTCTTTGAATCAAGACTATTGAAAGAAAATACTCTGCAATTGTCTCCGGGTTTACAAGTCAAGAATTCTGCAAAATGAGATAGAAATGGACTTGCTCACACTTCTTCGAGCTAAGCTCATAAACATATGAAATTCTACGTTAGTTCAAGTGCCATAATCTGAAGAGACTTTGTAAGGGATGTAACATAGGCTAGGCTCATGGGTTGAGAAATGAATGGATCATTAGGCTCAAAATGTATAATTGGGGTGAATAGGTTGGTGATTATCTTGGCATTGTCACCGCTTTTCTTCTTCACCAGGAATTGTCTCCTCGGTAGATGTTCCATTGGCTTCAGGAGTCCATCACTTGATTCCTTTGAGACTTGTAGGACTACTGTTCTATTGGGGATGATTTTGATATATCTTGTCATTTTTCATTGGGCATTGGCCTTGCTTTTATCAGGCACACTGCTTTTCCTTGCCCCATTTTGCTTCTCTTTTTTTTTGGTTACATGGCTGACAATGTAAACACTGGCCAACTAATCTGACTGATTGACTCGCTGTTTGAATTCAAAAGCTTCTCGTTTTCAATCGACACTTCAGATATGCTGCTTGAACGACGATGACTTTTCTGCCTTGCCCCAATGTAGGGGATGATCACCAACTGGGTTTATATGAAACGAATTTACAGGCTCAATTGGGCTTAGCAAAGGATAAAAGGTATATAGGATAGAGAAAGAAATGCTCTTCGTCATCCTAAGGCACTTGAACTTTGCATGAATTCATCTGAAAAAGCAATACTCGAAGATTGATGCAAGTGAGAGAAAGAAGATTTCTATTCATTTTCCACCATATGACACTGACTTACCTCTAGCTTGCCCCGATATGGGGTGATTCTTGACAGGGGTAATTTGAAAAAACTTCTCCAAGTGTTTAGGCTCAAAGCGGCAAAACAAGGAATAACTTGTAGTATTTAAAGGTAGAGAAATGAAATGCCTCTTGTCATTTCGGTCGCCGTACCTTTTGCGAGAGAACTCTTTACCTTGCAGACATGGAATTTTTTCAACTCAACTCACTGAGGATTAATAGATGGGACTGTGTATAGGATAGGGTTTGCCTTTCATCATCTCGATATATCTCATTCGACACATTCAATTCATTTCGCATGAGTTATCAGACTGTCTAAATAGACTTCCCCATTGAAGCCAATGATACTAGTTGACAAAATAACCATGCAGAATTTAAAGCCAATGCAAACATTTTAGCTTGAAATTGATTGAACCATTTATTCATCATCGAAATGTTTGCAATTGAGAGGTATAAAACCAGATGCTGAAAAACTTTTGCTGCAAAAAGATTTTATCAAGGATAATATATCTTTACAGCATCGGAATTAACAGGATTGAAAAACTCACAACCGTCCATCTCTACAAGAATCAGGGCACCTTCGGGAAGCACCTTTTTAACCACGTACGGACCGATGTAGTTTGGTGCAAATTTTCCTCCGGGAACAGGGAAGATTGGCAGCACCTTCCTTAGGACTAGATCATTTACCTCGAAGTGTCTTGGACGCACCTTTTGGTTAAAGGATCTGCTGATAGGTTTGACCATGGCAAATGGCTCTCAACCACTTTTCATCAATCAGGTTCAGCTGCTCGTGTCTTTGTCGCATCCATTCTGTCTCAGACAAATTCATCTACTTCGACAGGCAGGACTGCTTCCATGCCATATACTAGAGAAAAAGGGGTTGCACCGACAAAGGTTTGGATGGAAGTTCGATACGCCATTAGTGCAAATGGCAGTCTTTCGTGCCAGTCACGATAGTTTTCAGCCGTTTTGGCCAGGATCTTCTTGATGTTCTTGTTAGCGGCTTCAACTGCTCCATTCATCTGTGGACGATAGAGAGATGAATTCAGATGCTTGATCTTGAACTCATTGAGCAACTGATCCATGAACTTATTGTTCAAATTCGTCCCATTATCAGTGACGATGGCCTGGGGAACACCATAGCGAGTGATTATGTTTCGCCTGATGAATCTTACAACATTCTTTGCAGTAACGTTGGTATAAGACGCGGCTTCAATCCACTTGGAGAAATAATCAATTGCGACTAAGATGAATCGGTGTCCATTCGATGCCTTGGGATTAATTGGGCCTATCACATCGATGCCCCACATTGAAAAAGGCCATGGCTCGGACATCTGATGTAACTCCATGGGGGAAACATTTATTTTATCCCCATGAACCTGACAGCGATGGCATCTTCGAACATGTTGGATACAGTCACTTTCGAGACTGAGCCAATAATAACCCAACCTTATGATCTTCTTAGCCAACATGTGGCTGTTCATGTGTGGACCACATACCCCCTCATGTATTTCCTACATGATTCTGGTAGCTTCAGCTGCGTCTACACACCTCAGCAGGATCGAATCATAAGACCTTTTGTACAACCTTTCGCCGCTGACAAAGAATTTTGAAGCCATTTTCATTATGTACTTCCTGTCGGTCGGAGTGCTTCCCTCAGGAAATTCTTGTCTCTGGGCATAATTCATGATATCATAATACCATAGCTTTTCATCAGGTTCTCCGGTCACAACCATACAGTAGGCCGGTTTTGTTAGGACTTCGATCTTCAAGGGTTCTACCTCTACTCCACCAGTCACTTGCAACATGGATGATAATGTAGCTAGCGCATCAGCAAACTGATTATGGGACCTCGACAAGTACTCGAAAGAGATGTCTTCAAATTCCTTTATGATTTCTTCGAGGTATTCATGATACGGCACTAGTTTGGTGTCTCTCGTCTTCCACTCTCCTATGGTTTGGAGAATAATCAGAGTGGAATCACCAAACACTTTCAACTTGGATATCCCCATTTCTATTGCGGCTTGAAGTCCGAGGATACAAGCTTTGTACTCGACTATATTGTTGGTGCACGGGAACACCAACTTTGCTGCTACTGGATAATGTTGCCCATCTGGGGAAATTAAGACTACCCCAGTGCCGGAACCAGCTAAGTTCACGGCTCCATCGAAGAACATGGTCCATGTGTCTTCCTTTATTACTAGAATGCGATCTTCTGGAGAATATCTATCATCATCCGAGACTCCAGGATTTTCGGCTAACACATCGGCAATTACTCGGCCTTTGACTGACTTCTGTGGCATCATCTGGACATCAAATTCTGAAATTAGAATTTGCCATTTGGCCAGCTTCCCTACCAAGGCCGGTTGATCAAGTAAATACTTGATGGGATCATTCTCAATCACCAGGAGAGTCTGGTGATGCAGTGTATACTGTCTCAGCCTATGGAGCACCCATACTAGTGCAGCGCAAGTCTTCTCGGCTTCAGGATAATTCAACTCCGAGACGGTAAACTTCTTACTCAAGTAATAAATTGCTCGCTCTTTTCCATCTTCCGGGTTTTTCTCGGCTAGCATCGCTCCCAGGGACTCGCTATGAATTGTGAGATAGAGGATCAGAGGCTAGCTCGGGATTGGTGGGACTAACAGCGGAGGTTTCATCAAGTACTGCTTCAGTTCATTAAACGCTTCCTGACAATTATCGTCTCATTCCACTTGAGCATTCTTCCTTAGAAGTTTGAAGAATGGTTTAGCAGTTTCGGAGAGTTGGGAAATAAAACGGGCTAATATAGTTCAATCTACCCAGGAGGCTCCGCACTTCTTTCACGGTCGAAGGGGGTTGCAGCTCACATATAGCCTCCACCTTAGAAGGATCAACTTCAATGCCCTTACTGCTTACTACGAACCCGAGTAGTTTGCCCGACGTTGCTCCAAATATACACTTCGCTGGATTAAGACGGAGTTTAAACTCACAGAGTCAGTCGAACAACTTCCCCAGGGTATCAATATGACTCTCTCCGGGTCGAGACTTGCCGATCATGTCATCAACATAGATCTCGATCTCCTTATGCATCATGTCATGGAAGAGAGTCACCATTGCCCGTTGATACGTTGCTCCGGCATTTTTAAGACCGAAGGGCATGACCTTATAGTGGAATGTACCCCAAGAAGTAATGAACGTTGTTTTCTCCTTATCGCTGTCCTTCATTCTTATATGATTATAGCCCGAGAAACCATCCATGAAGGAAAATAGTTCGAATCCGGCAGTACTATCTACCAAAACGTCTATGTGCGGTAATGGGAAGTCATCTTTAGGGCTGACCTTGTTCAAGTCGCGATAATCGATGCAAACCCGAACTCGACCATCTTTCTTCATGACTGGCACAATGTTAGCCACCCAGGTAGGGTATTGGGTGACTTCGATGAATCCCACTTTCAGAAGTTTCATAACTTCCTCCTCTATCTTCTTCGAAAGCTCAGGTTTGGTTCTTCGTAGCCTCTGTTTCTTGGGCGGCATGCTGGGATTAGTAGGCAAGCCATGCTCCACAATAGAAGAGTCTAAACCCGGCATATCAGCGTACGACCAGGCAAAGATATCCTGGTAATCCTTCAGCAATTGGATTAAGCGTCTCACTTCACCTTCGGGGAGGGTTGCCCCTATCTTCACCTCCTTGGCTTCTGCAGAATCACTCAGATTGACGGTGATAGTTTGGTCTACCGTCAGGACTTTAGGTCTTTCATGTCGTTCTAGATCGCGCTGAAGGTCCGAGGAATCGTCGAGTTTTCCAGTACCATCGGGATCAAACTCGGTTGCATATAATTCATCATTTCGGACCGTTCCCATACCCTCATGTGTCACAAGATTGCCCCTGAAACATAAAGTAAGAGATTCAGAAGGACAAACAGGGCTAATATTGCATTTTTTTTGTAAAATTTTTTGTAATTAATTTTTTTGTGTTTTTGTTTTTTTCTAAAATTCATTTCGAAAAGGTTTTAACACGAGGAAACATGAAGAAGCCCAAGCCTCAGAATTCTCCTTGGACTATATTTTCTTTTATCGGTTGGATATCATCACCGGGCTGGTTTGATGTACCTCAACATGCCCTAAAAAATGAAAACAATTTTGTAATTTCATTGATTATCTTGAAATGAATTACATTTATTGAATGGAAATTGCAACAATCAAGTCCTAGAAACGGAAATAGAAAGCAGCACCCGAGACGGGGCAATTCCTAAAAAGCAGTAAAAATTCCTACGCAGGGGAGTGTGCGAAAAAGTAAAAGTTTTACTCTTGTGGACCTGTGCCCATTCCCTCTAACGGTCCTCCTTCGATAGCTCCAATGAAGACGTCATCAAACAGGGCAGTGATTCCCTCTATTGCATCATCAGAGTCCTCTGTCATTTGAGATGTTGGATCATCTGTACCTCCCCATCCATCAGGACAATGTCACGGGGATCAATAAAGAAGCTCTGGGGCGCTAAGTACTTCACATAATAGTCGAACTTGCTGCTCGGTTGCCCCAGAGTGTCGATCACTTCCTTCTCTTCGTCAGCTTTAAGAGTGCTCGCTATGATCTCTTCATCATCGGTCGCGTCTTCGAGCGAAGACATGTCTTCAGGCAAAGGATCGAGCTTGTCCTTCTCGGCGCTCAACGTAGCAAACTCTTCTTCCCAGTTAATAACCACTTCGGAGATAGTGGAAATGATGCCAGTGTGGTAAGCAAAAACGATCATCCCAGCTTCTACCATGCTTGAGATTCTTTCTTTCATGATGGCCAGGGGAATAACTTATTACTCGGGTAACAACCAGCTTTCACCAGCTCACCGTAGACCCCAGCAATGTATACCTTGACGTTCTTGATTCGACCAGCATCGAAACAGAATATGGCATTCACATTGCCCGCGTGATCAGGGAGCGGGTTACTCTGAACATTCGGTTTGGCGGGTTGGAATGAGAAAGCCTTGGTGTCCAGGAGGTTCTGGATTCGGTGCTTGAGGATAAGGCAATCGTCGGTTGAGTGTCCCAGCTCGCCCATGTGATAATCGCATTTCTTCGACGGGTCGAAGTTATAGAACTGCTCAGGATTGGGCCGCTTTGGCTCGGTGGTGAGTAAGCCTTTCTTCCGGAGCATTGCCAATACTTGAGACAACGATCCGGGGAGGGGGGTGAATTGCCTCCTGTTGTTCCTCCTCTGAAAAGGTTGACGACCCGTGTTTTGTTGCTGAGCTTCTGCTACTTGGATTGCCGGGGCTGGGTTAGTATTCCGCCGGCTCGGTTGATTATACGTCACATTCACTTCTGCTGCCGGTTCTTTCTCCTTCCTTGCACTAAATCTTTTGGTTGACGAAGACGGCTCCACAAACCACCCATCCTTCAACCCTATCTCGATCTGTTCGCCTATGGGGATAAGTTGGTTGAAGTTGTCAGCCAGAATGGCCACCATTCGATTACGGTACTCGAACGGGAGAGTCTTGATGAACATCCTCTTCAGCTCACTGTCTATGGGTTCTGGGACGACCTGAGCGGCTAAATTTCACCATCTGATGGCGTAATCTTTGAAGGACTCGGTCTTTTTTATCTGAGCACGCTCAAGGTCATCACGGGTGGGAGTGATGTCTGTTATAAACCTGTATTGCTTCAGGAATGCCTCACTAGCTTCCTTCCAGGTTTTGAGGCCATTTATCTTTTTCATGAGGTACCAGTTCAGAGCAGGGCCAGTCAAGCTCGCTTGGAATGCATGGATCATCAGAAGTTCGTTGTCAACGTATGAGGTCATTTGCACGTGATACAACTGCAGGTGGGCTTTTAGGCACGTAGTGCCATTGTACTTGTCAAAGTCCGGCATTTTGAACTTCTTTGGGATTTTGATCTGTGAGTACAGGGACAGATCGATCGAGGGTGAGTCCTGTGAACCTTCGAGCTGCTTCACTCTCTCCTCGAGTTTGTTGACTCGCTCATCAGGCTTAGGTTTGTTGACGACAATCTGGACGGGGTCATCTTCCAAGTCAGGCATATCGTCATCTTCCTCAAAATCAACACCTTTTCCACTTTTATGCTTCGGGACTGATGCTTCAGGGGGTGTTGGAACAGGGATCGACCGAAGGGTCTTGATTTCAGCGGTCATTTGTTGCATTGCGATGGCAAGTTGCTTGATCTGGTCTTCCATACCGACAACACGCTCTTGTAAGTCGGTTTGATCGGCCATTCTAGCTCTTGACCGTGTGCGAATAGGCGATCGTGATCGGTCCGTAGTTTCCTAATTTACATGAAACAAGCATACGGAAGTGTCAACAAAAATCACGTGCCGATCCATGACATTGGCCTATCCGCTTTGAATTAAAAAGATCTCTTTATTGAAGTGAGGCGAAATTTTTACAACGACTGATGACTTGAAATAACTTTAAACTGAACGAAAGAGCAAATGACTCGATTCCTAACCAAATTTTTTTTTAAAAGACCGAAATTGAAACGAAAATGAAAAACAACTTCAAGCTTTTATTCAGCTTGATATATAGACATATGGGAGGCGACGTCCTTCTTCAGCTGCTCATAAGCTCGAGCTATTTTGGCTGCCTTTTCTTGAGTTTCTTCGACCTTTATTTTGAGGCGGTTGTTCTCTGAGCGATTGACGGTCTTGAGAGGCATCTTGGGTATCTTCGGGAGTAACTCCTGCGGGATTTTGTGCCGTCGAATGTACTTGGCCGTTGCAAAGTAGGACTTTTGCTCCCCCTTGAGCTGTTCTTCGGGTCGAGCTATCTTTAAAACACGGCATTTCTTCCACATCTTCGTGAGTTGAGCTACAGTCCCTTCATGGTCTTCACCCTCGTCGGAGAAATCGACTTGGAGGAGCTCGGGTTGTAACGCCGGAGGGAGCCTCTAGAGAATCTGGTACTGTCGGGACACTCTGGCGGGGTAGTACTCGATTGCGCCAGTGAAACTCAAAAGTGGTACCGGTCCAAAACCATTACACGTAAGCCGAGCTTCCTCGACATTGAACCAACTAACATGCCATTGGAAACCTTGGGGTCCAGCATTTTTCATGAAAATGATCAATTTGGAGTAATGATAGTCAGGTGCATTCCCTTGTTTTTCTTTATAGCTTAAGATGGGATGACTGGAATCACTGAGTTCGGATATTTTGAGTAAATCGTCACATCCTTTAATATGAGACAAAAACCAGATTTGCAATAATTCAAGGGGTGCATGAAATGTTTTTTCAACATTTTGTTTGAATTTTGTGAGAGAAATGAAAGTCTCGGCTAAAATGGTGTTGACAAAATTCTTTTCAAGACAGACTTGTTGGACGAACCATGCAATTAACGGATTACATGCATTCTTACAGTGAGGAAGAATTATGAACCTGAAGAATGCTAGTAAAACGATTTTATCCTTTTGAAAAGGTGTGGCTTTTCCGAAGCATTGACTCAGGAATGAAAAAGGACATGACTCTCGGTTTGCTTTCAAAACTTTTCTCAATTCATCTTTTTCGACATTCAAAAATTCTGACAACAATAGAGTGGAATCGACTCCCAAAGGTGGTGAAACTAACTCTGACTCCAAAGATTTTTCAATGAGCACACTATATTCTTCCAAAGTCGGGGTGAGCTCATGCTTACCGAATATAAATGTGGATGTCTCGGGGCACCAGAAGTGGGCTAATGCTCGAACGAAGCCGGTACGGACTTTAACTTCTAATAGGGGAAGTAGCCTTCCGATGTGGCCCTCAATTAGCTTGCGGTTGGTCGGGCTGAGTAGATTCCACTAGGCACGGAGCTCGTCCTTAGGAGCATCAAGAATCCGGATGTCTGCCCCTCCCATAGTGTATAGACCAAGACTCACGACCGACCTAACGTCATGAACCGACCAAAGAAAATACGAAAGATAAGTAAATTGCGAGATAAAGGTTCAGAACACTTACTTCACCGGGTAGGAAAATGGCAATCACATAGACATGCGCATGAAATGTGAGGTTCGATTTCTACCTAGACTCTGGCTTGTAAAGTGGAGAAGCGAGGATTACCGAGCTAAACCAGTCATGGTGGTGGTTAGGCTGGGATTCCCCTGACTTCGACTTAGTCAAAGAGCCGACCCGGGTTGCGTGGGGTTACAACCGTGGTGGGTACTCAAAGACACCATGAAAGAAAATTTCGGGATCGAGGAGGGAGATCCGTACCACATGGTTTTGGTCGGGGTATTCACTATCTCAGTACCATCCTAAACCTATGCCACCCAAGTCCGTCAGCGGGTAGTGTATGCGGTGTAGTGTAAATGTAAGGCATGCACAGCAGGTTATATCAAACAGCACTTCGTGCATAAATTAAATCATACATCCGAACACCTCCCTGCAAAACAAGGGTTAACAATCACGCCTCCCCTTATACCTCCCATACTGCAAGAACATTTAACACCTAAAATGTTAGGGACGTACCTGGGATCCTCGCTGCCAAACAAAAATTATTTTTGAAATGAAAAATTGGCCTAAGTCCACTAAGAGTTTTAACTCAAGTCCCCAGCGGAGTCGCCAAGCCGTCGTGACCTAAAATTTTTTTCATTTTTCGGGCTAATGGATTATTAAGATTAATCTTAACTCGGGCC
The DNA here is from genome assembly GCA_031216185.1 of Syzygium aqueum. Classification (NCBI taxonomy): domain Eukaryota; kingdom Viridiplantae; phylum Streptophyta; class Magnoliopsida; order Myrtales; family Myrtaceae; genus Syzygium; species Syzygium aqueum. The sequence goes on from CM062234.1 coordinate 14,798,622, forward strand.
CTCCCAAACCCTACCAATTCGCAACTTAGGGTTTAAGTTTTTAACAAGCAAATATTTTCATGCTTGGAGTCGCCACTAATCAATTTACGGTAGGTTGATTAGAAACCTAAATAAAACATAGGGACATATGTTTTATTCCTACGAATCAGAGATTCTAAGCCCGGGGACTTGATTACGCTAGATCTAGTCTAACGCCCTTTCGGTACCTTTTCTTTTCAAAAATATTTCTTGGCAGACAGTTTGGATCCATTTTAACTTAACCACCACATGTGAGGTGTTAAAGCGGGTGCGCAAACCACCAAATTAACACCCAGGAAAGCATTAAATAAATTGCAAGCTTAGGAGAATTACTTACCTGGAGCCAACGCAAGCATCTGCATTGTTAGCTAGAAAATCACATCAATCAATCCTAATATGATTTCTAATTAACAATCAATTCACTCAATTCCTTTTTTTTTTGGATTTTCATTTATTTAAATGAAAGCTAAACTATATGCAATGACGTGCAAAAATGACATGCGAAATAATGCAATCTAACATGCAAACTATATGTCATGCGACGACGTGACCTAATTCTAATGACGGGCAAAGGATTTATTCTTGGTATTTTTTTAATTGAAATTCGAAATTATAAATTACATGCAACCTATGACGACTTAATATATCCTAACATGACTTATTTTTGGGATTTTTGTGAAAATTCGAAATTATAAATAACTTAAATTAAAAATGCAATCTATCTTAATCTACCCTGAAAATTCATTCTCTTTTTCGGATTTTCATGAGAATTCGAAATAATAAAATAACCTAAATAATCTATTAAGATTAGAATATTACTTAATTTAAACTAGGAAATAGATAATCTCAAGTCCTAATTTAAATTGAATAATTACTCTATGTTCTAGATATATTTAGGATTCCCTAAACATGCAAAACTCTAATTCAAATCTAATTGATTTTTTTTGAATTTTCTGTTTATTTGAAAAAGGAAAGCACTTAAATAAACAAGGATAGGAACCACATTCAAAACGTCCACGCGATCCGCCAAATTTGTTTCAAACTCGGATTAGGCACAAAAATCAAACTATCGGTCATATCTATAGGGTTATAGATATCGACGGAAAGTCGATCATTCGAATTTGGAAAGCAAATAAAAATCATTATCATATCCAAGTGGTTATGGATAGGATAATAATTTTCCGTATCGCCGTGTATCGGACCTTAGGGATAAGGTCAGATAGTCGTCCAGATACGTTACTAAATTAGGAAAATTTCCTAATTTTGAATATTTCAAACATTGCGGATATATCGAACATTATCTTAAGATATTTAAATATCCGCATGATATTTACGAAATATTCAAAACATGCAAATTAGGAAGTTGAATATTCTGAAAATTATTGGATAATGTCCAATTATCTAATTTGAAATATTTCCAAATTTGGATTGGATCGGGACTGGGTTTACGGATCAAGCGACGAGCGACGCGGCGGCGATGTCGGCACCGGTGGGGTCTCACGGCGGTGATGGTGCAGCTGTGGCGCGGCTCCGGCGATGGCGCGGCGCGGCGGTGACCTCGCCACTTCACTCATGGGTCACACCTAATTCGAAATATTGCGTAGATGGAGTTTCCAAATTCGAACGACGAACGGGACTTGTTGTGCTTGACGGCGGTGATGTCTCGACTTCCCGAGTCACGAACGGCCTGCAAGAAAGAAAACTTTGACTCGGCAAAGCTTGTTTCGGCTCTGATGCGATTTAGGCGTTCGTCGGGCTTTGCTTCCAGGCTGTGGCTTCGCTGAAGGTGGACTCTACGATCTGTTCAAGAGGTGTCGGTACTGGGAGAATGTAGCATGGGCTGAGGAAGAACGTGGACCGACTGCTTCACGGCTCAAAGCAGCGAAAACAACAGCTTCATCGTCAATGTTTACGGGTGAGTCAACTGAGTGTCAGGCCAAGGAAGACTGTGGGGCGTTGATCTAAGTTCCTCTACTGCTGGTCTGGACAGCAAGGAAACGCCAGCTATGTGACAGTAGAGGAACAGCTGCAACAGTCGAGATGGAGGCAGCAGCAAGCGTCAGCGTGGCTTTGGCATGAAGAAGCAGCGGCAACAGCAACAGCTTCACGGTTCAGAGCAGGAAAGGCAGCAACTTGGCGTCAATGTTGGAACAATTTCTCACGTTGGAAGGGAAGTCGCCATCGAGGAAGGAAACAACAGAGCAACGACGCCGTCGAGGGGAACTCGGGTTGCTATTTCCTAGTCGGATTAGCCGCTTCGTCGCCGTAAGGAGGGGTCTCGGCCTTGAAGGTGCACGACCTAGCAATGAGACGCGGCCGTCAAGTTTGGCCGCGACTCCTCTCCCTCTCTTTCACTCTCCAATTTTTTTTCTGATCTGGAATTGTGTGTTGTCCTCCTAAAAATCTGACCTAAACATGTTTATATAATACTAACCTAGGTCAATTAGATGGGCTCTAGAGTCCTAATGGGATTAGGTTCTAATTAACATCTAAATAGGCTGAATTAACTTACGCTTTAATTAATTAAATTCAACAAACTAAATCAAACCCAAATTAAAACTATCGAGCCCGTTCGTCTTGAAATTCCCGGCGCTTGCATTCCCGAGCGAACCGAGTCTCGTTCGATGAATTTTAAGCTCGTTCGCCATTGCCAATCCGATGCAAAATGCAATTAAACTAAAATGAACCTAAACTATATGTTATGCAATTTAAATATTTTTGTTTAGGGGCTAACATTTAATCCCTAATTTTCTATGCAAATTACACTAAATGATCGGTAAAATTTAGGTGTCAACAGCTACCTTTTCTTTGAAGGTGAGCTCGCAGAGGTTGCATGCAAAGACTAAATGATATCTAAATTTCAACCATGCAAATGCAATGAATGTTGTTTTTGTCGGGATTATAAGTCCCATTTTTGAAATGCAATAAGAAATGATGCATGCTGACATGAAAGGAAAACATACCTAGAATTACCTACCTGACAGAAGTGAGATAATGCAATTCGAGACATAACTCTGACTTGTATGTTGTTTGGCAAATGTCTGGGCTCAGTCCCATAAATATTGCCTGATACATATTGATAGACTTCGGTGATCTACAATTAAATCAAAACACACGAAAGAAAGCTCGACGTATCCAATCATCATCTGGATCCGCGAGAGCAGTTTGTAACGAAGAAAATGTAAAAACGTTCCGACCTTTACAAACTACCTATACATCTCTATAGGTATTTGTAAAGATTTGGCCACTGCGCCTATACATCGCCATAGGTACGTCACGGGGGAACTCAAGAGGATATTCCGACCCTTATAGGATACCAATACATCTCTATAGGTATTCATAAGGATTTGGCCACTTCACTTATACATCTCCATAAGTGAACTGCGGGGGAACACCTGGGGTTGAGGAATATTCCAACCTTTATGAGATACCTATACATCGCCATAGGTACTCATAAAGATTTGGCCGCTTCACCTATACATCGTCATAGGTGAGTCGCGGGGGAATATTCGAGATGGGTAGAGTATTCCGACCTTTATAAGATACCTATACGTCTTCATATGTACTTATAAAGATTTGGCCGCTATGCCTATACATCGACATAGGCATATCGCGGGGGAATACTTGAGATTAAAGAAGAATTCCGACCTTTACAAGATATCTATACATCTCCATAGATACTGGTAAAGATTTGGCCGCTTCACCTATACATCGCCATAAGTGAATTACGGAGGAATCTTCTCGAGATTGTAAAAATCTGTGATTTGATGAACAAAGAGGCTAGCCCAAATGTTCGAGGGTTCCTTGACAAAGTACTTGGACATCATCAGAGGTACCTGAAAAGGGCTTGATCAATAGACACCTGAACATCATCAAAGGTATCTAGAGATGATAACAAACTGATTCAATATAGGGCCTGACGATTGCTCGAACAGGTTAGGGATACCTAGATAGTCATAGACATCCAAGGGATAGAGATATACTTACTTGGCGATATCTCCGACTCTTGAGGGTGTGTCTCCTACTAGACACAGTTTTACGCAACATGTAATATGCATTCGCACACTATCAAGAACACATATACACATGCACTATGAATTCAACTGGTTTTTATGCACGATGGTTTTGTCAAATCGGCATTACAAACTCCGTTGGGGAAAAATCATGACAAGACAATCCTAACTCACAAATGGATGTCTTGAAAATGTCGAATGAGGGACTTCCGATCCGAAAGGGCTTTCACTCATTCTCATTGAAAAATGCTGATTTATGAGAATCTCTCCATCTCACCATCATCATGCCGACAAGAGTACAAGTATTCTCGCAAGTGGTACGACCTTACCAATCCAAGAGGTCTTTACCAGGACTGTAACATGGGCTTGATCAATGACTTAGCAAAAGAGACTCTTTGAGTCGAGGCTATTGAAAGAAAATACTCTGCAATTGTCTCCGGGTTTACAAGTCAAGAATTCTGCAAAATGAGATAGAAATGGACTTGCTCACACTTCTTCGAGCTAAGCTCATAAACATCTGAAATTCTACGTTAGTTCAAGTGCCCTAATCTGAAGAGACTTTGTAAGGGATGTAACATAGGCTAGGCTCATGGGTTGAGAAATGAATGGATCATTAGGCTCAAAATGTATAAATTGGGTGAATAGATTGGGGATCATCTTGGCATTGTCACCGCTTTTCTTCTTCACCAGGAATTGTCTCCTCGGTAGATGTTCCATTGGCTTCAGGAGTCCATCACTTGATTCCTTTGAGACTTGTAGGACTACTGTTCTACTGGAGATGATTTTAATATATCTTGTCATTTTTCATTAGGCATTGGCCTTACTTTTACCGGCACACCGCTTTTCCTTGCCCCATTTTGCTTCTCTTTTTTTTTTTGGTTACATGGCTGACAATGTAAACACTGGCCAGCTAATCTGACTGATTGACTCGCTATTTAAATTCAAAAGCTTCTCGTTTTCAATCGACATTTCGGATATGCTGCTTGAACGATGATGACTTTTTTGCCTTACCCCAGTGTAGGGGATGATCACCAACTGGGTTTATATGAAACGAATTTGCATGCTCAATTGGGCTTAGCAAAGGATAAAAGGTGTATAGGATAGAGAAAGAAATGTTCTTCATCATCCTAAGGCACTTGAACTTCGCATGAATTCATCTGAAAAAGCAATACTCGAATATTGATGCAAGTGAGAGCAAGAAGATTTCTATTCATTTTCCACCATATGACACTGACTTACCTCCAGCTTGCCCCGATGTGGGGTGGTTCTTGACAGGGGTAATTTGAAAAAACTTCTCAAAGTGTTTAGGCTCAAAGCGGCAAAACAAGGAATAACTTATAGTATTTAAAGGTAGAGAAATGAAATGCCTGTTGTCATTTCGGTCGCCGTACCTTTTGCGAGAGAACTCTTTACCTTGCAAACATGGAATTTTTTCAACTCAACTCACTGAGGATTAATAGATGGGACTGTGTATAAGATAGGGTTTGCCTTTCATCATCCCGATATACCTCATTCGACACATTCAATTCATTTCGCATGAGTTATCAGACTGTCTAAATAGACTTCCCCATTGAAGTGTCAACAGAAATCACGTGCCGATCCATGACATTGGCCTAACCGCTTTGAATTGAAAAGATCTCTTTATTGAAGTGAGGCGAAATTTTTACAACGACTGATGACTTGAAATAACTTTAAACTGAACGAAAGAGCAAATGACTCGATTCCTAACCAAATTTTTTTTTAAAAGACCGAAATTGAAACGAAAATGAAAAACAACTTCAAGCTTTTATTCAGCTTGATATATAGACATATGGGAGGCAACATCCTTCTTCAGCTGCTCATAAGCTCGAGCTATTTTGGCTGCCTTTTCTTGAGCTTCTTCGACCTTCCTTTTGAGGCGGTTGTTCTCTGAGCGATTGACGGTCTTGAGAGGCATCTTGGGTATCTTCGGGAGTAACTCCTGCGGGATTTTGTGCCGTCGAATGTACTTGGCCGTTGCAAAGTAGGACTTTTGCTCCCCCTTGAGCTGTTCTTCGGGTCGAGCTATCTTTAAAACACGGCATTTCTTCCACATCTTCGTGAGTTGAGCTACAGTCCCTTCGTGGTCTTCACCCTCGTCGGAGAAATCGACTTGGAGGAGCTCGGGTTGTACCGTCGGAGGGAGCCCCTGGAGAATCTGGTACTGTCGGGACACTCTGGCGGGGTAGTACTCGATTGCGCCAGTGAAACCCAAAAGTGGTATCGGTCCAAAACCATTACACGTAAGCCGAGCTTCCTCGACATTGAACCAACTAACATGCCATTGGAAACCTTGGGGTCTAGCGTTTTTCATGAAAATGATCCATTCGGAGTAATGATAGTCGGGTGCATTCCCTTGTTTTTCTTAATAGCTTAAGATGGGATGACTGGAATCACTGAGTTCGGATATTTTGAGTAAATCGTCACATCCTTTAATATGAGACAAAAACAAGATTTGCAATAATTCAAGGGGTGCATGAAATGTTTTTTCAACATTTTGTTTGAATTTTGTGAGAGAAATGAAAGTCTCGGCTAAAATGGTGTTGATAAAATTCTTTTCAAGATAGACTTGTTGGACGAACCATGCAATTAACGGATTACATGCATTCTTACAGTGAGGAAGAATTATGAACCCGAAGAATGCTAGTAAAAAGATTCTGTCCTTTTGAAATGGTGTGGCTTTTCCGAAGCATTGACTCAGGAATGAAAAAGGACATGACTCTCGGTTTGCTTTCAAAAATTTTCTCAATTCATCTTTTTCGACATTCAAAAATTCTGACAACATTAGAGTGGAATCGACTCCCAAAGGTGATGAAACTAACTCTGACTCCAAAGATTTTTCAATGAGCGCACTATATTCTTCCAAAGTCGGGGTGAGCTCATGCTTACCGAATATAAAGGTGGATGTCTCGGGGCACCAGAAGTGGGCTAATGCTCGAACGAAGCCGGTACGGGCTTTAACTTCTAATAGGGGAAGTAGCCTTCCGATGTGGCCCTCAATTAGCTTGCGGTTGGTCGGGCTGAGTAGATTCCACCAGGCACGGAGCTCGTCCTTAGGAGCATCAAGAATCCGGATGTCTGCCCCTCCCATAGTGTATAGACCAAGACTCACAACCGACCTAACGTCATGGACCGACCAAAGAAAATACGAAAGATAAGTAAATTGCGAGATAAAGGTTCAGAACACTTACTTCACCAGGTAGGAAAATGGCAATCACATAGACATGCGCATGAAATGTGAGGTTCGATTTCTACCTAGACTCTGGCTTGTAAAGTGGAGACGCGAGGATTACCGAGCTAAACCAGTCATGGTGGTGGTTAGGCTGGGATTCACCTAACTCCGGCTTAGTCAAAGAGCCGACCCGGGTTGCGTGGGGTTACAACTGTGGTGGGTACTCAATGACACCATGAAAGAAAATTTCGGGATCGAGGAGGGAGATCCGTACCACATGGTTTTGGTCGGGGTATTCACTATCTCAGTACCATCCTAAACCTATGCCACCCAAGTCCGTCAGCGGGTAGTGTATGCGGTGTAGTGTAAATGTAAGGCATGCACAGCAGGTTATATCAAACAGCGTCTCGTGCATAAATTAAACCATACATCCGAACACCTCCCTGCAAAACAAGGGTTAACAATCACGCCTCCCCTTATACCTCCCATACTGCAAGAACATTTAACACCTAAAATGTTAGGGACGTACCTGGGATCCTCGCTGCCAAACAAAAATTATTTTTGAAATGAAAAATTGGCCTAAGTCCACTAAGAGTTTTAACTCAAGTCCCCAGCGAAGTCGCCAAGCCGTCGCGACCTAAAAAATTTTTCATTTTTCGGGCTAATGGATTATTAAGATTAATCTTAACTCGGGCCCTCCCAAACCCTACCAATTCGCAACTTAGGGTTTAAGTTTTTAACAAGCAAATATTTTCATGCTTGGAGTCACCACTAATCAATTTACGGTAGGTTGATTAGAAACCTAAATAAAACATAGGGACATATGTTTTATTCCTACGAATCAGAGATTCTAAGCCCGGGGACTTGATTACGCTAGATCTAGTCTAACGCCCTTTCGGTACCTTTTCTTTTCAAAAATATTTCTTGGCAGACAGTTTGGATCCATTTTAACTTAACCACCACATGTGAGGTGTTCATGCGGGTGCGCAAACCACCAAATTAATACCCAAGAAAGCATTAAATAAATTGCAAGCTTAGGAGAATTACTTACCTGGAGCCAACGCAAGCATCTGCATTATTAGCTAGAAAATCACATCAATCAATCCTAATATGATTTCTAATTAACAATCAATTCACTCAATTCCCTTTTTTTTGGATTTTCATTTATTTAAATGAAAGCTAAACTATATGCAATGACGTGCAAAAATGACATGCGAAATAATGCAATCTAACATGCAAACTATATGTCATGCGACGACGTGACCTAATTCTAATGACGGGCAAAGGATTTATTCTTGGTATTTTTTTAATTGAAATTCGAAATTATAAATTACATGCAACCTATGACGACTTAATATATCCTAACATGACTTATTTTTGGGATTTTTGTGAAAATTCGAAATTATAAATAACTTAAATTAAAAATGCAATCTATCTTAATCTACCCTGAAAATTCATTCTTTTTTTTGGATTTTCATGAAAATTCGAAATAATAAAATAACCTAAATAATCTATTAAGATTAGAATATTACTTAATTTAAAATAGGAAATAGATAATCTCAAGTCCTAATTTAAATTGAATAATTACTCTATGTTCTAGATATATTTAGGATTCCCTAAACATGCAAAACTCTAATTCAAATCTAATTGATTTTTTTTGAATTTTCTGTTTATTTGAAAATGGAAAGCACTTAAATAAACAAGGATAGGAACCACATTCAAAACGTCCACGCGATCCGCCAAATTTGTTTCAAACTCGGATTAGGCACAAAAATCAAACTATCGGTCATATCTATAGGGTTATAGATATCGACGGAAAGTCGATCATTCGAATTTGGAAAGCAAATAAAAATCATTATCGTATCCAAGTGGTTATGGATAGGATAATAATTTTCCGTATCGCCGTGTATCGGACCTTAGGGATAAGGTCAGATAGTCGTCCAGATACGTTACTAAATTAGGAAAATTTCCTAATTTTGAATATTTCAAACATTGCGGATATATCGAACATTATCCTAAGATATTTAAATATCCACATGATATTCACGAAATATTCAAAACATGCAAATTAGGAAGTTGAATATTCTGAAAATTATCGGATAATGTCCAATTACCTAATTTGAAATATTTCCAAATTTGGATTGGATCGGGACTGGGTTTACGGATCAAGCGACGAGCGACGCGGCGGCGATGTCGGCACCGGTGGGGTCTCACGGCGGTGATGGTGCAGCTGTGGCGCGGCTCCGGCGATGGCGCGGCGCGGCGGTGACCTCGCCACTTCACTCATGGGTCACACCTAATTCGAAATATTGCGTAGATGGAGTTTCCAAATTCGAACGACGAACGGGACTTGTTGTGCTTGACGGCGGTGATGTCTCGGCTTCCCGAGTCACGAACGGCCTGCAAGAAAGAAAACTTTGACTCGGCAAAGCTTGTTCCGGCTCTGATGCGATTTAGGCGTTCGTCGGGCTTTGCTTCCAGGCTGTGGCTTCGCTGAAGGTGGACTCTGCGATCTGTTCAGGAGGTGTCGGTACTGGGAGAATGTGGCATGGGCTGAGGAAGAACGTGGACCGACTGCTTCACGGCTCAAAGCAGCGAAAACAGCAGCTTCGTCGTCAATATTTACGGGTGAGTCAACTGAGTGTCAGGCCAAGGAAGACTGTGGGGCGTTGATCTAAGTTCCTCTACTGCTGGTCTGGACAGCAAGGAAACGCCAGCTATGTGACAGTAGAGGAACAGCTGCAACAGTCGGGATGGAGGCAGCAGCAAGCGTCAGCGTGGCTTTGGCATGAAGAAGCAGCAGCAACAGCAACAGCTTCATGGTTCAGAGCAGGAAAGGCAGCAACTTGGCGTCAATGTTGGAACAATTTCTCACGTTGGAAGGGAAGCCGCGATCGAGGAAGGAAACAACAGAGCAACGACGCCGTCGGGGGGAACTCGGGTTGCTATTTCCTAGTCGGATTAGCCGCTTCATCGCCGTAAGGAGGGGTCTCGGCCTTGAAGGTGCACGACCTAGCAATGAGACGCGGCCGTCAAGTTTGGCCGCGACTCCTCTCCCTATCTTTCACTCTCCAATTTTTTTCTGATCTGGAATTGTGTTTTGTCCTCCCAAAAATCTGACCTAAACATGTTTATATAATACTAACCTAGGTCAATTAGATGGGCTCTAGAGTTCTAATGGGCTTAGGCTTGGGCTTAGGTTCTAATTAACATCTAAATGGGTTGAATTAACTTACGCTTTAATTAATTAAATTCAACAGACTAAATCAAGCCCAAATTAAAACAACCGAGCTCGTTCGTCTTGAAATTCCCGGCGCTTGCATTCCCGAGCGAATAGAGTCTCGTTCGATGAATTTTAAGCTCGTTCGCCATTGCCAATCCGATGCAAAATGCAATTAAACTAAAATGATCCTAAACTATATGTTATGCAATTTAAATATTTTTATTTAGGGGCTAACATTTAATCCCTAATTTTCTATGCAAATTACACTAAATGATTGGTAAAATTTAGGTGTCAACATATCTTGTAAAGATCGGAATATTTTCTCAATCCCAGGTGTTCCCCCACAGTTCACTTATGAGAAGGTATAAGTGAAGCAGCCAAATCTTTATAAGTACCTATGGCGATATATAGGTATCTCATAAAGGTTGGAATATCCTGTTGATTTCAAAAAGTTCCCCCGTGACGCACCTATGAGGAAAGGTATAGGCGCAGCGGCCAAATCTTTACAAATATCTATGGTGATGTATAAGTAGTTTGTAAAGGTCAGAACGTTTATTTTTTTGCTAAAAACTGCTCTCGCGAATCCAGATGATAATTGGATACGTCAAGTTTTCTTCGCGTGTCTTGACTGAATTGCAGATCACCGAAGTTCATCAACGTTTATCAGGCAATACCTGTGGGACTAAGCCCAAACATTTGCCAAACAACATACAAAGTCAGAGTTGTACCTCGAATTGCGCTACCGCTCATGTCGGGTGAGTAATTCCAGGTATGTTTTCTATTCACGTCAGCATGCATCATTTCTTAATGCATTTAAAAAATGGGACTCATAATCCCGACAAAAACAACATTCATTGCATTTGCATAGTTGAAATTTAGGTATCATTTAGTCTTTGAATGCAACCTCTGTGAGCTTACCTTCAAAGAGGGGCAGCTATTGACACCTAAATTTTAGCGACCATTTAGTCGTAATTTGCATAAAAATTAGGGATTAAAATTTTAACCCCTGAACAAAAATACTAAGATTGCATAGCATATATTTTAGGTTCATTTAGATTAATTGCATTTTTGCATCGGACCGGCGATGGCGAACGAGCTTAAAATTCATTGAACGAGACTCGGCTCGCTCGGAAGGCAAGGGCCAGAAATCATAAGTTAAACGGGCTCGGCTGTTTTAATTTGAGTTTAATTTAGTCTATTATGCTTAATTAAATAAAAGTCCAAGTTAATTCAGCCCATTTAAATGATAATTAAAGCTTAAGCCCAAGCCTAAGCCCACTAGAACTAGAAAGCCCGACTAATTGACCTAGGTTAGCATTATAAATATATGTGTTTAGGTCATCATCACGGACACACAATTGCAAATCAGAAATTTTTCAGGGAGAACGACGTGAGTCATACACGTGAGATTTGAGAGAGAGACTCAACCGCAGACATGCGCGACAGCCGTCGCGTCGCCCCTCCGCCGCTTCTACATCGCCCGTACTTCGTGTTCACCACTGCCATTTGCGCCTCCTTGCTATGTTGTGCCCGTGTTGCTCCCAGGGCCCTCATCTTCTTCACGGTCAGACCTGTGACCGTGAAGGTCACACTGCTGCTGCTGTTGAACCCCCTCCCCGACGACATCACCTGCGAATCACCATCACAATCTCGGCTTCTCGGTGATCCAATTGGTCCACCTTCATTGACGAACGCCCGTGAGTCCAAGAGGTTGACTTTGTCACCTCTCTGTCAACATTGCTCCTGGTGTCCCCGAAGAAAACAGTACCATGCAGAATACGTAGACCACATACAGAGACGAGGAGAGATCACGAGAAAGGAAGAGAAGAGAGAGAGGGAGTCTCGGTCAAGCCCCCCCTTTTCGTGACGAGTTCCAGCCCCACGTTGCTCGCTGACTTGCCATCGCCCGATGATAATCGCATTCGCCGCTTCCTGTTTGAGTGACGTCACTGCTGTTGTTGTCGTCTCGGATCATCGAGCCACTTCTTGGCCGTGACGCACTATCCTCGACGATCAACGAGCCTCCCCGGTGCTGCTGTGCTGCTCGCCAACCTACTGTAGCCCCGTCAAATAGTCCTCCTTCGGCTGTACCTGCACCAATTTGAGCTGCCCATGCACGTCCAAACGACCCCACGACCTTGAAGTGAAGCGGCCCAGGTCTCGTTCTTCCTCAGTCCGACGTTTGCAAGACTCTAGCAAGCTTTGATCACAAACGCAGCAGCCTCCCGCGGGGAATTCAGAGCAACATTCCACCGCGATCGATTCTGTTCCGGTCTTTCCACCGTACCAAGTCCAACAGCAGCGCCGACGCCGCCGGAGCCCCACCGTACGTCGCCGGAGCACCCCCGCCGGCGCTGCCGTGCCTCGCCATCGCTCGTCGCTTGATCCGCTCGTCCCGATCCCGATCCGCAAACCGATCCCGAATCAAATTCCAAATTTGGAAATCTTTTGAAATTAGGTAAGATTATTATCCGAATGTTTTTCCGAAATATTTAATTTCCTAGTTTGAATGTTTGGAATATTTCGTGAATATTTGGTGGATAATTAGATATCTTAGGATAATTTTCCGATGTCCGCAATATTTGAAAACATTCAAAATTATGAAACTTTCCTAATTTAGCAACGTATATGGACGACTATCTGACCTTAGCCCTAAGGTATGATACGCGAGGATACGGAAAATCATTATCCTATCCATAATCACTTGGGTACGATAATGGATTTTATCTGCTTTTCAATTTTGAATGACCAACTCTCCGTCGATATCTATAACCCTATAGATATGACCGTTAGTTCGATTTATGTGCCTAATCTGAGTTTGATAAGACGAATCTTCCGGATTGCGTGGTTGGTTTGAATGTGGTCGTTATCTCTGTTTGAATTGTTTTTCCTTTTTTCAAATAAAGAAAAACCAAAAAAATATCAGTTAGGATTTAAATTAAAATTTTGCATGTTTGAGGAATCCTAAATATATCTAGAAGATAGAGTAATTATTTAATTTAAATTAGGACTTGAGATAATCTATTTCCTAGTTTAAATTGGATATTATTCTAATCTTAATAGATTATTTAGGTTATTTTTAAATTTCGAATTTTAACAAAAATCCCAAAAATAAGTCATTTTAGGATATGTTAAATTATCATAGATTGCATGTTAATTTAGGCATTTTTTTAATTCCGAATTTAATGAGAAAATACCAAAAATAAATCCTTTGTCCGTCATTAGAAGTAGGTCACGTCGTCGCATGATATATAGTTTGTATGTTAGGTTGCATTAATTGCATGTTATTTTTGCATGTCATTGCATATAGATTAGATTTCATTTAAATAAGTAAAAATTCAAAAAATTGAGTGAATTGCTTGTTAATTAGAAATCATATTAGGGTGTTGATGTGATTTTCTAGCTAACAATGCAGATGCTTACGTTGCTTCGAGGTAAGTAATTCGTCCAAACTTGCAATTTATTTAATGCTTTCTTGAGTGTTAAATTGGTGGTTTGCGCACCCGCATGAACACCTCACATGTTAGTGACTAGGTTGAAATGGATTCAAACTGTCTGCCAAAATAGTTTTGAAAAGAAAAGGTACCAAAAGGGCGTTAGACTAGATCTAGTGTAATCAAGTCCCCCGGCTTAGAATCTCTGGTTCGTAGAAATAAAATATATCTCCCTATGTTTTATTTAGGTTTCTAATCGACCTACCACAAATTGATTAGTGGTGACTCCGAGCATGAAAATATTTGCATGTTAAAGACTTAAACCCTAAGTTGCGAATTGGTAGGGCTTTGGAGGGCCCGAGTTAAGATTAGTCTTAATAATTCATTAGCCCGGAAATGAAAATTTTTAGGTCGTGACACACCCCTTATATCTCTCACCTACAAAACCATTTAACACGTGGTTAGTGAACTAACCTTATTTTCCACGCGACTTTGACATGCAGTCGATGCTACAAAATATAGACAAGTGAGATAACAACCAATAAGTTTATTACGGCTTGAATCCACTTGGGTTTGTAACCTAGTCCCCACTGGAGTCGCGAAGCCTATCACGGCCTACCTCACGAGGGCTAAACTCGATGAAGCGGGTTTAGAGGTAAGTGTTCATGAAACAGTCCGTACGGCACATAAAAGACAACTTACTAAAACATTAATCTTTTGGTAATCCATACGGTTCATTGATAATGAACATGGATCTTCCCTAATCCATACCTCGCGTGACAGCAGATCGATTTTATCTTTTATTAGGAGTCGCCACTAGCCTAGGTCAGGGGTTGACTAGAATATCCAACCAATACACAGGAATTTCATATTAGTTTCTACGAGAACCAGAGATCATGAATTCGGGGACTAGCTTACGTTAATATTTCTATTAATGCCTTTTCGGTACTGCTAAACTTATCATGATTGTTATCTAAATTGTCATGCATTTGTTTTTTTACCATTTTTCAGGCCAAAGTCTTAGTCCACTAGGTGATCATGCATCTTGTTTTTATGTTTTCATTTAAGATTCTAAACTAATTCTATCTTAGTCTAGAAAGGAAAGAAACAAACAATTGTATTGAAAAGCATAGCATAAAGTAAACACTCAAGGTATTAAAAGAACGAGCTAATTCTAAGTGCGAGAAAGTAAAACCCGCAACTCGTCGGGTGTTTATTACAACACAAATTGAAAACCCGAGGCATGATCGGGGACAAATGAATTGAATAAAAATTGAGACCGAATCGAACATCGGTCTATCGCCACCATCAAGTGAATACAAGTTGAGATCAAATTGGATATCGGTCTATCACCTTGGTCTTTTACAATTTTGGACTATCCCCATAGACTGCCTCTTGGGTGTCGATATTTACATTCATGAGATACATTCACGACAAACAATGCACAAAGGAACAACCAAAGAAAGGCAATGATGCAAACAATTCACTAATCAAACACGGGCCTCGGGATCGGCCTTTGCTTTACATGCATTTCGATTCACCTACCCACTTAATCATCTAACATTGTTTGATTAATGGTTAACGATAACGAGTTACCATTTGCATTCACAAAATGGCAACTCATATCGATTAACCCCTAAAGTCGGGTTCTAAGTGACCATAATGAGCTACCCGCCGAACATGCACCGAGCCTAATATACATCTATCCAACACTTGCATAGCAATGAGTAAAACATGCATTCAAGCCCATGGGCCTCATAAAAGGACCACTTAATCAATCATTAATTACTAAATTCAGATATATTCTGTTTGAGTATGATTAATCAAACTAATGATGTCAAAATGAAGTGATTCAAGTGTCATTAGAAAGCTTATGTCATGAGGATAAAAAGTCAAGAAGACCACTTTTTTCTAATTCCCCACCGATTTTCACAAAAAAAGACAATTTTACCCTCGTTGACAGTTTGGACTCGGTTTGCATTTGAATTAAAAAAAACGCTGGAAAAATAGTGGCAGTTGTCAAAATCTTGCCAAAATTTTTAGACAGTTAGGATTCTCCGTGTGTGACAGCTTTTATTTTTGGGTTTTTGCTAAAAAGTCCTCCAAATTTTTGTTAAATTCGGTTTTCACCGAGGACTCATTTACAAATTGGATTTTAGCCTGGGAGGACCATATCCGAGATTTTTAGTCAATTGACCCCATAAAAATTGCTATTAGGCCCTCAAAATTTCCAGTCTACATAATAAGGCCCTAATGAACAATTTTATAGTTTTGAATTTTTGAAAATGAGGACTCAAAGTTTATCAAATACGGAGAAACATATTTTGGATTTCAGAGAAAGAAAAATCAGATCTGAACACAGATATTGACTAAATCATAAAAATTTGCTTGAAAATCAAAATGAACTCCAATTTTGATAAAATTGATTTCACTGGAAATATCTCGATCTCAATATGAACTTTCATGAAGAACACTTTTCTAGATTTTGAATATACGAATTTATAACCTTTTCTTTGCGGATGATGTTCTACTCTTTTCTGAAGGCCACCTGAGGTCCGTTGAAATAATCAAGGAATCTCTAGATCTTTTCTCCAGTTGGTCTGGCCTGCGACCGAACTGTAGTAAAAGCAGCCTTTTCCTCTCAGGAGGAAATACGACCCTCCAAGATCAACTGCTCCGGTGCCTTGGATTTCAAATAGGCTCTCTTCCTTTTCGTTACCTTGGGGTACCTGTTATCTCTTCCAAGCTTCGGAAAGAGGATTGCAAGATCCTAATTGACTCAATTACGGCCAGGGCCCGCTCTTGGACTCAAAGGTTCCTATCGTTTGCAGGGAGGCTTTAGCTTATCCAATATGTCCTTCAGTCTATCCAGGTATACTGGGCTTCTATTTTCTCCCTCCCTAAATCGGTCTTATATAGTATTGAGACCATATTGAGGCAGTTTCTCTAGAAGGGTCCTGAACTTGGTATTGGGGGTGCAAAGGTAGACTGGAATAAAGTGTGCCTACCAAAAGAAGAAGGCGGCCTTGGTATTCGGCGACTCGTGGAATATAATAGAGCCATGACTCTAAAGCATATATGGCTTCTTTTCTACGACAAAGAATCCATGTGGTGTAAGTGGATCCACTCAACCTTTTTAAAATCTAATTTTTGGGTGGTCTCGAAGCCCACTTTTTGCTCATGGACTTGGAAGAAGATCCTTGACTTGCGCACTCTTGCTCAGGGTCTCTTTCGGTGGAAAATTGGCAACGGTCACACTATTTCTTTTTGGTTTGACTGGTGGCATGACAGAGGACCGCTCTATCTTATATTTACTAATGTTAATATATACCAGTCAAGGATTCCTAGGAATACTTCTGTTCGGAAGTTTTATGACTGCACTTGGCAACCCTCATTTATACTTGATTCTATCCGAAGTTAGACCAAACCACAGCCCATCTTCATGGACAGCACTTCAGATAAACTAATTTGGACTCCACACTCGTCGGGCTCCTTCTCGATAGCATTGGCCTGGAACCACCTCCGAAGAAGAGGTCACCCAGTTCCTTGGCACTCCTTTATTTGGGACCAACATATTACACCTCGGCATGCTTTCCACTTGTGGTTAATCTCTCTCAATCGACTTCCTACCCAGGTTCTGCTCATCCAAAACCGTAGGATCGACACAGCTATGTGTGCCTTCTGCGGTTCTACACCAGACTCGGTAAATCATCTCTTTTTTGAATGCCCCTCTGCTAAAAGGTTGGCTTCCTTTTGGGCTACCAAATGCAACCTTCCTTGGCGCAACCGCCCCTGGCGAGACCACATCTTATGGGCTATGGAAGTCTGCGGCGGTCCCTCCTTCTCCAACTGCCTTTCCAGGTTCTCCCTCGGAGCTTTAGTCTATATTATATGAACTGAAAGGAACAACGCTTTATTCAGGAATAAGAGCATTTACCTACCGGGTATTCGCAAGCACCTCGTCAAAGTTGTGAGGGACAAGGCCATCTCTATGGGACGGGTTCAAGATTCTCCTAGGAGCCGTATCTTCCAAAGAAAATGGGGGCTCTCGCCCTCAATCTTCGAAGTGGATTGGATGGCTTTTTAATTCAGTCTTGTTGTTTCTTTTTCAGCTCCTTGCTTTTGTATAGTTTTGCTGGACCTCTCTTGACCCTAATTAGACAGCTTTTGTCCCTTTAGGGTCGGGTTTTAGTTTGAGCTTTAGTTTGTACTTGGTTCTATGAAAAGTTATATACACATTTACCTTTACCAAAAAAAAATTTATAAAAATCGAAGAATACCTTAAGGTCATTCAGAAATTCATCTTTTACCAGAACTATGCCTAGATGACATTGCCAATTGGGCTAACCTAACATGCTTAGAATTTTCTGAAATTTTTACAGTGAATATATCTGAATGTTCTCGAAAACTTTCATGCTGAAAGTTTTCTCAAATAATGAAAACATAAAATCAGAAAAATCATCCAACCGATCAAGGTCATTCAGTATCACAGAAGAATAGGACACAACATTATCATTCCAGATTCTAATCTTGACTTTCGAAGGAGTTTTGACCTAGCAAACGAAGTCCAATTGAGGCATGCGACATATCAAATCGAAGCTCATGACATATCCTACGATTCTATAGTTGATCACTTCTTCAGATTTCGCCATTTACGAGATGAAATCAACATTTTAAGCATGCAGACCTCTTTGTGCACGATTTCATAGGATAAGATCCAAGTATACCTACCTTGTTCAATGATGTTGTTGACCTCAAATGAGCTATTTTGGCCACCAATGAACTCCGAAATGGTGCCAAATATAACTCCCGATATCTATGTCACAAGGTACGAAAATCGACGTAAGATTGCGATCCAAAGAAGAAGTAAAATCAAACTTAAAGTGGAACTACGGTAGCTTGTCCGGTGGAAGCCGGCCACCACAGCTTCGAGATGAAGATGAGGATGCTAATCGCAAGCCTTGGACCACCTAGGAAGAACGCCGGGATGTCGGAATCGCCACGGAAGCCAGCTGGATCATTCACCGGCTCGGTTGTCGGTGATGTAACCAAGAGGAAGATGGAGCTGATCGAAGGTGCTCTGGCTACCAGCAACTGTGGCCAGCCTTGCGACTAGCTCTAGGATGTCCGAAGGGCCGCTAGAGTGGCAGCGGTGTGCCGGAAATCAGCCGACAAGTGGCCAGCGTGAGCAAGGAAAGCTCACAGCCAAGAGAGGAAAGAGAGAACGTGAGATAGAGAGAGAGTGAGAAAGATGAGAGAGAAAACAGATCTGGAAAAATGAGAGTCTTCATCAAATTTTGGAGGGAAAAAGCATATATACCCCCCTCAACTTTGAATCCTAGCCTTAAATTGATCTAATGGCCTAGAATGTATCCTTAATGATTAAGAATATTCCTTAAGGGCTAAGGATAGGTGACATGGCATTATGGATAGTCATGATCAATTCTAAATGAGTGGCCATAATTGATTTGCTTAATCCCTAAGTAATTTGCTTACTCCTTCATGAAGGGCATTTTAGCAATTTCACTTAGGGGCATTTTTGTAATTTTTTTATTTAAGGGCATTTTTGTCATTTTGGGCTCAAAGGGATGTGGCCAGCCTTGGTTGGTCGGAATGGACCACTGGCCGCCAAATTTTCGATCGGAAAAATGGCCGGTCCAATCGGGCTGGTTCAATTCGGGTCAAACCGAGTTGAACTGGTTGGACCAGTTTAACCCGAGTTTAACTGGGTTGAACCGGTTCAATTCTCGACCCATTTTATTCCAATTTTGTGCAATTTAATCCCTATCATGATTGATTGACCCAATTAATATTGAATTTGATTAAATTGGATCAAACCAATTTGAAATTCATGCACAAATTAATCCAATTTAACTTATTTAGCCCAATTGTTCTTTGATTTGAGTTAAATTTCATGGCCAAGCTAAACTAATGAATTTAATTGAAGTCCAATTAGCCAAATGAAGCCTCAATTCATCAAATTGGATTTTAGTCTAGAATGGTTCAAGTTGAATTGCACTAATTAGACCAATTACTCTCAGATTTCTCAATCATTGGATCACTAAATTGATCAAATTTGCTCAAATTCATGTGAATCTTCCAAAATTGATTTCAAATTTGGATTTCATATAAGAAATTAGGCTCATTCGTGTCTTAATTGCGTAAATCATGAAGAATTGATCAAAATCACTGATTATGGCCTAAATTGGGTGTTTTTTGTGCTTGGCTTGGAATTACAAAATTGGTTTCAAATTGAATGTACTACAACCTCTAGATCAAATGTCGTGAAGGAAACTAACCTAAAAAATAACTAGACATGAAGTAATTTCATTTTTGGCTATTTTGAATTAAATTTCACAAATTGGGAAAAAATTGATTATAAATCGATTTTTGTAAAATTTCAAATGCCAAAGTCAAATTGAATGTGAAATAAGATGATTTTGGGATTTTTTATTTTCTAATTTTTTTTGTCAAAGGTTTGACTAAAAGTCAAACCCTAGTTGACATTTCACTAGGAGTTTGATTTCTTTATCGAATCTTTGAATTTTTCTGAAATTTGCACTTTTAAAGTGAAATTAAACTTAAAAGGATTATTTTTATATAAAAAGCCCCAATTTGACCAGGGTTGACTTTTGATCAAAGGTTTGACCAAAAAGTCAACCCAAAAGTCAATCATTTGACTTTTTGGGTTTTCATGTGAAATGAGTAGAAAATTATTTACAGAAGCTAAGCCAACAAACAGAATTAAAAAACGACACTTTTTGTTCGAGAAACGGGTTCCGTTGCTATCGAAAATCCTAATCTTGAGTTTTCTACTATCGACTAAAAATTATGTGTCAACAATTATAACAAAAAGGGGAAGAGGTTTGATGAATATGCATATATGTTTGAAGGAGTATTAGTTCACATGATAAATGCTCATTCCTATTTGAAACTCATGTGATTTAATAACTAGCGTAAAAACATGAGCTATTGTTAATTCCTATTATTTGCTCGTAATGTTCCTACTTGCCATCTCCTGTTTATATTCCTTGAATATCTTGATATTTGGAGATTGCATTGTTTGTTTAGTATGCCCTGAACTAAAGTCATATTTTTGGCAAGATAAGCAAATTTGTTTACTTTTCATGCACACAAAATTCAATATCTTTTATTGCGTGTTAAGACATCTGCATATTCAGAAGATTATTTTGTTATTATCAAAAAGAGAATGTTGGGAAAATCACCATTGTGGTGATTATTGGGAAAATCGCCTATGTTGTTTTTGAAGATGACAAAGACAATCAAATGCTACTAATGTGTGTATTGGTTGAGTAGTATGCAGATGTTTGTCATAAACAGCACCAAAACATTATGAGGTGAGGAGTGCTCTATCACTATCAAGATGCTCTGCCAATATTTAAGGTGAATAAGACATTGGGTAATTGAAGATGTCTACAAGCTGGAAGGATCTTCAGATAAGGTGAACATTCGAAAGAACCTAGATTGAGAGTGAACAAGCTGAGAAGAATGGGAATGTTCATGATGGCTTGCATGTACAAAGATCGGGTGAATAGTTGGATGGACCCGGTGATGATAAACAAGCCTAGAACGAGGATGTTTGGTAAAGCGTAAAAGGATCATGAAGATGAACAGCTTCGTAGAGTCAAAATTGCCAACATGCTTGGAAGGACTAGGAAGATCAGCATCGATATCAAGTGAGAGCAGCTGCCTTATACAAATGAGGTGGAAGACTGTGATGATCTTTAAGGACTACATGATATTCATGGTGTGATCCATTAGGAGAGGATCGCAAGATGTCATTGTACGTTTTCTATAAACAGCACCAATGAATCTAAAGATAAGCTAATTGATGATGTTTGTATCAATGTTGAGACATCATATCATTGGTGATATTTGAATAACGAACATGTGAGGATGTTCGGAATTATAGCCATTGAAGGAAAATGTGCAACGGGAAGATCCGGAAGTCTATCGAGGAACAAGAACAGGCCTCTGTCAAAAATGTCAGAGCAGTTAGTGTGACATCCCAAATTTCATGGTAACATTACATGAATTGCTATTGGAGATGGCCAAGAATTGATTAGTTAATTATCAAGATACTTTCGGAATATCGATGATTAGGCATTTGACATATTTTGATCTGAAAATCTTTGGAATGCATTGGACAACTGAAGAGATCAACGTGTGGCCATATGCATAAGATTGGTGATCATTTGTGATAATGGGGAGTAATGGTTGTTGAGATAAGGTCTTATGTGACTTTAGGTGTATTTGGATTGGATAATTAGGACACAAAATTGTGCCCCAATTAACCCCCACGTGTGGTCGGCCATCTAGGGAAAAAATTCAGCATGCAAAATTGAATTATTAAGTCTATTTAATCATGTTTACTATCCACATCAACCAATCAGATTTCATGCAAGGTAGGAGGCTTGTTTGACACACCATCTTGAGGCTCATGATGAAGAATCATCATTACACACACACTCTCTCTCTTTTCCCTCAACCCCACGGCAGCCCCTACCCCGTTATACTTCTCTCTCTTTCATTTTGCAAGACACCACAAGCCACACTTCTCTCTCTCTCTCTCTCTCTCTCTCTCTCTCTCTCTCTCTCTCTCTCTCTCTCTCTCTCTCTCTCTCTCTCTCTCTCTCGGCGGCTCTCTCTCCCACGCCTCACCTCCATTTCCAGCTTTGTTACAACCCATTTTTCTTTTGTTCTGGTGCTGGGAAAGCATGAATAACACCCAAGAGGAAGAGTTTCGGCCTTGGATAGTTCAAGACAAGGAGATAGGGCTTGTTTCTAAGCCAATCAATCTCTCTATGACCTTGGTTTTTCTTGTTTGTTGTTGTGGATGGATGTTTTGATCTTGCATGTGGGTTTCATGATGTTAGTAGGGCATGCATGTGGCTGTTCAGACCTGGATTGAGTGTATTTGAGGCTCTAATGGTATTGCATGTGGATGTTCTAGTCTCTAATGTCCTTGCATGTTGGTATACTAGCTCCTTATGGCTTTGGATGTGAGTTCTAGGTCAAGAACTTATGTTTCATGTGACATGGATGGGTAAAGGTTGTTGAATAGAAATGGAAATGAGTGTTGCATGTCCATTCAAGTTACTGGGTATGAGTTTGTTGAATTAAATTTGGTGATTTTCCATTCGGACTCAATTCTTTGAACTTTGTTCTTGAAACCCATAAACGTAGCTACTGTATCTCTTCTTCTTTCCATTTTATGAAGATTTTTGCGGACCGAATTGTAAAAAATTTCTTCATGAAAGTTTCTTCCAATATCTTGAAGTATAACATAATTTAAATCTAGACTTTTCTAACTGATTTGGTTTGTACGAAGAGCTATTTTCTAAACGGGTTTGAACCGTCCAGTGTTGCTGTTTCTATGACCTTTACACCTTGATTTCCAAAAGGTTTTCTAGATCGATTCTTAACAAATTTCCTCACAAAATTTTTTTATAAATTCTTTCTCTATAGCATATAAAAATTTGGGAATTTTTGGAGATGATTTAGGATCTGGAAAGAGCTTAATTTGAGAAGCAAGGATTCTATTCCAGCGAATTATTTTTGGTCTGTTTTTGAGCTACTAAAAGTTGTATTTAAAGAAAGATCCAGACTTCATGTTCTGCATAAGAAATTTTTTTTAAGATCTTTTTTATGACATAGTCAAATTTTAGAATTTTCAGAGTTCATTTACTATATTTTTATTTCTGATTTCAGGAACAGTGCAAAACGGACCAGTTTTGCCAAATTGCAAAGATTCATCATTTTCTATATGAGAACGTTGAAATTTCGACTTGATGCCTTCTAGAGACAACATCTATATATGCTAAGCTTTCTAATGAGATATTATTGACCTTGATGTGATGTCAAATGATGGGACAAATTTGATTATTTATGTAATGGCAAAATCTGGAATATGGTGTGAAAGTTGCCATGAGTTAGAAGGGTATCACATTACCATAGTGGCATGGTGTTACGTATACACGAACTATTGTATTTGCATATTTTGTCATGTATTTGGTACGTGTGAAATGTTTGGGCAATGTGATGTGATGCCTAAGGTCAATGAACCATGGATGACCCGATGGTGGACATGTGATTTTCAAGAGGCGAATGCCTTGGCTAAAAACCAAGATGCCCCGGAGTTTGGGATGCCCACGATATTCAACTCGCAAAGGAGGCCTTGGCTAAAAACCAAGATGCCCCTGTGTGGGATGCCAACGACATTCAACTCATGGATGATGCCTCGGCTAAAAACCAAGATGCCCCTGTGTGGATGCCTTCGGTCTGTGCACGGCGGAAGTCCGGATAGCGATCCGAAAGTGATCCGCACTGGCTGGCTTGCCACCAGTTGAATCGTGAGATGGGGGTGGACCCGATAACATGACATGAATGCAATATGATGCGTCTGGTACATGTGATTCATGCTAGCTTGACACTTATGGTCTTCAAATGTGTTATTAATCATACTTGTTTGCCTAAAATGCATATCATGTAAGTGTGTCCTAGGAATCGAGAGTATGTTAGATAGGTCAATTTATAAACTTGTTTTATGTCTTGTTGAGCAATTGCTCACTCCTATTAACTTACATTTTTTTTTTCAGATAGCTAGAATGAATGTCCCTCCGCTGGCTCGTTACGGATCCCCTTTCTATTTTGAATGTACTTGGGAAGATATTACTATTCTGGGTTCAACCTTGCTGTATACCCGACACGTGTCTACTTTTATGGGTGGATGTTGGACGTCTACCAATGATACCATTTCGTTTTGTGGCGTGTTATGTCAACCGAGGCAACAAACTGCTAGGCCCCCTGCGATTCCTGGATGATCATAGTGATGGTGATAGTTGGAGCAATGATCCGAGTGAGTATAGTGATCCAAGCGAGCATAGTGCTCCGGGGGAAGCTAGCGATGCTTAGACAAGTGGTGGTGGTTTATGCTGGACGGGGAGTCATTCCAGAATTTCCGCAGTTGTCACTTTTTTGGTTTAGACTGCGATGAAGGGCGATGATATTAGTAGTGAAGGGGAGCATATATCTTTTTGGTCCTCCCAAATGTTAATCTTTTTATAGTACCGCCCATGATTGTAAATGTTGGTGAAGAAATGGAGGAATGATATCCCCCGTTCAGTTTTGTTGATTGTGTTGTTTGGGCCTAATCCATGTTGTCTTAAATGTTAACTTCCGCTTGTATGATAACGCTAAAGACAATTAAAGAACCGCATTAGTAGGGTGGCGTGCCTAGGGCGCTACGGTCAGCGTCGGGACAGTAGCTGCAAAACCTATTTTCAAATAGCCTACAAAGATTCAGGATAAAGGGCTGTATGGGCAGCACTGTCTTTGGACAGCGGCACTAACGAATCTCTAATAGCTAGTTGATCTTTTCAAGCACCTCCAACAGGAAGATTGAAGATGTCTATTCAAGAGAAGACCTTCTAGGCCAAAATGTTAGAGAGCACAATGTAAGATCTGAATATTTGCTCTAAGCTGCTTTCCTTATTGATATCATTTTGTTCTCTCGAAAGATCTTCACTATGATAATCTTGCCGTATAGTAATCATGTGAAAGATCAAGTGTACAAGAGTAAGTACAGTAGCTGAGTCCTGATAGTGTGATTTATCATTTGTAAAGGATCAACGCTTGCCAATTGTAACTTGTTGAGCAGATTACTAGTGCAATCCAGCTCGTATTGTGGCTATTAGTCTAAAGAGTGGATATAGGCTTGGGGGTAAAGCCGAACCACTATATTTCTGCTTGCAAATCTTTTATCTCTTCACTATTGGCATTACCTGATCTTTATCATCACGATTTGTCAAACAACAGCACGCACCTGATTTCTACAAACCGTTTCTACCAATGTTTTAAGTTAAACTTGTTATATTCTGCAAATGTTTTTCATAGTTCTCAAACAACCTATTCACCTCCCCTCTAGGTTGTATTGTTAGCCCTAACAAACTCAAAAGTCAACATTTTGACTTTTTGAGATCAACATGCAAATGACAAGAAAATGAAGTGATTATGTGAGAAAAAGTGTTAAATGACTTTTTTTCTTGAGAAACAGGCTCTGTCGAGATCAAGAATCCTAATCTCAAGTTTTTACCTTTATCACGCATTGGCTTAAAATCAGGTTTCAACAAAGCAAGTGGGTTTTCAGTAGAAAATATAATTCTCATGGTTCCATCCAAGAATTTAAGGTTAGACTGGTGGCCAAGGGGTATGGACAAAAGGAATGAATAGATTATTTTAATACATAAGCTCCTATAGCACGTATAACATCTCTTCAAATTCTTTTTGCTCTAGCATCCATTTATGAGCTTTACATTCATTAAATGGATGTCAAAACTGCATTATTGAATAGAGATTTAAATTGGGAATTTTACATAGAACAATAAGAGGTCTTTGTTCTTCTTGGAAATGAAAGGAAAGTATGTAAATTGATTAAATCTCGTTATGGGTTTAAGCAAGAACCTAAGCAGTAGCATGAAAAATTTGATTTAGTTATATTGTCTAATGGTTTCAAACAAAATAGTGCTGATAAGTGTATATATTGTAAAATTCACAAAAGATTATGGTGTCTTAGCGTGCTTATGTATTGACGATATGCTTATCTTTGGAGCTAATATGACTGGAATCATTAATATTAATAAGTATCTAACTTCCATGTTTAAGATGAAATATTCAAGTGAAGTAGATACTATCTTAGGTTTTAAAGTTAAAAACCATAGTGAGGGTTACTCTTTGAGGCAATGTGATTGCATTGAGAAAATGCTAAATAAATTTAAACATCTTGGTTTCGAAGATATGAGTACTCCCTTTGATTCCGGCATTAAATTAAATTATAATATTGGTAGAGCAGTAGCACAACTTGAATATGCAAGTGCTATAGGGTGTTTAATGTATGCAATGCATTGTACTAGACTAAATATTATTTTTTCTGTGTGTAAATTGAGTAGATATACTAGTAATCCAAATATAGAATATTGGAAAGCTATTACTAGAATTTTGGTTATCTTAAGAGAACTAAAAATTTGGGATTGTTCAATAATAATTATCCGGCTGTATTAGAAGGATACACCAATGCTAGTTAGATTACAAGTGTGGGTAATAAACATTCTACTTCTGGATGGCTTTTCACATCAGGTGGATGTGTTGTATCTTGGGCAAGTAAACAATAGACATGCATGTCACACTCAACAATGGAATATAGATTTATTGCTTTAGCTATAACTGGGAAAGAGGCTGAATGGATTAAAAATTTGTGTTTGACATCAAATTGTGGCCTAGTCATATGCCTTCTATTTCTGTTTATTGTGACAAGAGCTTATAGTAGCACTTATAATGGCAAGTCTAGACATATTAGTCTAAAATATGAGTACATAAGATAATTAATTCAAGATGTTACCATAACAATTATCTACATGAGATCAAGCAAGAATCTGGCTAATCCTTTTACAAAGGCTTTACCAAGAGATATGGTAAAGATAACATCAAAAGAAACGGGATGAAATCTTGAACTAAAATCACCAGTGATGTAACCTAACCTAATACTAGTAAATCACTAATTATAAGGTTTAATGAGTAAAAACAAGTTACTGAAAGTGATTGTTAGATACTGACATTAGCCTAGACATGAGAAGTCAGTATCCTCTAATACGTTTTGTAGGCTGAGTTAAATTCTTAATGAAGTATATTACATAGTGTTATTAGTAACAAAAACACATGCTAAATGCTTCACCTATATGAGCTTAGAAGTGGCGTCGTCTCTTCTGAAAATTAGGATTGCTTTCTAGAGAGCTCATGAAATAGGAACAAGCATAAGGTCATAATAGTGCTGAGTAAATTAGAACTTCTTGCTAAAACAAGAGGTTAATATATGTGCGATATATCTGATTCTATTGCTGAAGTGGCAAGTCTAAAGCATAACTACTTGAAACTTTTATAGAATTTTGATATACTTGCACTAAATAAATGTTTAACTCGAAAGAGACCTTCATATTTGTATATTAGTCTCATGGAAATTCTGGCCGTATATTTTTGACTTTTTATATTTGTAATCTTTTTTACAAACAAAGTGGGGGATTGTTTGTAGTTTGTTACAAACAAACTAAAAGGTGCCTTGTCCCACATCGAAAGGATGTGAGTGCATATGTGGACGAGATTTAGCACTAATCAACGATCATTATTTTTATTATTTATTAAAATTTGAATTTATAATTATAAAAATTAATCATAGTGTCCTATTGAAATAGTGAGATTGTTCACAAAGGAGTTATGGTTATTTATTTATTTATTTTCGAATTTTTTTACTTCGGCCAGTGTTTATCTCAGAGTTTGTATATGTTCAAACATAACTTTTTAATCTTTGAAAGGTTGTGTCTGTTTAGATATAACTTCTTGTTTTTTGCTATTAATTACTAAACGTGTATGTTCAAAAATGATCGTTTTCTTCCTATTTCATTTTGTTTCTAAAGATATATGGCCATTTTTGCCAATTGTTTCCCTTGAGAGATCCAAGAGAAGTACCAGAATTGCTATATAGTATTTTTATTCGAGACTTTGTTGTATCCTGAAGGATTTTTGCCGATAACCATTAGCAAATTGTGAAGCAAATAATTCCTTAAAGAGTGTTATCACATCTCAAAATCTGATTTCATTGTTCTTCCCAATTGCTTGATATTTCCCCAACATATTGCATCTCTAGAATGTCCTAAGGAGAAAATTCCCAAATTATGATAGTTCTGTTTTCAAAAATTTTTGCAAATGAGTCCCAAGGCTTAATTTGAAAACTGACATGAGTCTATGTCCATTTTGAGAAAACTTAAAACATGAAAGTTGTCAAAGAAAAGCCACTTAGAGCTAACTACCTCTAAAATTTGGCGGGATTTTGAATTTTCTAACTATTTTCCCGATTTTTTAAACTTTTGGTTTTGAACAGGGTCGATTCTAGATGTCAAGCCTATTTGTCCATTTTTGGGTCTTTAGCATTAGAGTTGGACTTAGTGATCAAAATGACCTTGAAAGTGCACGTCCTAAGCTTTCCATTAATGCCTAAACCATTTCAATTGAAACTCTGATAGGTTAAGTGAATCAAAACGTAATCAATCTGACTTTGAGATAAAATTGAATATGTGACCCCTCATTATTCACTTTCCTTTTTTGATTATTGATTGTGAATCAATGAACCTAAATGTGTGCTTAATTAAATGTCTATGCATGTGTTTGATAGATGTATGGATAGGTGCGATGCATAATCCGCAAGTATCTTATTGATAATCGATTAGAACCAAATTAGGGTTTAATTGATATCAACCATCGTTATGTGAATACAAATGGTGGTCAATTTTCATTAACCATTCATTAAACAATCTTAGTCAATTAGGAGATCGGGGTGATCAGAATGCATAAAAGCAAAAGGCCAACCCCAAGGCCAATC
Organism: Syzygium aqueum; assembly: GCA_031216185.1. Lineage (NCBI taxonomy): Eukaryota > Viridiplantae > Streptophyta > Magnoliopsida > Myrtales > Myrtaceae > Syzygium > Syzygium aqueum. The sequence continues at coordinate 14,827,948 of CM062234.1, forward strand.
CATTGATTGATTGCATGAATTTCATTGATTGTTTGATTTGAATGATTGCATGTGATTGTGTGAATGAATGAACTAAATGAGAATCGATATCCCCGATGATGGCTACGCGAGGTGGTCCATGGAAAAGGTGGTCTAGGTTCTCAAAGACGATGGAAAAGACCAATGTTTAATATGGTCTCATTTTGTAATCCCAATCATATCTCGGGTTTTCAATTTAGTGTTGTAAATGTTTTTTTTGTTGAACTTAGAATAGCTCGTCCTTTCATATCATTGAGTGTTTACTTTACACACCATTTTTCAATACATTGTTCATTAATTTCCTTTTTCTAGACTAAGATAGATTTATTTTAGAACTTTAAAATGGAAAATCACAAAAGCACGTTGCATGATCACTAGAAATGGCTTTGAGACCTTTAGGTGCAGAAAAGCTAAATCATGTTTGCATGATCATTAAAGGTAACAACCAACTAGTTTAGGTACCGAAATGGCACTAATAGAAATGTTAGCATAAGCAAGTTCCCGTTCCTAGAATTCTCTAGTTGTGTAGAAATCGAGAATGAACCTCCTACTTCTCGATTGTTCCAGCTGACTCTCGAGAAAGGCTAGTGGCAACTCCTAGAATGATATTTAGGTTGTTAAAGAACTTAAAATTGATCCAATGTCAAGTGAGGTATGGTCTTAGGAGAGACCATGCTCGAAATTGATGGACCGATTGGGTGGAAAAGAGATGATGGGTTCAAGCAGTCTTTTGATGTAACATTCAGACCGTCTTTTGGACAAGTACCTCCAAATCTACTCTTGGGGCGGCTCTCGAGGGTAGGTCGTGACAACACTGTAGTCTCTTGCCTAATGAGGAATAAGGACACAGATTTTCCGAGGGTAGGTTGAAGAAAAAAGAGTAGCTCTTACTCCAACTCTGGATTGCACGAAATTACATGATACAACGAACTTCATGAAAGATTTGGGGATAGGATGCACTAACTTGATTCTACTTATGCCTCGAGAACGACGACAATCAATCCATACCACGATAATCAAAAGACACAGCTAGGGATGAGAGAGTAGAAATCGACCTGGATTTGGAATTTGACTAAAAACGAGAATGATGATGGATGCCCTCTCTTCTCTGCTATCTATAAGAGAATTGTGAGGCAACAACGGAGGAGGAGGAGCTCTAGAATTGAGGGACAAGACGAAGAAGCCCTAAATTGCGTGAGAATTAGGGGTGAGCATGGTTTAAGAGTGGAACCGGAAACTGGATAGGTAGGAACCTGTGCAATTCCGGGTTCCAAGTTATATAGGGTAGGTTCCAGAATTCTAAAATTTGGGGAATCTGTTTTGACGGATAGGTTCCAAGTTCTAGGTAGATAGAACCTAGAACCTAAAAATTTTTTTTGTGTTTTTCTTTTTGTCTATGTTTCACACAATCATGTAGTATTCCAGGACATCTGATGATGAATGTATAATCTTGAATCACTAGTCTGAGTTCCATTTTATGACTATAACTTTTACTTTTTTAATATTTTATATTTTTCGTGTATCTAAATATAAGTTATGGTCAATGGATTGTAGCAGCAAGTCGTAATCATAAAAGGTAATGATTCACTATAATCATTTAATTAATAATACAGGTGGAACCTGGGTAGACCATGAACTGACCCTGAAATATATGACAGGGTAAGTTCTAGATCCCAAAATATAAAGAACTTGTTCCAATGGGTAGGTTTTAGGTTCCGTAACCTTGAAGTGCTCATCCCTAGTGAGAAAGATGGGGGAAAGCAACAGCTCTGGAGATGGGAACAAGAGGAAGAAGCCCTAGTGTGAGAAAGATGGAGAAGCTCTGAAGAAGAGGACGAGAGGAAGAAGGAGATGAGGACAAGATGCAGGGAAAATGATTTCCGGAAATTAGTTTACCCAATTCTTGAAGAGTATTTTCCGTTGATCGGAAAATATTTTCTTTGACCACTCATTTTCCACGCCCCAAACACCAGAAATTATGGAAAATGTTTTCCAAGCAAACTTTTTCTGTGAAACAAATACAGCTTTAGTCTAATGTAGCAGCGGTAACAAAGCATGCCAATGTTACGGCAGCAAAGCCTACCAAAAAGTGAAGAAAACAGGAGGAGGCAAAGTCTGTAGTCGCCGATCATCCTTCATTTACATGATTGACCAACGTTTAATATTTCAAAAACTAGCCAGACTGTAAGAACTGTAGCCATCGGTTTATCTCCTCTGGAAATTGAGGAACTTGATGCCGTAAACAAAGACAAAGAAGAAGAGCAGGACCCAGCCGATGTGAGCAACTGCAACGGCAGGTAGGAAGTCGTAGTCAAAACCCAGTTCTCGTTTCAGGAACTGCTTCAATGGCATGTCGCCAGCTCCTGGTATTTCGACATTGCCGTTCTTGTCGCCTACTTGGGATGTGATGAGACCATACAGCGTCCACGCCACTGGTGAAGCCCAGTAATACCACCTCAACCATATAGGAATTTGCTGCATCCGTTAGAAGGAAACAGAAAGATGGATCAACACACGGTTCTCATGATGCTGATGATACTGAACTCTAAAGTATGTTTCTTCTTCCATGTGCCAAAGAATATACTGCACAGAAAGAAGCTTGAAACGTGGAATAAGCTTCAGACTGTGATGTTTTGTTCCGAAAGCTGCTGTCCTTTGACAGGATTATGCCATCAAGATCAAGAAGAAATATGAACTCTCTACTTAATTTGACAAGCTAGAACTTCTCAAAAGTGAGCTACTGAAAATGCCTTCAGGACATATGTAATGCGCCAAATTACTGAGAGAAAGCAGACATACCGGCCTAGGGATAAGGAAGCCAGAGAACAAGTTCCAGAAGCTCAGGAAGAAGGACATCACAATGGCAGCGATCTGGAGGCCTGGCGTCAACGCTACAACCATCATCCCATACATCGTGAAGTAGATGAAGCACATCAGTATGTAGTAGTAGAACCACAAGAACTTCCCCGCCTTCCACTCAAACCCGATCATCGAGTAAAGGAGAAGACTGTAGACAAATGTCTGAATCGCTACGTAAGTTGTCTCAATGGCCACCTGCAAAAAATCATCTTATAGTGTTCAGCCTTCGCATCATTGGGGTGGTAATTGTTTTCTTCTATCCTTTAATGCTTCAAAGAGGACTCGGCCTTGCTAAATTACTGTGTTGGTACCTGAGCAAATGCGTATGGCAGCGGAGAGTACATTCTGGCTGCTCGTTCACGGTAGAAGACTGTCCTCTCAATGGCAACAATAGACTGCACAGCAGAAGCATTCGTGGCCCCAAGGAAAAGCACAGCCGCATACATGGCTCCCAAAAGATTCATCAGGTCTTGTTGCTTGGTTCTGTCAAGAGATTAATCTTAGCCAAAGTTTGAAAATGCAGGTGTAATGAATGACTCAAATTTCGATCATCGAATGACGTGTAATCTATTTCTGTTTGGTCACTTTGAAGAATTTACTTAGCAAAACACATAAGATGAAAGAACTCAGAACTTACGTCTGGTCTCCTTTATTCCAGAATATCAGACCGAACAAAATGGCGATGACTATGGTCATGAAGAACCGAATGGCATTGTACTGAGGATTTCTCCAGTAAGACCAGTGCTGTTTCCAGAAACAAGCCTTGCATTGAGTGAGAAAAGGTTGTGAGTACTCGGTCGGGAAGTAGAGATCATTGGAGCCCGGAACTGGGGTACTAAGCTCTTTGATCAGTTCTTGGTTCCTCCTGAAATTGATTCAAAGAAAACGCATTTTTAAATTGATGTTGGCCTTTATGAGCAAATTATTTCAATTACGCATTTGAAACTTGGATATTTAAGAAACTTACTTATAAAGATCAGAGTTTGCATAAATGTCTGCAAAGTCAACCTCGAGCTGAGCCTCGACTACTGGAGCACTCACTTCCAGCATCCACGTGGCCGGATTGTGACCATCCCTGATCTTCGGAACCCCTGGGACAGCCTGGTGTAATACACATATCAAAGAATTACCCATAGATTCTGAGGGAAAGTGGCGACCAGGTAGACGCTAAGTATTTTGGAAACAGAAAGAGCTCACCTCAAAATATTCTACGAGCTTGTGGGAATGGCGACCAAGAGGTCCAGCATAATTGATCCGCCCACCTCTTTTCATCAATAGCAACTGCAATAGGCACATTTCTGAGTCAATTACTCGAAAGCAAGGCATTTCAAACAACAAAGATAATAACATCGAAGGATTAGCGATCAAACCTCATCAAAAGCTTCAAAAATGTCGATGCTCGGCTGGTGAATCGTGCAAACAACAGTCCTCCCTGTATCTACTGTGTTCCTCACCGTACGCATCACAATGGCGGCCGCTCTAGCATCGAGGCCGGAGGTTGGTTCGTCCATGAAGATAATAGATGGATTAGCCACCAACTCTACAGCTATTGTCAGCCTCTTTCTTTGCTCAGTTGAAAGGCCATCAACACCAGGAAGCCCGACTAGAGCGTCCCTGATCGGGTTAAGCTCGACCAACTCCATAACTTCTTCTACAAACATCTGTTATGAAATTAGAAGGACAAGACCAAAATAGTAAGAATATTAAATCATCTGATTTCAAGTTTTTCTACAGGAGAGAATGTGAACTAGGCCCCAACAAAAGTGGGGTGTGTCGAGAGACAAATATTCCCTACCTTGCGAGTTTTAGTCTTAATGTCGGAAAAAAGACGAAGCCAGGCTGAGTATAGGAGGGATTCGTAAACAGTGACATTAGGTGAGTGAATGTCATTCTGTTCACAGTAACCGCTGACCCGAGCAAACGTTGATTGGTTTTTAGGGTATCCGGAGATGCTAATACTTCCTTCTATGTAACCACCTGTCTTCCTTCCAGCTAGCACATCCATTAGGGTAGTCTTTCCGGCACCACTAACCCCAACCAGTGCTGTGAGTACCCCTGGTCTGAAAGTGCCGCTGACATCTCTCAACAATTGGAGACGGTCTTCCTCGACTCCTTGACTCTTCATTTCCTGGTATCATGAAACATAGTAGCTATTATCCCTACTCTTTTTCCTTGTGATGAAAAGAACAGGAAGTTCAGTCCAGCAAAATCACAGGTTAAGTAAAATTGGACAAGAGTAACAACAGACAAAAGAAAAAATGACAATGACAAGCATATGTAGTACTAAAGATTAGCACAAGCTCATGGTTACTTTTGGGGAGAAGTTACCGCTTCCAAGATAAGAATAGATTGTTTAGGTGTAAGGTACTCACCGCAGGCATATCCACGTAGTAGTTCACATGGTTGAATGCAAGAGACAGGGGTTGGAATGGCAGAACCATGCCTGTTCTCTGTATATTCTCCGAAGTGCTAATGATTTCTGAAGAACTTCTGACTTGCATATCTATTCCTGGGATTTCATGACAGATGTCAGAGATCAGGCAACTCTTTTTCTCGACAACTGATCAGCAACTTATTTTGGGAGTCAATTATAGAAATTCCTCGACCCTAGTTTTCTTGGGAAATAGCTCTATCAGCTATAAGATCATGACTAGAGTCTATTATGAACTAAAGTAGCCTAAAGAAGAAAAGCATTGAGCAACTGATGAATTTTGAAAATGTGCAAACCTTCTTTCGCAAGTTGAGAAGACAATGATTTGTTTTTCTTCTTATCTGCCTCTTCATCCAAGACAACTGCTTTTGTATCTCCCAAAGCTGCAAGCAATTTCATGCAGGTAGTGTCAACACTATTACATCACTTGTGTATTTGCACTGATATTTTAATTTAGCCGACTTACGATTTAACCAAGTCAATGCTGCAATAAACAAGACGTTGAAGAGGAGTGAAAACCCAAACAGTGCTCCAACGCAGATCCAATACCAATACTCTTGCACAAAGAAGCCTCGAGACTTCAAAAGCACTCTTCCAACTGTGGGCTCATTAATTCTAGGATCCAAGTTAGGCTGCAGTTCGTACGATGGCAATCAGGTTTCAATAATGCATTACCTGTGTATTATGAAGGACAACTGATTGGTGAAAGAATAAACAGATTTTACCTTGCTCCATCTTTTGTCGAGGAATTCATTAATCACTATAGCATTTTGCCCATACATCATAGGAGAAATGTAATATCCCCATCTCATCCATGGTTTGATGTCGTCTGTAAATGGGAGGAAAAGAAACATGTCCACATTAAATTAAACATTATTTATAGGCGCCAAAAACTTGTAGAATCAATTTAACGGCACACAAGAATCTATGAGCAGCCTGGAAACAAATGCTTTAGTCAACAAATAGACATGGTCGGCAAAAGTATGAGGTAACTTGTACTTACTTTTGGCAACAATAAATCCTCCAAGAACGAAAACCAGTAGCAAAGTGAAGGTTCCCAGGGTATTTGCGACAACCTGAGTTCGCCCGAGTGCAGCAATGAACCGAAAGAGGGACAGTGCCATCTGATGGATGCCGAAGAATGCCAAGAATTGCTTGAAGAACCTGATAAGAGTAAGATTGATTAGTTTCCTAGACTTTTTCTTCTATCAAGCACAGTGCCCAAATATTATGAGTAAATATCCCGACAAACATTAGCTCAAGATAACTATCTATGATGGAGAGAATCCAATAGCCAATTTCCACGCACCTGCTGGCAGCAGGAGCAAAACCGATGGTGTAGTATGTTAAGATGATCCATATCCCCGATTCTATGAATGACAATGGAATTCGGAGGACCCAAATAGGCAAGCCTAAAGCCCAAGCGGGGTAAAACAAGCAATCTCTCTGCTTATAGAACACAGAAAGCCTGAAAACGGTTATTGCTAGTTCCGCCAATCCATTAAACATGACATTGATCAGGCTGAAGAAAAGTGCTCCGAAAAACTTCCCTCCATCTTCCACTGTCCCTACCGGCATTTCAGTCCTAAGGAACACCATCATCGCAATAAGCGACATGATAGTGATCTGGGTGGTCTTGAATATGTAAACAAAGGAGTTTCGCTTCATTAGTAGCCATTCTCTGGCAAAGCATGCCTTGAATAGCTCTACATTCGAAATCCCATATTTCTCTTTGACTAGTGCAGCTGGGTGAGTTTTTGATTTGTCATAAGGAACCCTAAGATCATATGAGAGCTTTTGGCCAATGTGAAAAGATTTGAACCCATGGACGAAATCATCTACAGTAATGTATCGGTAAGGTTGGTTCTTTTTGAACCAATACTGTTCTTGATCTTTCTTAGATGTCACTTCTTGTAAGAAGTCGGCAACTCCTTTCCTTTCAGGGCACTTGAATCCCATGTGCTCAAAAAACTCAAGGACGTTCTCTCGTGGACCTTGGTAGACAACTTGACCCTCCGAGAGAAGGATAATATCATCGAAGAGATCGTAAGTCTCGGGCGCCGGCTGAAGCAGTGAGATGATCATGGTGACATCCATTATATGAACCATCTGCCTCATGAATTTGCAAATTTGAAAAGTACTGGAACTGTCCAACCCTGTGGATATTTCATCCATGAAAAGAGCCTTTGCTGGTCCCACTAACATTTCTCCTGCAAGAAATCAAACAAGAAGCCTTTAGTGTGGAACACAAGTAATGTAACACCAGCAAAATCCCAAATTTTAACTGTTGCCATTTAATAAACTAATATGATCCTCAAGGGTTATTAATCACCAGCTTAAATTAACAAGTCCTAAAGGAACTTGACAAATGAAGAACTATTCTATAAAATGGAACAGAACCTGCAAGGACAAACCGTTCATAACACGTTATATACTATCTGATCATGAGATATGCGGAAGAAAAAGTCATTCTGAAAACTTAAGCGACATCCTTTACTGTATGATAATTGCAATTACAGATTAAGCACAAGCATATATCGTGGCAAGCACGAACATAATTTAAAGTAATTAGTCCTTTGAACAGGTTCGGACAGAGGGGGTTATTGGACAGAGGAAGGTTTTAGATTCACTAAGATGCTTATGAGCAAAATTTGGAGGAGTTGTTGAATGTCGGCGAAAGACAGATTTACAAATAAGAATCTACCCTTTGTGCGTACCAGTCGTTAGACGCTTTTTCTGTCCCCCAGATATACCCCTTCGCATCTCATCACCCACCAGAATGTCCGCACAAATATCCAATCCGAGTATCTGCAATAAAAATAATCGTGAGTTGGGCTTTCAGAAGTAGCTTTGGAGAAGAGCGCGAGCAATTGCGAGCACATAAGTAACCTTGATGACATAATCAGTGACCAGACTTGTTTCTTGGCCAGCCATAGCCGTGGCTTTCATGAACACATCGATTTCAGGATCTGGATTTATCCCCGCCTCTTTTTCTCTCCTCAAGAGCTCAGCCAACATTTCGTATCTTGTTCCTACGCCCAAGCAATGCGCTGAGAAATCTAATGTCTCCCTCACTGTCATCTCGCCATAGTGAAGATCGTGCTGACTGATGTACACGCACGTCCTCTGAGGAACAAACTCATCCAACTCATGACCGCAGTAGGTGACTTTGCCACTTACCTGTCAAACCGAAGCCGTTAGTGACTGAAAGAAGGTTTCGCTAACCGGTGCACAGAAAAGCAAGAGAGTTAAACCACACCCTTAAATCCTTGTCTAGCTTGCTGGCAAGTGCTAGCAGTAGGGTTGTCTTCCCTGCGCCCGGCGGCCCTAGAAGCAGCATCATCCTGACAGCAGGATCACAGGCAAAATGTACCATTAAAAGGATTGCGGATTCAGGAGGATGTATCCAATCACATTGACTTGTAAGATTAATTGGGCCAATTTTAGGCGATAAATGTTTTAACTTTAACAAACAATTGCACAAGATCTACAATTCTTCGTGATGCGTACATGGTCCAAGTAGCTAATTGATGCGATAAAGTACCTCGATGGTTTGACAATCCCGCTAACATCCCGAAGTATCTGAATCTCTCTCTTTTTGGATGGTGCCAGCCGAATCAATCCAAGAACACTCTAATTTTCATAGTTAAAGCAAAGAAAAGCAAATTGTGAGCAAGAGGTCGACCCCCAATTCATCTAGACTGCAAGAAGTAGTCACTATTTCCAATTGAAGCTATACATGGTAAAACCAAGAAGGAAAAACCGTGTGATTCATCGACCTCATTTTAACAACTAAAGTGAAGTTTAAGAAAATTAAGAGCTGACTTTCTTCTCTAATTTTCCATTTTCCGAAGCTCAAGCACCGAAACTTCCCAATCGTTCAACAAGAAGACAACTAGCTTTCACCAAATTACTTCTCCTGACCTCCAACCCAAACAGAGACCAGAAAGAAGTCCAATGTTTTCTTACCAAAAACTGAAAATAATAAAAAATAATTATCCTTGACAATACGCGCAAAAAGCAAGAGCAGATCTCAAAGGAAGAACCAAAACTGTACCTCAATTGTGTTCATGGTGACATTAACCAGAGTAGGAAGTGCTCTGCTTCCAACATACACATCCCCCTCGATCGACAAATGCTCATATCGAATTTCGATCTTCGGAACTTCAATCCCAACTCTGCAATTCACACGTCAATCAACAAAACAACCCGATTCATAGAAAAGCCAAAAAACTTCCAACCGCAACACCCGTAAGTACAAAAAAAGATGAAACATATGAACACAAGATTCAGCAAACTGAACCAACCGATAGGTCCTGTCTCGGAGCCTCCTGAGGAACTCCTCGTTGTCCTCCTCGACCACTTTGAGAATGTTGTCCATCAACTGCTTCTTGTCCTGCATCCCGAGCTTGGTCACATCGACCTCACCGTGAACCACTTTCCCGTCATCTTGGGCCTGCTTCAGCATCCCCTTTCGCAGCCGGTTGAACGTCGGGAGCCGCTCAATGGCAGCCCACCGCAGCACCTCCTCGTCTTCCTCCCGCTGCCTGCTCCCGCTGAAGATGTCTGGCTGTGCCTGCCAGGCCTCCTGGAAGCTCGCCGCCCCCCAACTCCGGTGGCTCGATGACGCCCAGCTCCGGCGGCTGCTCGTCGACCTTGCCAGATCGTCACTGACCAACGCCGATGCCATATTCGTTAATCAATTATTGTATATAAAACAAAGAGAAGGTGAGTTCAGTTCGGTTCTGGGTCTCGCTTTTTTAGCTCAACTCGAATGGCATTGCCCACTACATTAAGCAACTACATTAAGCGCGCATCATTTATAGACCATGCGAGCGTGCTGATCGTTGATTCCCCGCCTACCCTTCCAATTGGTGATAAACGTAGTGGAAGAAACTAATCTACACGAGAATAGGATTTGACTTTCTATCATCTTCCAGATTTGTACATCATTGATTTGATACATTTGATCATAAATGGTGTAAGTTTCCTCATATTCACGGCCCTTGAAGACTTCATATTCCATATGGGTGGTATTTGCAGTGTTATCCTCTATTAAAGAGACAGGCAGTGGCTTTAAAGATTATATTTGTTGTTGTGGGAGAATCATTTAGACCTTTTTTTGGATAATTATGGGTGTAGTTATCTGAAATTGAAATATAGACCAAAGAAAAAGTCATACCTTGCTTAGAGAATGATTTTGAAACTGATAAAATATGCATAGACAAGGTCACATGGTTCAATAATACTCTAATCTCAAACCGGAATACATTTATCTCTTCCTGGTTAAAGTTTGCATCCGCCTAAGAAAATAACCTGTGGACCGTCTTATGTGAATGCTCAACAATTAGAAAATATCAATTTTGCCAAGTTGGTCTGGCCATTAAAAAAATTAAAAGAAAATGTTGCTGAGTTGTTTCTGTTATTACATGAAGATATTATTCGATAAATTACTTTCTTGAATCGGTTATCCATGGGCACGTATTACATATGCATCATTTTTCCCCTTTTCCTTTAATTCTATTTTCCTTTACACAATTGGGACAAGTGCCTGAGAGACGAGATATCCTGAAATGTGCATAATGAGAGTGCCAATTGTGGTGTCCTTTTTCCTAAAATAGCAAACTAATTACTTTTCATTGAGTTTTCAAATTTATTCATTTATTAACCGATTTCAAGGACACTTAGTTAAGGACATATTTAAGAATTTCCAACAAGGTCTTCTTTCAGAGTTGCCTTCTTATTTCCTTTTCATTGCAGAGCTCTTTAAATAGATAAGATAGATGCGTCCTCGGTCTTCTCTAAGAGCCTTAATTATTTTGTCTACTTGATTTTCTACTTTACCTAAGTACATCTTGAAGCATCCCAATGCATCAGACTTATCAAAAATTAAATAGACTTATGTCTTGCCCTCATATTCATCGTGCCACATATATCTCTGAGTAGATTAATTGCAAGAGATATTCCAGCTGTGGTTCCCTTTCCAAAATGGTTTTCTAGGTGTTTTTCTAGTAAGGCAATATTCACAAGTGGCAAATCAATTTTATTCAATGGTCCTAAAAGACCTTCTTTTGCCAATCTACACATCCGATTCTTGCCAATATGCCATATTCTAGCATGCCACACATTTACATCAGCATTTTAATTGCTAGAAGAGGAATTCAATGAAAAGCAACTATCAGCATTCACATCAAAAACAAAAAAATCATCCAGAACGTAACCAAAATCATCACAGAGTTTTACACCGACAACATAGAATTTAAAGTTGAACTCCAAATGGAGATTTGCAACCCTAGGAATCAAGTTCCGCTCATGCCAACTCCTTTGACCTCAACCCTTCAGTTGTTACCTACATAAACCCACTTGCTTTCAACAGGTACATGGCAGTGCTCCACAAATGATCCTCGGTCCCTCTCTACATGGTTTGTTGCTCCTGACTCTACAATCTACAAAGGAAAAAGATTCAATGAGCATCCGAGGCTAGAAAACACAAATACCACTAGGAGTACTAGAATAAGACCAAACCTTCTTTTGCTCTGTGCACTCGAAGTGTCCATTTTCTTGAACCAGCCTTTCTTTCCCATCTTAAAGAAGCTCTTCTCCCTGGAACCCAGTCGTTTTCCCTTCCCTTTCTTGTCGTACTCATTCCATTTCTTGAATCTCTCCTTCAAGCCCAAAGCTCTCTCGCTAGTTTCAGCCACATAAGTATAGCATCCTTATTTGACAGCTCATCCTCCTGGATGCAATGATTCGTTACGTCATCAAACGTCTTGATGCTGTCTTTGTGAGCCATAGTGACTTTCTATATGTTTCCTGATATCAGAAAAGGATCAGATGACAGCTTCAACTCACTGCTCCGATGACAGCTTCAACTTACTGCTTCATGATTGATATGATTGGAGCGTTTCTTGTAAATGTGAAACCTAATAGTCAGTGACCTGAGCTTGGTCAGACTGATTTTTCCATACTTCTCTTTCGGTGCAAGCCACATGGCACGCGCAATAGGGAAACGCTCAAACTCTCAACTCTCATAACATCATTTTGCATACAACTATCCTTTTTCTTCCAGACTCTAGAAGCCTTTCTCTTGATTTCTCCTAGCTCAAGCACTGTTTCCCTCGCTAGGCTCATCCATGATTTGGTTCAAAACCTCTTGTCACTTCTTGTTCTTCCAGCACAAACCGCACTTTTCAGCGCCTGATATCAAAGTTGTCACCATCTAGGCTTTCACCCTTATTCGAGTTAGTTATGATATTCTTCGTTGCGACCATGATTGTTTACTACATAAAGAGACATTACGCACAACATACATTATACACGTCACTACAAAAAAACTCGATTTTTGCCACGAAAATTTGCGACGAAAATTTTTTCGTTGGAAAATTTGCGACAAATTTTCCAATGAAAAGTAAAATTCGTTGGAAATTTCCAACGAACAATTTTTCGTCGCAAAATTCGTTGGAAATTTCCAACGAACAATTTTTCGTAGCAAAATTCGTTGAAAATTTCCAACGAAAACTTTTTCGTCACAAAATTCGTTGGAAATTTCCAACGAAAACTTTTTCATTGGAAAATTCGTTGGAAATTTCCAACGAATTTTTTTTCGTTGGACATTTCCAACGAATTTTCCAACGAATTCAAAAAAACCCGGTATTGTTCGGCATTTTTTATATTCGTTGGCAAATTCGTTGGAAATTTCCAACGAATTTTCCAACGAATTTCAATATTCCGGGCAATTATTTTAGTGTGTACAATTTTCGTTGGAAAATTCGTTGGAAATTTCCAACGAATTCAAAAAAATCCGGTATTGTTATGCATTTTTTATATTCGTTGGAAAATTCGTTGGAAATTTCCAACGAATTTTCCAACGAATTTCAATATTCCGGGCAATTATTTTAGTGTGTAAAATTTTCGTTGGAAAATTCGTTGGAAATTTCCAACGAATTTTTTTTCGTTGGAAATTTCCAACGAATTTTCCAACGAATTCAAAAAATCCGGTATTGTTATGCATTTTTTATATTCGTTGGCAAATTCGTTGGAAATTTCCAACGAATTTTCCAACGAATTTCAATATTCCGGGCAATTATTTTAGTGTGTACAATTTTCGTTGGAAAATTCGTTGGAAATTTCCAACGAATTTTCCAACGAATTCAAAAAAATCTGGTATTGTTATGCATTTTTTATATTCGTTGGAAATTTCCAACGAATTTTCCAACGAATTTCAATATTCCGGCAATTATTTTAGTGTGTACAATTTTCGTTGGAAAATTCGTTGGAAATTTCCAACGAATTTTTTTCGTTGGAAATTTCCAACGAATTTTCCAACGAATTCAAAAAAATCTGGTATTGTTATGCATTTTTTATATTCGTTGGAAAATTCGTTGGAAATTTCCAACGAATTTCAATATTCCGGGCAATTATTTTAGTGTGTACAATTTTCGTTGGAAATTTCCAACGAATTTTTTTTCGTTGGAAAAGTCGTTGGAAATTTCCAACGAAAAAAAATTCGTTGGAAATTTCCAACGAATTTTCCAACGAATTTAAAAAAACCCGAATTTAAACTCTCAATTTCTTCTTCCTCACCCCCCTTCACCCTCCACCCCCTCTCTCACACTCCACCCGCACGCCCCCATTCTCTCTCTCTCACCCCCCTTCACCCTCCACCCCCTCTTCTTATTTTCTTCGACGATGCAGCCGCCCACCGCCGCCGTCCTCCTCCTCCTCCTCGCCGCCGCCGCCGCCGCCTCCTTCCTCGACCGCTTCCGGAAGCGGCCCTCTCTCTCCGGCCGCTCCCCGCAGCAGTACATCGAGCTCACCCGCCCCCTCCGCTCCTCCCTCCTCTCCGCCACCTGCGCCCACGCCCATCGTCGCCCACACCATCGGCTCCCCTCCCTTCTCCGCCGCCTACTCCCCGCCCCCGCCGCCCTGCCGCTCCCCGTCGTGGTCCGCCGTCGCCCTCGAGCTCTCCGCCTCCTCCCGCGGCGACCAGTACGACCGCATCGCCGCCGTCTGGCTCGGCAGCGCCAAGCTCGTCCGCACCAGCACTGCCGAGCCCAGCGTTCTGGGCGACCTCGAGCCCTCGCCGGCGACGAGCTCGAGCTCGCCCAGATCTGGGCGAGCTCGGCCCTCGACGACGACGAGGCTGGCCCTCGCCGGCCATGGCGAGGGCCGAGCTCGCCATGGCCGGCGAGCTCCAGCTCGCCCAAATCTGGGCGAGCTCGGCCCTCGCCGGCGACGAGGCTGGCCCTCGCCGGCCATGGCGAGGGCCGAGCTCGCCATGGCCCGCAAGCTCGGCCCTCGCCGGCGGCGAGGGCGATTTTTCGACCAAAAAAAAAAATTCGGTGGAAAAAAATTTCCACGATTTTTCCACCAAAAATATTTTTTTGATGGAAAAAAAAATTTCCACGATTTTTGCACAAAAAAAAATTTGTAGTTTCCAACGAAAAAAAAATTCGTTGGAAAAAAAATTCGTTTCCAACGAATTTAGCCACAAGTTTTCCAACGAATTTTCCAACGAAAAAAATTCGTCGCAAATTTCCAACGAAAATTGAAATTTTTCGTTGGAAAAATTTGCGACGACTTATTACCAACGAATTTTTTTTCGTTGGAAATTCGTTTTCCAACGAATTTTTCTAAATTTTTCGTTGGAAATTTTGTCGGAAAAAACATGTTTTTTTGTAGTGCGTGATCACTAAAGTAATGGTAATAAAAAATCTAATGAAAGATTTCGAAAGTTGCTACATTCCCAGTCATCCTCCATCACTAAAAAAAACAACGTTTTTCCCACGAAATTTCCAACAAAAAAATTTGGCAAAATTCATGGCAAAACTAATTTCTAACAAAATTAGCGCTGAACAAAAATTCGTCGTCGCAAATTTTTGCGACAAAAAATTTCAATTTTCGTTGGTAATTTGCGACAAAAAAATTTCGTGGCAAAATTCATGGCTAAATTCGTGGCTAAATTCATTGCAAAGTTCATTGCAAAATTCGTCGCTAATTATTCGTTGCAAAAATCGTGGCAAAAATCGTGGGTAATTATTCGTAGTAAAATTTGTGGCAAAACGAATTTCTGATGAATTAGTGACGAAAAAAAAATTCGTCACTAATTCGGCGTCGGAAATTTTTTGCTACAAAAAATTTTAATTTTTCGTTGGTAATTTGCGACGAAAACATAGTCGTGGCAAAATTTGTGGCAAAATTCGTAGATAAATTCGTGGCTAAATTCGTTGCAAAATTTGTCCCTAATTATTCGTTACAAAAAACGTGGCAACATTCGTCGCTAATTATTCGTGGCAAAATGAATTTCCCGCGAAATTAGCGACGAACAAAAAAATTCGTCGCAAATTTTTTTTCGCAAATTTTGGCGACAAAAATTTGAATTCAAGCCCGTGGAAGATAATCCCCGCAACCGTAGGATCCAGGCCAATTGGGGCATCTCGCCTTCCATCTTCGATTAATCCCCATGGGCTGTTTTTGCTTCTACTGCTGTAGTTGGCTGGTCGTTTTCTTCGGCCTTGTTGTATTTTTGTATTTGGTGCTGTTAGCTCTATAACCGTTACACCTTTGCACCTGATCCGACACGCCCTATGTAGGCTCAGGTACGAGGTTTTTGTGTCTCGGTTTCTCCATATGTACGCTTCTTGTTGAAAAGTTTATATACATCTTACCTTACCAAAAAAAAATTTTGAATTTTCGTTGGTAATTTGCGACGAAAACCAATTCATGGCTAATTATTCGTTGCAAAATTTGTGGCAACATTCGTAGCTAATTATTCGTTGCTAAATTCGTCGATAATTATTCATGGCAAAATTGGTGGCACAACGAATTTCCCATGAAATTAGGGATGAAAAAAAATTAGTCGGTTCGCGAATTTTTGCTACAAAAAATTTCAATTTTCGTTGGTAATTTGCGATGAAAACAAAATTCGTGGCTAAATTTGTGAGAAAATTAGTTGCAAAATTTGTCGCTAAATATTCGTTGCAAATATCGTGGGAAATCGCGAATTTTGCCGACAAAAAATTTCAATTTTCGTTGGTAATTTGTGACAAAAACAAATTCGTGGCTAAATTCATGAGAAAATTAGGTGCAAAATTTGTCGCTAATTATTCATTGCAAAAATCGTGGGTAATCATGAATTTTTCCGACAAAAACTTTCAATTTTCATTGGTAATTTGCGATGAAAAAAAGTTCGTGGCAAAATTCATCGCTGATTGTTCGTTGAAAAAATCGTGGCAAAACGAATTTCCCACAAAATTAGCGACGAAAAAAAATTAGCGACGTCGCAAATTTTTTCGACGAAAAAAAATTCGTGGCAAAATTCGTCGCTAATGATTCGTTGCAAATTTTGTCACTAATTATTCGTGACAAAATTCGTCGCTAATAATTCGTGACAAAATTCGTGGCTAATTTTCCACGAACTGTATTCGTCGCTAATTTTCCACGAATTGTATTCGTCGCTAGTTTGCAAAGCAAGTTTTTTTTTTGGGTCGCTAAATTGCAACGAAATCTATTCGTGACAAAATTCGTCGCTAAGTTTGCGACAAATTTTGTTTAGGGACAATTTCAATTTTAAATCTAATTAGCAATAATATTAATTTCTACATTGTATAAGTTGCAAAGTCTCACATGATGGTATTCGATATTCAATCTCATAATACATGGAGGTAGCTAAGCACTAATGAACATCATGTAATACATTCAAAATATTGAAAGGACGCGGGACAACCATAAAACGTTGGCAACTTTGGTACTCGGCAGGACATCAGGGACAGTCACCTTTATCGACACCTGATGAAATATGGATACATAAATAAAGATATCGAATTTGTCCAAAATATAAAAAAAAAACATTTATGCATGGACGTGGAACTAGCTATAAAAAAAATAAGTAAGAGGATTTTAAAAAAACGTTCAAGGACCAATGTTCTTACATTTGAATAAAAGTCAACTTTCACATCCACTAGAAAACCATATGAAACTAGCAGCAACGTCACAATTCTAACTCCTAAAGTCGAGAGACGAGGACCTCACCTGAAGCTTGTCCTCAGACTGACGAGGCAGCTCGCCGCGAGGGGACGACAACAATGACTGGTCGGCCCCGAAGAGAATGAACTAGGAAGGACTGACAATAAAAGCACCATCATCATCATCACCAATCATCGCATCATTGTGTGGCACATCATTATGCCCACCACCTATTAGATTAATAGGAGGTACAGGAGGAACCTCATTGCGATCGATGTCGAGGTGTGGCATGATAATTTGCATTTGTTGTTGCATCACTCTTATTCTTCATCCTTCTATCCAAGTAAATGCTTCAGTTCTTCGTCCTTCTGTACAAGCAACTGTTTCAGTTGGCTCAATTATTGGGTCATTTGCTCCTCATGTCGTGTCCTCCTTGAAACAGTCGCATTGGAGTATGAAGTTGCAGCAGCCTTCGTTTTGTACATCCTTGACAAGGATCCCATCCCAAATATTTTTCCTCCTTTCATCTCACCCACTGCCTCCACCCATAATGCCATACTGTCAACTGATGGCTCAGACACAGCAACACCATCACCACCACCACCATCATCACCACCACCATCACCACCACCACCATCATCACCACCACCATCACCACTAGCAATGCTCATTAAAAGTTCATCATATTTTTCTTATATTAACAATATAGATAGAAATAAAATAAATTCATATATATTACCATAAATATTAAAAACATTCATGATTTTCATTCTAGTTTCCATAAAGTCCAAACTATAACCTTACATATCTTAATAGTTTTTGCTCGAGCGCCAGTCCATGTGTTATCCTTTTTCTGAAATGTGCATCCAAATGTAGCTGTAAATGTGGGTTATGTCCCCAATTCATCTGCCTATAAAATTTAAAAATAAATGAGTAATCATTGAATTAAATGAACTGACAAGTTTAAACAGAGTTACCATTCTTCTTTTATGTTCACCGATGTTGATGGAGCCCCCAGCATATGTGGCAGACGCAGACTCGTCACTAGAACTAGAAGCTCGATTCTTCTTGTTCTATTCACACCTTTGCTTATGCTTATCAGTTTCCCAAGTTCTCGTAATTTCCGTCCAATTGTCAGCTGTAATGAAATCCGGTTTTACTTTTGTTCTCTTCGCTCTATTTATCACATATCACATGTGATCACCGACTTTCTTCTTAAAAATTCTTCCAACCTCAACCTCTTCCATTTCATCCCACGTGAACTTACGCTACAATCAATAGAAAAGCAACTGAAAGTTATTATGAGGGTTACAAGTGACATATCCATTACAATACACCAGACAATTCGTGACAAAATTCATTATTGACCATCAGTATGCTACACCGAACTTAGTTTGTAAGAAAATAGAAGGACAACACTAACCTTAAACTCATTCCACCACAAAGTCTTTACTTCTTTAGGAGTGCTGTTGAAAGTAGTAAACTGCCCTATCCAACAGTTATTGACTATTCTATTAAGTTCCCTCACAACATACGTAGAATCCGTGAATCTGAAAACATGTTATAACAATATAGACAATAAGACAATGAAGTATACGGAAAATTCGCAACATGGACAATTTTGTTTACATCCATAATTTACATATACGTAAAAAAAATGAAGTACTTACGAATCTCCACATGGGCATATAATGAATCGGCTATCTTCTTCATCATTCGAGTATTGCACTGAAGAAGAAGCTAGAACCGAAGGAGATGGAACTGAAGGAGATGGAACTGAAGTAAATTCAGTTCGCATGTCCCCAAGTTCTCCCCTAATATGTTGTTGAGGGTCGGACGATGGGTCAATGTGTCCGTGTTGTCCATGAACATGAGGTGGTTGAGGGTTAGATGAAAGGGCAGAGGAAGAGGAGAGGGACGACGACGAGGATGAGGATGAGGAAGCGAAAGGGGCTGGTCTTCTTTGTGAAACCGCACCACGCATGTGACCTCCACGTTTATATTGACAAGTAAAAAGGTTAGACAAATATAGTAAAAAATATGAACATGTATTAAGGACAGTTTGCTTACCATTTTGTTTCAGAGATCAAGAAATAAACTTGAGAAAATGAAACAAACAGACTATCGCCTCTGATAAATAGCAATCTCTGGCCCTCGTCGGAAGAACCTATTGAAATTTTGACCACATCAAATTCCACTAAAAATATAAGGAAGCATATTAAATGTGCAAAACGAATTACAACAAATATCAAGTCTGATGCGACACTTGTGCAAATATATGCCCCGAATATCCCATTTCGCAAAGTTCTAGTACAGACCTAGAAAAAAGATCACAAATTATGTTCAACAAGCAAAATTGCCACAAATGCAACCCATTAATTTGTTCCCTGTTTAAGCTTCCTTTTACCTAAGTTTAGATCTTAACAGAAAAATCATTAACAAAAATCGACAACAGTGCAGGTCGTGCAAAATCAGCAAGTGCAGAAGCCAGATTTCATGAGAAATCTGGTCTGAATTTTCCTCTCTAAGCCTACCTTCTTTCCACTGACCCACAAAAACAAAACAAAAAAACAGCAACTAATTGCGCCCGCGACCCCCCCTCCCGGAATCCCGGCGGCGACACCATTTTATTTAAGGAATAGAGCTCGATTACCTACTGCGCCGGGCGAGGTGGACGGCGAGGAGGACGGCGAGGTGGACGACGAGGGCGGCGACAGCAAGGAGGACGGCGTCGACTTTGGGAGAACTCGATGGCGATGAAGATGGCGAGGTGGACGGCGAAGAGGACAGCGAGAAGGAGATTTGGTTGGGCCAAAATTACTCGGTAGACTGAGGTGGTCAGCTGAAGAATATAAACATATGTTTCTATTTTCGTGATAAATTTGTCACGAATTTTGCAACGAAAATAGTATATAGGAGAATAATTGCCCCAAGGTTTTGAAATTCGTGGCAAAATTCGTGGGAAATTTGTAATAAAATTTCCCATGAATTTCAAGTTTCCGGGCAAATGTGACAAAGTATTATTTTCGTGGCAAAATTCGTGGTATATTTGCCATGAATTTTGCCACGAAATTCAAGTTTCGGGTCAAATAATACTATGTATTATTTTTGTGGCAAAATTCGTGGGAAATTTCCCACGAATTTTGCCACGAAATTCAAATTTCCAGCGTTGGCGGCTTTTTTTAAATTCGTGGAAAATTTTCCACGAATTTTGCCACGAAATTCAAATACACGGTATGTTGGCAGCTTTTTTTCAATTCGTGGCAAAATTTGTAGGAAATTTCCCGCGAATTTTGCCACGAAAATAGTACACCTAGTATGTTGGCGTCTTTTTTTAATTTCGTGGCAAAATTCGTGGGAAATATTGCGCGGAAACTTTAATTTCGTGGCAAAATTTGTGGGAAATTTCCCATGAATTTTGCCACGAATTTAAAGTTTCCAGGCAATTATTGCACTATGTACTATTTTCGTGGCAAAATTTGCGAGAAATTTCTGAAGAATTTTGCCACGAAATTCAAACACCCGGTATATTGGCGTCTTTTTTTAAATTCGTGGCAAAATTCGTGGGAAATTTCCCACGAATTTTGCCACCAATTTAAAGTTTCCGGGCAATTATTGCACTATATACTATTTTCGTGGCAAAATTCGTGGGAAATTTCCCACGAATTTTTCCACCAAATTCAAACACCCGGTATGTTGGCGTCTTTTTTTAAATTCGTGGCAAAATTCATGGGAAATTTTCGACGAATTTTACCATGAATTTAAAGTTTCCGGGCAATTATTGCACTATATACTATTTTCGTGGCAAAATTCGTGGGAAATTTCCCATGAATTTTGCCACGAATTTGAAAAAGTGCAATAATTGCCCGGAAACTTTAAATTTGTGGCAAAATTCACGGGAAATTTCCCACAAATTTTGCCACGAATTTAAAAAAAGATGCCAACATACCGGGTGTACTATTTTCGTGGCAAACTTGAATTTCGTGGCAAAATTTGTGGCCCAGATCTGGGCGAGTTCTGGGCAAGCTCGAGCTCGCCGGCCATGGCGAGCTCGGCTCTCTCTGTAAGCCCATGCGAGGCTAGCCCTCGTCAGCACTGGCGAGGGCCGAGCTCGCCATGGCCGGTGAGGGCCGAGCTTGCCATGGCCGATAAGCTTGAGCTCGCCTAGATCTCGAGCTCGCCGGCCATGGCGAGGCCCATGCGAGGCTAGCCTACCTGGGCGTCGGCGAGCTCGACCGGTGGCCATGGCCAAGCCGCTAGACCTCGCCCCATGGCTAGCGATGTCTCTGGCGACCGGCCAAACAAGTAAAGAAGGGAAAAAAATAAATTCATTAACACCAAAAATTTGATTTACCGGCGGAAAAGCTTTACCAAAATTGATTTGCGCGTGCGCAAATAGGTAAATCAAGAGAAACTAAAGAGAGAGACAGAGAGAGAACAACGAGGGGGATATGAGGAATCAGTCGAGAGAGAAATTGGGGGTGGGGATGGATATCACAAAAATTATTTTCCGTGTCATAAATTAGCGACAAAGTTTTTTTCGGTTGCAAATTAGCCACGAATAATTTTTCGTCGCAAATTTGCCACGAATAAATTTCTGTGCCAAAATTCTTCGGAAATTAGCAACGAAAAATTTTTCGTCGCAAAAATCGTCGGAAATTTGAGACAAAAAATTTTTCGTCGCAAATTTCTGACGATTTTAGTTTTCATGGCAAAAGTCGTCACAAATTTTCGTGGCAAAATCCTAGTTTTTTTGTAGTGCATATTAAAAACATTTAATCACTTTTACTACAGCTGTACTGTACAAAACTCGTAATTCCACAAAAGAACTCCCACTTAATTAAGCATTTCCAATATATAACAGCATGGTAAATTCATATAATTACAATGGAATTTATGAATTATAATCAACATATATTCACATAGAAGTGCTTAGATGAAATAGAATAGCATGTTTCTAACAAACTAAAAGCCCGTGTGATATCACGTGTGATATCATTACTGATAAAGTTAACATCAACAATGGAAAATATTCAGATTCTATTCCTTAACCAATATTTCTCACTCGCCTCGAGCACTCCAAGAAAAGAGAGAATATAAACTAATCAAACGTATTCATTTTACCTCATCAATCATAACCACAATTAATGAGACCATACTAAATGCAGAACCATAATCTAAGTACTTATTATGCAATCTATACATTTAACACGAATTGTCCAATTTTTCAAATTTATGTAAAATTTATTAAAATTTTATAAACAGTAAACTTAAAAATAAAGCCATTCCAACAATTTTTATAAATCAAGACGAGTTTGCAGAAAGCTTTGAGATACAAAATGACAAAGAAAATGCAATGCACGTGCCCCACCCGCCAAACATTGAAAGTGGCTTCGCGCCTTCTATTCTTTACACGCACCACAAGCAGTGCAGAGACAGGAGAAAATATTGGGTGTAGCTTAGATTTCACCGTGAAAAAAATAAGTGTGTCTCCGTGCGACACGTGTCGACGGCCCATCCGGTCAAACTTTCAATTTTCAAAGTAAAGCGCTCTCGCACCCCAAACCTCTCTCTCCTCCCGGATCTACTGTCAGAACTTGCGCTCCGTCCGACGCGTCCGACACCGCCTCCGATCGCCCTTTCCCCGTGCCCCGGTTCCCGGCCGGCGTCTTCCGGTACGATGTCTGGATCTCGCAGCCGTCCTCGGTGTCGGAGCGGCGGTCTCGGCTACTCCACGAGATGGGTCTCACCACCGACCCGTCCCTCTCGCGGGCGAAGCCCGGGAAGGAATCGGATCACGCCGACTTTGGGAGGTCAGTATCGGCGGATCACTTAAGGGGTCAGCAGAATGGTCCGAGCGCCGGTATCGTGCGGTCGAGATCAGATGGGTCTGTGGATCACGATGCCTCCTCGAGTGGCCAGTGTAATTCGAATTCCTTGCAGCCCATTCGTTATTCTACGTCTATTCTTTCAATTGATAGCAATGGTTCTCTTGTAAATAGTAATAATCTTGTGGATGGTGTCGATGTTGAATCGTGGGGTGCTGGGATTGGATCCGCAGGTGCCAGTCCCCTTAGATTGGACGATCTGCCAATCACGCAGTGTTGTGAAAAATTCCACGAGATTGAGAGTGATTCCACGAGTGCAAAGGTTGACTCGAATGATCGTCACTTTGCGGCTGAGGGTAATGGAGTGGGTGATTGTGATATGCAGCATAATGGGACTGATGATAGGGCAAATGAGACTGTTTGTACGATCAAAAACCTTGACAATGGGAAAGAGTATTTGGTGAATGAGATTAGGGAAGATGGTTCTTGGAACAAGCTCAAGGAAGTCGGGACTGGTAGGCTATTGACATATGAGGAGTTTGAGATTAGTGTCGGGCATTCCCCAATCGTGCAAGAATTGATGAGGAGGCAAAATTTGGAAGAGGGTAATAAGGATCATATGGGTGCAAACGGGATCGGGGCGGTGCAGGGGGGTCAAAGCTGAAGAAAAAGGGTGGGTGGTTTAAGAGTATAAGGAGTCTGGCAAGCACAATGACTGGTGTTAATAAAGAGAGGCAAAGTAGTGATGAGAGGGATACTTCTTCCGAAAAAGGTGGTCGAAGGTCAAGTTCTGCGACAGATGATAGCCAGGATGTATCATTTCATGGACCTGAGTGGGTAAAAGTGAGGCAGTATGGGAAGTCTTATAAAGAGCTTACATGGCTTTATAAAAGCCAAGAAATACAGGCGCATAATGGGTTTATATGGAGTATCAAATTTAGTTTGGATGGGAGATATCTTGCAAGTGCAGGTGACGATCGTGTAATTCATGTGTGGAAGGTGGTGGAGTCTGAGAGGAAGGGGGAATTATTGATGGAAAAACCGGAAGACGGGGGCTTTCACATGTTGTCGGGCGCTAATGCATCACCAGAACTGAGCACGTTGTCGCCGAAGATGGATAATTATCTTGATAAGAAGAGAAGGGGGAGATCATCTATAAGCCGGAAGTCATTGAGCTCGGACCATGTTTTTGTTCCAGAAGTTGTGTTCGCACTTTCAGAGAAACCTGAATGTTCGTTTGAGGGACATCTTGATGATGTTCTTGACCTCTCATGGTCCAAGTCCCAGGTTAGTTACCATCCTCTGATTCTCCAAATCTTTTCCTTAACTTTTTGATTGGTTATTGGCAGTTCATGTACGTGTTCCGTTTCTAATTGTGTATGGTCTGATTGGGGATTTCATGAGACTCATTTCTATAATGACTAAGCTCCCCTTGGCTTAGCTATCTTGCCTTGCTTTTGGGAGTTATATTTTTCTTGATCTGATATGGAGAAAGTATACTAGCTGCTTAGGACATACTTTCCAGAGCATATCATGGCGACCATGTCATCACCACTTACAAAACCGTCATATGCACATGGCCAGATGCCTTGTGCGAGTTCCCCTTTTCTCTGCATGAAGTGTGTTGAAGCATATTTAGTGTTATTCAGCATTAGTTAGTGGTAGAGTCTTAAATAAGTTAATTAGGGTTGCCATCTTGTATACTCTTGTTGACACCTAAATTTTACTAACCGTTTAGTGTAATTTGCATAAAAAATTAGGGATTAAACTTTTAACCCCTAAACAAAAATATTGAAATTGCATAAGATATAGTTTAGGTTCATTTTAGATTTAATTGCATTATTGGATCGGATTGGCGATGGCGAGCGAGCTTAAAATTCATCGAACAAAAAAACGGGACGCTCGGGAATGCAAGGGCCCGGAATTTCAAAACGAACGGGCTCGAGTTGTTTTAATTTGGGCTTAAGTTAGTAATGTTGAATTTAATTAATTCAGCCCATTTAATTTAATTAGAGCCCAAGCCCAAGTTTAAGCCCATTAGGACATTAAGCCCATTTAATTTGACCTAGGTTAGAACTATATAAGTATATTTTAGGTCAGAATTTTAGGGGGAACACAATTTTCAGATCAGAAAAATTAGTGAAGAAAAACACGTGAGAAAGAGAGAGAGGCGGACGCCGGCGCACATCATCGCCTGCCACCGCCATTGCGGCGCACGTCCCTCGCCGGCGAAACCCCTCTGTAGCCGTGTCTCGCAGCCATCAGCGTACTTGGCTGTTCCACAGATTCCTCGTCAGCCCAGTTTTGGTTCTTGACGATATCAACAAGTCGACAGCTCCGAAGAAAGCATTCCCATGCAGATGCCCAGACGAGCTCCTCGCCCAATCGAAGACCATCCACGATTGAGAGCGCGCTGGTCAAGTCATCCACACTTCAATTCAAGAATTCTCGTCCAAGTCTGAGCTTGTTCACGGTGGCAATACACGTTGTTGAGGAGAAGAAGACAAAAGGGGAGGCTGATTCTCCATCAAGATCCAATATTTACATCTTATTTTATTCTTTTCCTCTTAATTCTTGCACCCCCACCGAACTTCTCATGCACAAGGCGTGGACACACATACAAACACGAGAAGAGAAAAGCCAAAGGGAAAGAGTCAACAAGTGGAGGGGTGCCATGCATAATACATAAAAATACACGTCCAGAGAGAGGGGGAAGTAGTTTCTGTGGCTTCCTTCGAGTGTCTCCATCACCTAACCTCAACACCGTGCCCAACCGGAGTGCCGCTCGTGTATTGCCGCACGGCACCGCAGCGCGTCCCAAGCCATTGCCGCCTTCGACGCCCGCTGTCCCCCGTGCCGCTTTGCTGCCCCGCGACGTCCTCACGCAAGCCACCGAGCACGCCGCCTTGCACCGCCGTGCCGGAACAGTATCGGAAGCCACCGAGCGCGTTGCCGTTCTTGACGCCGCAAGCCACCAGCCACCACTGAACCCACTGGAGCAACCCCGCCGGTGTTGCTGTGCCTCGCCGTCCCGTCACCGACGTCGCCGATCCTGATCCGCAAGCTCGATCCCGATCGATTCGAATTTGGAAATTATCTTCAAATTAGGTAAGGATCATTATCCGGTAAATTTTCAGAATAATTAATTTCCCGATTTGAATGTTTTGGAATATTGCAGGTATATCCGGTAGATGTCTTAAGATAATTTTTCGATATCCGCAATATCTGAAATATTCAAAATTAGGAAACTTTCCTAATTTAGCAACGTATCTGGACGACTATCCGACCTTAACCCTAAGGTCCGATACGCGGCGATACGGAATTCTATTATCTTATCTATAACTATTTGGATACGATGATGGAATTTATCCGCTTTCCAAATTCGAATGATCAATTATCCGTTAATATCTATAACCCCATAGATATGACTGATAATTTGATTTTTGTGCCTAATCCGAGTTTGAAACGAGTTTGGTGGATCGCGTGGATGATTTGAATTGATTGCTATCCTTATTTGTTTAAATTTCTTGCTTTTTTTCAAATAAAACAGAAAAATTCAAAAAAATATTAGCTAGATTTAAATTAGAGTTTTGCATGTCTAGGATTTTTGAATATATCCCGAAGGATGAGATAAGTATTTAATTTAAATTAGGACTTAACGTGGCGTGTTTCCTAATTTAAATTAGGTATTATTTCAAATCCTAACGGATTATTCACGTTATTTTATTATTCCGAATTTTAATAAAAAAAAACCCCAAAAATGGTTAATTGTTTCATGTTTTATTAGGATAGATTGCATTTTAATTTAAGTAATTTATAATTTCGAATTTTTAATCAAAAATCCCAAAAAGAAATCATTCTAGGGTAGATTAAGTCATCATAGATTGCATGTTAACTTAGGTATTTTTGAATTTCGAATTTTAAACAGAAAATACCAAAAAAATAGAAGTCATTAGTTTGCATGATAATTTAGGCATATTTTTATTCCGAATTTCCTTAAAGAAAATACCAAAAATATATCATTGCATCTGTCATTAGAATTAAGTCACATCGTCGCGTCGCGTGTCATATAGTTTGCATGCTAGGTTGCATTAATTCGCATGTCATATTTTTGCACGTCATTGCATATAGGTTAGATTTCATTTAAATAAAGTGAAAATCAAAAAAAAAAAGAAATTGAGTGATTGTTTGTTAACTAGAAGTCATATTAGGGTGTTTGATGTGATTTTCTAGCTAACAATGCAGATGCTTGCGTTGGTTCGAGGTAAGTTGTTCTTCTGAGCTTACAATTTATTTAATGCTTTGATTATTGGGTGTTAAATTGGTGGTTTGCGTACCCGCATGAACACCTCACATGTTAGTGACATAAGTTAAAATGGATCCAAACTGCCTGCCAAAATATTTTTGAAATGAAAAGGTACCGAAAGGGCATTAGACTAGATCTAGCGTAATCAAGTCCCCGGGCTTAGAATCTCTGGTTCGTAGGAATAAAACATATCTCCCTATGTTTTATTTAAATTTCTAATCAGCCTACCGTAAAATGATTAGTGGCGACTCCAAGCATGAAAACATTTGCATGTTAAGAACTTAAACCCTAAGTTGCGAATTGGTAGGGCTTGAGAGGGCTCGAGTTAAGCTTAGTCTTAATAATCCATTAGCCCCGAGAAAATTGATAAAAAATTTTTAGGGTCGCGACAGCTTGGCGACTCCGCTGGGGACTTGAGTAAAACTCTTAGTGGACTTAGGCTAATTTTTTATTTCAAAAGTTTTTTTTGTTTGGCAGCGAGGATCCCAAGTACGTCCCTAACATTTTAAGGTGTTAAATGTTCTTGCAGTATGGGAGGTATAAGGGGAGACGTGATTGTTAACCATTGTTTTGCAGGGAGGTGGTTGAATGTATGGTTTAATTTATGCACGAAGCGCTGTTTGATATAACCTGTTGTGCATGCCTTACATTTTCACTACACCGCACACACTACCCGTTGCCGGACCTGGGCGGCATAGGTTTAGTATGGTACTGAGATGGTGGATACCCCGACCAAAACCATGTGGTACGGGTCACCCTCCTCGGTCCCGAAATTTTTTTTCATGGTGTCATTGAGTACCCACCACGGTTGTATTCCACTCAACCTGGGTCGGCTGTTTGACCAAGCCGGAGTTAGGGGAATCCTAGCCTAACCACCACCATGACTGGTTTAGCTCGGTAATCCTCGCGTCTCCATTTTGCAAGCCAGAGTCTAGATAGAAATCGAACCTCACACCACATGCGCATGTCTATGTGATTGCCATTTTCATATCCGGTGAAGTAAGTGTTCTGAACCTTTATCTTACAATTTACTTACTTTTTCGTACATGTGGTCGGTCCATGATAGGTCTAGGTCGATCGAATTTTTTGAAAGTAATAATCATTGAATTTATTTTTTTCCAAAGGGAAAGAAAAAAAAAAGGGATAAAGCTTTGAAAAAATTTTACTTTCAATTCTCATCATTTTTCTGGGTCTGTCATAAGTCATTATTTCCTAAGAAATTTGCCATCATTTTCACAAATACATGGAGTAATGAAAAATGTCATAGAAAATGGGAATAAAAAAGGACGATTAGACTTAGTCATGGACCGATCGTTTCAAGGATACATACTTACCATGCTCTATTTTTCAAATTAGGTAATTACGGACCGATCACGATCACCTATTCGTACACGGTCAAGAGCTATAATGGCCAATCAAACTGAGTTACAGGAGCGCGTTGACGGTATGCAAGACCAGATCAAGCAACTTGCCGTCGCAATGCAACAAATGACCGCTGAGATCAAGGCTCTTCGGTCGATCCCTGTTCCAGCACCCCCTGAAGCATTAGTCCCGAAGCATACAGGTGGAAAGAATGTTGACGTCGAGGAAGATGATGATATGCCTGAGTTAGAAGATGACCCTGTCCATATTATCGTCAACAAACCCAAGCCTGATGAGCGAGTCAACAAACTCGAGGAGAGAGTGAAGCAGTTGGAGGGCTCACAAGACTCACCCTCGATCGATCTGTCCCTGTACTCACAGATCAAAATCCCGAAGAAACTCAAAATGCCGGGTTTTGATAAGTACAATGGCACCACGTGCCCGAAAGCCCACCTACAGTTGTACCACGTGCAAATGACCTCGTATGTTGATAACGAGCTCCTGATGATCCATGCATTCCAAGCGAGCTTGACCGGCCCTGCTCTGCACTGGTACCTCATGAAGAAGATCAATAATCTCAAAACCTAGAAGGAAGCTAGTGAGGCGTTCCTGAAGCAATACCGGTTCATAACAGACATCACTCCTATCCGTGATGACCTCGAGCGTGCTCAAATGAAGAAGACCGAGTCTTTCAAAGACTATGCCATCAGATGGAGGAATATAGCCGCTCAGGTCGTCCCGGAACCTATAGACAGTGAGCTGAAGAGGATGTTTGTGAAAACTCTCCCGTTTGAGTACCGTAATCGAATGGTGGCCATTCCGACTGATAACTTCAACCAACTCATCTCCATAGGCGAACAAATCGAGATAGGGTTGAAAGATGGGTGGTTTGTGGAACCGACCTCCTCGAACAGAAGATTTAGTGCAAGGAAGGAGAAGGAGGAGCCGACACCTGAAGTGAACGTGACCTATACCCAACCGGGCCGGCGGAATGTTAATCCTCCCCCGGCAATTCAAGTGGCTGAAGCTCAGTAGCAAAACACGGGTCTTCAACCTTTTCAGAGGAGGAACAATAGGAGGCAATTCACCCCCCTCCCCGGATCGCTATCTCAAGTATTGGCAGTGCTCCGGAAGAAAGATTTACTCACCACCGAGCCAAAGCGGCCCAATCCTGAGCAGTTCCGTAACTTCGACCCGTCGAAAAAATGCGATTATCATATGGGTGAGCTCGGACACTCGACCGATGATTGCTTAGCCCTCAAGCACCGAATCCAGAACCTCCTGGACACGAAGGCTTTCTCATTCCAACCCGCCAAGCCGAATGTTCAGAGTAACCCGCTCCCTAATCACGCGGGCAATGTGAATGCCGTTTTCAGCTTCAATGCTGGCCGAATAAAAAATGTCAAGGTGTACACTGCTGAGGTCTATGCTGAACTAGTGAAAGCTGGGTGTTACCCGAGTAATGAGGCCATTTCCCTGGCCATCATGAGACAAAGAATCTCAAGAATGGTGGAGGCTAAGATGATCGTTTATGCTGACCACACGGGCATCGTTTCTACTATCTCCGAGGTTGTCATTAACTGGGATGAGGAGTTCGCCATATTAAATGCCGGGAAGGACAAACCCGATCCTTTGCCTGAGGACATGCCTTCACTCGAAGACGCGTCTGATGACGAGGAGATGGTAATAAGCACGCCCGTAGCCGATGAAGGAATTGTGATCGAGATTCCTCAG
Source organism: Syzygium aqueum (assembly GCA_031216185.1). Lineage (NCBI taxonomy): Eukaryota > Viridiplantae > Streptophyta > Magnoliopsida > Myrtales > Myrtaceae > Syzygium > Syzygium aqueum. The sequence goes on from CM062234.1 coordinate 14,858,450, forward strand.
CCGTATGAGTACGCCGACGATAAAGCAGTCCCTTGGTCCTACAGTCTCGACGTCGACTTAGTTACCAGATCCGGGCGTGCCTATGGCCAAGCAAATGCTCAACCTGCAAAACTTGTCGCTGATGAAGAGGCTAAGGAGTTTCTGGCTGTCATCAAAGCCAGTGAATACAGCATAGTCGACCAGCTGCGTAAGATGCCTGCGCAAATCTCTCTGCTAGAGTTCCTTCAGACATCGGTCAAGCATCAGAAGGCCTTAATGAAAGTGTTAAGTGAAGTTCATGTGCCTGAGACGATCGATCATGAGAGACTGGAAGAGTTTGTGGGTTCCATACTCCTCAAAGACCTGATAGCCTTTTCGGATGAAGAATTCCTTCTGGAAGGCAGAGGACATACCAAAGCTCTGTATATTTCCGTCAAATACAAGGCTTCGCACGTAGCCCGGGTGTTAATCGACAACGGTTCAGCCTTGAACATATGTCCTCTGGCGACTCTACATCGCCTCAAGATTGATCCATCTAGAATCAATTCTGCAAAGACCTCCGTGCGAGCTTTTGACGGGACAAAGAAGGAAGTTATGGGAGAAATCCCTCTCGACATACAGATTGGGCCGACGATGTTCAATGTCCTATTCCAGGTTATGGACATTCCCACTGCATTCAACTTTCTGCTTGGTCGCCCATGGATTCATACTGCTGGAGCTGTGCCATCCAGTTTGCATCAGAAGGTGAAGTTCGTGGTGGAAAGGAAGTTAGTCACTGTACATGGCGAAGAAGAACACCCGATCTATCATGCCACGGCTATCCCCTATGTCGAGCCGGACTGCAAAATTGAATCGAGCTATCAGTCGCTCGAACTCGTATCGACCATTCATGCGTCTAGAGGATCATCGCCGCCAGTCCCTGAGGTGTCGAATGCTGCTGTCATGGTTGGAAGAGTAATGGTGTCCCATGGTTTTATTCCGAGCGAAGGCCTTGGCAGGGATGGTCAGGGTATCCGTCGACCGGTCGAAGTCTCTCAAAGACCTCGCACTTCTGGATTGGGGTATCAAGGGCCAACTGCACCAAATAATGAAAGACGTGGATATGGTCGAGGTCGAGGTCAGCAAACTGAGCAGAACGGACAGCGATCCAATCAAGGGTCGAATAATGAAGAGCCTGCGCATGGTAGGATGCCTCTACATATCCACACCACGTTTCCGGGTCCTACGAGGATGATGCACAAAGAGAAGGAAGTGATCGACACGCTGGGGCAACCGAGTGGCAAGTTTGATTAATATGTGAAGTACTCGGCACCCCCAAGCTTTTATTCGGATCCCCGCAACATTGTCCCTGACGGATGGGGAGGTATGGACGATCCAACGTCTTTAAAGACAGAAGACCCCGACGATGCGATAGAGGGAATCACTACCCTGTTCGACGACATCTTCATCGGAGCTATCGAAGAAGGACTGTTAGAGGGAATGGGCACAGGCCCACAAGAGTAAAACCTTTACTTTTCTGCACACTCCCCTGCGTGGGAATTTTTATTGCTTTCTAGGATTTGCCCCGTTTCGGGTGCTGCTTTCATTTCCGTTTCTAGGTTTTGATTGTTGCAATTTCCATTCCAATAAATGTAATTCATTTTGAAATTATCAATGAAATTATAAGTTTTATTCTCATTTTTGAGGGCATGTTGAGGTACATCAAACCAGCCCGGTGATGATATCCAACCGATAAAAGAAAATATAGTGCAAGGAGAACTATGAGGTCTGGGCTTCTTCATGTTTCCTCGTGTTAAAACCTTTTCGAAATGAATTTCAAAAACAAAACAAAAAGAGTAAAAAAACAAAAAAAAAATGTAATGTTTAGCTCTGTTTGTCCTTCTGAATCCCCTACTTTATGTTTCAGGGGCGATCTTGTGACACGTGAGGATATGGGAACGGTCCAGTCCGATGTATTACGCACCGCCGAGCCTGATCTTGATGATACTGACGAACTCGATGATTCCTTGGACCTTCAGCATGACCTAGAACATTATGAAAGACCTAAAGTCCTGACGGTAGATCAAACAATCACCGTCAATTTGAGTGATTCCGGAGAACCCAAGGAGGTGAAGATAGGGGCAACCCTTCCCGAAGGCGAAGCCAAACGCCCAATCCAGTTGTCGCATGGGTAGGTAAGTTTTTCAACCAAAAGGTGCGTCCAAGACACTTCGAGGTAAATGATCTAGTCCTAAGGAAGGTGCTGTCAATCTTCACTATTCTCGGAGGTAAATTTGCTCCAAACTACATCGGTCCGTACGTGGTTAGAAAGGTACTTCCAGGAGGTGCCCTGATTCTCGCAAAGAGGGATGGTCGTGAGTTCTCCACCCCTGTTAATTCTGATGCTGTGAAGATATATTATCCTTGATAAAACCTGGCGTTTTGCAGCAAAAGTTTTCCAGTGTTTGGTTTTATGTTCTGAATTACAAACATTTCGATGATGAATAAATGAATCCAATCAATTTTGAGATGAGATGTTTGCATTGGCTTTAATTTCTGCATGGTTATTTTGTCAATTTGCATCATCGATTTCAAAAGGGAAATCTGTCTAGACAATTTGATAACTCATGTGAAATGAATTGAGTATGTCGAATGAGGTACATCGGGACGATGAAAGGCAAGCCTTATCCTATACACTGTCCCGTGCATCCCCAGGGATTTGAGTAGAAAAAGTGGAAAAATTCCCAATGAGTTGAGTGGAAAAATCCCATGTCTGCAAGACAAAGAGTTCTCTCGCAAAAGGTACGGCGACCGAAATGACAAGAGGCATTTCATTTCTCTATCCCAAACAATACAAGTTATCCATTGTTTCGCCATTTTGAGCCTAAACATTTGGAGAAATTCTTTCAAATTACCCCTGTCAAGAACCACTCCACATCGGGGCAAACTGGAGGTAATCAGTGTCATATGGTGAAAAATGACTAGAAATTTTCTTGCTCTCACTTGCATCAATCTTCGAGTGTTGCTTTTTCAGATGAATTCACGCGAAGTTCAAGTGCCTTAGGATGACGAAGAGCATTTCTTTCTCTATCCTATACACATTTTATCCTTTGCTAAGCCCAATTGAGCCTGCAAATTCATTTCATAGAAACCCAGTTGGTGATCATCCCCCACATTGGGGCAAGGCAAAAGTCATCATTGTTCAAGCAGCATATCCGAAGTGTCGACTGAAGACGAGAGGCTTTTGAGTTCAAACAATGACAAGTCATTCAGTCAGATATAGCTGGCTAGTGTTTACAATGTAAGAGACATGTGAATAAAAAAAAAAAAAAGAAGGGCAAGAAAAAACAGTGTGCCTGGTAAAAGCAAGGCCGATGCCCAATGAAAAAATGTCAGGATGTGACATATCAAAATCATCCCCAGTTGAGCAGTAGTCCTACAAGTCTCGAAGGAATCAAGTGATGAACTCCTAAAGCCAATGGAACATCTACCAAAAAGACGATCTCTGGTGAAGAAGAAGAGCGGTGAAAATGCCAAGATGATCACCAACTTATTCACCCCAATTATACACATTTTGAGCCTGAATGATCCATTCATTTCTCAACCCATAAGCCTAGCCTACGTTACGTCCCTTACAAAGTCTCTTCAGATTAGGACACTTGAACTAACGTAGAGTTTCAGATGTTTACAAGCTTAGCTCGAAGAAATGCGAGCAAGTCCATTTCTATCTCATTTTGCAGGGTTCTTGATTTGTAAACCCGGAGACAGTCGCAGAGTATTTTCTTTCAATAGCTTCGACTCGAAGAGTCTCATGTGCTAAGCCATTGACCAAGCCCATGTTACAGTCCTGATAAAGACCTCATGGATTGGTAAGGTCGTACTGTTTGCGAGAATACTTGGACCCTTGTCGACATGATGACGGTGAGATGGAGTGATTCGCATAAATCAGCCTTTTTTGATAAGAATGAGAGAAAAGCCCTTTCAGATCGAAAGTCTCTCATTCGACATTTTCAAGACACCCATTTGTGAGTTCGGGTTGTCTTGTCATGATTTTTTTCCAACGGAGTTTGTAATGCCGATTTGACAAAACCATCGTGCATAAAAATCAGTTGAATTCATAGTACATGTGTGCATGTGTTCTTGATAGTGCGAATACATATTACATGTTGCTTAAAACTGTGTCTAGCAGGAGACAGTCTCGAGAGTCGGAGATATGACCAGGTATGTATATCTCTATATCCCTAACCTGTTCGAGTAATCGTCAGGTCTCATATTTGATCATTTCGTTGCGATCTCTAGATGCCTTTGATGATGTGCAGGTTTCTATTGATCAAGTCTTTTCAGGTACCTCTCATGATATCTAGGTGCTTTGTCAAGGAACCCTCGAACATCTGGGCTAGTCCCACTGTTCACCAAAATCAGATTGTTGCAATCTCCATAAGATTCCCCCGTGACGCACCTATGGCGATGTATAGGTGAAGCGGCCAAATCTTTACTAGTGTCTATGGCGATGTATAGATGTCTAGTAAAGGTCGGAATTCTTCTTTAATCTCAGGTGTTCCCCCGCGATATGCCTATGGCGATGTATAGGTATAGCGGCCAAATCTTTATAAGTACCTATGGCGATGTATAGGTATCTTATAAAGGTCGGAATACTCTATCCCGGATATTCCCCCGCGACTCACCTATGGCGATGTATAGGTGGAGCGGCCAAATCTTTATGAATACCTATGGCGATGTATAAGTATTTCATAAAGGTCGGAATATTCTCTCAACCCTAAGTTTTCCCCCGCAATTCACTTATGGCGATGAATAAGTGAGGCGGCCAAATCCTTATGAGTACTTATGGCGATGTATAGGTATCTCATAAGGGTCGGAATATCCTCTTTAGTTCCCCCGTGATGCACCTATGGCGATGTATAGGCGCAGCGGCCAAATCTTTACAAATACCTATGGAGATGTATAGGTGGTTTGTAAAGGTTGGAACGTTTTTGCATTTTTTTTATCTCACGAATCCAGGTGATGATTGGATACGTTGAGCTTTCTTCGTGTTCGTGTGTTTTGACTTAACTGCAGATCACCGACATTCATCAACAGTTTATCAGGCAATACCTATGGGACTGAGCCCAGACATTTGCCAAACAACAAACAAAGTTGAGTCGTACCTCGAATTGCATTATCTCGTACTAGTCAGGTAAGTAATTACAGGTATGTTTTCCTTTCATGTCGGCATGCATCATTTCTTAATGCATTCAAAAATGGGACTCATAATCCCGACAAAAACAACATTCATTGCATTTGCATGGTTGAAATTTAGGTATCATTAGTCTTTGAATGCAACCTCTGCGAGCTCACCTTCAAAGAGGTGCAGCTGTTGACACCTAAATTTTACTAACCGTTTAGTGTAATTTGCATAAAAAATTAGGGATTAAACTTTTAACCCCTAAACAAAAATATTGAAATTGCATAAGATATAATTTAGGTTCATTTTAGATTTAATTGCATTATTGCATCGGATTGGCGATGGCGAGCGAGCTTAAAATTCATCGAACAAAAAAACGGGACGCTCGGGAATGCAAGGGCCCGGAATTTCGAAACGAACGGGCTCGAGTTGTTTTAATTTGGGCTTAAGTTAGTAATGTTGAGTTTAATTAATTCAGCCCATTTAATTTAATTAGAGCCCAAGCCCAAGTTTAAACCCATTAGGACGTTAAGCCCATTTAATTTGACCTAGGTTAGAACTATATAAGTATATTTTAGGTCAGAATTTTAGGGGGGGAACACAATTTTCAGATCAGAAAAATTAGTGAGGAAAAACACGTGAGAAAGAGAGAGAGGCGGACGCCGGCGCACATCATCGCCCGCCACCGCCGTTGCGGCGCACGTCCCTCGCCGGCGAAACCCCTCTGCAGCCGTGTCTTGCAGCCATCAGCGTACTTGGCTGTTCCACAGATTCCTCTTCAGCCCAGTTTTGGTTCTTGACGATATCAACAAGTCGACAGCTCCGAAGAAAGCATTCCAATGCAGATGCCCAGACGAGCTCCTCGCCCAATCGAAGACCGTCCACGATTGAGAGCGCGCTGGTCAAGTCATCCACACTTCAATTCAAGAATTCTCGTCCAAGTCTGAGCTTGTTCACGGTGGCAATACACGTTGTTGAGGAGAAGAAGACAAAAGGGGAGGCTGATTCTCCATCAAGATCCAATATTTACATCTTATTTTATTCTTTTCCTCTTAATTCTTGCACCCCCACCGAACTTCTCATGCACAAGGCGTGGACACACATACAAACACGAGAAGAGAAAAGCCAAAGGGAAAGAGTCAACAAGTGGAGGGGTACCATGCATAATACATAAAAATACACGTCCAGAGAGAGGGGGAAGTAGTTTCTGTGGCTTCCTTCGAGTGTCTCCGTCACCTAACCTCAACACCGCGCCCAACCGGAGTGCCGCTCGTGTATTGCCGCACGCCACCGCAACGTGTCCCAAGCCATTGCCGCCTTCGACGCCCGCTGTCCCCCGTGCCGCTTTGCTGCCCCGCGACGTCCTCACGCAAGCCACCAAGCACGCCGCCTTGCACCGCCGTGCCGGAACAGTACCGAAAGCCACCGAGCGCGTTGCCGTTCTTGACGCCGCAAGCCACCAGCCACCACTGAACCCATTGGAGCAACCCCGCCGGTGTTCCCGTGCCTCGCCGTCCCGTCACCGACGTCGCCGATCCTGATCCGCAAGCTCGATCCCGATCGATTCGAATTTGAAAATTATCTTCAAATTAGGTAAGGATCATTATCCGGTAAATTTTCAGAATATTTAATTTCCCGATTTGAATGTTTTGGAATATTGCATGTATATCCGGTAGATGTCTTAAGATAATTTTTCGATATCCGCAATATCTGAAATATTCAAAATTAGGAAACTTTCCTAATTTAACAACGTATCTGGACGACTATCCGACCTTAACCCTAAGGTCCGATACGCGGCGATACGGAATTCCATTATCTTATCCATAACTATTTGGATACGATGATAGAATTTATCCGCTTTCCAAATTCGAATGATCAATTATCCGTTAATATCTATAACCCCATAGATATGACTGATAATTTGATTTTTGTGCCTAATCCGAGTTTGAAACGAGTTTGGTGGATCGCGTGGATGATTTGAATTGATTGCTATCCTTATTTGTTCAAATTTCTTGCTTTTTTTCAAATAAAACAAAAAAATTCAAAAAATATTAGCTAGATTTAAATTAGAGTTTTGCATGTCTAGGATTTTTGAATATATCCCGAAGGATGAGATAAGTATTTAATTTCAATTAGGACTTAACGTGGCATGTTTCCTAATTTAAATTAGGTATTATTTCAAATCCTAACGGATTATTCACGTTATTTTATTATTCCGAATTTTAATAAAAAAAAACCCCAAAAATGGTTAATTGTTTCATGTTTTATTAGGATAGATTGCATTTTAATTTAAGTAATTTATAATTTCGAATTTTTAATTAAAAATCCCAAAAAGAAATCATTCTAGGGTAGATTAAGTCATCATAGATTGCATGTTAACTTAGGTATTTTTGAATTTCGAATTTTAAACAGAAAATACCAAAAAAATAGAAATCATTAGTTTGCATGATAATTTAGGCATATTTTTATTCCGAATTTCCTTAAAGAAAATACCAAAAATATATCATTGCATCTGTCATTAGAATTAAGTCACATCGTCGCGTGTCATATAGTTTGCATGCTAGGTTGCATTAATTCGCATGTCATATTTTTGCACGTCATTGCATATAGGTTAGATTTCATTTAAATAAAGTGAAAATCCAAAAAAAAGAAATTGAGTGATTGTTTGTTAACTAGAAGTCATATTAGGGTGTTTGATGTGATTTTCTAGCTAACAATACAGATGCTTGCGTTGGTTCGAGGTAAGTTGTTCTCCTGAGCTTGCAATTTATTTAATGCTTTGATTATTGGGTGTTAAATTAGTGGTTTGCGCACCCGCATGAACACCTCATATGTTAGTGACATAAGTTAAAATGGATCCAAACTGCCTGCCAAAATATTTTTGAAATGAAAAGGTACCGAAAGGGCGTTAGACTTGATCTAACGTAATCAAGTCCCTGGACTTAGAATCTCTGGTTCGTAGGAATAAAACATATCTCCCTATGTTTTATTTAGGTTTCTAATCAGCCTACCGTAAAATGATTAGTGGCGACTCCAAGCATGAAAACATTTGCATGTTAAGAACTTAAACCCTAAGTTGCGAATTGGTAGGGCTTGGGAGGGCCCGAGTTAAGCTTAGTCTTAATAATCCATTAGCCCCGAGAAAATTGATAAAAAATTTTTAGGGTCGCGACAACTCTTTTATTAAGTCATTAAATAAAGATGAAGCCTTTAGTTTCTCTCCACTCTTCTCTTGTTCTTTTCTCTTTTGAGAAAGTGAAACTGGACACAAGCTGTTTGGGAAGTAAATTTCAGGATATCTTATGCTCATCGAGTAATAACTGAGAGAGGCCTATATGTTATGTTTATTTGTTGGATCAAAACTAGTGAAATATGCTAAAATGGAGTGTGACATAGCTCATTCAACTGATTACTATGTAGATTGTGCTAGAGTGCGTGTTCATGTTTGGAAGGAAAATTTTTATTTGCTCCTTTTAGAATCGTCATTAGAAAAAGTTCATTCTGATGTGTTATGAACATGTCCACGATGCAGTTATGTCTGTCAGTTTCAAGTTGATCGGAAATTAAGTTGTTTAGAGTGTGAAAAGTTGGTCACTTCCCCCCCAACAGTTAGTTATTGCAGAGTTAGGAGTTAGTCTCTGCTGTGAAAAGTTTCGCTTGATTATCGATCCACTTCATTTCATTGAATTTATATTTTGTTCTGAATGCTTTCGAATTGCATTTTGCTTGTTTCTTGATTAAGTGAATTTTATTCTTCACGAGCTCAATAACTTCAGCTGTAATTTTTTTTATGGACCTAATGTGGTGTTGGAACAGTGCCCTTCTGAGCATCTGCTTTTGTTCAATGCAACTTGCCTTTGAATCTGTGTTAGTGATCCGCAGTTGGTAGCTTCACCTGTATGATGGATTTCTTGGCATGACAAGTTTTATGTATCTCATTTAAGCAGAGGACTCTTCATTCCTTTTCCGCTTAAGGTCCTTGTGGTATGTGTTACGGCAGTTTGATGGTGGATAGATCACAGGCCAAAACTTGATGAGTTTGGCCCAATATTTTTTTTTTTCGTCTTTGGTGTTGGCCTCCATTAAATTTGAGCCTTTGGGTCAGTACCAGGTTTTGAAAGTCAAAAATATGCTATTGCCCAATTTCAGGGGTTAGATGGGAAAACAGACATCCGAATAGAGCCAGGCTGACCAGTAAATACCACCTCATCATCGTGCAATATATATGCTCCCTGCCGGAAGAGCTGTCATAAGATACACAAATTTTGGTGTCAAAGGTTTGCTTTATTTGAAAATGTTTAAGGTTAGTGTAGTTGACTTCCATCTTGGAGCTGCAGTATTTTCATGAGAGGATGTCATATGTCGAGTTGACGATTGGTATGTTATCGTTCAATGTTTCAAAGGCTCCATGTTAATGTCCTCATGCAACAAGTCTTAAGTTTTGTTGCCTTTTTTATGCCGATTGGAGTTAAATATTCCTGTTTATTTGAAGCTATTTGCATAAGTTATGCTGACCGTAATGGGGTTGTGCCTTTTTTAAAAGGTTAAGGAGGAGTGAGGATTGCAAATACAAGTAGTCTTTAAAGGAGGTCTCTTTGCATTGATTATGTACCATGCAGTAGCAGAATCTTTGTTATCAATATTTGCAACATTTGCATCATTTAGTTTCCTTAATCACAACCTTACTTGCTAAACTGAACCTTTTTAACAGCACTTGCTATCATCTTCAATGTACAAGACAGTTCGATTGTGGCACTTGTCTAGCAAGTCTTGTCTGAAAGTATTTTCCCACAGTGATTATGGTGAGTTTTTTTATCTGCGTATCTACTTCCAGTCAATATATATACTTGCACCTCTTTGGTGGTAAACTGAAGGCATTGGGTATGAACACTTTTTCTTTGAGGGAAAAATAACTTGACAGGAAAAATGAAAAGAAAAAGAAAAGGATTGCGAATCACTTTCTTTTCTAATCGAGGGAAGTGATAATAAGAAAAAGGTGATCAGGAAAATGAAAGGGATTTGCTAAATCTGCATATGGACTTACTTTTTTTCTTTTTCGCACTAAATCATCTTGGCATGCTATCCGAACTCATCAGATTTTGCATTTCTTTGTTATGCTGTGATGCAGTGACCTGTATCCGGTTCAATCCCGTTGATGATAGATATTTCGTTAGTGGATCCCTAGATGGCAAAGTGCGCATATGGAGTGTTCCTGATAGGCAAGTTGTTGATTGGAGCGATTTCCATGAGATGGTCTGTCACGCCTCGACCCTCGAGTGCGCTAACATCCCACCTATGGTCGTGTAATGGCAATGTCCTAGGATGCATTGCTGACCCAAATAAATAACTTCGATCAAATGAATGTATATGGAAGCGTACTCAAAAACCCCAACAACAAACAATGAATATGATAACAAGGAAAACGATTTGAGATACGAAACAAACGAAGCCATTTTATAAACATAATGTTAACCCTAGGAAGATACAAAAATACAAGCCTATTACAAAGGCAACTTCCTAAAAGACCACACAAATAACAAAAAAGGATTTGGTGGTCGGGTTAACTTAGCTTCTCTATCCAAAAGGTAATAAAAAAGATGGGGTATTCCAAAATCTATCACCACATCTGGCCATAACCGGGAGGAGGCTTTGGGTTGGACTCCACTTCGTCCGGATCAGACTTTGGATCTGTCACTTCCCCATCAGACCAGTTGATGTCTATGGGATCCCACACCTCTTTCCCAACTCCACCGTTAGGTGGTCCATCAAAAGCCCTAATGGGTCTGAACAACCCATCTCCGTCCCTAAGGAACTGAGCTATAAACCCATGTGGCTTCCACATCACCAAACCCTCATCCACCTAGACGGTGGTCACTTGCTTCTGGTATGCCCAATCCGGTCCAATCGGATATTCTGATATAATTGTGCCCATGTGCATGGGCACTCCAAAACGTATGGGAGGTTGGTTCATAGTCGAGGGTTTGAAAACAGTTAAACAACAACAATAAGATAAACTTAGTAAGTAAACTCCCTAAACCTCGCTTAAGGGACTACGTTGCCTCTGGAACGCCCTAAACATGCAATTGCTCCAACGAGCACATAACGAGATCAAAACGACATATATGATCAAGAATCACCTACAACGTATATCATGGCATAAATATGCACATCAACAACTTAATAATCCAGACATGCTTAACTATCAACCTCAGGCACATTGCACTTATTGATGGGGTTAACTTACTCGTCTAACAACGGTGACGATGTGAGGATGACGGCGACGACACAGGCTGTCCACGGCGGCCTCGGCTTGGCGCGGCCAGCAGCAGACGGTGGCGGATAGGTGCGATGGAGGGGCGACTGCTAGTGGCTGTTTGGTGGTGGCTTGGGGGCTGTTCCAAGCGTGGAACGACGACTAGTGGTGGTGGCTTAGCATGCTAGATAGTGGTGGACGAGCGGCGGAGACGGATGGCGAGCGACGCGACCTGCACTTGGCTGGAATAGGCTAGCGACATGCTACTGTGGGGCGACTAGGGTGGTGCTGCTTGGCCAGAAGTGGAGCTGAGACGGTGGTGGTTTGACGACGAGGAAGAGCGGCGCATGGCAGTGGTCGATTCCGGCAAGAATGGACTGGCGGTGGGCTGGAAATGGAGAAGCTGAGAAGGAGAAGAGAATGAAGAAGAAGAAGAATAAGAAGAAGCAATGATGGGTTAGTGGGGAGTCGGTGGGGTGATCAGCCAAAATGGGGGAGAGAAAGAGGAGAGAGAGAGAGAGTCAAATAATTGACCCCACAAATATCTCCCAATAATACTTCTTTGTTTGGCACTTGTCCCACTATGGCAATTTTGTAATTTTTGAACTTTGTCCCCCAAAATTACCACTTTGTCCTTGGCCCATGTACCGATTACGAGCCGACTTATCCTTATTGGGCCTTGCTGGCCGGACCCCTTGGGCGCGAGGCCCTATGGGCTCTTGCCCGGCCCATTTCCATTTCTCGCGTCAAATTCCCGATTCTTTGATCCTTATCCGAAGTTGTAATTTCAACGGCTAACTCGTAGAATTGTGAGGCGACGTCCTATGGTTTGGTTGTTAAATCCTTGAACATTCGATACTTAAAATCGGATCATAATTCGTAGCTAAAATCAATCAATCGCAGCTATAGTACATCTCAGACTAACGGATAGCTTTTAGAAATAAATCCTCAGTAGCCTTTCCGTTTTGGTTAGTATTCCATGAGTGATCAGGTCAATGCGAGAATTAACTAATAGAGTATCGATGAAATCACCATTTCATATATCACCAAATTGGGTCGAATTTTCAGGATATCACATATTTCCTCATTCTCAATGTACTCTTCAACATTAATTAATACGAGAACGGCTCTCAACCAATCTTAATTGTAAATCAATGTTTCCACCACTTTAGAAGTCAAAGAACTTTGAAAGCATCAAGCCTACAAACATATGTACTAATAGACGACTGTAAAGCACCGGTAGTTGTCAGAATAGCCAAAACATCTTGATTCATCAAAGATGGGATTTTATACTCTGAGCCGGTACTCTTCCACCGCATCAAAAGGTCAAGATAAAAACATCTTCACAATCAGCTTAAAGATAATGATCAAGCTCAAATTCGTTGCCATCAAACACTCTTTTCTCCTTGTTGATGAATTTTCTCGACGAGCTTTTAAAATTGAAATCAACCTCTTTGTTAACACCATTGCTATTGTCATTGCATCCACTAGGTGCACTACCACTAGAACACACATTTTGACCACCCAAATTTTGGTCACTAAAACCAAGAGAAGATTGCTCATAAAATATGTACAAACACTATAAGGTGTCCTTGACCTTATCGTGCATCTCATTAACCATCACACTATCATCATAAATTGAGAAAATTACCAAAAAAGTCTTAAACCTTTTGCAATTGTGTCAATTCAGTCCTAAATCTTTTTTTTTTTGCCATTTCAGTCCTAAATTTTTTACAATGTGCCAATTCAATCCATCCAACCACTTTTGGCCGGCTGGCGCTGACGTGGACGCCGGCCGGCTGACGTGGACGCCGGCCGGCTGCCGTGACATTATTTTAATATTTTTTTCCTTCTTCGCCCTGGCCGGACCAGCCAGGGGAAAGCTCGCTGGCCAGGTGACCTCGCCGGCCATGGTGAGGCCGACCTCGCCTGACCATGGCGAGGTCGAGCTCGCCGGGCATGGGCTACGGTGAGGTCTCACCAGATCTGGGCGAGGCCTCGCCGTTGTCGGGCAAGCTCGACCTCGCCCAGCGACGGCGAGACCTCACCCAGATCTGGCGAGGCCTTGCCATCGCTGGGCGAGCTCGACCTCGCCCGACCATGGCGAGGTCGAGCTCGCCGGCCATGGGCGAGGCCGAGCTCACCCGGCTACTGCGAGGCCTCGCCCAGATCTTGCGAGACCTCGCCGTCGCTGGCCGAGGTCAAGCTCGCCCGACGATGGTGAGGTCTTGCCAGATCTGGGCGAGGCCTCGCCATCGCCCGTGGCCGGCGAGCTAGACCTAGCCATGGCCGGCAAGGTCACCTCGCCGGCAAGCCTCCCCCTGGCCGGTCCGGCTAGGGGGAAGAAGGAAAAAAAATTAAAATAATGCTACATCAGCCCGCCGACGTCCACGTCAGCGCCGGCAGGCCAAAAGTGGCCGGATGGACTGAATTGGCACAATTGTAAAAGGTTTAGGATTGAAATGGCTAAAAAAAAGGTTTAGGACTGAATTGACACAATTGCAAAAGGTTTAAGACTTTTTTGGTAATTTTCCCTCATAAATTAGTCTATAACAATACTTCACAAAATTCAATTTTTTTCTAGGATCCAACACAACAGCTCTCATAGGAAAACCCCTCACATACCTAACCACGTTTCAACTACGTACAATAGAATCATGTACCTTGATCAAATCATCTCTTACAATCAATGTCAATATATGAGCCATGAACCTCATATATAAAAAAAATCACCATTTAAGATCAATGTCGCAACCTAAAAAAATCGAGTTTCGATCTTAGGCTAATGGATTACTAGACCAATTAAATTAACTAACCTAGTTCGAGTTCTCCCAAACTCTATCAAATCGCAATTTAGGTCCAATTGTGAGCATGTAAATATTTTCAACGGGAGTCGCCACTAATCATTTAAGGTAGGTTGATTAGAAACCTAAATAAAATAGCGTGAGTACTATTTTATTTCTGCGAACCAGAAATTATGGATTCGGGGACTTGGTTACGCTAAATTCCTTAATACCCTTTCGGTACCAATTTCAAGAAAAATACTTAATTTGACAATTTTGAAAAATTCTGACTTAGAATTCAAAGGTGCAGAAATTTCTTTTTTTTATTTTTATTTGAACGAAAGCTAACCTATATGTAATGACATGCAAAAATTGACATACGATTAATGCAACCTAACATGCAAACTATATGTCATGCGATGACGTGACCTATTTCTAATGACGATCATATATTTTTTGTATTTTTTTTATGAAATTTGGAATTAAAAATGCCAATTATCTAAACATGCAATTCTAAACTAAAGAAATCAACATATTCTAAAGCAATCTTTTTGGTTTTTTTAATCAAAATTCGAAATTAAAATCAAGTAAAATATATAACCGCTAAATCTTTCGAATTAAGTTTCGATATGAAACCTGACAGAACGATCCTAAAATTCGAAATACCCGCTATGGAAATAATTCTATCTAAAGCCTGATAGATAGATTTATTTTCTCGTATGCGGTTGCGGATTAGGAAATTTTCCTAATTGATCACATTTTGAAAAATTCGGATATCTTAAATATTTTGGATATATTCACAAGATTTTGAAAATCCTAAATTCTATCCAAATTTGATAAATAATATATATCTAAGATTTCAAAAAGGAAACAAATCCTAATTTGAATATACATATTATTCAAATATGTAAAACTAGATATCCATAAACACAAATTAGGTAACAAAATATTCAAATCAAATCGGAATGTGATAATTACCTGATTTGCGGATTTCTTTCCTAATTTGAATTTGCAGCGGATCGGGAATGTGGATCGGTAGTGCGTCGGGAGTGGCGGCGCAGCATCGGAAACGACGGAGGTTTACTGCTGGGACACGACGGGAACGGCGACACGGCAGGAACGGCAATGCGGCGGGCGTCTCCGAGAAGCAGTGTAGCAAGCAGCGGCGACATAGGCAGGGCGTCGGCGGTAGCGAGTGGAGCAGGGACGTCCAGGCGGCGGTGCGGTCTGAGGCAGCGGCGCAGAGGTTGTAACGCCCCCAACCTCGGGGTCATAAACGTGACGTTCCGTTCATTATTATCTTTCTTTAAACACAAGCGGAAGCATATCTCGGGACAATCACATGAAAAACAACAGCGGGATTAAGACAAACAGCATCATGAGCAAACCTTATATTTACTGGACACGCAAACATATTTTACAAGCCAACTTAGTCGATTTTAGCCAATTACACAACAATAACAAGTGGCTTGGGTGTCCTAAGCCCACTACTTCGGACTCACGGCTCCCAACTTTCCCCGAACTCCAACATGGCTCCAACTCCCTCTGTCAGGAGTTGTCCGTTCGACCATCCTATGGACCTGAGAGGGAAAAACGGGAGATGAGTCGGGGAGACTCAGCAAGTAAAAACACTAATATCAAGCGAGGATATATCGATCGCCGTTAACACAAGTCGGCTCTTACCGCACCCGCATCGATGGCAAATCAATAGCAAAGTTCATACAAGAGAACATCACGCATGGCTATAACATGTGCACTTTACCAGCCAACTCTCGGTTACCAACCAATGCTCGGTTCTATCTCATGTATACTTTACTAATCAAGGCTCGATTCTATCTCATGTATGCTTTACTGATCAAGACTCGGTTCTATCTCATGTACGCTTTACCAATCTCGATTCTATAACAACATCAAACATGAAACACGATCAAACCGAGGAAATGAACTAACCATGACCAACCAAACGACCGAGAAACGGTCCAAGCAAACCACGTCACAACACATCTCAACATCCTTTCCCGATATTAAGGAATTCACTTACACAACAATTAAACAAGAACTAGAGAAAACGAGGCGTGTGAAGGACATGCGAGTCTCGGCGACTCTCGGGCGATTCACAAACACACGGCCTTGGACGTGGATTCCTCGCTCGATCAAACCACAAAAGAGACACAGGCTAATTGGTAAGCTCTTTCTCTCTTTCTCTCTCTCTTGGCTTCTCTTTCTCTCTCTATTTCTCTCTCCCCTTGGCTGAATGCCTTCTTTCTATTTATAGAGAGGCAAAACTTGGTGCCAAAATTTGGATGAGGTAAGCGCACGTGTCATCGGGCGATGAGGTAAGCGCGCGTGTCATCCACCCATTAATGGCCTAAGTCCAAAAGTCAAGAATAATGATGAAATTGGCCAATTATTCTTCCTTTCTCTCTCCTCACCCATTAGCCGTGGGTCTCTTCTCCTTTCTTGATCAATACTTGATAGCCAAGACTCAATAAATGGCTTCATAAAGGCTCGTGGAAAAAAAAGGCCAAGCAATAAACGAGAGTAATGATGAAGATGATAAGGTTTGACTTAGTCAAACTTTATAGGCTTTCTCCAATCAAAGCATAAAATACCTCATTTGAAAGCTCGGAACGCGTACTTTAGATCACCAGAAGACATAAAGTCCAAATTTCAATGTTCTCATATAGAAAATGCTAAATCTTTGAAATCTGACAAAATCGGACAGTTTTGCACTGTTCAAGAAATCGGACTTGAAAATATAGTAAATGGACTCCGAAAATTCTCAAATTTGAATATGTCATAAACAAGACCTTAACAAACATTTCTCATGCAGAACACAATTTCGGAATCTTTCCGTAAACACCATTTTTAGTAGCTCAAAAACAGACTAAAAACAGTTCGCTGAAACAGGACTCTGATTTCTCAAATTAAGCTCTGTCTAGAATCCAAATGATTTTGAAAAATTCCCAAATTTATACACATTATAAAAACGGATGTTCTCAACAACTTTTGTGAAGGAAACTTTTCCAAAATTGGCCCAGAAAAGCTTGTAGAAAATAAATACAGTGTGAACATCACTGAAATACCCATTCTGGGCAGTTTCACACGGTCCGCAAATCAGGCCATGGTACCACCCATATCAACTCCAAAAATTCTGAAATTAAATTATGTAAAACTTCAAGATGTTTGGAACAACTTTCAAGAAGAAAGTACTTGGAAATTCGGACCACAAAATTCTCCCCAAAAATAACAAAACAAAGGGATACAAAGGATCCAAAATTGGATTTTTCAAAACAAGAGAAAACAATTTAGTTCTGATTGGAAAACCACCAAACTTAACCCATAATCATTTCCCAGGGACAGAAAATTGAGGATATCACAATTTACCTGCGGCTTCCCAGCCCAAAAATCGGGATGTGACAAAGGTGGTGGCGTGGCAGGGGCAGCAGCGGCAGAGGGCGGGGGTGTGATCGTCCAAGCGGCGATGCGGCGATGGCAGAGTCGCCGGCGGTGCTGTGGCCGACGGCTGTGGAGGGGCGGAGGTGCGGCGCGGCGGGCGGTGGCGCAGTGTGGCGGTGGCGCGCCGGTCTCCTCCTCTCTCTCTCTCTCTTTCTATCTGAAAATTCTCTCTTGTGTCTCTCCAAAAATCAGATCTTAAGAATTATGAGACCTCTCTTAATTATGACACATAACGATGTATTTATAATGTAAACCTAGGTCAATTAGCCGGGCTTTTTAGTCCTAATGGGCTTAGGCTTGGGCTTAGGCTTTAATCATCATTTAATTTCGAGTGGGCTGAATTAACGTGGGCTTTTATTTAATTAAGTTTAATGTGCTAATTTAAGCTCAAATTAAAACAACCGAGCCCGTTTGACTTGTAATTTTCGGCCCTTGCCTTCCGAGTGAGTCGAGTCTCGTTCGATGTCCGAGCTCAATTTACATGACGAATTTTAAGCTCGCTTGCCACCGTCAATCCGATGCGGAATGTAATTAATCAATATGAACCTAAACTATATGCTATACAATTTTAATATTTTTGTTTAGGGGTTAAAATTTAATCCCTAATTTTCTATGCAATTAAACACTAAATGATGCATCGAAATTTAGGTGTCAACAGTTGCCCCTCTTTGAGTGGAGGCTCGCAGAGGTTTCGCTCAAAGATTGAGACCTAAATTTAAACTATGCAAAAATGATGAATGATTTTTTTTGTTAAATGCAAAGATGCATGGTATGCAAACAATAAGGAACGTATGTTAAGGCTTCTCACTTCGTGCGGAGTGGTGAAAGAGTCTTACATACAGATCGCACAAAAAACGTCCGAGTGACGGAATGCTTTATAATGCTTTGAATTCCCTCGATCTCCAAACTTCTGGTCCACTGGAAGTAGAGTTCTCGAGGTACTGGATTGCCTATCTGTTACCTGTAGTTTCCTACATATGCGAAATAGCGCATAATATGAAGAAAGAATGGGATGTGTTGCCTATACCACTGGACAAACATGAAATGAAGGTGTGCTGCGTACTCCACTTAGCAACACCAAGATGAGAAACTATGTCGCCTATATTACCAGGCGAACATGAAATGGGGTGTGCCGCGTACTTCACTTAGCAACACCAAGATAAGAAATTATGCCGCCTATCCTACTGGGCGAACATGAAATGGGGTGTGCCACGTACTCCACTTAGCAACACCAAGAGATATTATGCCGCCTGTACTACTGGGCGAACATGAAATGGGGTATGCCGCGTACTCCACTTAGCAACACCAAGAGGTATTATGCCACCTGTACCACTGGGCGAACATGAAATGGGGTGTGCCGCGTACTCCACTTAGCAACACCAAATGAGAAATTATGCCGCCTGTACTACTGGGCGAACATGAAATGGGGTGTGCCGTGTACTCCACTTAGCAACACCAAATGTCACCTGTTCCACTTGGTGAACATATAAGAGAGATAATTTCTCCTATTCCAATGAAAAATAATTAGCAGACGTACCTAAATTCTTCTTATGACGAAGCCAATGGCATCGCTCCTGTTTTTACCTGAGAAAAGGTTAAAATAACACATACGCAGAGGCAGAGAAAACATAATTCATGAGTCATCTTGCATTACCAAGCTTCACCGGGGAATTTATCAATAAGAACAACTATTTCGTCCTTTTGACAATTTGATCAAATTAAATGAGAGACCTTTAATCAGAAAGGACTTTTCACTCGCTCTCAATGTGTTGCCTTTCGTCATCTTGAAGTCTCTCATGCAATATGATCGCTTCATTAGGACAGAAATAAATTGCCAGATCAAAAGATTTCCTCAAACAAAACTTAGTAATATCAATTGATTCATGAAATTCAATTTGAAACTTGATAGAAACAAAGTCAGAATGAGTACAAATCAAGTGTAATACTTTTTTACAGAATCAGAATTAACTGGACTGGAAAAAACACGACCATCCATCTCGGCCAAAATCAAAGTACCTCTTGGAAGGACTTTCTTCACAATGTACAGGCCACCATAGTTTGGGGCAAATTTTCCTTCTGCAAGAGGAAATATCAGCAATAACTTCCGCAGGACAAGGTTGCCTACCTGGAAATGTTGAGGCTTGACTTTCTTGTTGAAAGATTTAGCAACTTGTTGTTGGTAGCACTGGCCATGGCATAGAGCTCTAAGCCTTCTCTCATCAATCATGTTCAACTGGTCCAATTTCTATTGGATCCAATTTGCTTCTGACAATTGTATCTGTGAAAGAATACGTAACGAAAGAATTTAAACCTCAACAGGTAGAACTGCTTCCATACCGTACACAAGAGAATATGGAGTTGCCCCTGTAGATGTCCGGATAGAATTCCGATATGCCATAAGTGCAAAAGTAATCTCTCATGTCAATCACGATAGTTTTCAGCTGTTTTAGCCAAAATCTTCTTGATATTCGTGTTGGCTGCTTCGGCCGCTCCGTTCATCTGCGGACGATATGGAGAGGAATTCAAATGCTTGATCTTGAACTCTTTGAACAGTTCATCCACCAATTTGTTAGTTAGATTCGACCCATTATCGGTAATTATAGTCTCAGGTGCACCATATCGAGTAATGATGTCTTGACGGATGAACTTCACTACAATCCGGACCGTCACTGTCGTATAGGACATGGCTTCGATCCACTTCGAAAAGTAATCGATAGCGATCAGGATAAACCGATGTCCATTTGACGCTTTAGGATTAATTGGGCCAATCATATCAATGCCCCACATAGAAAATGGCCATGGTTCAGACAGTTGATGCAATTCATTCGGAGGAGTTTTAATCTTGTCACCATAGATCTGACATTTGTGACAATTTCGAACATGCTGAATGCAATCACTCTCTAAAGTGAGCCAGTAATAACCCATCCTCATTATCTTCCTTGCCAGCATATGACCATTCATGTGCGGACCACATACTCCCTCATGTACTTCTAGCATCAAATGAATAGTCTCGGTTGAATCAACACACCTTAATAAAATCGAATCATAAGACCGTTTGTATAGGCATTATCC
Source organism: Syzygium aqueum (assembly GCA_031216185.1). NCBI lineage: Eukaryota > Viridiplantae > Streptophyta > Magnoliopsida > Myrtales > Myrtaceae > Syzygium > Syzygium aqueum. Next base: position 14,879,157 of record CM062234.1, read on the forward strand.
GCTCAAGAAGAACTTTGACGCCATTTTCTTGATATACTTTTGGTCAGATGCGGTACTTTTCACTGGAAATTCCTGTGTTTGAAGATATGCATTGATATCATGATACCATGGCTTGCCGTCAGGCTCTTCTGTCGTGGCCATGCAATAAGCCGATTTCTATAAGACTTCTATCTTCAAAGGTTCAACTTCTAAACCACTTGTTACTCGTAGCATTGCCGATAACGTAGCCAGAGTATCGGCAAAACTATTTTGAGTCCTTGGCAAGTATTCAAACAAAATGTGTTCAAATTCTTCCACCAACTCCTCTAAATAGACGTGATAGGGTTGCAACTTAGCATCTCTGGTTTGCCACTTACCAATGATCTGAAGAATAATGAGGGCTGAATCCCCGAACACCTTAAGTCGAGCTACTCCCATTTCGATTGCAGCTTGCAACCCGAGGATGCATGCTTCATATTCAGCGATATTGTTCGTGCAAGGAAATATCAATTCCGCTGCGACCGGATAATGTTGTCCGCCTGGGGATATTAAAACTGCCCCAATACCTGATCCTAACAAGTTTACGGCCCCATCAAAATACATGGTCCATACATACTTATCAATTGGCATGACTCTATCCTCTAGCAGATCCAAGTCGTCATTTTTCCCAGGATTTTCAGCTAAGACATCAGCAATTACTCGTCCTTTGACTGATTTCTGAGGCATGAAATGAACATTAAATTCTAAGATGAGAATCTGCCATTTTGTCAGTTTTCCGACCAAAGCGGGTTAATTGAGCAAGTATTTGATTGGATCACACTCTGTTATAAGCAATATCTGATAATGCAAGGTGTATTGCCTCAATCTGTGTAGCACCCAGACTAGTGCTGCGCACGTTCTTTCTGCTTCAGAATAGTTCATCTCAGAGGTGGTGAACTTCTTACTCAAATAATAAATCACACACTCTTTTCCATCCTCTTCACCTTTCTGAGCAAGCATGGCACCTAAGGACTCACTGTGAATTGTGAGGTATAGGATCAGAGGTTGCCCCGGCGTTGGCGGAACAAGCACCGGTGAATTCATCAAGTAATGATTAATCTTGTCAAATGCCAGTTCACACTCTTCATCCCATCTGACTAGCGCATTCTTCTTGAGGAGTTTAAAGAAAGGCTTTGCTGTCTCAGATAGCTGAGAAATAAATCTGACTATATAGTTCAGCCTACCCATTAAGCTACGAACTTCCTTCACCGAAGAGGGAGATTTTATCTCACAAATGGCCTTCACTTTTGACGGGTCAATCTCAATCCCTTTGTTGCTAACAATGAAGCCAAGTAGTTTGCCAAAGGCTGCCCCGAACACACATTTTGCCGGATTGAGGCGTAATTGAACTTGCGAAGTCTGTCGAATAATTTCGTCAAGGTTTCTATGTGATCTTCTCTATGCCGAGTTTTTGCAATCATGTCGTCAACATAGACTTCAATCTCATTATGCATCATGTTATGGAACAACGTGACCATTGCCTGCTGGTAGGTAGCCCTAGCATTTTTGAGACCGAAGGGCATCACCTTGTAATGAAATGTCCCCCATGGAGTGGTAAATGCTGTTTTCAACTTATCATCTTCGTTCATCAAGATCTGATTATAACCTGAGAAACCATCAATGAAGGAGAACAGTTTGAATCCAGCTGTACTATCCACAAGCACATCAATGTGCGGGAGTGGAAAATCATCTTTGGGACTAGTTTTGTTTAGATTTCGGTAGTCAACACATACTCGAACCCGACCGTCTTTCTTCAAGACCGGGACTATATTAGCGACCCATTCTGAGTATTGGGTAGTCTCAATAAATCCCACATCAAGAAGCTTTATAACCTCTTCTTTGATCTTCTTTGCCAGTTCTGGCTTAGCTCTTCGCAGCCTTTGTTTCACAGGCTCAACCGAAAGATCAGTCAGTAGACAATATTCGACGATCGATCGATCAAGACCCGGCATGTCAGCATAAGACCAGGCAAAGATGTCTTGATAATCCTTCAATAACTGGGTCAAGTATTTGGCCATATCTTCATGAAGACATGCCCCAATCTTCACCTCTCTAGGATTCTCCGTGTCGCCGAGGTTGATCACCACGGTTTCTTCAGCAGTCAGAGGCTTAGATTTCTCATGGATTTCCAAGTTCCGTCGTATCTCTTTCATCATTCGGATTAGAATCGTCTGAGTAATCGGATTGACTTGCATCACATATATGAGGATCCACGATTCCCGTCCCTTCGCATGTCTCGAGATTAGTCTCTCGCGGGCCAGTGCCCATTTCATCCAACGGTCCTTCCTCGATAGCTCCAATGAGCACGTTATTGAACAGACTAGTGATTCCCTCCATCGCATCATCAGGATCTTCTGTCACTGGAGGTGTTAGATCATCCATACCTCCCCATCCATCGGGGACGATATCACGCGGGTCAATATAGAAGCTCGGGGGAGCCGAATATTTCACGTAGTAGTCGAACTTGCCGCTCGGTTGCCCTAGGGTGTCGATCACCTCCTTCTCTTCATGTATCATTCTTGCAGGACTCAGGGATGTGGTCTGGATGTTTGGAACTATGGGAAGATCATCTCGGCCTTAGCAGAGCCACGAAGCACGAAATGTCGATGCCCCAATATCTAAGAGGTCCTGAATCTTGTGCTTTAGATCAACGTCATACGACCATGGAACCATCTTGTTACTTTCATAAGTGTAGGGCTGAGGTGATGCTAGGACCAATACTTCCGAAGTATCGGGTATAATGATCCCGAGGTCATCGTCAGAGGCGTCCTCGTGAGGGGGCATGTCAGGATCCAACTTAACTTGTTCATCGGTCATCCTTGCGAGTTCTTCATTCCAATCAATGATAACTTGAGATATAGCAGCCACTACCCCGAATTCATCCGCTGTCCCAATCATTCCTTTTCTCACCAACTCATCCACTTTCTTTCTTATGTCATCGAGTGACATCACCTCACCAGTCGAAATATAACTGGCTCGGACTAAAGCATCGAACATATCTTCGAGAGGGACCCTAAAGCTTTGAACCTGTTTGACTCCCAGGCCAAGGATAATATTTGCACTGCTCGAATGATCAGGGAGCGGATTGTTCTGCACATTGGGCTTACTGGCTGGCTATAGTGCAAACGCTCCAGTCTCGAGTAGATCTTGCACTCGATATTTGAGCACTTGGCAATCATCTGTCGAATGCCCAACCTCACCTCTATGGTAATCGCATTTCTTCGACGGGTCATACTTTACATAGCCAGCAGCATTAGATCTTTGCGGCTCTGAATTCAGCAAGTTCTTCTTCCTTAGCACCGCCAGTACCTGAGATAACGTCTCAGGAAGTGGAGTGAACTGGCGAGTTTTGCGCTGCTGGAGTGAGTCCTACTGGCCTTGCCGTCCATAAGAGGTTGTCTGCTGGGTGCTAAATTGTAGCTTCGGGGCCTGAGCTGGCGTCTTCTGTAGATAAATCATGTTGACCTCGCAGACATGCTCTTTGTCCTTCTTACTAGTAAATCTTTTGGCCGATGAACCTGACTCATCGTACCATCCTTTCTTGAGCCCGGTCTCAATCTCCTCACCCATGGCTATCAGTTGGCCAAAAGATTGGACGGCCGTCACTAATATTCGTGAACGAATCGGCTGCGGTAGTGTGGACACAAATAACTTCATTAAGTCACGTTCTGCGGGTTCAAGCATGATCTGTCCGGCCATGTTCCTCCAGCGAGTGGCGTACTCCTTTAGAGTCTCGCCCTTTTTCTGCTCAGCTCTCTCCAGGTCTTCCTTTGTAATGGTGACATCAAGATTGAACTTGAAGTGCTTGACAAAAAGGTTTGCCACCTCTTCCCACGAGTCTTTCCAGTTGATCTGGTGATTGGTATACCACCTCATTGCAGCATCCTTCAAGCTTGCTTGAAAGGTTTGGATCATTAGGGGTCCGTTAGAAACGTATCTATTCATGAGCCCCTGGTACATATCAATGTACTGAATTGGGTTTGAGGTGCCGTCATACTTCTCAAAGGCTGGCATCTTGAATTTTTCGAGCACTTGGACTCGAGCAAAAATAGACAGATCAACAGGCGGAACACTTTGAGTTCCCTCCACTTCACGTAACCTTTGATCGAGCTTAGCCAGCAATTTGGCATTCTCATCATTGGGGGGTGACTGAAGAACAGGGACCGATGGAGAAGCACTAGTATCGATCAAAATGGCATCATCCAATTGAAGGGTTGGATTAGTATTCACTGTAGGAGATTTGTCGAGGCGGAGGCCTTGACGGGTTGGAAGTGGAATCTCCGATTGAGAGGCAGTATTGATCTGCTGCTGCTTGGCCATGAGATCTTGGCCATGAGATCACCCATCATTTTGGACATGGCAGCTGTGATCTGCTCATTGATCGTATTCATGTGTTCCTTCAGCTTTTCATCGATCATGGATGCGATCTAGGCTTGATTGGCCATCCTTCTTTTAGTCACCGATAGAGTATTATGAGGATGAAGGGGATCCGTGACAAATTACCTGCAAAAAGCAACGGTGGAATAAATACGACAAGTAAAAATAACGAGTCGGTCCGTGACATCCTCTAGACTCTCAAGATGAAATTTCTTTCGAAAGACCGATTCGTTTAGTAAATCTCGAAATTCCAAATTGCTTTATTCAATAAAACCTCGACTGATTCCAAAATTTACAAATTAAAGCTTAATATTTCTCATTGAATTGCCCAAAATGGAAGATATCTCAAAAGAATTCTTATAAAAATCGTTCAGAAACGACATCTATTACAGAAAACATTAATAGCAAACTAACATTTCCTCAAAAAAAGAAAAACTCCCTAAACCAAATAAGAAATCAGATGGTCTTCCTCTTTTTAGAAGCCCTGTGATCTATAGACGAATAGGCCTTCAAGGCGCGCCGTAATCGTGCATTCTCTTCAGCCAGAGCATCTGCCTTATCCTGGGCCTTCGTCACCTTTTCTTCGTTGATTTTGATTTGAGTCTGAAGGGTATGTCGTATTGTCATGACCGGGATCTTCGGGATCTTCGGGAGTATCTTAGCCGGGATGGTATGATGCTAAATATACCGGGCCGTGGCAAAGTGACTCTTCATCCTTCCGGTGGGCTCATCCGCGAGCCAAATCAGCTTCTGAGTTGAACAATTCTACCAAGCGTCTGAATGACGCCTGAGCTCAACTCTATAGGACTCGCCCTTCTCGAACTGGACTTGAAATTCATTAGGCCTAAGTGGAGGTGGGACATTCTGCAGAACTCGGAATTACTTGTAACTCGAAGGGGCTGATAGCAGGTTGCCCCATAAATGCCCATCAAAGGTACAAGCTTCTGATCGCTATGGTATAGTCGAGCCTCAACCTTCCAAAACCATACAGCTTGCAAAAGGAAAATCTTAGAGCTTAGATCCTTCAACAGATGGACCCATTGTGTATAATGCAAACTCTTAGTTTGATCTTATATTTGTTTGAACCTTAAAATAGGGTTATCAGTCATGTTCATTTCAAATACAGTCATATTTTCCCCAAATTGAGAAAGGTGTGAGAAAAACTAGATTTGTAAAAGCTCAATCGGAGCTCAAAAAGTTTTATCTTTTCCTCTCTTGAATTGCGTTAGAGATATGAAAGTTTCTGCCAGAATTGTGTTTATAAAATTGACTCCGCCACATATTAGTTTTACCGTCCAGGCTATGACGGGATCAATAGCATTTTGACGGAATGGAAAAATGATGAGTCCGACAAAAGTTAAGATAAAAATCTTAGACCTCATGAGGACGGAGTTGTTTTCAAAACATTCAATAAAAAAAAAAAGCAGGCATGCTTGACAATTACCCTTTAGCACTTTTTCAATTTCCTTTTTGGTCAAGTTTAAAAATTCAGCAAGCACTACCACAGGATCTACCTTAATAGGTGGTTCGACTATATCCAACTCAATCGATTTCCCAATGGCAAAACTGTATTCTTCCAGAGTCGGTGTGAGCTCAAACTTACCTCCCAACACAAATGTAGTTGTCTCAGGGCACCAAAAATGAGCGAGTGCCTGCATAATTCCGCTCTGGACGTCTATGTCTAGGATCGACAGCATGAATCCAATGCGCTTGAGAACATACTGCTGACCATCTGGTTTCAACTGGCTCCATAACTTCTTGAGCTCTAACTTTAGAGTAGGCACAAAACGGATATCGAGGCGACCCATTCTTATATAGACCATGTGCCAAATGACTCAACCTAAATCATGGACTGACTCAAAATAAGATGAAGAAAATCAAAGATAAAGCTCAAGAAATTACCGTCTTTAGGGAGACAATGTCAATCACAGAGACATGCACATGGATCGTGAGTTTAAACCTTAATCTATCTATCCTAAAGGCTTTGGCAAAAAGAAATGATGAACGGAACGACATATCGTAGCCTCGCGCACAATCATCATGACTAGTCGCAGCCTCGCATACAATAGTCATGACTAGTCGGGTCCAATCACTTTGGCTTGATTCGATCGACAAGGTTAACCTCCATGCGTTGTAGCCTCACGTGCATGAGGGCAACCCTTGAGCCATTTTTTTGAAAAATATTTGGGATCCAAATGGGATAACCTTTAGCGAAATCTTACCACCAAGGTTAAAGAACCATCTAAATACCATCTTAGAACTATGGGTGTGACCCAGGTCCAGTTACAGGTGGTGTATGGTGTAGTGCAAATACTGTAAATTATGCACAACAGTTATATGCAAACAACGCTTCAATAGTGTAAAAATTAAATCACAATTCCACTCCACCAAGTCCGCAAAATAAAGAGTTAGCCAATCACTACTCCTCTTATAACTCACATCCTGCAAAAACATTTAACACCTAATAATGAGAATTCAATCAAATTTTGTCAAATTAAGTGATTTTTCCATGAAATTTTTTTTTTGGCCTAAGTCCTCCTTAAATTTTCAAAAAAAAAATTCAAGTTATTCCCCAGTGGAGTCGCCAAGTTGTCGTGACCTAAAAAAATCGGGTTTCGATCTTAAGCTAATGGATTACTAAATTAATTAAATTAACTAACCTAGCTCGAGTTCTCCCAAACTCTACCAAATCGCAACTTAGGTCTAATTGTGAGCATGCAAATATTTTCGACGGGAGTCGCCACTAATCATTTAAGGTAGGTTGATTAGAAACCTAAATAAAATAGCGAGAGTACTATTTTATTCCTGCGAACCAGAAATTATGGATTCGGGGACTTGGTTACGCTAAATTCCTTAACGCTTTTTCGGTACCAATTTCAAGAAAAATACTCAATTTGACAATTTTGAAAAATTCTGACTTAGAATTCAAGGTGCAGAAATTTTTTATTTTTTATTTTTATTTGAACGAAAGCTAACCTATATGTAATGACATGCAAAAATTGACATGCGATTAATGCAACCTAACATGCAAACTATATGTCATGCGACGACGTGACCTATTTCTAATGATGAGCATATATTTTTTGTATTTTTTTATGAAATTCGGAATTAAAAATGCCAATTATCTAAACATGCAATTCTAAACTAAAGAAATCAACATATTCTAAAGCAATCTTTTTGGTATTTTTTTATCGAAATTCGAAATTAAAATCAAGTAAAATATATAACCACTAAATCTTTCGAATTAAGTTTCGATCTGAAGCTTGACAGATCGATCCTAAAATTCGAAATACCCGCTATGAAAATAATTCTATCTAAAGCCTGATAGATAGATTTATTTCTACGTGTGCAGTTGCGGATTAGGAAATTTTCCTAATCGATCACATCTTGAAAAATTCGGATATATTAAATATTTTGGATATATTCACAAGACTTTGAAAATTTTAAATTCTATCCAAATTTAATAAATAATAGATATCTAAGATTTCAAAAAGGAAATAAATCCTAATTGAAATATACCTATTATTCAAATATGCAAAACTAGATATCCATAAACACAAATTAGGCAACAAAATATTCAAATCAAATCAGAATATGATAATTACCTGATTTGCAGATTTCTTTCCTAATTTGAATTTGTAGCGGATCGGGATTGTGGATCGGCAGTGCGTCGGGAGCAGCGGCGCGGCATCGGGAACAGCGGCGGTTTACTGCGGCGACACGGCAGGAACGGCGACACGGCAGGAAAGGCAACGCGGCGGGCATCTCCGGGCAGCAGTATAGCGAGTAGCGGCTGTAAGGACCTCGGCCCCACCACTCTTCCGCTGCGCCACTTCTTGTGTAATATTGTCCGCTTTGGATATTAAGTCCTCACGGTTTTAAAACGCGTTACACAAGGGTTAGGGGCCAAGCCTTATAAACAACCCCAGGACTCCCCCCTAAGCGATGTGGGACAAAGACATGCCCCCCTTGCCATCCTAGAAGCCTGCCAGAAGCCGCTCCTTGTCCAGGCCCTTTTGGCCCCAGCGACCACTCCCCGCCCTCGTCGGACCGGGTCGTTACATTCTCCCCCCCTTCGGGCACAGCGTCCTCGCTGTGGAGCCACACGCGGTCGGGAGTCAGCTCTGATACCATTTGTAAGGACCTCGGCCCCATCACGCTTCCGCTGCGCCACTTCTTGTGTAATATTGTCCGCTTTGAATACTAAGTCCTCACAGTTTTAAAACGCGTTACACAAGGGTTAGGGGCCAAGCCTTATAAACAACCCCAGGACTCCCCCTAAGCGATGGGGGACAAAGACATGCCCCCCTTGCCATCCTAGAAGCCTGCCAGAAGCCGCTCCTTGTCCAAGCCCTTTTGGCCCCGGCGACCACTCCCCGCCCTCGTCGGACCGGGTCGTTACAGCGGCGGCACAGGTAGGGCGTCGGCGGTGGTGGGTGGAGCAGGGACGTCCAGGTGGTGGTGCTCTCTGAGGCAGCGGCGCGGAGGTGGTGGCGTGGCAGGGGCAGCAGCGGCAGAGGGCAGGGGCGTGATCATCCAATCGGCGATGCAGCGATGGCGGAGTCGCCAGCGGTGCTGTGGCCGACGGCTGTAGAGGGGTGGAGGCGCGGCGCGGCGGTGGCGCGCCGATCTCCTCTTCTCTCTCTCTCTCTTTCTGTCTGAAAATTCTCTCGTGTGTCTCTCCAAAAATCAGATCTGAAAAATTATGAGACCTCTCTTAATTATGACACATAATTAGCCGGGCTTTTTAGTCCTAATGGGCTTAGGCTTGGGCTTAGGCTTTAATCATTATTTAATTTCGAGTGGGCTGAATTAATGTGGGTTTTTATTTAATTAAGTTTAATGTGCTAATTTAAGCTCAAATTAAAACAACCGAGCCCGTTTGACTTGTAATTTTCGGCCCTTGCCTTCCGAGTGAGTCGAGTCTTGATTCGATGTCCGAGCTCAATTTACATGACTAATTTTAAGCTCGCTTGCCACCGCCAATCCGATGCGGAATGTAATTAATCTATATGAACCTAAACTATATGCTATGCAATTTTAATATTTTGTTTAGGAGTTAAAATTTAATCTCTAATTTTCTATGCAATTAAACACTAAATGATGCGCCGAAATTTAGGTGTTAACAATCAATAACATTTTTCTTGAAAAATTTTCTTTCAAATGACTAATATTAACATCATTCAAACTAGCATTATTCATGGTGATTGTGGACATTTTTTTTTTGTACTTCCAACTCGTATAGGCATTTCTGAACCATCTTCTCAATCTCCCTGCCCTTGTGACTAGACATCACCACAAAGTTGATGTACCTCACCACTAAGATGATGTTCTTCTGTGCAACTTCACCTGTGCAAGGACCATGTTCCTTATCTTGAAGGGCATACTTCTCATGATGCTTTTACATCATCTTCTTGGGGCTCTATCTCGAGCACTCAATGCTTCCTTTACGTGATATTTCCGTAAGAAACCTTGTAATGAGAGCTTTCAACTAAGCTCAATATTGACGGACTGAATTGAAAAATCAAGGATCCGAGATTTTGGCTGAACCGGGGAAATGCACTCGGATCTATGAAATGAATATCGTATTAAACATCTGAAGCCATAAAAGATTCATTATTTACCATCATTAAGAGATGTGAAAATTTTCACGCAATTTCAAGAAATCTAAGTACAATTACGGGCATCGAGGCCTTATAGTATCTTATAGAATGGAGTCATTTGGACGTTGGACAATGGAGAAAATGTTGGTCAAAATATGTTATGGAAATTTCAAATTCACTACTTGACCTAAGTGATTTTTGTAAAAAAAAAAAAATGTAATTATTTCATTTTCAAAGTGCCATGGAATTTGTTATTTTCACTTTTAGTTAATTTAACTAGTGTCCTACGAACAATTATTAACGACACCCTTAACAAATAGCCCGGGATATGATAAAAACTGTCACGTGAAATATCCTAAGAAAACCAACACAAAGTTCAAGCATCGACATTGTCAATTGTTCCATTTATTACAAAGTATTGTCTTATTATTGCGAGGAATACACCTGAATTAAAATGAAAACGGAGGAATACTTTGCTCGTGTTGGAAAAAGTTGCCCGGATCGACCGCAGTCTTCACACGCACCAACCTGTCGAAATTGTTCTTGAAGTACTTCTTTCCCCAAGCGCTCGCTTGCTTATAATCCGTGTTGCCTTTCACATTGTTCGTTCCTATGTCGAGATCCCTGTAGTTGATGTAGGCCTCTCGAGGTGATTTCGACACGTACCGCGCCATGTAACTGTAGAAGCTTCGTATCCAACTCACGTGCTTCGAAGCAACCTCGTTGCCTCCATCGGTCCACGACGTTAAGTGCTGGATCTTTTACAAAACCCCAGCTCTGCGAGGGAAGGGAAGGGCAGATTCGGAGATCTCGCTCATTTTCCCGCCATAGTGGTTCCAAATCATTTGAGCCACCCCTTCATCTTCCTCAAAGAACCTCTCCCACATCCCCTCTAAGCCACTCTCTGGGATTGGCTCCTTCACATAATCCGATTTGTGCTTAAAGAATAATTTGGTGTTGGAGCTCCTGTTGAGCAAGACTTCCAAGGGCCCGTCGATCGGAAACCCCGCAAAGTAGAGGATCGACTCGATCCAGCTCATCTCGGTGCAGTCCTGCCTCGTGACGTTGACCTCCGGGAAGCTGCTCTTCGTCACCTCGAGGAGCGCATCGACCCCACCGAGGTAAAGGGTGTTGAACGAGGATTGCATCGTCCTCGTCCTGTTGGGACCGGAGTTGTAGCTTTCCAAGATCACCCGCATGAATAGATCGTTGGGGAACTTGTTCCCGAGAAGTTGCCACTGGTGCACGAGCTTCGTCGCGTGTTGCTCCAAAGTCCTCTGGAGTGTGAACACAGTCACGGTTGACGGCACCGGGACCAGCTTGACTTTCCAGGACACTACCACGCCAAAGCTGCCGCCTCCTCCGCCTCGGATGGCCCAAAAGAGATCTTCCCCCATTGATTCTCTATCCAGGAGCCGACCTTGGGCGTCGACCAACTGCGCGTTGATTACATTATCGGCAGCAAGGCCATATTTGCGCAGCAACGTGCCATAGCCTCCGCCGCTGAAGTGCCCGCCAACACCGACCGTGGGGCAGACGCCGGCTGGGAAGCCTAGGGTTTTGCTCTTCTCAGAGATTCTATAGTAAAGCTCGCCCACCATTTTGCCGGATTGGACCCACGCTGTTTCGTCCTCCGCATCCATGGCAACCGAACGAAGATTCACCATGTCAAGCATGACGAATGGGACTTCGGACAAATATGAAAGGCCCTCGTAGTCATGACCGCCGCTTCGGATCCTCATTTGGAGTCCATACCGCCAGGAGCAGAGGATGGCGGCTTGGACATGGGAGACATGGAGCGGCGTCATGATGAGTAAGGGTTTCGGAGCGGAAGGAGTCAAGAAGCGCAGGTTCTGTATGGTAATGTCCAAGACAGAAGAATACGTAGAGTTGATTGGAGTATAAACGAGTGTAGAGATTGAGGTTGCGTTGTCAGAGTGAAGAGAGAGGCATTACAGGAAATTCGCAGGAGTGCTCATAGCAAAAGCTACAAAAGGAGCTGAAAAGAGCAGGAGACATGCCAAGTGACGATGCATGGTGAAGTTTTGCACCTTCATTTGTTATCTTGTTCTTTTCAGCTTGCATTACCAACTATCTGAAGGGTGCCTTATTTATAGTGCATGCCAGGGCACAAACGGCGAAGTCGATTTTTGATTTCACACTTCCCTTCAATTGGGTGGACGAATTTGTCGTAGATAACGACGTGCATGAAAGTTTACACGAAAGTGTACCGTTTGACTTTCTATCATCTTCCAGATTAGCACAGCATTGATTCATTTGATCATGAATGGTGTAAGAAAATCTTAGCAAATAAATCGATCCGGTGAATGCCGAGGAAAGACGTCTCTGTTGATGTTTGATTGGAAGTAGATGGCGTGAAAGTAAAGGAATTGAAATGCAGGTACTTGAATTTTAAGGTTGTGAGAGAGATAAAAAGGTACGTGAATTTAAAGTTCTGGAAGAGTATTGAAGATGAAGGGTAAAAGTAGAAGAGCAAAAATGTTCTGATATTGATTGTGTGTTTTTTTTACGATGATTACAACATGAGCTTACCACCCGTGTGACATTCTGAATTTTGGCCCATTTTTGGAGATTTAAAGAACATGTAATTTGTCAGTGCGCTTATAATGAAATCTCGCCCGGGAACTGATCACTCTCGGGTTTTCGTTTTTAAAGTAGGGACTTTTATTAGAATCGCACTCGATCGAATTTAGCCGTTATTTAGACCCCAAACTTGGCAGCCAATTTCCGGGAGTTCCGGGTCGAATTAAATTGGACGGTGTCGATATTATTGTGGCCAGCGTCAATATTGCCGGGAGTGTGCGAAAAATGGATTTTCGACCGGGTGCGACCTCGGACTAGTAGACCTCTCTCGTAGAGTGTTTTTGAGCTATTTTATTTGTGGTTTACGTTGGCCTTACCCTTATTATTTTCTAGGATTTATTCCGGACCATAGATTTTTGTTTCCGAGTTTGAAATGGGCCGTTAGATTGCACTCGAAGGTTATTTATTTCTTTTTCTCTCTCTTCTCTCTCTCCCCTCTGTCCGCGCACCTCTCTCTTTCTCCCCTGGACGTGCGCGACGTCCCCATGCGTCCGCTCTCTCCTCTCTCCCCTTTCTCTTTCTCTCTTCTCTCTCTCTCTCTCTCTTTCCTTCTCTTCCCCCGGTACACGCAAGGCCCATGCACTCGCGCGTCCCCCTGCAGGCCTGTTTTCCCCCCTTCCCCATGCACGTAACCCTTCCCCATGCAATCTCTTCTCTCTCTCCCTCTTCTCTCTCTCCTTCCTTCTCTCTCTTTTCTTTCCCTCTTCTTCCTCCCCTTCTCTCCTTCCCGCTCGCCCGAACCTCTTCGGCTTCTGTTTCCGCCCCTTCTCCCCGCTGTCGACGCCGGACCACCGAGCCCGTCGACCGCCTCGCGCCGCCGCCGCCCGACCGGGCTGCGCCGCCGCTCGCCAGCCGCCGGCAGCCCGTCGGCCGCTTCCCTTCCTCCCCCGACCACCTCCGCAGCTCCCTCCCTCTGCAACTCCTTCCCGCCTCCACAGCCGCCGCCTCAGCCTCCGCCCGACGACCAGCCGCCTCCGCCCGACGACCCTCCGCCTCCGCTCGAAGCCACCGTCCTCCCTCGCACCGTCGCCGCGCCGCCGCGTCGCCCAGCAGCCCAGACCAACGCTGCTCTCCCCTCGGCCCGAGCGTGCGAGCTCGGCTCGCCGCCGCTCGCCTCCGTGCCCGGCGAGCCCCGGGCATCGCCCAGGCATCCGGTCGGCTTCCCAGCACCGTCCCGGCGCCCGTGCACCGCCCCTGCCGCCGCCGTGCACCCCCACGGCCGCACCACTCCCAGCCCACTCTCTCCTCCTCTCTCTCTGACCTTCCACCACTCACAGCCGCTCGCCGCCGCGTCCGGCGAGTTCCAGACGTCGCCCAGGCGCCGGTCGATCTCCTAGCACCGTCCCAACGACCCAGCACCGCCCCCGTCGCCGCCGAGTTTCCCTCCGACCGCCTTATCCCACCCCAGCCGCTGTCCCGCCGCGCCGGAGCCACCCCCGCCTCTGTCCGGCCGTGGCTGAGCTCGCCGGAGCTGCTGCCTGCCATTCGCGAGCCATTCCGGCTACTGTCCAGCCGTCCCGGCCCCTGTTTAGCCACCCCCGAGCTATTGCAGCCGCCGTCCCGCCGTGCCGGAGCCTCCCCAGCCGCTGTGCCGCCGCGCCGGAGCCTCCCCAGCCGCTGTGCCGCCGCGCCGGAGCCCCCCAGCCGCTGTGCCGCCGCGCCGGAGCTTCCCCAGCCGAGTCCCGTGCCCGTGCCCGTCGCCGCGCCCGTGGCCGAGCCCCGCGCCCGTCGCCGCGCCCGTGGCCGAGTCCCGCGCCCGTCGCCGCGCCCGTTGCCGAGCCCCGCGCCCGTCGCCGCGCCCGTCGCCGCGCCGTGCACGTCGCACGTTCGCCGCACCCGTGCACCAGGCGCACCGTCCGGCCACCGTGCCCGTGTGGCCCGCGCCCGCGCCCGGTCGGTACTGTTCACCGGGGCTATTTTGAGCCCGAGTCGGTTTTTCCCGGGCCAAATTTTGGTAAGTGCTATCCTAAGCCCTACTTAGTATTTTGGGTATTTAATTGGCATGTCTCGGGTTAGAATGGCTAGGGCATATCATGACTTAGTTAATGTACGTTAGAACCGAGTAATTTGAATTGGGCTAGATTAGTATGTTTGAATTGGAAAATTGTGCATGGCCGACTTGTACGGCAAATTCGCATGATGAGGTGGCGAAATGTAAATTTAGAATTTAAATTGTGATTATTGAATGTTAGTGTAATTGGCTTGAAAGTTGTTCGTTGAATGGCGTGTGATTGCCTGTCGGTTAAGCCCGGATCGATCGGAGGGCTACGGACTTGGGACGTGTTGACGGCGGTCCGTGTGAAGGCATGAACGGCCGATGGGCCAAATGGATGCGGGCTTGAGACGTGTTGACGGTGGCCCGTTAAAGGTGAGATAGACCGGGACGTGTTTACGTCGGTCATTGGAATGATTGATTATGTGGCTTGGGACGTGTTGACGGCGGCCACTGGATAGTATGATTGACATGGCTTGGGACGTGTTGACGGCGGCCATTGGTTTGAGTGATTGGGCGGCTTGTGAGCCCGTGAGAGGAAAGTCGGTTGGACGCGTGCATGCGACTTGAGTGTGATTGGATTGGCTGGTTGAGCATGTGATTGGAGTGGCTAATGGTGCGTGTGATTGCTGGGATGATTGACTGATTGCGAATGGGAAATGTGTGCCGGGTGGTTGTGATATAGTGTTGGATTATTCTTGTTCTGACTAATGTGCATGGTTTGTTCAGGATCCAAGACGAGGTAAGTGTCGTGTGAATTTCATTATATTACCTGGTGATTCGCCTGTTTGACTTGTCTGGGTACGCAATAGCCTAGGTGGGGTTTAGGGTGTCGCTTATTGAGACTCGTTCTCACGGTTATTATATAACCATTTTCAGATCCCCGTCCCTGAGTATGACGCCTCCTAGGCGTTTTGGGATCCCCATGCTCACTGGGCATGAGGACGTTGTGTTCCCGGGCCCGAACCCGGGAGAGTCGTACATTAGGCATCGCACATCTATTTTGGTAGACGTTGGTCGAGAGCAACTGGAGCGTCATGAGTACTTAGCATGGTCCCATCGGGTCGGGTTGGAGGATTCAGGGCCAATCCGAGGTTTCGAGGGGTGGAGACACTCCAACGAAGACGCGGTCAACTGGGAGCCCTGGGACAAGTTCGCTCCCGACGGTGAGGTGTCAGACCCCGACGGTCCCCCGGCGAATCCCGATCCAGCACCGACTCCCGTCCCCGAACCTGAGCCCGAAGAGGAGCCTATGGCGGCCGAGCAGGGAGATACCGAGGAGAACCCGATCGAGATAGACTCGGATTCGGATTCGGATTCAGGCACCTTTGGGTTTGATCCGGATTGGACGCCGTAGGGACGCTTAGGTGTAGGGCTAGGACGTTTCCTTTTTGATAGACTCCCTCTCTTTTTGGTATTGTTTGCAGTCTACCCAACCCTGTCTCTTTTTGTTGATTGTGCGGATTTAACCTTAGTGGCCTAATGAACGTTTACTTTGGATTCGGTTTTTATCCTACATTCGTTAAAGTTTCTGTTATCCTATCCCTCGGTCATTTTTCTTTTAATGTCAGGGTTATGTTATTTTGCTTCCGCTTGCGAAAATTTTGTTGGGTCGGCGACGCGTCCTGGGACGTCGCGTTCTTTACGACCGTTGAAGGGGTGTTGCGAGCCCGTTAGGGTTCGGGGCGTGACAACCCGCCTAGGTGGTGCTGCTAGAACGCGCACTCTTCCTCTCGCAAAAGGTTGAGTGTTCGAATTCCGGACGCCGCAGGGTGACTTAACCGGTGGCATGTGTGTGGTGGCTAGCACGTGTCGCCCCCAGGGTTTACTCCCCGGCTATCGGCCGTGCGGGGGTTTCCTGGGTTATCAAAAAAAAAAAATTACAACATGAGCTTTTATATTCATATATAAGCACTTATTTACAAGAGATTATTAGACAAAATATACTATTTATCAGTAAGGGTCATCCATAAGAAGTTACAAAACTCGAGATTATAGGCATAACCATCTAGCAATCCCATGTCCGTGTCAATGCACCATCTTCGTCTTGGACTAACGTATTGCCAATTATTTGTTTGTTCATAAATGACATTGCTTCAACACTTAGCAAATTATGCAATTATTTGTTGTTGATGACTTTATCAGTAAGTCGTCAATCTCCTTCAAGCTATTGACTGGTGAAGACCCTCGTCGATAATCACTGCACTATTTGTTGTTGATGACTTTATTAATGAGTTCTCGGTTTCCTTCAAGTTGTTGAATGTCATGTTCATATCTTCTGCTTTAACCAAACTTTGCTCTTATCAATTGAGCTTATATGCATCAATAATAATCAAAAGCTGGTCAAATTTTTTTGTGTCAAAAAAATGTATCATGCATTGAAGGGACCGTCTGGTCTGGTGCTCTTAAAGCTGCTTCAACTATGAAAGAAATGTTGCGGCTTTTATAATGTGCACCTTCATAATTATAGTACGGTGCTGTGGCTTTCAAACACTTTATAGCATAATTACGGCTTTTTTGATCCGTCCAACATGCATGCATAGCACCGCTTTTGGGAACTTAATTTTCCAATGACAAAACTATAGTTACCGATATAGCTAGACAGAATAAATTGACATTCACTCCAAACCAGTTTTCATCCCATAAAGAATTTGAAACTAGTATCCTTAATCCAAACCAACCCTCCGTTAGTATTTCGTCCAGTATCCTGTTAAAATGTATACTGTTAAGACACATGGCAAATAACTACAAGACGGATCTAAGTTGGAAAATGACAGACACAACGTAAAAAATCTATGTATGCATTTTAACATGATATTGGACAGAATACAAACGGAGGGTAGATTTGGGTCGGGGTACCTGTTTAAGATTTTTTATGAGATAAAAATTACTTTCGAATAAATATATCGTGAGGATATCATTTGTGATTTTTAATGGTATTAAATCTTTAAAATGAGCTTATATCACAGCCTATGGAGACCTATCATATTGCATAATTGTCTTTCTTTATGTATAATATTTTCACCAAATGATCTAGCTATCTGAAATGAATCACATATGAAAAGATGTACTAAAAGATTATTTTTGTCGTCGTGAGAAAACGATTTAGACCTTTTTCGGAAAATTATGCGAGTGGTCCATCCGCAATAGAAATGTAAACCAAAGTAAACGTCAAAGCTGGTTCGAGAATGTCTTTAGGGCTGATATTTCACATTGCAAAAGCCACGTGATTCAGTTATATTAGTCATCTCTATTGGAATACATATCTCTCTTCTTGGTCAGAGTTTGCATCCGCCTCAGAAAATAACCTGTCGACCAACTTACGCGAATGTTCAAACAATTTGACAATTTCAATCTTGCCAAGCTGTATCGGCCAAAGAAAGAAAATTTTGCCAAGTTGTTTCTATTATGAGATGAAGATATCAGTCGATAAATTGCTTTTTAGAATCACCTTATCCGCCGACTTGACCTCTGTGGACCTGGGCCAGGCCTCGATAGACCCATATTTGAGCGCCTATGACTTGGATGCAAGAGTTGGGTACACAGGTATGGCCACGGGAGAATCGGCCTCGACAGACGTGGGCATTAGCATTGGAGTCTTGGGCCCGATTTCAATGGACCCGAGCCTAAGGTGTTTAACTTGGGCGCGAGAGCAAGAACCAAGACATAGCCGCCAGGGACCTGAGCACAAACATTGGGGCCGAGCCCGAGTGCCTATGACTTGGGCACAGGAGCCGCATACCCAGAATGGCCACCAAACACCCCCGCACAAACACTGGTGTCGCAGACTCAGCCTCTATGACCCCGAGCTCTGGTAATCAATGCCTTTTGGGCGCAAGAGCGGAGCGTTGATGCCTGAATTTTTTGCCGGCAAATCGAATGTGCTTTTTTTGAAAATAAAAATATAGGCAGATAATAAATGAATGGAGGAATAAATAACAAAAAATTACAGAGAAAAGAAGAAGAAGAAAAGTAATAAACAAATCCCAAACCCATCAGGTTCAGCCCATCTCTTAAGTCCAATTCACTCGTCACTTGAGCCTAGAGAGCCCAGAGATCAATCCCATTTTCTTCATTAGCTTCAGTCCATGCACGAGCGCTCGGACGGGGGAATCCTAGCGATTCTCTCTCGCACGAGGCTCCATTTTCGCCGATCGGAGGTTCGCCGGAAGTGATTTACTGCCGATTCTAACTAGCCTTCGACCATCTCCGCCGGCTCGCATCATTTCTCTTCTTCCAACCTTCAGGCGGCGATCCCCGTTCTCTCTCCCACGACGGAGCTCTCTGCATTGCGCCTTCGGCCCCGCAGTTGCAACTTCCATCTGTTTCGCTTGCACAGCATTCAGTCGAAGCTTATCCGTCTCGCTCAGGCCGGAGCCAGTCGCATCACATCTGAATATCTCTGTCGAGTGATAACATCGCTGGATTTCGTCGTTGCCAAGCATCTTCATCGCGAAATCCTCGGAGTCCCGTCATTGATCTTCTTTCCTTGACAATTCAGTGAATTCAAGGAATCCAGGAAGCAAATAGTTTCCACTGGCATTCGATGAGATTGGCCGGCTCAACAGGGTTCGCGAAGGCAACGTGTTGGGATTAGGAGCCTGAGAAGCTTGCGAGAGGTTCCGAGGCAATGGCAGTAGCTAAAATCTCGTGCCATCATCCTCCGATCCTCGGTTGTGACCTGGCGCCCGGCGTTGCGACGATCTCATCATCACGCCAACACTCTGTTGCTGGGTTTTCTACGTTGATGCATCTTCGTCTCCGTTTGTTCTGATTGAGAAGTTTAAATATCTTCTTCGATCATGAAGGTCGTACCTCTGTTCTGCGGTTGCTCTGTTCTCGCATCCTCATCGTGGTAATCATGCGTTTGACGAAACGCCAGGGAGATCCGACACGTCTTCAATTCAGCATTCCTTGTTCAGCTCTAGATTTCACCTCCGTCACTGCCGCTCATCGTTGAGAGGCCTTCGCATGTTGTTGGTCTCTCTCGGTTCCCAAATTATCAGCTCGGCATGTTTTCTTTTCCCCTCAGACGTGGCGAGGACACAGGGAAGAGGGAGGCTCAACGAGGTGGTTTGCCTATTGAAGCCAGTCACAAGGGACCGGGTTTACCTGCTGATCGTCGGGCGGGTCGACGTGCGATCAAGGCCGGTGGTGTTCTGCTCCATGATCAAGGTTAGTGATGACAGATTAGGCAATTCTGATTGTCACTGAAGAGGTTATTTAATTCAGAGGATAAGGAGTCGTGGATTTGAGATTGAATTTGGCCTAGATCTTGGTCTTTGGTAGCGGAAATATTGCAAGAAACGCTTAATCTATGAGTTAGACCATCAGATAATTGTCATGGTCTGTCCTAGCTCTTGAATTTGACCGTTTGATGATATGCCTAACTATGACCTAAATGACATATAAATGAGATCAAAATGATGATAAACAAGAGCGGAATACTGCGGGACACAGATTGTCATGAATAAACAAAGAGGATTAAGGTCCGCATAGGCGAATCGAGCTCGCTAAGATCGATTCTTCCAAAGATAAGATTGCTTTTTGCACGTGAAAACACATAGATCTCTTCGCCAAAATGAACTCACTGCTCCGGAAGATGGAGAAATTTAGCTCGCAACGCCCGCATAGGCAAAGCGAGCTCTTGTGTTTGACTTTGAACTCTGGAGATTGAGCTCTGATGATGATGATGAATCGACAAAAATGGAGATTCAAATGAAACAAGGGCATTGGTCTTACCTTGGATACTTCGGAATGGCTTGAACGACCTCTTATAAATCACAATGACAGAAAAACACACACGTCCAACACGTGCACACACGACTAAGAGAGAACGAGTGCGAGAAAATTAGAGATGGCCGAGAGGGAGAGATTGAGGATCCAGTGGGAAAATCCTCAATTTATTGTACGAACGTTAATTCAGTCATAAACTTTTTAATTTTGCAATTATAGTCATAAATCTTTGCACAAAATTCCAATATAATCCTTTTGGCAGATTATCATTAAAAACCACTTACGTGGCAATTTACAAATTGTCCATGTTAGCATACCACGAAGGATGATCGACGACGACAGGACGTTACGCTAGCAATTTTTGGCTACTATTTCTAGAAGGATTACATTGGAATTTTGCGCAAGTATTAAGTATTATATTGACAAAATTGAAGAGTTGATCACCGATTTGGTAATTATTCCAAATTCGGCCAAAGAGAGAGGGAGAGCAAGTGAGTGAGAAACAAATGTGTCCTTGCAAACCCTAATCTCCTTTTTCTTTTAGTAACTCAAGCCTTTAAGACAAATTGTTGAAAAAAATTAAGGCAAAGTGAATGCCCCCTTCCCTCCTAGTTTGGCCGGCCATGCAAGGGCTCACCATCCTCATTAATGGATTTGTTCCCTTTGCCTGCATGAGGTCCTTCAATGCGTGCTCCTCTCTCATGCCTCCAATTTTCACTTGTTTTAATTCTTTCCAAATCCTAAATCTATGTGGGTGGCCGACCAAAGCATGCTCATGGCTCTATCATTGGCCGAAATCACAATGTTCCTAATTGCAATGAAACGTAGCAAGATAAGTGAATGCTAAATAATACTGTCAATTTTTTGGGTTAGGGATAGATCCTTAATTTATATGAAACGTGATAGAGAAACATAGATGTAAATTTAGGTGTTGACAACTATCCAAAACTCCGGATTGCATTCGAGGAAGCCAGCTGGGAAAGTGTTGAGGAAGCCAAGGTCGTCTACAAGTTGTGGGGGTAGTAAGCAGACTCGATTCCGCTCATTTCATGGGGAGCCTTTAACCCGTGAAAGGGAGCCTTAAGCCTATAGTTGACCTCACTCGGTAGGAGTCCAACATCATAAGTTCTTGAGCGTGTCTGATTAGAGCACTTTAATTCCTTTCCTTCTATTTAGGAACCCATGCCTTTAAATCATAAAATTACCCAAGTGCGTCCATTTTGCAAAATCAAGTGCTGCAACTGTTCCAAAAAAAATGCGTTGGACGTCCTTATTAGGTGAGGCCCATTTCAAAATTGCATTCGGCCTCAACATTTGGCCTGTTTATTCAAAGAGAATTTTCCATATGACCCATCCGACAAGACATGAGGCCCATTTTTTCCAGAATAAAAGCGAAGATTGCCTTTAAAAGGCCCATTGTTGATTATTGTCCTTTAAAAAGTATAGAGGTGCAATGCATTTTCAAGAGTATTGCATGAAAAGGTTTGCCTTTTGAATTTGATATGTTTTCTATTGAATGTCAACAATGTTGCCATATTAGAGTCCCATAGATCTTGGATTTGCACCAGGTCACGAATTTGATGATCAACGCCTGAAAATCATGACTACAAAATTGGTAGTGCAACATGGGGCAAAACCGCCTCGGAACATTTTGCCATCCAAGATATGGGTTGATAAAATAGGATTGAGAATACACATTCAAGAAATAGGGTTAATACCATGAAAAATCCCAAACTAATACACATGTGACAATTTTACCCCGAACTAATTTTTTGACCACCAAAAAACCCTAACCGGTACATTTGTAACAAATTTACTCTATGTTAAATTGGATTAATACAACGAAATACCACAAATTGGTAAAACCTGTGACAAACAGAAGGGTAAGACCCCAAACTAGTATACTTGTCAACTGTCACATGTTATCCAGCTTAGCATTTTAACAGTATAATTTAACGAAAATTAACGGAAGGTAAATTTATCACAAGTGTACAAGTTTGGAGTTTTTTGTGATCAAAAAATTAATTTTGGGCAAATTGATCTTAAGTATACCAGTTTAAGGTTTTTCGTCGTATTAACCCTAAGAAATAAACGGTAATGTATTCTAACTCCATATGATTCTCATGATTGGATAATAACGAAGTACTTTTTTAAAAATCACCTCTCATGATTGGACTATAGATGACTAGAAAAGCATCGTTCATATTGCAAACATTGGATTTGTTGCATTCTCAGCTAATATGCTTCACTTAAGCACCCTATTTCAAACAAAAAAAAGTATATATTTATTATACGCGGCAAAATGGGTCCAAAACTCGTTCATTAACTCATTTGATAAATGAGTGGGCTAATATAAAAACAAACAGATTTAAATTGGTTCAAGAAATAAATGGCTAATTACATATGGGTCAAAATGGGTTTGCTCCTAACCCATTTGAGACCCATTTTCATTATTGCATAAATTGCCCATTAAAGACTCGCCTTCCTTGTCCTCTCCCTCCTGTACAAGCTCCCTCTACGTCCCCTTCTTCATTGCATTCCCCTCCCTCGGCCTCATTTGCAAGCCAGGTCATGGAGGGCGTGGCGTTCTCGTCGCGGTTCTCATCGTTGATTGTAAAGAGGAGGAGGGAGAGAAAATTTTGTTTGATTTCCGAGGCTTTGAGGTCACAGTGCTTTGCACGCCAGACACGCAACAATTTTAGTTTTTCTTTTGATCTTGCCTCTAGACAACCAAACAAAACTCCAAAATCCCACTCGTGTGTAATAAATTGAATTTTGGTGAATTTTTTTACACAAAATAAAATTGGAGGCAGATTTGAAACTAGACTAAAAGTTTAGAGTTTTTTCTAAGATAAAAAAAAATTCGAGACAGATTTGAGACTTAATCCAAAGTTTGGGGTTTTTTTTTAAATAAAAAAAATTTGATACCGATTTGAGACTTGATCTAAAGTTTGAGATTTTTTACAAAATTAGGCCTATTTTCTTGAGATCGAGAGAGAAAAAGAGAGCTCAATCATGGAGTAAAGGGAGAGATGCCCACGTCTGTTTGTTCAAAAATTTTGCTGAGGTGGGGCCCGACGACAGGTGTCGCAATAAGAATGACTCGTTTTTTGCTAGCGTAGAATCAAAGTGGTACACAATGTTTTCTCCTGGATTAGAGTTGTTGGAAGTTAGTGGACCTGGTCAATTGAAACGTGGCAAGACTAAGGCTTTCATTTTTCTTTTTTATTTCCACAATCTATTCACCGAAATATTCGTTTATATATATAAATATATAATAACATACTCTTCCCTAAACATTGCCTCTAATGATGACACTTAATATTCTGAATAGCCAAGAAACCTTCGTTCTTATTGCAAAGATTGGCTTTCTCGCTTTTTCCACAAAAAAAACGAGCGACACCTAAGTGCTACTATCTAAAGTTTATAGTTGAATAATTGCCCTTTTCAACTCAAGCATGCATTCAAAGGTAGTAACTTCTTCTTTTAGGTCCATTATAAATAGTAATTATTTTCACGGTGAAAAATCTTTCTGATCAGTTTAATATCAAGTCAATAACGACAGGAATCAATGCGGTTTTTTGTTCTAATTAATAGTAATTATTTTTTGGGTTAATACCATGAAAAACCCCAAACTAGTACATTTGTGACAATTTTACCCCGAACTAATTTTTTGACAGCCAAAAATCTCAAACCGGTACACCTGTGATAATTTTATCCCGAGCTAATTTTTTTATCACTAAAAATTTCAAACTGGTACACCCGTGACAATTTTATCCCGAACTAATTTTTTTATCATAAAAAATTCCAAACTGGTTCACTTGTGATAATTTTACCCCAAACTAATTTTTTGACCACTAAAAATCTAAACCGGTACACCCATCAACTATGACATGTCATTAATCTTAGCAATTTGATAGTAAAATTTAATGAAAACTAACGGATAGTAAATTTGTCACAAGTATACCAGTTTGGGATTTTTTGTGATCAAAAAATTAGTTTAGGATAAAATTGTCATAAGCGTACCAGTTTGAGGTTTTTAGTGGTCAAAAAAGAATAAAATTGTCACAGATGTACTAATTTGGGGTTTTTCGTGATATTAATTCTTATTTTTTTCATGTAAGAGTGCAAACTGAGCACACATCATTGGTCTTCTAAAGTTCGATATTGCTTACTTTCTCCTTCTCTCTCAGATTGAAAACACCAAATTAGACATGAAAAACAATTGGTCAATACTATTTTGTTGCAATCGGCGAAGAAGCGATTAAGACGATCAATTTTCGTATTTCAGTATGGTCTCAATGAGATGACAAGAAATCGCTGTAGACATTGTTGCCCATTCGTGTTATACTTTGGAACTAGAAAAAAGTTATTTACTTCACACCTAACTTCTTTGGAAATAGGAGAGGTCAGAGTTCCTCCTATGAAAAGATTTCTTTAAAAACCATGGGTCATCGTACTCTTGTTTCAAGACCAACAAAAAGCTACTATTAGACAAGTATTAGTAACTATGAAGTTCATGATTAATGAAAACAACATATCGTATAAACATCGTAATCGCACACATCGCGCAGGCTTCTGTCTAATATTATTGCCAAAGAGATTTTTCTGTACAATTGATATATTTAGTATTGATGTGAGAAGTCTTTTCTTTTCCAAATAAAATTCAAGGTTTTGCTAAAAAAAGATATAGTACAAAGAAATCTATGTGAGACATTAACCTAAATACAAATGTCTAATCATAGTATAATCGGCTATGTTTATGTATGGAGTTTATACAGTGTGATATAGTTTTAAGTATCTAAGTTTATCATGATGCATATATGTATATACACACACACATATACATACAAAGTAAAACTAACTCAACTACGAACGGGCAAATAGCACACATCTTTATGCTTATACAAGTTAAATGTGAGAGCGAAAAGAACTTTTAGTTAAGTAAGCGAAACTTTATAAAAAAAATGTCGTAAAAATCCATGTAAAGCATGCTTACAAGTACTAGCATCATAGTGAACTTGACGTTTGTTTTTTGGTTGCTTTGGTTTTCCCCCTTCGTACATCCCATCGTGGAACAATTGAAGGGAGCTTTTAGGGAATAAATCCGCTAATTTTTTTGAAACATTAAGCATAACAGAAATACCCGATTCATTATTATTATTATTATTATTATTAGAAGCAAAATATACTTGAAATTGATTATAAAAAAGAAAAAAGAAGCCCATGCAAAACGTGGGTAAGAGCAATGGTTACCTAGCAATTCATATAGGATTCAAGTAATCACTAAGTAGATAACTCTTCCCATTGCTTGAATAGCACATTAATTAACAAAAACAGAGAACTTGATCCCTTATTTATCATGGTACATATATAAATTTATATTATGTATATCTTTTTAACTCATTTTACTTTTTAATAATTCGTAATCTTATTTCAGTAATTGAATATTCGATATTTAAAACTTAAAACTTAAAATTTGAAATAAATAAATATTATTTAGCAAATAACCCGCGCAAAGCTCGAACATCGACATCGTCAAATGTTACCTTGATTGCAAAGTATCATCTTGTTATTGCGATGAATGCACCTAAACTCCACCGTTCTTCTTTTTCTTTCAAGATGAAAACGGAGGAATACTTTGCTCATGCCGGAAAAAGTTGCCCAGATCGACCGCGGTCTTCACACGCACCAACCTATCGAAATTGTTCTTGAAGTATTTCTTTCCCCAAATGCTCACTTGCTTATAGCTCATGTCGCCTTTCACGTTGTTCATTCCTCTGTCGAGATCCCGGTAGTTGATGTAGGCCTCTCGAGGCGATTTCGACACATACCGTGCCATATAACTGTAGAAGCTTCGTATCCAACTCAAATGCTTCGGAGCAACCTCGTTGCCTCCAGTGTTCCAGGCCGTAATGTCCTGGATCTTGTGCAAAACCCCAGCTCTGTGAGGGAAGGGAATGGCAGATTCGGAGATTTCGGCCATCTTCCGGCCATAGGGGTTCCAAATCATTATAGGCACCCCTTGATCTTCCTCAAAGAACCTCTCCCACATACCCTCCAAGCCACCCTCGGGGATTGGCTCCTTCACATAATCCGATTTGTTCTTGAAGAATGTTTTGGTGTTGGAGCTCCTGTTAAGCAAGACTTCCAAGGGCTCTCCGCTCGCAAACCCTGCAAAGTTGACGACAGACTCGATCCAGCTCATCTCGGTGCAGTCCTGTTTCGTGATGTTAAGCTCCGGGAAGCTGCTTCTTGTCACCTCAAGGAGCGAGTCGACCCCGCCCAGGTAAAGGGTGTTGAAAATGGCTTGCATCGTCCTCGTCCCATTGGGGCCGGAGTTGTAGCTCTGCAAGATCAGCCGTATGAATAGGTCGTCAGGGAGCTTGTTCGCAACAAGTGGCCACTGGCGCACGAGCTTCGTCGCATTTTGTTCCAATGTCCTCAGGACCGTGAACACAGTCACGGTTGACGGCACCGGGACCAGCTTGACTTTCCAGGACACTACCACGCCAAAGCTGCCGCCTCCTCCGCCTCAGATGGCCCAAAAGAGATCCTCCCCCATTGATTCTCTATCCAGGAGCCGACCTTGGGCATCCACCAACTGCGCATCGATTACATTATCAGCAGCAAGGCCATATTTGCGCAGCAGTGTGCCATAGCCTCCTCCGCTGAAGTGCCCGCCAATGCCAACTGTGGGGCAGAGGCCAGCCGGGAAGCCTACGGTTTTTCTCTTCTCAGCGATCCTATAGTAAAGCTCGCCGACCGTCACACCTGATTGGACCCATGCGGTTTTGTCCTCTGCATCCATGGAGATTGATCGGAGATTTGCCATGTCGACAATGACAAACGGGACTTCAGACATATACAAAAGGCCCTCGTAGTCGTGACTGCCGCTTCGGGTCCTCATCTGGAGCCCGTACCGTCGGGAGCAGATGATGGCAGCTTGGACGTGGGACACATTGAGCGGCGTCACAATGAATAAGGGTTTCGGAGCAGAAGGAGTCAAGAAGCGCAGGTTCTGTATGGTAATGTCCAAGACAGAAGAGTAGGAAGAGTTGATTGGAGTATAGACGAGTTTAGAGATTGCGGTTGCATTTTCGGAGTGAAGAGAGAGGCATTGCAGGAAATTATCAGCAGTGCTGATATCAAAAGCTAACAAAGGAACTACAAAGAGAAGGAGACATGCCAAGAGATGGTGCAAAGTGAAGTTTGCCATCTTCATTTGTGATTCTGTTCTCTTGAGCTTGCATTACCAACTCTATCAAGCGTTCCTTATTTATAGTTGTTGACACCTAAATTTTACCAACCATTTAGTGTAATTTGCATAGAAAATTAGGGATTAAATTTTAACCCATAAACAAAATTATTTAAATTGCATAACATATAGTTAGGTCCATTTTAGATTAATTGCATTTTAGCATCGGACCGACGTTGGCAAACGAGTTTAAATTTTATCGAACGAGGCTCAGCTCGCTTGGAATGTAAGGGCCGGGAATTACAAGTCAAACGGGCTCGATTGTTTTAATTTGAATTTAATTCAGCCCATTATGCTTAATTAATTAAAAACCCAAATTAATTCAGCCTATTTAAATTCACTTAGAGCCTAAGCCCATTAGGACTAAAGAGCCCATCTAATTGACCTAGGTTAGTATTATATATATTTGTTTAGGTCAGATTTTTAGGGGACACTGAGAATTTTCAGAACAGATTTTTCGGAGAAGTCGGAGGCCGCAAAAAATTGATACATACGGCCACACGTTCAGAGAGAGAAGGGAGGGGCGCGGCCGAGTCCCTCCACAACAGCGACCCAACCTCCTTGCCGACGTCGACCTCCCTCGCAGCCAAGCTCCTCTGTTGCTGCTGCTTTGCGGATCGCTGCACCTAAACGACGTCAACAAAGTCTGTACGTGAAGAAAGCAAAAGGGAAAAGTCAAAAATGGGGGGGCTTGCCATGCAGAACACGTAGGACGCATACAGGAACGTGGAAGAAGAGAAAAGCCAGGAAAAAGACAAAAGAGAGGGGGGCTCTCTTTTCTGGATCCGGAGATACAATTTTTTGGTCGTCCACAGAAGTTTCAATCACCTTGGCGCACTGTGGCTCTTCATCAATGGCGATGCGGCGTTCGTGAAAAAGCTTCGACGCCCGATAGCCTGCTGTTTTCGGTGTTCACGCCCGGCAACGCCACCAATTCCATGCGACCCCTCGACGCCACGAACCGAATCACTACCGAAAGCCACACTCGCCGGTCCTTTCTTGACTGAGAGTTCATCATCGCTGCAACATTGCCCGCGTTGCCATTCTCGACGCCGCAAGCCGCCATTGTCGCTGCCGAGAGCCACCCGTCCGGACAGCCTTGCCGGACGTCCCCGCCGTGCCGCAGTCCCGACGCCGCGCCACGTTCCCGCCGGTGTTGCCGTGCCGTCGCGATCCCGATCCGCAAGCCCGAGCTCGATCCGAGTTCAAATTTGGAGATTATCTGCAAATTAGGTAAGTGAACATTATCCAATATTTTCAGAATATTTGTTTTCCTAATTTTCAGACGTTTGAATATTCTGTGAATGTTATCTAAATTGTTAGATATCATATGATAATGTTTACGATATCCGCAATGTTTTTGAATATTCAAAATTAGGAAACTTTCCTAATTTAGCAACGTATCTGGATGACTATCCGACCTTATCCCTAAGGTACGATACGCGGCGATACGAAAAATTATTATCCTATCCATAATCATTTGGATAAGATAATGATTTTTATATGCTTTCCAATTTTGAATAATCGACTTTCTGTCGATATCTATAACCCTATAGATATGACCGATAGTTTGATTTTTGTGCCTAATCCGAGTTTGAAACAAATCTGGCGGATCGCGTGATTAATTTGAATGTGGATGTTATCTCTATTTAAATTATTTTCCTTTCTTTTCAAACAAAAAAAAAATTCAAAAAATATCAGTTAGGATTTGAATTAGAATTTTGCATGTTTAGGGAACCCTAAATATATCTAGAAGATAGAGTAATTATTTAATTTAAATTAGGACGCGAGATAATCTATTTCCTAGTTTAAATTAAGTAATATTCTAATCTTAATAGATTATTTAGGTCATTTTTTATTTCGAATTTTCATGAAAAAACCCAAAAAGAGTCATCCTAGGGTAGATTAAATTAGGATAGATTGCATTCTTAATTTAAGTAATTTATTATTTCAAATTTTCACAAAAATCCCAAAAAATAAGTCATGTTAGGATATGTTAAATCATCATAGATTGCATGTTAATTTAGGCATATTTTTATTCCGAATTTCATAAAAAATACCAAAAATAAATCATTTGTCCGTCATTAGAATTAGGTCACATCGTCGCATGACATATAGTTTGCATGCTAGGTTGCATTAATCGCATGTCATTTTTACACGTCATTGCATATAGATTATATTTCATTTAAATAAGTGAAAATTCAAAAAAAAAAAAAGAAATTGAGTGAGCTGCTTGTTAATTAGAAATCATGTTAGGGTGTCAATGTGATTTTCTAGCTAACAATGCAGATACTTGCGTTGGTTCGAGGTAAGTAATTTTTCCAATCCGCAATTTATTTAACGCTTTCTTGCGTGTTAAATTGGTGGTTTGTGCATCCGCATGAACACCTCACATGTTAGTGACTAAGTTAAAATGGATCCAAATTGCCTGCCAAAACATTTTTGAAAAGAAAAGGTACCGAAAGGGCGTTAGACTAGATCTAGCGTAATCAAGTCCCCGAGCTTAGAATATCTGGTTCGTAGGAATAAAACATATCTCCCTATGTTTTATTTAGGTTTCTAATCAGCCTACCACAAATTAATTAGTAGCGACTCCAAGTATGAAAATATTTGCATGTTAAAGACTTAAACCCTAAGTTGCGAATTGGTAGGGCTTGGGAGGGCCCGAGTTAAGATTAGTCTTAGTAATCCATTAGCCCGAAAAAGATGAAAATTTTTTAGGGTCGCGACAATAGTGCATGCGAGGGTACAGATGGCGAAACTTCGATCGTAGAATTCCACACTTCCCTTCCAATTGGGAGAAAATATTGGCTACCCCTTGTGATTCCACCGTGGAGAAATAACAACTCTGAGGTGGCGACATGTGTGCCAGGGGACCCATCGTTGTCAGGAGGCCTCCACAGTGGAATCACTCTCACTAGTAGGGGTGATCGGTTCTAGGGTTGGTTGGGTCCGGACCTAGAACCTGAAACCAACCCTGTTATAACCGGTTCCCAATTTTTGGAACCTGAAACCAACCCTGTTTTTCCTAGACCCTATTTGGAACCAACCCTATTTTTCCGATCCGGTTTCAAGGTCTACCCAAGAACCTATTTTTTTTTTGTTCCTTTTTTCGGTTTCATTTTTTTCTAGCAAAATAATATAGGTAGCAATGAAACAATTTAAAATAAAAGATGAATAACAAAAACCACTATCTGCCAAAAGTAACAATCTCCAAAATGAGCAATTGAAATTACAATCTATCAAAATCAACAATCCAAAAGCACTATGTGGCAAGACATAGTCCAATCGCATAAATCTTTAAGAGTCACATTTCCAAGGAATTTATTCAACATGTTTAGCTTTTTATTTTGCGTCATGATGAGATAACTCCTCACTTCTGTTTCTGAATGAAATATCTTGAAAGAAAAATCAAGAGACTTAGCGGTAAGATGTTTGCTCTCACTAGAAAAATGTCTATATATCTTATCTGAATCACAAAAAATGGAATCGGTACCCGGACCGGTTCTTGTTAGAACCGGTTCCCAGACCTGTTTTTCGAGTGGGTTGGTTCGGTTTCCAGGTAAACCCGATCCGGTTGCACACCCCTACTCACTAGGGGTGATCGGTTAGGGTGGGTTGGGTTCAGATCTGGAATCTGAAACCAACATTGTTATAACAGGTTCCTAATTTTTGGAACCTGAAACCAATCCTGTTTTCCTTGGACCCTGTTTTGGAACCGATCCTGTTTTTTTCGGTCCTATTTCAAGGTCTACCCAAGAACCTGTTTTTTTTGTTCCTTTTTCTTATTTCATTTTTTTCTAGCAAAATAATATATGTAGCAATGGAACGATTCAAAATAAAAGATGAATAATAAAATCACTATCTACCAAAAGTAACAATTCCTAAAATGGGGCTGGGACCTACCTGATCTTGTCAAAGTGGTGAGAGACAAAGCCATATCCATTGGAGGAGTTCAAGACACCTATAGGAATCGTCTCCTCCAAAGAAGCTGGGACCTACCTGATCTGATTTTTGCGAGGAATAGACCTAGCTCTTAGTTCCGGCTGCAGCTTGTCCTTGGCGGCCTTTTACTGTTTTTTTCTTTTGTATCCCTCTCCCTTGTGGTTTGGCGCCCTCTTTTGGGGCTGTGTTTTCTTTCCCTTGCCGTGTAGGCCTCGGCTTCTTGTTGTTAGTTTGGCGTTCCTCTCCTGACCCTGTCTAGACATCCTTTGTCTTTGCAGGTTCAGTTGTTGGATTGTGCCTTTGCTTGTATTGGTTCTTGAAAAGTTATATTCATTCTTACTTTACCAAAAAAAAAACAATTCCTAAAATGGGCAATTGAAATTACAATCCATGAAAATTACAATCCAAAAGCACTATGTGGCAAGACATAGTCCAATCGCATAAATATTTAAGAGTCACATTTCTAGGAATCTGTTCAACATGTTTAGCTCTTTATTTTGCGCCATTATGAGAGCTCCTCACTTATGTTTCCAAAAATCCGAAGGCTCCCATCCACACATTAGAATCTGATAAACAATTGTCCCATGCCAAATAGCTCCAGCATCCTTCCCTGCCTTACAAGAGGACAAAAAGCTCCAACTGAAAAGTAATGAATATACAAAGTAGTGATTAGGATTTGCGATCTTCGTGATTGCCCACTCGAGGGAGAGTTATAGGTTTGCTGTCTTTTTCTTTTTGACTAAAATGGGACTAACACTAGGACGTATATCTAAATATATACACTAACTTTTTGGAGGTGGATTGAATCCAGCCGTGTTACCAATGCATAGAAACCTCATGGTCCAGCCAAGAACAGAAGTAATGACCATACCCTAAAATCAAGATGAGAAAAGCCCAAGGAGATATTCTTTACACACCTTGTCATATAGATCCTTGCTGCAAGAGCTGTGACTCCCCCAACTGGTACTACCAACTTATTTTAATCTGTCAAAATGGACCGCAATCCACCTACAGATGCCAACAGTAAACCAACCATAGCAAATCAAGAATTGACCAAATTGAAGGAAAAGAGGGAACACAAATGCCAACATGAGCACACAGAGATGTGCGCGCACTGACACCACGAAGCTAATCCCACAAACCAACTACGACAATTCCAAAAATTTGAGAGAAGCTTTCACTTATCTAAACTCTAAAGCGGGCGATCTTGCATGAATGACCCAAAGGATGACGACAAGATCATAATAACCAGTTTCGAGTATAATGAGCTTGCAACATATAGAGTTTCGAGTTGAGGCCAACCACTGAAGTCAGGTACACAACCAACGCTTACATTCTTCCATTAAACAAACTCAGAAGTCCAAGAAGCAAGAGATAAAAGTTTAAAACAAAAAACTCAAACAAGCCGGATTCCGCAAGATCAGATGGCATCTATTCCTTCAAGTCCTTCACTGATCATCAAAACTTAGAGAATCTTCTACACCAACCCAAGCCCGCGGTGAAAAACCCCTAAAACTCGTACGGAAAACCTCAAACTCGAACTCGAACACTTCCCCAACACTAGAACCCTAAAACTCGAACGCAAAACCTCAAACTCGAACTCGAACACTTCCCCAACACTAGAACAGATTCGAAGCTCGAGCTTGAAACCATCTGACCTAGCAACAAAGATGAAGAAGAGAGACTAAGGGGACGGAGGACTCACGGATCAGCGAGAGCCGGATGGGTGAAGTGAACGAGGAGCCTCCTCGGTTGCGTAATTGCGTTCTTGCGGCGATCGGCGAAGAGAGAACTGAGACAGAGGAGTAGCGAAGAGAGAACCGAGAAAGTGATCGTGATCTAGATCTAGGGTTTTTTTTTGTTTTTTTTTCTATCTTAAAACCAGTTCTAAAATCGGTCCGAGTCGGTTTTTACTCGGAACCGGAAATCGGATCGGTTCTAACCGGTTTCAAAAAAATGGAACCAGTTCTCGGGCCAGTTTTTTGGGTGGGCCGGTCCGATTTCCCAGTAAACCCGGTTTGGTTACATACCCCTAACTCTCACGGCAACGAGCTAAGAGCAGCTGAGCTGAAAATTTTTGAAAAAAATCAAGCACCCTCGCTCTCCTCTCTCTCTCTTTCGCGCTCCCCATCCACATCTGCTTTGCACTCCGTCTCGCTCGCGCCGCGCCGACGTCGACTCCAACGAGCAAGGCCCTAGCCTCCGCCTCCGCCCTAGTCTCCGACGTCGATGACGCCTCCGACGAGCGAGGTCCACCGCTGCCCACGAGCAAAGGTCCGTCGCCTCCCACGAGCCGTCGCCTCCCACGAGTCGTCGCCTCCCATGAGCAAAGATCCGCTGCCTCCAATGAGCGAGGTCCGTCTCCTCACACCGACGCCGACGCTGCCTCCGACGAGCGATGCCCTTGCCTCCGACGCCACCTCCGCCCTTGCTTCTGACGCCGCCTCCGCCCTAGCCTTCGACGCCGACGCCAACGCCTCCGACAGGCTGGGATTTTTCCACGGTGGAATCACAAGAGGCACCCCATATTTTCTCGACATCTCACAGTTCCGTTTTCTTGAGGGAGCCGACCAGAGTCCCACAAACTAAAATCCGAAGTCCGTCTATTCTTTTGCCTCCCTTCGCATCACTTGATAAGCCATCGCCTGATCTGAGAGCTGATCCGTAAGGCATGACATTCTTCGCTTTTGTTGTTTTTCCCCCCTTTCTCTCGATCTCTCTTGCTCTTTTTCTGCTTGGGTCTCTTTTGACTTCCTGTTTTGGTCCCTGAAATTGGGTGCTGAATTGTTAGATTCTTGAAATCGATTGCGGTGGGATGTTGTGACATTCTGGATTTTGGCCCGTTTTTGGGATTTATAAAACGTGTAATTTGTCGGTGCGCTTATAATGAAATCTTGCCCGGGAACTGATCACTCTCGGGTTCTTGTTTTTAAAAATAGGGATTTTGCTAGAATCGCACTCGATCGAATTTGGCCGTTTTTTGGACCCCAAACTTGGTAGCCAATTTCCGGGAATTCCGGATCGAAATAAATTGGACGGTGTCGATATTATTGTGGCCAGCATCGGTATTGCCAGGAATATGTGAAAGTAGATTTTCGACCGGGTGCGACTTTGGACTAGTAGACCTCTCTCGTAGTGTATTCTCGAGTCTTTTTATTTATATTTTACTTTGGCCTTGCCCCTTAATATTTTCTAGGATTTAATTTGGACCCTAGGATTATTTCGGGTTTGAATTCGGACCCTCCGATTGTACTCGAGAGCACATTTATTTTTCTTTCTCTCTCTCTCTTCTCTCTCTTCCCCCCTAGACGCGCGCGACGTCCCCATGCACGTCCGGCTTTCCCCCTCTCTTCTCTCTCTCTCTCTCTCTCTCTCTCTCTCTCTCTCTCTCTCCCTTCTCTTTCCCCGGTGCACGCAACGGCCATGCACGCCCGCGCGTTTCCCCTGCACGCCTGTCTTCCCCTTCCCCATGCAACTCTCTTCTCTCTCTCCCTCATCTCTCTCCTTCCTTCTCCCTTTTCTTTCTCTCTCTCTTGTTCTTCCCCTTCCTCTCGGGCCCGAACAGTTCAGCCTCTGGTGCTGCTCGCCGACTGCGCACAGCCACTGGCCGCCCCGGCAACCGCCTCATGCCGCCGCCGCCCGACCAGCCGCTGCAGTCCCGCTGGCCGCCCCCGTCGCTGGTCATTCTCCCCTCCACCTCCGCGGCTCCCCTCCCCGTCTCCGCAGCCCCCCTCCGTCTCCGCCCGACGCCACTCCGCCTCCGCCCGACGCCACTCCGCCAGCCACCGACGCTGCCACCTCCCTCGCACCATCGCTGCGCCGCCGCGTCGCCCGGCAGCTCAGGCCGACGCTGCCCTCTTCGCCAAATTCGAAGAGGGCAGCCCTCACTAGATCCGTGCCCAGGCATGGGTGACCGTCGCCTGACGCCGGCGAGGGTCGGATCTGGCGAGGGCAGCCTCGCCCGACGACGGCGA
This sequence comes from Syzygium aqueum, assembly GCA_031216185.1. NCBI lineage: Eukaryota > Viridiplantae > Streptophyta > Magnoliopsida > Myrtales > Myrtaceae > Syzygium > Syzygium aqueum. The sequence goes on from CM062234.1 coordinate 14,914,665, forward strand.
GGGTCGCCCTTGCCTAACGCTAGCAAGGGCAGCCTTCACCCGACGCCAGCGAGGGCAACCCTCGCCAACTTCCTTCGCCAGAGAGAAAGAAAAAAAAAAGAAAAAAGGAAAAAGATGAAAATACCCATGGGCCAAAGTAATGTGGGGTAAATGTGTCACAAGTGGTATAGTTTGAGGTTTTTCGTGTCACAAAAAAAAGTTCAAGGCAAATGTGTCACAAGTGGTATAGTTTGGGGTTTTTCATGTCACAAAAAAAAGTTCAGGATAAATTTGTCACAAGTGACATAGTTTGAGATTTTTTGTGGTATTTTCCCTCTGAATTATTGGTGAAATCAATGTCTTGGCTTAGACAGAACACAATGAAACTCGAAATTTGTCAAAAAAAAAACACTAAGACAATTCTTTTTGGATGAGAGCGCCTTATCGCGATTAGGAATTTCAAATTTTACCTTTGTATGACTTGTCGGCTAAAAATCAGGTATCAACATAAATCTATAAACATATTCAAGCTACATTGAACATCATTTAACAACATTCATCATTGATCATCAACAATCACCTAGAGTATTCATCTAAACATGCTTTAATCACCATGAAACTAGCTCTAATCAACATCTGTTCAACAAGTGTCATCATAAACACAATCAACATCTAAAATCATGCTTGAAACATCTCCCTATGAGGTTTGGGCGAGTGACATGTAAGGGGAATTCTAACATTCAATTTTGATTATCTACGTCAATTGACTAAGTTTTAGCCTAAACATGCAATTCTAATAAAATCAACACAAGAACAACCAAATTCACCTAGATGATCATCTAGACATGCTTGGCTAGGATGGAATTGAAATCCTAAAGCTCATCTACTTTTGAAATCAACTCTTAGATAAACAACTCCTAGCTATAAGATGATTTCTTCTCTATTTTAGATAAGTTTATCACATCCTAGCCTCTATTGATCATAGATCGAAGAAATACTTCAATTATAGACTATGAATCAATGTTGCTCCACCGGATGATCATCTTAAATGATCACACAAAGTTGAGGAACTACCTTTGATTATAACTATCGGTGAGCAAGGATCACAGCTAGCCAAATTTGTAGACTTTTGGTGATCAATTGGAGGAGCGCTGTCACACCCCGTACCCTACGAACACGTAACATCCCACCGCGGTCGTTAAGAATGCGACTCTCAGGATTCGTCGCCGACCCCTTACCATCGAATAAGGGGGTAAGTACACTGCAAGTGCCATAACTTTTGTACGGAAAACACTTAAGTACCATAACTTTTTTTTTGCTCACTTGAGTGCTACATTTTCAAAAAAAATGCTCATATAAGTGCTATTATCACCGGAACGTCCGACGTGGCTTAAAAAAATATTAACTCATCTCACGTGGCTTGTCGGAAGGTTGAAGTCAGCATTTAAAGTTCAAAACGACGTTGTACACCATCACAAGGACAAAAACCCTCGGCTTCTTCAATAAATTGGGATAAAATGAGCAATTGTCTTCTGCAACCTTAACCCTAACCGAATCCCCAATTTCCAATTGTCCAAGTTGAGGCAAATCATCTCATGAAATTCGCAATGGGGAGCAAAAGCAGGAAAAGCGGCTCACGAGTTGATGAACAAAGCGAAGATGAAAGTCAATATTTTTGCTATTGTGGGCTGCGAAGTCCAACAAGAACGGCTTGAACAAGAGCGAATCCGGGGAGAAGGTTCCATGGATGCGCTAAGTATAGAGAAGACTTTAATTGTGGATATTTCAAGTGGGTTGATGCCAAATTTTCGAATCAAGCAACGTCGGTGATCTTGGAACTACTTCAAGGAAGACATGAAGCTCGCCCTGTATTGATGGGCGAGTTGGATGATGCTGACTCAATGCAAGCAGAAATCAAGGGTCTGAAATCTTTGGTGAAGCATTTGAAGAAGGAAGTGTCAAGGATGAAAATTCAAAGAGATATTTTATTGAGTTTTGCTTGTGTTGTTTTTGTCGGGTTTGGTCTGGTTTTTGTTCATATGTAACGTTGGTAATGAGAAGAAGCTTATGAGTCTACCACCATAGTTGAAGAATTGTATTATGATAATTGGAGCAATTAATATTAGGCTTTGGAATATGTTTATGCTTGAATAGTTATGGTAATTTTTATGTATCTGAGTTGTGATTGCTTGACTGGGCTGAACAGCTACATATGGTTGATTTAGTGGAAATGGTGTTTTATGATGCAATTTGTGCATTATTGTTGATTGCGTCGAATGATCATATTGTGGGTTTATAAAGAGTAAGATAATTTGCAATTTCTGCTGCAGTTTTTGCTGCAAGCTGTAATGAACCTGGATTTTATGGTTGGTGTTGGCTATCTTGCATATGGTGTTAAGGACAGTAGAAGTTCCAAATAATTTTATGAATGATCGTTTGAGTGCCACAAATTATTTAAAGTGAACACTTAAGTTCACTAATTTTTAAAAAGTTATAACCTAGGTTCCTCAACTTTTTAAAAGTGAGTACTTAGGTTCATAAACAAAAAAATTTGTAAGCTGTTGGTTTCACTTTCTTAAACACACTCAAGCTTAAAGCAAAGATTCTTAGACATCGTTTTCCTATAACATGCACTATAAGTAACAAGTTGCCATCAACCTAGCCTGGTTTAACACCAAATGGCAATTTCATTCCTCAAACATGATAACATAATCCTTACACCTCAAAATAGTGTTATCTTACATCAACATCAAAACATAAATTCGAATGACATTGCTGCTAAAATGAAGTTATTCCCAGCCAAAATGCAGCAACATAAATACCTAACAACATTGATACCAAACACATCACCAGCCAAAATACAACAATGACATTAAACACCTAACAAAATCCCCCTAAACACACATAAATAGACAGCCTTTTCCATCATCCCATTAGTCAATGTCAACAACTTGGTCACTTCCTTTGTTCGACGGACAACTCTTTATATTGTTCACGATCTTCACACTCTTTTGAACTGGAACTCTAGGCACATCCATCGATCGTGTTTCTTTTTCAGTTGGCTTAGCTTTTGGAGGAGACATTCTTTTGCTTGGTCCTTGATGTTTGTTGGTGTTGTCTCCTACTGAACTTCTTGTGATTTGTGCCACTGTGGTAGCAGATTGTTCAGGCTGATGTGTAGTGATATTTCCAGGATCATTTGATTCGGACGCAAGCGCTGTTGTGGCATTTTTGGGTGCCTGCTTTCGAGCTGGCCTTTGCACCTCCTGATTTGGTAGTGCCATTGGTTGCTTCCTCTTGGATTGTGCTCGAGTTACCATTGATTGGTTTAGCAATGCTTGCCCTTGACTTCTTGTTATTCTTGGTGGTGCAGCCGATTCTTGACTTGGTCCTCCTTGAGATATCAGCACCTCTGAAGGTCTCCCAGGCTGCAATCATATAACCATTAGTTACCATGTTAATCATATGACATATGTTAAATGCATAACAACTAAAAAACTTACATTCAAAATGGTCATGCCAGTATTCATGTTTGTAAACAACCCATAGCCATATTCCCTAAGCCTTTTCCTAAGTGCACCACGTGTATATTGTGGTGCAAAACTGTTAGTGGAAACACCTCTGCTTGGTCTTTTTCTAACCTATAAAATGGCATAACAGAATGACGTTAATTCACAAACAACTACATGCACGTGGAATATCCTTAACAAAGAGCTTACTTGAATTTTGCTCCTCGGTTGTACAATGTTGGACTGAGTTGGCCCACTTGATTCCCCATCATTACTTTGTGTGGCTCCCTGAGGTACCCTTGTATCATTGGCTTGTGTTGTCTGCTCTTGTCGTTGTTGCTGCTTCTTATTTGGACAACCAACCTTATTGTGCCCTTCCCGATGGCATAGTGAGCACTGTATGATTCCACCGACCTTACTCATCTGTTACTACTAATCTCTATTTCCTGCAACCTTCTTTTCTTCTTGGGCCTGCCAAACAGCTTCTTCAGTGGTAGAGGTTCTGTGGGTGGATGATTTGTTTTATCCCAGAATTTGCTACTTCTCAAAGGCTACATCATGAATTGGTATGCAGTAAGATATTTAGGTTTCTTGTAACAGTCATCTACATAATCCTTTGGATTGGCTTGCTTGAGCAGGATGGCATAAATGGCATGACAACAAGGTATCCCAGTCAACTGCCATGCTCGACAGGAACAAATTTTCCTCTCCAAGTGAACAACATACTTGTCACCATTATGCATAATCTCATATCCATCGTCTCCATTCCAAATTGGATGACAAAACCTACTAGCAACAATATTGTCATCCAATTTTTTCACAATCCTAGGCCCAAACTGTGTAAGCCAATTGGCACATTCATCTCTCTGTTTTTGCAGTCTCGTCATTACCAAAATTCTAATGTCCTCAAGCATACTTATGATCGATTTACACCTAGCTCCTATGATCCTGCCATTGAATGCCTCACAAAGATTGTTGTCCACGGCATCACACTTGAATTCTTCACTAAAAAAAGGCTTTGCACCAATGTTTTACTTCAGTTTGGAACAATGCATTAAAAGCTTCAGCTGATAAGGCATGTAGAACTTGTTTGTGAATTCTGAATTCTGTTATATTTGTGCTCTTTGCAATTAGCCAGAATTGCCTTTGCAGTTGATCACCTTTGTACTTGTTTGCCCAATTGCATATATATGCCGAGCACACATTCTGTGCTCAGCATATTGCATCAACTCAGCAATTGCCGGGACAAGTCCCTACAAAACCAACAAACATATGTAAGCAACAATATGTAAATGATATTAAAAATACAATAGTTTAGTGATATTACCTTCTGTTGGTCACTTATGAATGCCCAACCTCTTCCATCATGTATGCCAAGGTTAGCCATTAGATTCTTCAAAAACCAGGACCAAATATCCTTGTTTTCTATCTTCACAACAGCCCATGCTAATGGAAACATTTGGTTGTTTCCATCTCTCCCAATGGCAGCCAATAGCTCTCCTTTGCATAACCCCTTCAAAAAACAACCATCTAACCCTATCACTCTTCTGCAGCCAGCTAAAAACCCTTTTTTACATACATCAAAGCATACGTACATTCTACCAAATTGTGTTCCATGATCAGGCAATGGCTTCTCCACAATATCTACATGAATTCTACTGAGTCGATTCTGAAGCCTACATTCCCTACAATACTCCCAAATCTGAGCGTATTCTTCTTTGTATGCACCCATCAATGTTCTCATGACATTAGACTTAGCCCTCTTGCATTGATTCTTTGACACATTCACACCTACTTGCTCTTTCACTAGTTGTTTCAATTGAGAAGTCTTGATTTCTGGCATGGTCTTAATGGTGTTAAAGAACTGCTTAGCCAACCACACACTAGTCACTCTTTTGTTGTCAAATACAATGCCACAGTTATGCTCCTCCTGAAGTGACCGAATTTGGAATAACTCGGTCTTCTTACTCAATGCACCATATACCTTTCATGGACAATTAGCTTGTGCACATATTGCTCTAACATAATCCTTGGTATTTTTAGTGAATTTGATATTCCTTTGATGAGTGATTGAGTCCCTCACAATAGCTTCTCTAAATTGTTTGGCATCATCAAAACTCATCGATAAGCAAAGCATAGAACTTGTATCGGTTGAATTATAAGAATGATACCTTCTTTTAATTGTACGCTGAGCTGCAACATCTTCGCTATCATGATCCTCTGAGCTACTGCTGTTGTCACCACTTTGCTTATATTCTATATCATCACGATCTGTCGTTGGAGCTCCACAATCCTGATTTACTGAAGTGCCCTCATCCACTACCCCAATTGATGCTTTCCTTCCTTGCTTATATGCCCTCACTTCTTCCCTTGCAACTGCAATGTCTTCATCATCAACATCACTCTCGTAAATTGTATGCAGTAATGTTTCCTCATCGTCATCATCAAACAGTGCAACATCCCAAGAACCCAAATTGATTCTACTCAATGATTCAGGCAGTGTCTCCTTTTCATCATCACCTAAGCCACCACTTTTCTCAAGTTGCTCACATATCTCTAGCACACGAGCTGTGAGGGAAGCCTCGGTGTCCTCAGATATCCGATCTTGCTCTAAAATAGATCTATCACCAACTTCAGATTCAATACCAGCTTCCAACACTATTTCCTCATACTCAGCACCAACAGTTTCAAGATACACATAAACCTCATGATAATGAAGAAAATGGTAAACTAGATCTCTCACACCACCATCATCATACATATATCTCAATCCATCTTTTACAATCTGTCAACAACACCAAGAATTCAAAGACGACAAAGGTTAAAGCGAAGCTCATTTGGTCGGCCAGTGGACACAACAAAATCACTCGCTGTCGACCAACACTCGGCGTGCGACAGACCCAATTTCCTTCCGAAATTGACGGATGAACAAGATACGAGTGAGGGATAGTTCGATTTGCTCCTTCGTCGAAGTGTTGTCGAAGATCGAAGCCCTAATTCACTACTAAATAGGACGATCAATGAGGGACAGAGATCGATCGATTTGAGAGAGAGCCTTAATTTTGCCCTAATCGATCGTTGAGAAGAGATAGAGAGATGGAGAGGACAGAAACGAAAGAAATGTCGTCGTTTCTTTCTTTATAAGAAACGACGACGTTTCTTTCACTCAAAGAGATCCAACGAGCGACGTCATTTCTCTCCACGTGGAGTATCCTTTTTCCACATTGGACGTCCGTTTATTTTTCTAATTTCCACGTATGAAAAAAAATTAAATCAGAAATCCACGTAGCACATTTGGCCGGAAATGGCACTCAAGTGTTCTATTTCTACTCCGATGTGCATTCAAGTGAGCCAAAAAAAAGTTATGGCACTTAAGTGTCCTCCGTACAAAAGTTATGACACTTATAGTGTACTTACCCCTCGAATAAGAGAATATACGAGGAAGCCAAATGAACACTCCATTCAACAAACATTCAAACGGGATGATAGAAAGAGACAATATAAACAAACCAACAAACTGTTTTATAAACTTAACATCACATACGGTGATAACATATACAAATCTTTCTAAAGGCCATAAATTCAAACCACGCATACTCAAAAAGGGATAGGGTGGTCGATCTGCTCCACTACTCTAATCAAAAGAGGAGCTCCAAAAAGATAGGGATCTCTAACCCTATCAAAAACCTCCATGGCATCCTGGCAGTGCTCCATCCTCACCAACTGGGTATTCAGTCACCCAATGCTCCGTTTCCGTTGGCACCCCGAAACGTAGCGAAGGCTCAGTCATAATCAAAATCGAGGGAATCAAATGTTTAACAACGGGAAATGAGATAAAATCTCAATAAGTAAACTACCTAAGTCTTGACTAGAGCAATACGTTCCTCCGGCACCCTAATCATGCGATTCTAACCAATAAGGTAAGTTCCTATCAAACGAACAATGGTACCACATACTATGTAAAGTCTCGAATTGCATCACAACCATGGCATACTGTCAAAATGCATAACAACAATAATAATAATTTAGACATACTCAATCATTCACACAAGTCTCGATTATAAGATGAAATCACTTCGGCTCGTCCCATACCGTGCCTCACGATTTTATCCCATAATCAAGCGCAAAGCATGACATATGCACATAACACTCGAAGTTGTCCAAATTATTAACTACCCACCATAGGTCACACTGAACTCCTGCCGATCTTCTGGCATAGCCAGGCATCACTCCACTACTTTTGGCGTGGTAACGTCCGGGATCGAACCCCCCCGACAAGTTGAGTACCGAACGGCATTCCATTTAGGAGCATCAATCCGGCCTCCACCGTGATCGGCAATGTCTGGGATTGAACCCCCCCTCGACAAGTCGGATACTAGACAGCATCCGAACTTCTGTCGGGCATCGTCTAGAACTCGTCTTAGATAGAACTCATCATGGCTACACACGTAAATAACCACGCATTGTCAATTTTAATCTTCCTTAATTAACCAATGCAAGTGTTTATGATGTGCAATGTACTACAAATAAATATGCCATGAATCGCACTCGTTTTCGTATCAAACATATATGATCACGATATGCCATGCCAAGCCAAGCCAAGAATAGCCATAATTAACCACATGATCCACTTTCAAAGTCCTACGATTATTCATCAAGTGCATGATCAATCATGAAACATTAATTTCAACTATACGATCTTCATTCTAGGCCACGAAATCATCATTCCAACCACACGATCAAGCCATAGTCAACTATTCATCCATGATTAAATAAATTAACTATACGATTAAACCATTTAACCATGCAATTAGCATTAAACATCTAATCCACCACACAATCGTCATTAAACCTTTAATCGGCACATAATCGATTAATTAACCATGCGATTGTCAATCAAAGCCACACGATCAACTTCAAATCTCTAATAAGCCATATGATTTCATTTTATGACATCCTAATTTAATCTAAACCGTATGATCAAAATTAGCACATAATCATGATAATTAAACCCTAAAATTAACTTTAACCAATCTAGAATCAATGGGGGCCATATGATCAATGTCCAAATCATCCAATTCAGCCACTACCACATGATTATTGCAGCCACAAGACTAACCCACGAATTTTAATTAAAACACCCATAATTAGCCAAATTAAGCATAATTAGCAATATAAAACATATGCTTAAGCCCAAATTACACAACCTACCTATCTTGACATTCAAATCAGTCCCATAATAATCAAATTCAGCCACTAATAATTCCTCAAATTAGCCTCCACCATAACCCCTAAAATAACCCCTAAATTATCCTAATAACCCCTAAACACTATCCGTTGGTAACCTACTAACCTAATCAAGGTTTAGGGAGTTACTTACCACTAATTTAAGCTAAAAACTAAGCCCAAACAGCAGCAGCAAGCCACGGCCAAATCTGGAATTTCCGGCGAACGGCAGTGGCCAAACGGCGATCCGATGAACGGCGGCTAATCCGAGCGTGATCGGTAGCTTAGGGGTGGCTCACGGCGGTCCACGGTGACCAAGGGATGTGGGCTAAGGTGATGGTGGGTGGTGGTGAGGCTCACGGCCAAGAGGGGAGAGAATGAGAGAGAAAATGAAGAGAGAGACAAAACAAGAGAGAAAGTGAGGAGATAGAGAAAGAGGGCTGAAACTTCAATCAAGATCAAGGGTTGAGATGTGTTCTTGATGCCCAAGCAAAGATCTAAAGGCTAGGATCAAGCCTTGCTCTCCAAGTTCCATCCAAAGGCCAAGATTAAATCTTGCAAAAAGGTTGCTAGAAGGGCATTTTTGTAATTAACCAAAAAGGGCAAGGGCAAAGTTGTCCAAGAGGATTTTTGGCCACTAGGGGAAAAATACCATTATGACCTTCCACTCAACAAATAAACTCTGGAACATACAGGGGTAAAATCGTCTTTTCCAATTTCTAAGCCAATTTTCACTTTTTCGAGAATTTTTGAGCAAACCGATAATAAAGCGAGCTTAACGCGGCGTCGTCCAATATAATAATTTTGATATCCTTGAAAGTTCGATACCCAAGTTTGGATTCCAATTCGTGGCCAAAATCGATCAAACGCGACTTTCGTGTATCTCAAACTAACGGGCTACTTTTAGGGTTTATGCATGTCGACTTGTGGTTGATTTGATATCAATCCATGTTTAAGTTTACTCGAGCCATGTCGACTTCGGTTGTCATGTAATTACGAGGGTCAATCACTAGTTTCGAATGACACGATCGTTAGAAATTAATTTTGGAATGTTTGAAATGCATACAACGATTAAACGAAATCACCCGTGACTCAATTATATAACATTGTTAAATTGTTCTATAATCATTCTCAGATTGGCCTGTAATGGCGTAAAATATCCCATCGTCAATCCTTATGGTCGAAGTGTCGATCCAGGTTCAAGTTCTTGGGTCGTGCTTACCGAAATCCTAACTAGCCATTCCCTAACGGTTAGTATTCTCAAGAATGGCCAATTCCGAGTGAGATATAATAGAAAGTATATTGATGATAATATCACTTCATAAATCTCGAAAGTGGGTCGAAATTCAAAATGTCACAAGCGCCGACAGCCACCGCCTTAGGAAGACATCAGAGAGGGAGGTTGCAAAAGGCCAGCTTTAAGAAGCTATCGGGGCAAGGTCAAAATTGGCTAAACTCTAGCTGATTAGACTTACCGACGTGGAAATCATGACTTCCGAACAAGAGAGAGAGAGAGAGAAGAGAGAGAGAGAGAGAGTCGTATAATCTGAAATTTGAGTGAATAATGAGGGAGGAGAGAGAAAATGCCTTATATTTGGGCAATTTGGAGGGAAATTTGAATTCTAGATTGAATTAGGGCCTTAGGATTGATCTAAGGGTTCTCCTTTAATGATTAAGCTATGTTCTTATTGGCTGAATTTGTGTCACAAGGATTGATGACATTTCACCATGAATGGCCAAGATTAAGTGGTTCAAAAAGGTTGAGATTGGACCTTCAAAAGGATTGTTGCCATGGCCACGGCCATTTTGGTAATTTTAAAAAGGCCAATTTTGTAATTTTCTTGAGCTAAAGGAGAGAGAGGGATAGCTGTGAGGTTGGCTTGGGCTGGCTTGGTGGTTAGCTTGGTGGGCCGGGTGCACCACTCTAGTTCGGCCATTGGGCCAAACTCGCTCGGGCCGACCTGGTTCAATAGGGTTGGCTCGAGATTCCTTAGTTGTCCAATTTTGCCTTAATTTTCCTAATTAGTCCCAATTGGGCTAAATTGAGGATTGCCTAATGGTTTGGGTCAAACTAGATTCAATCGGGTTGGCCTTATTCGAACTGGGTTAGCTCGGTTCAACCAAATCGACTCATGGTACCTCAATTTTTCTTAATTCCCTCTAAATTGCATTATGAGTTAGGTCATGATATATAATTGAGGTTTAATTGATAAAATTGGACCTTACCTTAATATAGGTCAAAAACAAATTGGGTCAATCTAATTGACCCGTCTTGATTTTTTATCACGAATACACTATTTTGGTCAAATTAAGCCAAATTGTTATAATTTTGTCAAAATTGACATTAGAATTGAGTTGGTTGGACTTAATCGGACTGAAATTAGGCTAATTAGCATTACTCATGAAGGATCGATCAAAACCCTATTTGGCACTTGAAATTGGGCAAATTCATCTCCAGCTTGATATTTCAAAATTGACTTGACAATTGAATGTATTATGACCCTTGGATCAAATGTCTTGAAAATGTTTTTTTCTAAAAATGGCTAGAAATCGGTTAATTTTGAATTTGGCTGATCAAAATCGGTATGGCTGGAAAGTTAATATTAAATCGATTTTTGTAATATTGATGAATTCAAAGTTAAATTAAGCATAAAACGAGTTGATTTAATGATTTTTTTTTATTTTTTCAAATTTCTGAAAAATGTTGACCAAAGGTGGACTTGAATGGTTGACTGAAAGTCAACTATTAATACTTCCTTGGATTATTGGTGAAATCAATAATTTGGATTTGATAGAACACAATGGAACTTGAAAAACTCTAAAAAAACACTAAACGACTCTTTTTTGCCAAGAAACGGTCCTTGACATGATCACGGATCCCTAATCTCGAGTTTTAACCTTGTATGAGGTTTGTCGGCTAACAATTGTAATGTAGTTCATATAAATCATACGGATTTTCCAGTTTTTGCAACATACACAATATGTATTAAAATTTTTATAATAAAAAAACATGAAAATAAACTATTCCAACAATTTTTATAAATCAAGACAAGTTTGCAAAAACTTTCTGAGATCCAAATCAATAACAGGAAGGTAGCGCATGCGCTCCGTGCGCTAGACATCGCAAGCGGACCGCACACCTTCTATTCCTTTGCACATGTCCCACGGAGTGCAGAGATAGCCACTTGCGGGACAGTTAGTTCCACATGTCCAATTGTGGTTGTGCCACGTCACACTGACTTGGCTATCTTGACCCCTTCACTGCCACATCATCAACCAAGGTGGCATGCTACATCACCTAGCTCCTGCCGCGTGTAAGCTTTTTGGCAACTCAACTGCTACTTGGCGCTGAAGTAAAATATTTTAAAGCCCTTAAAAAATTATCAACAAAATGTTGTGGGAAAGCTAATATCTCGCTCTTTTGCAGTATAAATTTCATTAACAAAAATATTTGTATGAAAATATATTAGTCTCGAAAGTTTTGGCTTTTTCAAGTTCGGTCCAATTTTCTTACAGACCATTATAAGGCCAACATGACCCAAACTTTCCAAAATAGGTCAGGGACGTGATAGCCACAACATATGCGAAATTCGTTCAAAGGATAAAACAATTTTTGGAGCATGCGACTTTTATCCTTCAAGGTGTCAAACATGGACTGCACATTCAAACCTTAGTAACCGATCTCTGCAATGGAACTTTCAAGGCTTGTGGGCTGGGCTTGAGTCAAGCTCGTTATGGTCGGTACAAATCCGAAACCCCACGCTTTGCATGTAGATTTTGAATTTTGTGAGGCCAACGCCATCACTATAACACTAAATACATCCAATTTTTACCAAAAAGATAAAATCGCCCTAACCCATTAATTGCAATTTAAAGTGGTGGCCGTTTTCTATTCCCATGTAGAATCTATAGTTGCCATAATTAAAAATTTCACACGTTTTGTTTTTGTTTATTGTGGACAATATGTTTTCTATTTTAATGTTGGATTTTACTTCCATACAAATTAGTTTTGTCGAAAGGAAATATTTTTAAGTAACCTATTTCTATTCTACGTTTGTGAGCAAATTTCCGGATCAATTGTCAAGTAGAATGTAAAAAATTTTGACATTGACAATTTCTTGGCACGATCACTTGTTTATAAACTTACGCTTTTATGTTGCATATCACCGTCAAACCTTTTCTTATCATTTGTCATTTATATACATAAACATATAATGGGATCATAGGATGAAACAATTGATGATAAACGTAGGGGAAGAAACTCGTCCACACGAGTATAGGGTTTGACTTCCTATAATCTTCCAGTTTGTACAGCATTCATTTGAGACATTTAATGATAAATGGTGAAAGTTTCCTCATATTCACGGCCCTTGAAGACTTCGTATTCCATATGGGTGGTATTTGCATTGTATCCTCTATTAAAGAGACTGACAGTGGCTTTAAAGAATATATTTGTTGTCGTGGGAGAATCATTTAGACCCTTTTTGGATAATTGTGGCTGCAGTTATCTGCAATTGAAATATAAACCAAAGAAAAGTCGTACTTGTCTTTAAAACTGATAAAATATGCATAGACAAGGTCACATGATTCGATAATATTCGTCAGCATCTATCTCAAACCGGAATACATTTATCTCTTCTTGGTTAAAGTTTGCATCCGCCTGAGAAAATAACCCATAGACCGACTTATGTGACTGTTCAACAATTAGAAAATATCAATTTTGCCAAGCTGTTCTGGCCATTACAAAAATTAAAAGAAAATATTGCTGAGTTGTTTGTTTTATGACATGAAGATATTATCTGACAAATTGATTTTTTGAATCAAGTTATCCATGGGCACGTATTATATATGCATCATATTTTCTCTTTTCCTTTGATTCTATTTTCCTGTACATAATTGGGACAAGTGCCTAGAGATGAGATATCCTGAAATGCGCATAATGGGACTGTCACTTGTGGTGTCCTTTTTCCTTAAATAGCAAACTAATTACTTTTCATTTTGTTTTCAAGCTTGTTCATTTATTAATCGATTTCGAGGACACTTAGTTAAGGACAAATTTAAGCATTTCTAGCAAGGTGTTCTTTCAAAGTTAACTGCCTTCTTATTTCCTTTTCATTGCATAACTCTTTAAACTGATAAGATAGATGTATCATCTGTCTTTTCTAAGAGCCTTAATTCTTTTGTCTTATGCATTTTCTACTTTACCTAAGTACATCTTGAAGCATCCCAATGCATCAGACTTACGTAAAATCAAACAGACTTATGTCTTGCCCTCGGATTCATTGTGCCACATATATCCGAGTGGATTACTTGCAAGAGATATTCCAGCTGTAGTTCCCTTTCCAAAATGGTTTTCTAAGTGTTTTTCTAGTAAGGCAATTTTCACAAGTGGCAAATCAATTTTATTCAATTGTCCTGAAAGACCTTTTGCCAATCTACACATCCGATTCTGCCCAATATGCCATAATCTCGCATGCCACACATTTACATCAGCATTTTAATTGCTAGAAGAGGCATTCAATGAAAAGCAACTATAAGCATTCACATCAAGTACAAAAAAACCATCCAGAATGTAACCAAAACCATCACAGAGTTTTACACATACAACATAGAATTTAAAGTAAACCCTAAATGGAGATGTGCAACCCCAAAGGTCAACTTCCACTTCCACCGAATTTGTGGAGTTTATTACACATCATGTACGTATAGAGTTTGCCTCCATGCAAACCAGCTTGCACATGCCAACTCTTTTGACCTCAACCCTTTCGTAACCTACATATATTCACTCACTTTCAACAGGTTTTGCGCAGTATTCCATGAAGGACCCTTGGTCCTTTCTACATAGTCTGTTACTCCTGAGTCTATAATCCACAAAGGAAAAAGATTCAATGAGCATCCAAGGCGAGAAACACAAATACCACTAGGAGTGCTAGAATAAAGACCAAACCTTCTTTTGCTCTGTGCACTCGAGGTGTCCATTTTCTTGGACCGGCCTTTCTTTCCCATCTTAAAGAAGCACTTCTTCCTCGAACCCAGTGCTTTTCTGATGCAGGCCAGCTTGATAATACCGCCCGCATCGAAGACGAGCTCACTCGACCAAGGAGATCAGCCCGCATCCGAGCTCGACAAGTCGCTCAACCAGTCTTGGAGATATCGAAGGGACGCAATTCGAAGACCAAGAGTCACATTCACGAATCCATGCCACAATAAAGCCATTGTCTTTCCCTATACATTGGAAGTCTAAAAGATACTTTGGGAATGATCAAAATGACGTTGGACATTTATCTAGTTTCTAGTTTCTAAGTTCTTTAATGTTTTATGCCTTCTAGGGTCTTTAATGCTCTTTAGTCTCTTCATTTGCTTAAGTCTTTTCATTTGTTTTCTTTGGTTATAAAAGACCATCTACTTTATGTATTTGACAGACGAATTTGATTAATGAAAATTTTGCATCAAGCAATTATCTTGAACCTTGAAGAGTTCATGCTCCTGAAAACCTAGAAGAGTTTTCACTCCGTCCTTGAAGAGTCGGAGGTTTTCAAATCTGCATCCTTGAAGAGTTGCAGTCATCGATCTAGAAGAATCGATGCCCTATCCACTTCCTTGGAGGCCTGGAAGAGCAACCAACGAAGTTCTATCTTTTCCTCTGTTCTGTCCATTTACATCCGTCCACTTCCACCCCGATTTCGTCCTTTCTACACTGCTTATTTGAGAAAACTCAAAACAGAGAAATTGTTAATCCAGAAGTCTTTGTTCATTTGGCTTTGGAATCAGGTCATTCCGATCTGTATCGACGAAGTTACATCCATTTTCCCGAGCTTGTGCAGGACTGTAATTACTGTTCGTTCTGTTCCACGTGTGCAAGTCACTCTCCCGATCCTAACATTCGAGTAGCCTACACCAGGCTGCATCATTTGGTATCAGAGCTTTGGAGGAGAGAACCATGCCGCCAAGACAAGCTAGACGTCGTGGAGGCAGAACCATTCCACTGAATGAAGTGCATACGCTCGCTGACAATTTACAACAACATATGCAACAACAAATTGATGAGTTGACGCGAGAAGTTGAGCGTCTGAGGGCGGAAAGAAACAATTCACCACCTCATTCCAGGATCGAAGATTCCAATGGTGACTCTTCATCTTCGGAGAATGTTCGACCATTTCGCAATCGGAGGAATGTTCGACGTCACGAGCAAAATATTCGTGAACCAGAGTGGGAAAAAGAAGTTAAAAAGGATATCCCGGAATTCTCAGGTAATGATTCTCCTGAAGAAATTGTTGACTGGCTAACACTTGTTAATGAAGTGTTTGAGCATCGAAATGTTCCGGAGGATCGTCGAGTCGGGATCATTGCTATGCGATTCAGAGGTAAAGCCATCGCTTGGTGGAGGCGTGAGAAGCAAACTCGTCAATCCGTGGGCAAAGCACCAATTACCTCGTGGAGGAAGATGGAAGACAAGATCCGAAAGTATTTCCTACCTAAAGGATACAAGAGAGAGCTCTATCAACGATACCAAAATCTGAGACAAGGTACGCGAACGGTGGACCAATACACCAATGAATTCAATGAGTTGGTGATTCGTAACAACATTCAAGATCCGGAGGAGATGCTTATGAACAAGTACTTGAATGGCCTTCAATTTCATATTCAAGATGCCCTAGAAGTCCTTGACATTTGGGACTTAGGAGATGCACACCAACGAGCACTTAAGGTGGAGCGTTCTCGCTCAAGGAGGCAACAATCCTCTATCATGACCAATCGAAACGCTAGGAGTACCCCCAGCACCACTAAAGTTACTGAAGCTACGACGCAAACTGCCAGTAAGTTTCCTAATCAGCCTAACATTTTGAAGCAACCAACTACGTCCGATTTTCGTTGCTATACTTGTGGTGAGTTGGGCCATCGTGCTAGCAATTGCCAAAAGAACAAGAGTCGACAAGCTGGCAAAGCCTTCTTAGTGGATAACGATTCTGATGAGCATGTGGAGGATCCACTCGAAGAAGAGATGAATGATGTCGAAGAGTTCGCAGGTGATGAGCAAATAGTGCATGCTGATTCTGGTGAATTTCTAATGGTGAGAAAAATCTTTCTAGTTCCTCGTGATGAGACCGGAGACGGGTGGTTGCGCACCAACATTTTTCATTCCGCTTGCACGATTAAGGGGAAGGTATGTCAATTGATTATTGACTCTGGATGTTGTGAGAATATAATTTCTGAAATGGCAGCGAATAAACTAAAGTTGGAGTTAAAGGCGCACCCCACACCTTACAAGATGTCGTGGCTATCGAAAGGCACCGAGATAACCGTTTCCAAACGTTGCCTTGTTAATCTATCCATTGGTTCTGTTTATTTTGACAAGATATGGTGCGATGTTCTACCGATGGATGCTAGTCATGTTATTCTTGGGCGACCATGGCAATTTGATAGGCGGACTACTCATGATGGTTATCGAAATACGTATTCTTTTGAATTTGGAGGGAAGAAGATTATATTAGCACCTAGTAAGGAGCCTTTGAAAACTCCTGTTGTCGAAAAGTCTTCATCTCCTATATTGCTTTCGATGAAAGATATGAAAGGTGCTTTAAAAGAGGTTCGTATTGTATATGTTTTACTTCACAAATCAGGTGAAGTTGTTTCTTCCATACCTCTTGAAGTTCAACCACTTTTGGAAGAATTCAATGTTGTTTTCCCGACGGACTTACCTGCAGGTCTCCCTCCTATGAGAGACATTCAGCACCAAATCGATTTGATGCCCGGTGCTTCTCTACCGAATTTGGCTCATTATCGGATGAGTCCAACGGAGCATGAAGAATTGCATCGACAGGTTGTCGAACTCTTGACTAAGGGTTTTATCCGAGAAAGCCTTAGTCCATGTGCCGTTCCAGCTCTTTTGGTACCTAAGAAAAATGGTACTTGGAGGATGTGTGTCGATAGTAGGGCGATCAACAAAATCACTGTCAAGTATCGATTCCCTATTCCTCGCCTTGATGACCTCTTGGATCAAATCTCTGGTGCAATTATCTTTTCGAAGCTGGATTTGAAAAGTGGATATCATCAAATCAGAATCAAGCCCGGAGATGAATGGAAGACAGCATTCAAAACGAAAGATGGGCTGTATGAGTGGCTAGTCATGCCATTCGGATTGTCGAATGCACCATCGACATTCATGAGGTTCATGACCCAAATTCTGAAACCTTTTTTGGGAAAATTTGTTGTGGTCTATTTCGATGATATTCTTATTTTTAGCAAGTCTACTGACGAGCACCTACAGCATCTTCAAGAAGTACTTCACGTGTTGAGACAAGAGCGCTTGTATGTAGCTCTCGAGAAGTGCTATTTCATGGTACCGCAAATCCTTTTCTTGGGATTTCACATTTCAGCAAAGGGCATTTCAGTGGATGATGCCAAGATCAAAGTGATTCGAGAATGGCCGACTCCATCAAATGTGCATGAGGTACGAAGCTTTCATGGCCTCGCTTCTTTCTATCGACGATTTATTGCACACTTCAGCACTATTGCAACCCCACTTACTTCTTGCATGAAGAAAGGAGTCTTTGAGTGGACATGTACGGCTCAGAAAAGTTTTGAGCAGCTTAAAGAAAAGTTGAGCACGGCCCCGGTACTCGCATTGCCTAATTTTGATCTTGTTTTTGAAGTACATTGCGATGCGTCAGGTACTGGTATTGGAGGAGTTCTGAGTCAAGGAGGTCGACCCATTGCCTTCTTTAGCGAAAAATTGAATAGTGCTAAACTTCGTTATAGTACTTATGATCTGGAGTTCTATGCACTGTTTCGCACACTCGAACATTGGAGGCAATATCTTATTCACCGAGAGTTTGTTTTGTACACTGATCATGAAGCTCTCAAGTATATTTCAGGACAGCAAAAGCTTAACTCCAGGCGTGCAAAATGGGCCGAATACGTTCAGGAGTTCACTTTCATCATTAAACATAAAGCTGGAGTTCAAAATCAGGTGGCTGATGCTCTTAGTAGAAAGAAGAGTTTACTCCACACAATGCGATCAACAGTTCTTGGATTCGAATCATTCCAAGAGTTGTATCATGAAGATCCTTACTTCTCCAAAATCTTGCCCGAAGCAAAAGAGAAGAAACTTGCTGATTTTACTGAGTGTGATGGGTTTCTTTTCAAAAGGAACCGTTTATGTTTACCTGATTGTTCACTTCGACAAAGGGTGATCGATGAAGTTCATCGAGACGGACATTTTGGGCGTGACAAGACCGTGCAACTTGTTTCAGCCAAGTACTTTTGGCCTCATTTGAAACGAGACATACATCGACATGTGATGAGGTGTCGACGCTGCCAAATTGGAAAAGGGCATACCACTAATGCTGGCCTTTATTTGCCCTTACCAATCTCTCAAGCACCTTGGGAAGATATCTCTATGGACTTTGTTCTCGGACTACCTCGCACTCTCAAAGGTATGGATTCCATCTTTGTTGTTGTAGATCGATTCTCAAAGATGGCGCATTTTATTCCTTGCCGCAAAACTATGGATGCTTCGCGTATTGCTGAATTATTCTTTAAGGAAGTCTATAAATTGCATGGCATTCCGAAGACTATTACTTCTGATCGGGACACAAAGTTTCTCAGTCATTTTTGGCGACAATTGTGGAAGAGTGTCGGTACTAAACTACAATACAGTACTGTATTTCATCCCCAAACTGATGGGCAAACTGAAGTCGTCAATCGAACCTTGGGAAATCTATTGAGGACACTGATTGATGAAAATCCTCGCTCTTGGGAGACGCGATTGTCACATGGCGAATTTGCATATAATTGTGCTGTAAACCGTACGACTGGGTATAGTCCTTTCATGATCGTGTATGGACAACAACCGAACACTGCTCTTGATCTTGCACCCATTCCTTTTGCTGCAAAGTCGAGCGGCAATGTTGAAGATATTGTTTCTCAAATGAGAGCGATTCATGAAGTTGTGCGCCAAAGGTTAGAAAGCAAGACAGAGTCCTATAAAAAGGATGTCGATAAGCGGCGGCGTGAAGTTATCTTCGAACCAGGAGATTTTGTTTGGGCTTACTTGCCACCAGAGCGTCATCCGGTTGGAAGTTATAACAAGCTTAGTGATCGAAAGCTTGGTCCTCTTGAAGTTCTTGAGCGCATCAATCCCAATGCATATCGCTTAAGGCTTCCTTCTCATATGAAAACACATGATGTTTTCAACGTTCGGCATTTAACACCTTATGCTGGTGATTCCTCTGATGATGACATGAATTCGGGGACGAATTCTTTTAAAGAAGGGGAGGATGATGCAGGCCAGCTTGATAATACCGCCCGCATCGAAGACGAGCTCACTCGACCAAGGAGATCAGCCCGCATCCGAGCTCGACAAGTCGCTCAACCAGTCTTGGAGATATCGAAGGGACGCAATTCGAAGACCAAGAGTCACATTCACGAATCCATGCCACAATAAAGCCATTGTCTTTCCCTATACATTGGAAGTCTAAAAGATACTTTGGGAATGATCAAAATGACGTTGGACATTTATCTAGTTTCTAGTTTCTAAGTTCTTTAATGTTTTATGCCTTCTAGGGTCTTTAATGCTCTTTAGTCTCTTCATTTGCTTAAGTCTTTTCATTTGTTTTCTTTGGTTATAAAAGACCATCTACTTTATGTATTTGACAGACGAATTTGATTAATGAAAATTTTGCATCAAGCAATTATCTTGAACCTTGAAGAGTTCATGCTCCTGAAAACCTAGAAGAGTTCATGCTCCTGAAAACCTAGAAATTGTTAATCCAGAAGTCTTTGTTCATTTGGCTTTGGAATCAGGTCATTCCGATCTGTATCGACGAAGTTACATCCATTTTCCCGAGCTTGTGCAGGACTGTAATTACTGTTTGTTCTGTTCCACGTGTGCAAGTCACTCTCCCGATCCTAACATTCGAGTAGCCTACACCAGGCTGCATCATTTTCCTTCCCTTTCTTGTTATACTTATTCCGTTTCTTGAACATCTCCTTCAAACCCAAATTTCACTTGCTGGATTCAGCCAGAAAAGTATGAGCAATAGCATCCTTATTCAACATCAATCGCTCATCCTCCAGGATGCAATGATTCATGACGCTATCAAACGTCTTGATGCTCTCTTCGTGAGTCATCAGTAACTATTTATTTATTTCCAACTATCAGAGAAGGATCAGAAGGCAGCTTCAACTTACTGCTCATAAGTGTGGAAATGGCCAGCTGACTTAAGTTCGCTTATCATGTTTGACATCTCATGCAGATGTTGCTTCATGATATGATTGGAGCATTTCTTGTAAATGTCAAACTTAATATTCAGCAACTTGAGCTTGGTGAGAGTAATTTTTCCATACCTCTCTTTTGGTGCAAGCCGCTTCTCACGCGCAACAGCGGGATGCTCAAACTCTCTTATGAGGTCATCTTGCATACAGCTAATCAGTGTCGTATGAGCCACACTATCCTTTTTCTTCCAGACTCTAAAAGCCTCTTGATTTCTCCTAGCTCGAGCAGTGTTTCCCTCGCTAGGCTCATCCACGATTTGGTCGAAACCTGTCACTTCTTGTTCTTGCAGCAAAATTGCACTTTTCGGTACCGGATATCAAAGTTATCACCATTCTGGCTTTCTCCCTTATTTGAGTTAATTATGATGTTCTTTGTTGCAACCATGATTGTTTACTGGATAAAGAGACAGTACGCACAACATACATTATTTTTGTACACATCATTAAAGTAAGGGTAATGAAATCTAATGACAGCAGTAGAAAGTTACTACATTCCCAGTCATCTCCATAACCAAACATTTAATCACCATCACTGAAGCTACATTGTACAAAACTCATAATTCCACTAGTGCGGTATGGCCAATTATTAACAAGACTTTTTTTTTCTATTGAGCAAGACTTTAATCATATAGTCTGGAACTCGATAAACACATTTACATGAAGCATCCTAAGAAAATTAGCACAAACTTTAAACGTTGAAATTGCGGGTTGTTCCATTAATTACAAAATACCATCTTGTTGTAGCATCAAATGAACCTAAACGCAACCCGTCTTCCCGTTTTGTTAGGATGAAAGTGGAGGAATACTTTGCTCATGTCGGAAAAAGTTTCCCGGATCAACTGCGGTCTTCACATGCACCAACCTGTCGAAATTGTTCTTGAAGTACTTCTCTCCCCAAGCACTTGCTTGCTTATAATCCGTGTTGCCTTTCACATTGTTCGTCCCTATGTCGAGATCCCTGTAGTTGATATAGGCCTCTCGAGGCGATTTAGACACATACTGTGCCATATAACTGTAGAAGCTTCGGATCCAACTCATGTGCTTCGAAGAAACTTCGTTGCCTCCAGCGGTCCATGCCGTTAAGTGCTGGATCTTGTACAAAACCCCAGCTCTGTGAGGGAAGGGAAGGGCAGATTCAGAAATTTGGGCCATTTTCCCACCATAGGGGTTCCAAATCATTATAGGCACCCCTTCATCTTCGTCAAAGAACCTCTCCCACATCCCCTCTAATCCACTCTCGGGGATTGCCTCCCTCACATAATCCGACTTGTTCTTGAAGAATGATTTGGTGTTGGAGGTCCTGTTGAGCAAGACTTCCAAGGGCTCTTCTTGAAACCCCGCGAAGTAGAGGACTGACTCAATCCAGCTCATCTCAGTGCAGTCCAGTCTCGTGACGTTGAGCTCGGGGAAGCCGCTCTTCATCACCTCGAGGAGCGCGTCTACCCCACCGAGGTAAAGGGTATTGAAAAAGGCTTCCATCGTCCTTGTCCCGTTGGGGCCGGAATTCTTGCTCTGCAAGATCACCCGCATGAATAGGTCGTCAGGGAGCTTGTTCGCAACAAGTTGCCATTGCTGCATTAGATTCGTCGCATTTTGCTCCAACGTCCTCAGGGGCGTGAGCACTGTAACGGTCGACGGCACCGGGACCAGCTTGACTTTCCAGGATACTACCACGCCGAAGCTGCCGCCGCCTCCGCCTCGGATTGCCCAGAATAGATCTTCCCCCATGGATTCTCTATCCAGGAGCTGACCTTGGGCATCGACCAACTGCGCGTCAATTACATTATCAACAGCGAGGCCATATTTGCGCAGCATCATGCCGTAGCCTCCACCACTGAAGTGGCCACCGACACCGACCGTGGGGCAGACGCCTGCTGGGAAGCCTAGGGTTCTGCTCTTCTCGGCAATTCTATAGTAAAGCTCGCCAACCGTGGAGCCCGATTGGACCCATGCGGTTTCATCCTCAGCATCCACGGTGACTGATCGGAGATTCGCCATGTCGATGATCACAAATGGGACTTCAGACAAATATGAAAGGCCTTCATAGTCGTGACCGCCACTTCTTATCCTGACTTGGAGTCCATACTGTCGGGAGCAGATGGTGGTGGCCTGGATGTGGGAGACGTGGAGTGGCGTCACAATGAATAAAGGCTTCGGAGCGGAAGGAGTCAAGAAGCGCAAGTTCTGTATGGTAATGTCCAAGACAGAGGAGTACGTAAAGTTGATTGGAGTATAAACGAGACCAGAGATTGTAGTTGCGTTTTCGGAGTGAAGAGAGAGGCATTGCAGGAAATCCTCAGGAGTGCACAGTGCAAAAGCTATCAAAGGAGCTGAAAGGAGAAGGAGACATGCCACGAGATGGTGCAAAGTGAAGTTTGCCATCTTCATTTTGTTATTTTGTTCTCTTGAGCTTGCATTGCCAACTACATTAAGCGTGCCTCTTTTATAGATCATGCGAGGGCACGAACTTTGAAAGCTGATCGTTGATTCTCCGCTGCCCTTCCAATTGGTGATAAACGTAGGGGAAGAAACTAGTCTACACGAGAATAGGGTTTGACTTTCTATCATCTTCCAGATTTGTGCAGCATTGATTTGATACATTTGATCATAAATGGTGAAAGTTTCCTCATATTCATGGCCCTTATAGACTTCGCATTCCATATGGGTGGTATTTGCAGTGTTATCCTCTATTAAAGAGACTGACAGTGGCTTTAAAGACGATATTTGTTGTCGTGGGAGAATTATTTAGACCTAATTACGGGTGTAGTTATCTGCAATTGAAATATAAACCAAAGAAAAAGTCGTACCTTGGTTAGAGAATGTCTTTAAAACCGATAAAATATGCATAGGCAAGGTCACATGGTTCAATAATATTCGTCGGCATCTCTCTCAAACCGGAATACTTTTATCTATTCTTGGTTAAAGTTTGCATCCATCTGAGAAAATAACCTGCAGACCGATTTATGTGAAAATTCAACAATTAGAAAATATCAATTTTGCCAAGTTGTTCTGGCCATTAAAAAAATTAAATGAAAATATTGCTGAGTTGTTTCTGTTATTACATGAAGATATTATTCGATGAATTGCTTTCTTGAATCACGTTATCCACGGGCACGTATTACATATGCATCATTTTCCACCTTTTCCTTTGATTCTATTTTCCTTTACACAATTGGGACAAATGCCTGAGAGACAAGATATCCTAAAATGTGCATAACGAGAGCGCCACTTGTGGTGTCCTTTTTTCTAAAATAGCAAACTAATTACTTTTCATTTAGTTTTCAAGTTTATTCGTTCATTAACCGATTTCAAGGATACTTAGTTAAGGACATATTTAAGCATTTCTAACAAGGTCTTCTTTCAGAGTCAGTTGCCTTCTTATTTCCTTTTCATTGCAGAGCTCTTTAAACTGATAAGATAAATGCGTCCTCAATCATCTCTAAGAGCCTTAATTCTTTTGTCTCATTGATTTTCTACTTTACCTAAGCACATCTTGAAGAATTCCAACGCATCATACTTATGTAAATCAGATAGACTTATGTCTTGCCCTCACATTCATTGTGCCACATATATTTGAGAGGATTTATTGCAAGAGATATTTCAGCTGTAGTTCCCTTTCCAAATGGTTTTCTAGGTGCTTTTCCAGTAAGGCAATTTTCACAAGTGGCAAATCAATTTTATTTAATTGTCCTGAAAGACCTTCTTTTGCCAATCTATACATCCGATTATGACGAATATGCCATAATCTAGCACGCCACACATTTACATCAGCATCTTAATTACCGGAAGAGGCATTCAATGAAAAGCAACTATAGGCATTCACATCAAGTACAAAAGAAACCATCTAGAACGTAACCAGAACCATCACGGAGTTTTACACCAACAACACAGAATTTAAAGTTGAACTCCAAATGGAGATTTGCAACCCTAGGAATCACATTCTGCCCGTGCCAACTCCTTTGATCTCAACCCTTCAGTTGTTACCTACATAAACCCACTTGGCTTTAGTAGGTATCTAGCAGTGCTTCACGAAGGATTCTCGGTCCCTCTCTACATGGTTTGTTGCTTCCAAGTCTACAATTCATAAAGGAAAAAGATTCAAAATGAGCATCCAAGGCTAGAAACACAAAAACTATTAGGAGTATCGGAATAAGACCAAACCTTCTTTTGCTCCAGTGCACTCGAAGTGTCCATTTTTCCCACTTTATATTGGTCTAATAACTTGAATCAGCCTTTCTTTCTCGAACCCAGTGCATTTCCCTTCCCTTTCTTGTCGTACTCATTCCATTTCTTGAATCTTTCCTTCAAACCCAAAGCTCCCTCTTGATTTCTCCTAGCTCGAGCAGTGTTTTCCTCGCTAGGGTCATCCATGATTTGGTTCAAAACCTCTGTCACTTCTTGTTCTTCCAGCACAAATTGCACTTTTCGGTGCCTGATATCAAATTTATCACCATTCAGGCTTTCACCCTTATTCAAGTTAGTTATGATATTCTTCGTTGCAACCATGGTTTTTCACTACATAAAGAGACATTTTTCACAACATACATTATACACATGATCATTAGCCTGACATTTCACAAGCTGTGAGCGTAGTTAGCCGTTATATGAAACGGCTTGGCAAAACTTATTGGGAAGCTGTAAAGTGAATTCTCATATATTTGAAGGGGACAACAGACATTGGTATTGTGTATCAGAGGGACAGTAATGGTAGTGAGATCACTGGTTATGTGGATTCAGATCATACTGGTGACTTGGATGAGTGCAAGTCTTTAGCAGGGTACGTGTTGACACTTGCAAATGGTGTGATTAGTTGGAAAGCGTCATTACAGGACGTTGATTTTCTTCGACTGAGGCAGAGTACATGGCATTGACCTTTATAGCGAAAGAGGCGATATGGTTATGGGGTTTGCTCTCAAATTGTGAATTATGTCAAAAAAATGTTGACATACATTGTGATAACTAAGGTGCGATATACATCTGGCACATAATCCAGTTTATCACGAGCAAACGAAGCATATCAACATCGGGTATTACTTCATTCGAGATGTCTTGTTCTAAATTAAAAAACACGAAATATATCAACATCGGGTATTACTTCATTCGAGATGTCTTGTCATTACAGGACGTTGATTTTCTTCGACTGAGGCAGAGTACATGGCATTGACCTTTATAGCGAAAGAGGCGATATGGTTATGGGGTTTGCTCTCAAATTGTGAATTATGTCAAAAAAATGTTGACATACATTGTGATAACTAAGGTGCGATATACATCTGGCACATAATCCAGTTTATCACGAGCAAACGAAGCATATCAACATCGGGTATTACTAAGGTGCGATATACATCTTGTTCTAAAATTTTGAAAAGATTAAAATTTTCAGCTTTTTCGGGTTTCGTGTTTTCTGAATTAAGAAAAGCTAGAAAACTTAATTAAAAAACACGAAATACAAATATATGAAAATTTTATCGATATGAAAAATTAGGAACAAGATTTTGATTAATATAAGTAAGAATATCTATTGATATCAAATAACAGGTATATCAACCTAACACAACTCTAAAAGGGGTTTCACTTTTATTATTATAAAGATCATAAGCTAAAATATATGTAAATGGAACTATCATAATATTTATAAAGACCGAAAAAGTAAAAAGGTATTGAAAAGGTAGCATTTTTTTATGTAGGAAGTGGATTGAAATAAAAACAATAGTACAAATTTGGACAATAGTGTAATTATGAAAACTTGTGACTAGTGCGGAAGGACTGATTTGACTTTGTATGGAAAGTTGAGGGATTAAATTGAACAAATTGAAAGTTTAGGGACTAAATTGCACATTTCGCAATAGTTTAAGGACCACATTAAATATTTAGGAATAATTTAAGGACCACATTAAATATTTAGGAATAATTTAAGGACCACATTAAACGAATTAAAAGTCTAATGATGATATTACACATTTGACAAAAGTTTAGGAACTATTAGTGTCATTTTCCTAAACCAAAAGCTAACACCAAATTTCCCCCATAGAGAAAATCCAAGCAGACATTCAATTGGATCGAGGGAATATTTGTTGTTAATGTACCGGTGTTAGTCCAAGTTTGTGATCACACTTCCAATTGGCACAGAGAGCACCAACATTACGTGGAGCAGTCTGGATTCTTGGGACTTGAGTTTTTTTTTTTGGTAAGGTAAATAGTATATTGACTCTTTTAAACGCAATTTACAAGGAAAGAGATCGAACACAAGAACTTCGAACCTGAGGAGACCTTGGGACTTGAGTTATGATTCCATAAAACCTGAAATTCGTGTCAAAGCATGTTGATTGTTTTCCATGCTTCATATGTATCCACCAGATGCCATGTCCAAATGTTTTGAGCATACACTCCATGTTCGACACCTCGAAGGATAAAAATAACATGTTCCAAAAATGGTTTTAATTTTGTATGATTTTGAGGAGTGATCGGTTTCCGATCCGATCCCCTATCCTAGAAACTGGAAACTGGGAACTGGTTCTCAGTGGTCCGGTCCGGTTCGGTTCCAGTGGAACTAATCACTTATTGGAATGAACTGAAAATCAATATTCAATTTTGCAAGAAAAAAACAGAAGAGATGATGGACCGGCATATGTTGCTCAATGTTCATAGATGATATATCTATACTTTGAAATAGAGAGAAGACATGACTATAGAATTAACGAAGAGGGAGTCATTACAAAGATGCCACATCCTAAATTTGAAGAAGAGAGAGTCATTACCGGAGATTTTGAAGAAAACTAGAGGAAGCTCAATTAAGCACATACATCCCCTCCCCCCTCATGATTATCCTCCAACGGAGTTGGATAATCTTGAGGCAGGACCAGAGTTCAAAAGCATCACGTATAAAAGCTAGCCAAGTGCAAAGATGATTAGATTCGATTCGTTCAAGTAGCTACCTTAGATTTTGCAAGAGAAAGACAGAATAAACGAGTGTAGCTACTAGTTTCGTAGGACTTCGATATATTCTTATGCTGTTGATGAGCATAGGGATAACGAGAATCGAGAATCTTACCTTCATCTTGTTCTTGCTTTATGACAGCACAAAGGGAATCAACCAAACCACCTTTTCTACCTCCAGTGTGTGTGAGCACGCACGCGTGTGCATGTTGTGTGTGCATATGCGTGCATGTTGTGTGTGCGTGTGCGTGTGCACGTGCGTGTGTGTGGGTGCACATGACTCCGGACTCTGCAAGTATAATTTCGTACCTCTAAAATTCAGTGGCTTGCTCGAGATCTTCCCTCCCTTTGGAAAACGAGACCCTGAGCCAAGTTCCATATCTATGACAAAAGTTACCTCTTCATGCCCAACATTATAGACTACAATCATCCAAAAAACATCAGTCCAATGACCATATCACAGCAGTTCTTGCAAAAGCACATTGATAAAAGCATCAGCCCAATCACCATATCACCGGTACAGACAATAAAGAAAACATGTTCATAACTAATCTAGATCAAACTCTCCGAGGAGTAAAAAATGAAATCAAATTCTACAATAAGAGCAAGAGAAAGACTTTCAACATTAAACTGCCAAATTCCACACATCTCACTGAATCACTCATAGTTGCGTGCTCCTGGAAGAACAGATTCTTTGATCAAGTAAGCAAAATATGATCAAAGCCAAGGGTCCAAAAACCATGGCTAAACTTATTGATAGTCCTGCAATATATTATATATCATCACTGAACATTAGTTTTAAACTAGAATTATTAGCAATCGAACTCAAATAATTAATGGAAAATCTTACCACATATATTTTTTCCACTTCAACTTGCAAACTCTATTTACCGGTAAGCTCCGAGTGAACATTGTCCATATCTAATAAAAACAAAATATTAAATAAAGCATTCACTTGTCATATATACAAAAGAATTATAAGATAAAAAGATATATTCATGACTTACCCTACTCAAACCTTTCTGTATTCTCAATGCACTCTTCAACATTAATCGGCATGGTAATCACTCTCAATCAATTTTGAGTGCAAATCAAAGCTTCCACCACTCTAAGAGTCAAAGAACTTCGAAAACCATCAACCACACGACCAGATATATTGAAAGTTGACTCCGAAGCAACGGTTATTACTGAAATAAACAAAATATCCCAAGCCATCAAAGAGAGGATTTTTAACTTTTGAACAGCAATTTTCAACCACATCAAAAGGTTAAGATCACAAACTTCTTCACGTTCGGCTTTAAGATACTTATCGAGCTCAGATAAGTTGCCCGCGAACACTTTTTTCTCCTCGTGAAAAAAGAATTTGTATGCCTTTTCCGAATCAAAATCTGCAACCAAATCAAGTTCGTCCTTGTCACCCTCCACATGACTATCAGGATCCCAACTACTATCGGTATCAATCAAAAGTTGACCACTCAAATTTCTGTCGCTAGAACCAAGAAAATATTTTTCATAAAAATGAAAGAAATGTTCTAGGGCAATCCTCACCTTATCGGACATCTCATCAATTTTCTCACTATCATCATAGATTAGTCTAAAACAATACCACACATAATTCATCTTTTTTCTTAGATCTAATATTACCGCAATCAACACCATCATATTTACTTTTTCGAAACTCCCATAATGCTTGTCAAACTTATCATTCATCTTCGTACCCATAACTTTCACCCTAGGATCCAAAGCCTTTTCCGCTTGTTTCAGAGTTTTATATAAAGTAGCTATTTCATTGAAATAATCATTCGAAGTGATATACAAAGTCTCGGATATCTTGTTAGTGGCATTATAAAACTTCTTCAAAATATGGAAAGAAATTTGGCATTTTCCCAATTTTCATTTGTAGAAGTTTCATAGTCACTCTCGGTTAAGAAAGAAAGATCTTCCTCTTTCATCCTTTCAAAAGCTTTTCTGAACTTTAAGGTGGTGTCTAACATGAGGTAAGTGGAGTTTCACCTAGTTGTGACATTAAGACAAACTGAACCTTTATAAGTGATCCTTGTACTCTCAATGCAATCTCAGAATGTTTTAGCTCTCATGGGAGAACCTTTCACATACCTACCCACGTTTTGAATACGTGCAATAGAATCACGTACCTCGGTCATTCCATCCCACATAATCAAGTTTAATATGAGTCGTGCATCTCATGTGTAAAACATCACCATCTAAGATCAATAGCCTATCTCTTGATAATTTTTCTTTCAAAAAACCAATGGCAAAATCATTCGAATTAGCATTATCCACAGTTATTGTGGACACTTTTTTTCTCAATTCCCCACTCGTAGATGCATTTCTCAACCATTTTCCTAATATCCTTGCCCTTGTGACTAGGCATCATCACATAATTGATGATTTTTTTTGTGCAATTTCGAATCGTCATGAATAAAATGTGCACTGAGACATAGATAGTTCAAATTTTGAATGGAATTCCATGTATCGGTCATGAGTGCGACCCTAGACTTAAGCTTGCATAAGTAAGTCTTCAAACTTGTTTTTTCACAAAGATATAACTTCACGCAATCTCTAGCCATTGTAAATCGTGAGATGTGACTGAAGAGAGGTTGTAATTGTAGTAAAATCACGGAATCCGACACGCTCAACCATCGACAAAGGTTGTTCATCCATTATGATCATCCGAACAAGCATTTGCCTACAACGATCCTGATCAAATGTCAATGTCGATAAGACATTAGCACTATTGGTACTGGTATGCCCCCTTGTCATTTGAGTCCCATCTACTCTACATGCAACAAATAATTTTTGCTTCTTATCTATATTGCAAGGATACTTGTTGCACCTTTTCAAGTGCTTCAACATAGTAAAAGTGCCATTATCAACACTGTACGTATAGTGTGCCCCGCAATAATTGCAAAACATCTCAGCTTTCCCTCTACGAGGTCTTCATCTTCTAGTGAGTCAATTACTGGATTCTTAGAATCATTGGATTTTCCCACTTCCATTGACATTTAAATAGATCACTTGAATCAAGCAAACATAATTGGAGCCATCAAATCAGAACACCCACCAAATTCAGTAATAATTGAACCATTAGGATTGTCATCAAGAATTTAAGCATTATCACATACGATTCTTCTCATTGATGATCTTTATCGAGTTTCATGTCCGACCTTGTCTTGCCATTAGAAATATACTTTTGTTTAGGATGTAAAGTGAACATTGCTTGCCTGAAATTAATGTTGAATCCT
Organism: Syzygium aqueum; assembly: GCA_031216185.1. Classification (NCBI taxonomy): domain Eukaryota; kingdom Viridiplantae; phylum Streptophyta; class Magnoliopsida; order Myrtales; family Myrtaceae; genus Syzygium; species Syzygium aqueum. The sequence continues at coordinate 14,945,851 of CM062234.1, forward strand.
ATAGCAATACTATCAATGTGTCTGATTATGATGATTACGACTTCCTCAGATTCTTGGCATAATTGATCAACAGGTGCTAAAGGATAGTCGGCTTGGGATATTGAGAAAGAGAACTACACTAAATGGAGAAGAACTGTCGACACGTGTATGCACACAAATATCCCAGGCATATATGTGCACTATTTGCGTGACTGGATATGAGTTGGGCTTTGATTATGTAAATAGAAAGTTCGCAAGCATTTGCAGATAATGTATCTATTATCTATCTTCACGTTATACTTCCTCATATACACAACAAGTCCACATCTCTTCAAGAAAGAGGCCAAAGAGGCCTTTGCTCGTGTTAGAGATAAGGTCGGTTTACACAATTTTTAGCTATACTTTTTCATATTTGTAGGTTCAATTCTTAGCTACTTTGCCTTAGAATAGAGAGAGCTATTACATCTTAAAAATGTTTGCGCACAAGACATGTCCTCAGCAAGGCGACACAAAGTCATAGAGCACAAGCCAAGCAAACCGACCAAACAATCCACAGGACTTCACTTTTCCATATAATAAAACAAATCCAATCACATTTGTAGATTTTAAATGAGCAAATCTCAAAGAAGAATGCCATAGCTTGATCCTAAGAGAAACTATACGCAAACCCTCACTTCAATAGAAAGTCGAGTGAGAAAAACTTACCAATTACAGGAAATCAAGAAAGGGCTGTCCGTCGGAGACTGAGAGTCAAGCGAGAGCTGAGCGCTGTCGATGTTGAGCGAGGTATCAAGTGAGAGGGAAAGGCGTCGACGTCGAGCGAGGCGTGAGGCAAGAAGGAAAGGCGTCAATGTGGAGCGAGGCTTGAGGTGAATGGCGAGGCCGCGAGAGGGAAAGGCGTTTGAGGCTTTGAACGACAGAGCGAGCAAAGGATTAGGTAGAGGAAAAGGCGAAAGTGAACTGGGAAAATTAGATTAGGGTTTCTATTTTTGAATCCGAGTGAGGGATTAGGCAGAGGTAAACTAGTAAAGGAAAGACGGAATTGGGGAAATTAGATTAGGTTTTCTATTTTTTCAAAAAATTTAAAATGTAAATAAATATATATATGAAAAAATTAGAAATATATATATTTATCGGTCCGGTCTGATCTGGTTCGGTCGGTCTGATTCCCACCTTGGAACTAGGAACCGAACCACTTGGAAACCGGTTCCAATTTTAGAAACCGGGAACCGAACCAAATTGGCCAATCCGGTCCGGTCTTGGTTTGGGCGGTCTATCTTGCTCATCCCTAATGATTTTCACATATGTTGTGGCTACTATGTCCTTGATCAATGTTGGAAAGCTTGAGTTGTTTTGGCTGAATGATTTGTGAAAAAACCAGACTCGAACTTGAAAAAGCCAACCTTACGAAAAAAAAAAAACTTGAAAAAGCCAAAATTTTAGGGGCCAATATCTTATCATACACATATATTTTGTGAAATAAAATTTATGCCACAAGGATGAGGGAGAGACAAGCATTCCAACGAATTTTCATGAGAAATTGGTTGGCCGAAAGGTGACGCTGATGTGGTAGACATGTTAGCGGCCAGTCATTAGTTGAGTTAGCAATGAATTTTCAAAATTTACAAGAGCAATTGGTGGGGAGGAAGAAGACGTTGACGTGGCAAACATGCCGGTGCCACGGCAAGAGTTGAGCGAGCGGAAAGCTAAAAGTTGGCAAGCTGATGTGGCACGTGTCCGATGATGACATGGCAGTTGTGGCGAGTGAGAAATAATGGAAATGCTTAATTAAGTGAGAGTTCTTTTGTGGAATTATGAGTTTTGTACAATGTAGCTTTAGTAATAGTGATTAAATGTTTGGTTGTAGAGGATGACCGGGAATGTAGCAACTTTTGATTTTTTTCCTTAGATTTTATTACCATTACTTTTGTTGTAATATTAACGAACGCGGAAGCTAACCCAAATCTTGCTAATTAAGTCAATGCAAAAATCGCCAGAAAAATAATGACAAATAATAAGGACACTCAAGATTTATGTTATTCGGTCCGACGTATCGGTACATACATTCACGAGAGAGCCGGCAGCACATAATCTATTAATAATAAGAGAATCTAAGTTATAATTACTCACATGCTCGAATATTTTTCAGACCTAAATTAAACCTATAATCTCAAGTATTTACAAATAAACAAATCAAATGTATAAAATAAACTCATAGCACAACATTCACGTGTTTAGAGCTACCTAATTGTCCAGCCACACGAGATGCTCCTTACGTGGCTTATGGGTTTTCCTTGGGCGGCGTCCAAGGAAAGAGCACGAAGGAAAACCCCACATTGGCAGCCACAGTGTACTTTTCTCGACGGGACCTTCTGTGCGGCTCCTATAGCTTCAAGGCCCAAGAGAGAAAAGACTCCCCACTGGCGGCAACACTTAATGATAAAGGGACAAGCTAGGGCTCTCACAAAAGAAACCTATATTTTCCTTTTGTTTTCTTTTCTCTGAACCAATAATATTAACCCCACACATACAATATATATTATAAAATAGTGGGCCCTTCTATATCTTATAGTGAGATGAGACTTGTGCCTTTTCACGATAAACAGCCTAAAGAAGATAAATGAGCAACAAATAAAATAAACGAAGTGTGACCCTCTCTTTTGTCTTTTAGTGTATGAATTTGAATTCTGTAAATAGCTTAAACTCGAGATATAATTCAATAATTTTTCATCTTGGCTCAATGTTTGAAGTCAAGTTATAATGCTCATTATCCATGCTGCTCTCCCAACGCCCTGACCCATAGACGCTAATTGAGCTCAATCAAAGGAATAGGCGTCGTCATCATATCCGTCGAATTCTCCGTTGTCGCTATCTTCTTCACAATATCTTTACCCTGGGCTAAGACATCTCGAATGAAGTAATACCCGATGTTGATATGCTTCGTTTGCTCGTGATAAACTGGATTATGTGCCAGATGTATATCGCACCTTAGTTATCACAATGTATGTCAACATTTTTTTGACATAATTCACAATTTGAGAGCAAACCCCATAACCATATCGCCTCTTTCGCTATAAAGGTCAATGCCGTGAAACCCCTTTTAGAGTTGTGTTAGGTTGATATACCTGTTATTTGATATCAATAGATATTCTTACTTATATTAATCAAAATCTTGTTCCTAATTTTTCATATCGATAAAATTTTCATATATTTGTATTTCGTGTTTTTTAATTAAGTTTTCTAGCTTTTCTTAATTCAGAAAACACGAAACCCGAAAAAGCTGAAAATTTTAATCTTTTCAAAATTTTAGAACAAGATTTAGATTAATAGAAGTAAAAGTATTTATAGATAAATTATCATTGTTTCAGATACTCTTATAAAAATACTTACACTTAAAATAGCAAGAACATCAATTTGATACAACTCTAAATTAAGTTTTAAATCATAGGATGAATGGAACTATCGTATTTATAAAGACTAAAAAAGTGAAAAGGAAATAGAAAGATAGTGTATTTTTTTTGTTTATGTAGGAAATGGATTAAGATGAAAAGATTTTCTAAATCTCGATAATAGTGTAGTCATGAAAACTTATGAATAGTATCGAAGGACATATTTAACTTTGTATAGAAAGTTGAGGGACTAGATTGAATAAGTTGAAAGTTTAGAGGTTACATGGAACATTTAGGAATAGTTCAAGGATTAAATTGAATAAATTAAAAATTTAAGGATGACATTACATTTTGAACAAAAATTTAAGGATTATTAATGTCATTTTCCCTTTCGGTTTCTCACCATCACCCCGAGCACACCCACGCCCTTTTTCACTGTGACTTCCATGCCCTCAAATGTAACGTGCACTGTCAATTCTTTTAGTAAATAGAAGTTTCTATCTCAAATGTTCCTCCAAAGGAGCTTTCGAGGTTTGTGGATTGGGCTTCAGTCAAGCTCATTAAGGTTGGCCCAAGTCCAAAACCCCACACATTGCATGTAGGTTATAATTTTTGTAAAATCCTGTTTGAGTTTTCATGGGACGGTGGTAAAATATGCACTTTTTTAATTGGTTAATTTTAACATTTAATTGTAACTCCGGTAGAAAATGAAATGTCTGTTAATGTTTATTTAAAGCTAAAATATTTCCAATTAATTAATCTGGATTTTAATTTAACTTTTTCTTAAATTACGATAGTTTCGTTTTTTTTTTCATGTTTGGGTATTCTATTTTGTCCTTTTTTTTGTTAAGTATGCGTGATGTTGTCACTTATGTTGTCACTTATTATATTTTATGCTTGCACCTTAGCTAAATGTCAAAAGGGAATACATCTCACTCAAACCTCCAAATTACTTTTCCTTGTAGATATATTGAAGAACTGGACATATTTTTTATGTTACGACAGATCTATTTGAAAATGCAATTGCTATTTTAATTGTGGGAGTTTAATGGCCTAATTATCGTGCAAATTCAAGAAATGAATTAAACATTGCAAAGACCTAGAAATATGCATTTCTATGTATTAAATTGGATATTAGGACGACTTAGGGGTTTAGAACTCACAGAGCAATTTGATGGAGTTTTGGACCCGCAAAATGCCGAAAAACCAAGAGACAAACCACCAAAATGTTAAAGCCACTTCAAATCATCAGATGAGACAGAATCACAAATTAGAATGGCTTACTTATGGTGATCAGCTCCAGGGTGAGTATGTTCCAGATGTGAAAAGACTTGAAACTTGGAACCTATCATGTCAGGGTCAGTTCCCAGCTATTGAAACTAAGATGTGACCCTATTGACCTGGAACCACTCACCTGCCAAATTCATTTTGCATAAAAATGAGACCATCACAGTGTAACTCTCCAAATCACCAAACAACCACCATAATCCAAGACTTGATATGCCTACATTAGTACCTCGGTTTGGTTGTGCTTGCATAAGTTTCTACACAAATAACTCAATGTCAAAAGTTTAGGGAACTTTCCCTTCTCATGAACGTAAAGATGGTGATCACTGAAAACTGAATTGAAACATCGGTACAAAGATAAAGATATCTTTTTGTCACCAGTTACAAGGAGCATTCAAGTAAAATAAAATAAAAAATAAAAAATTCAAAACAAATAACAAAAAGTATGAATTATAAAACTTCATTTCTTATTTGTCCGTAAATTTTTCCTCATTCTCAATGTACTCTTCAACATTAATTAATACGGGAACAGCTCTCAACCAATCTTCATTGTAAATCAAAGCTTGCACCACTTAGGAGTCAAAGAACTTTGAAAGCATCAAGCCCACGACCAAATGTACTAAAAGCTGAATCTAAAGCAACGGTAGTTATTGAAATAGCCAAAACATCCTGATTCATCAAGATGAGATTTTATACTTTGAGCCGGTACTCTTTCACCACATCAAAAAGTCAAGATCAAAAACATCTTCACAATCAGCTTAAAGATAATGATAAAGCTGAAATTTGTTCCTATCAGACACTCTTTTCTCCTTGTTGATAAAGTTTTTCAACGGGCTTCTAAAATCGAAATCAACTTTGTTGTTGCCACCATCACTATCGTCATTGCATCCACTAGGTACACTATCACCAGAACTCACATTTTGATCACCCAAATTTTGGTCACTAGAATCAAGAGAAGATTACTCATAAAATATGTACAAACACTACAAGTTGTCCTTAACCGTATCATGTATCTCATTAGCCATCACACTATCATCATAAATTAGTCAACAACAATACTTGACAAAATTCAACTTTTTTTCTAGGATTCAACGAATAGCTCTCATGGGAGAATCCCTCACATACCTAACCATATTTCAAATACGTACAACAGAATTATGTACCTTGATCAAGTCATCTCTTACAATCAAGATTGATATATGAGCCATGCACCTCATACATGAAAATCGCCCTTTAAGATTAATAACATTTCTCTTGAAAAATTTTCTTTCAAATGATTAATTGTAACATCATCTTAACTACAATTATCCATGGTGATTGTGGTACTTTTTTTTGTACTTCCAACTTGTAAAGGCATTTCTCAACCATCTTTTCAATCTCCCTGTCCTAGTGACTAGACATCACCACAAAGTTGATGTTCTTTTGTGCAACTTCACCTGTGCAAGGACCATGTTCCTCATCTTGAAGAGTATGCTTCTCAAAATGCTTTTACATCACCTTCTCGAGATCCTATCTCGAGCACCCAATGCTTCATTTACGTGATATTTACGTAATAAACCTTGTAATGAGACCTTTCTAATGAGCCCAATATTGACGGACTGAATTGAAAAATCAAGGATTTGAGATTTTGGCTTAACCAGGGCAATACACTCAGGTCTATGAAATGAATATCATATTAACTATCGGAAGCCATAAAAGATTCATTATTTATCATAATTAAGAGATGTGAAAATTTTCATGCAATTTCAAGAAATCTAAGTACAATTACGGGCATCGAGACCATACAAAATCTTAGAGAATGGGGTCATTTGGATGTTGGACAATGATGAAATCGTTGGTCAAATGTTATGGAAAATGTTAAATAAGTGCTTTTTTTGTCAGAATTTTTTTATAAGTGCCCTTTGAACGCTTGTTTATTGGATCTCATTAAATATGTTTTGGAAATTTCAAATTCACTATTTGACGTAAGTGATTTTTTATAAAAAAAAATTGTAATTATTTCAGTTTCAAAGTGCCATGGGATTTTTTATTTTCACTTTTAGTTAATTTAACTAGTGTCCTAGGGATATAACGCTTTTTGCCTTTCTTCTCTAGGATTCTCTCCTCTCCCTCCTATCTTCACATCGTTTTTCTTCTTCAACCTCCATGGAGGGGAGGGTTTGAGCTAGATCTCCCTCCCTCCCTTTTTCCTTTTTCTTTGGCTGATTTGGTTCTTTGTTCTCTTTTTCTTGCTTTCCTCCCGTTTTGAGTAGTTTTTCTCTTCTGATTTAGTCTAAATCTAGAAGTTTCTCTCTCCTGTTTTGGGGAGGTTTCTATCCTGATCTAGTCTAGTTTGGGGTTTTTTTGCATATATGGGGCTTCGTTGGTGTACAAATCCAATTTCGAAGGAAATCAGACAAGTTTCGTGAAGGTTTTGCTCTCACAGATATCATATCTATGCATGTTCAACCTTGTTACTCTGCACAGCGATGATGTTGGAAACGCTAAAGCTAGGCGCGCACTGCCGAAAGGCAAAGCTTTAAAACCATATGGAGATCTCTGTGTGTGCTTATTACTAAAGACGAATTCGGTGATTGTCCGCCAATTTTGGTTTGACGAAGTCCCAAATTTGCTCTTTGAGCATATGACCCATAACATTACTCTAATGATTCATCATCAAGAACTTGTTTTGTTGTCTTAGTTTGTAGTTTGACTGCGTATTTCTACTGTATATTCATGGAAATGAATAAAATGTTTCTTTGATAAAACAAAAAACAAAAAACAAAAAAAGTAGTGTCCTAGGGACAATTATCAACGAGACCCTTAACAAATAGCCCGAGATATGATAAAAATTGCCATGTGAAGCACCCTAAGTAAACCCACACAAAGTTCAACCATCGACATTGTGGAACTTTCCATTTATTACAAAGCATCGTCTCACTATTGTGAGGAATACACCAAAATTAAAATGAAAACGGAGGAATACTTTGCTCGTGTTGGAAAACGTTGCGCGGATCAACCGCGGTCTTCACATGCACCAACCTGTCGAAATTGTTCTTGAAGTACTTCTTTCCCCAAGCGCTTGCTTGCTTATAACTCGTGTCGCCTTTCACGTTGTTCGTTCCTATGTCGAGATCCCTGTAGTTGATATAGGCCTCTCGAGGCGATTTCGACACATACTGCGCCATATAACTATAGAAGCTTCGTATCCAACTCACGTGCTTTGAAGCAACCTCGTTGCCTCCATCGGTCCATGACGTTGAGTGCTGGATCTTGTACAAAACCCCAGCTCTGTGAGGTAAGGGAAGGGCAGATTCGGAGATCTCGCTCATTTTCCCGCCATAGTGGATCCAAAGCATTTGAGCCACCCCTTCATCTTCCTCAAAGAACCTCTCCCACATCCCCTCTAATCCACTCTCTGGGATTGGCTCCTTCACGTAATCCGATTTGTGCTTAAAGAATAATTTGGTGTTGGAGCTCCTGTTCAGCAAGACTTCCAAGGGCCCGTCGATCGGAAACCCCGCGAAGTAGAGGATCGACTCGATCCAGCTCATCTCGGTGCAGTCCTGCCTCGTGACGTTGAGCTCCGGGAAGCTGCTCTTCGTCACCTCGAGGAGCGCATCTACCCCACCGAGGTAAACGGTGTTGAACGAGGATTGCATCGTCCTCGTCCTGTTGGGACCGGAGTTGTAGCTTTCCAAGATCACCCGCATGAAGAGATCGTTGGGGAACTTGTTCCCGAGAAGTTGCCACTGGTGCACAAGCTTCGTCGCGTGTTGCTCCAAAGTCCTCTGGAGTGTGAACACAGTGACGGTTGACGGCACCGGGACCAGCTTGACTTTCCAGGACACTACCACGCCAAAGCTGCCGCCTCCTCCGCCTCGGATGGCCCAAAAGAGATCTTCCCCCATTGATTCTCTATCCAGGAGCCGACCTTGGGCATCGACCAACGGCGCGTCGATTACATTATCGGCAGCAAGGCCATATTTGCGCAGCAACGTGCCGTAGCCTCCGCCGCTGAAGTGGCCGCCAATGCCAACCGTGGGGCAGACGCCGGCTGGGAAGCCTAGGGTTTTGCTCTTCTCAGCGATTCTATAGTAAAGCTCGCCCACCATTGCGCCGGATTGGACCCACGCTGTTTCGTCCTCTGCATCCACGGCAACCGAACGAAGATTCACCATGTCAAGCCCTCGTAGTCATGACTGCCGCTTCGGATCCTCATTTGGAGTCCATACCGCCGGGAGCAGATGATGGCGGCTTGGACATGGGAGACATGGAGCGGCGTCACGATGAGTAAAGGTTTCGGAGCGGAAGGAGTCAAGAAGCGCAGGTTCTGTATGGTAATGTCCAAGACAAAAGAATACGTAGAGTTGATTGGAGTATAAACGAGTGTAGAGATTGAGGTTGCGTTGTCAGAGTGAAGAGAGAGGCATTGCAGGAAATTCACACGAGTGCTCATAGCAAAAGCTACAAAAGGAGCTGAAAAGAGCAGGAGACATGCCAAGTGACGATGCATGGTGAAGTTTTGCACCTTCATTTGTTATCTTGTTCTTTTCAGCTTGCATTACCAGCTATCTGAAGGGTGCCTTATTTATAGTGCATGCGAGGGCACAAACGGCGAAGTCGATTTTTGATTTCACACTTACCTTCAATTGGGTGGACGAATTTGTCGTAGATAACGACGTGCATGAAAGTTTACACGAAAGTGTACAGTTTGACTTTATATCATCTTCCAGATTAGCACAGCATTGATTCATTTGATCATGAATGGTGTAAGAAAATCTTAGCAAATAAATCGATCCGGTGAATGTCGAGGAAAGGCGTCTCTGTTGATGTTTGATTGGAAAGTAGATGGCGTGAAAGTAAAGGAATTGAAATGCAGGTACTTGAATTTTAAGGTTGTGAGAGAGATAAAAAGGTACGTGAATTTAAAGTTCTGGAAGAGTAAATGTGCAGGAAATTGAAGATGAAGGGTAAAAGTAGAAGAGCAAAAATGTTCTGATATTGATTGTGTGTGTTTTTTTACGATGATTACAACATGAGCTTTTATATTCATATACAAGCACTTATTTACAAGAGATTATTAGACAAAATATACTATTTATCAGTAATGGCCATCCATAAGAAGTCACAAAACTCGAGATTATAGGCATAACCATCTAGCAATCCCATGTCCGAGTCAATGCACCATCTTCGTCTTGGACTAACGTGTTGCCAATTATTTGTTTTGTTCATAAATGACATTGCTTCAACACTTAGCAAATTATGCAATTATTTGTTGTTGATGACTTTATCAGTAAGTCGTCAATCTCCTTCAAGCTATTGACTGGCGAAGACCCTCGTCGATAATCACTGCACTATTTGTTGTTGATGACTTTATTAATGAGTTCTTGGTTTCCTTCAAGTTGTTGAATGTCATGTTCATATCTTCTGCTTTAACCAAACTTTGCTCTTATCAATTGAGCTTATATGCATCAATAATAATCAAAAGCTGGTCAATTTTTTGTGTCAAAAAAATGTATCATGCATTGAAGGGACCATCTGGTCTGGTGCTCTTAAAGCTGCTTCAACTATGAAAGAAATATTGCGGCTTTTATATTGTGCACCTTCATAATTATAGTGAGGTGCTGTGGCTTTCAAACACTTTATATCATAATTACGGCTTTTTTTATCCGTCCAACATGCATCAATAGCACCGCTTTTGGGAACTTAATTTTCCAATGACAAAACTATAGTTACCGATATAGTTAGACAGAATAAATTGACATTCACTCCAAACCAGTTTTCATCCCATAAAGAATTTGAAACTAGTATCCTTAATCCAAACCTACCCTTCGTTAGTATTTCGTCCAGTATTCCGTTAAAATATATACTGTTAAGACACATGGCAAATAACTACAAGACGGATCTAAGTTGGAAAATGACGGACGCAACGTAGAAAACCTACATATGCATTTTAACAGAATATTGGACAGAATACAAACGGAGGCTAGATTTGGGTCGGGGTACCGGTTTAAGATTTTTTATGAGATAAAAATTACTTTCCAATAAATATATCATGAGGATATCATTTGTGATTTTTAATGGTATTAAATCTTTAAAATGAGCTTATATCACAGCCTGTGGAGACCTATCATGTTGCATAATTGTCTTTCTTTATGTATAATATTTTCACCAAATGATCTAGCTATCTGAAATGAATCACATATGAAAAGATGTACTAAAGATTATTTCTGTCGTCGTGAGAAAACGATTTAGACCTTTTTCGGAAAATTATGCGAGTGGTCCATCCGCAATAGAAATGTAAACCAAAGAAAACGTCAAAGCTGGTTCGAGAATGTCTTTAGGACTGATATTTCACATTGCAAAAGCGACATGATTCAGTTATATTAGTCATCTCTATTGGAATACATATCTCTCTTCTTGGTCAGAGTTTGCATCCGCCTCAGAAAATATCCTGTTGACCAACTTACGCGAATGTTCAAACAATTAGACAATTTCAATCTTGCCAAGCTGTATCGGCCAAAGAAAGAAAATTTTGCCAAGTTGTTTCTATTATAAGATGAAGATATCAGTCGATAAATTGCTTTCTAGAATTACCTTATCTGCCGACTTGGCCTCTGTGGACCTGGGCCCGGCCTCAATAGACCCATATTTGAGCGCCTATGACTTGGATGCAAGAGTTGGGTACACAGGTATGGCCACTGGAGAATCGGCCTCGACAGACGTGGGCATTAGCACTGGGGTCTTGGGCCCGATTTCAATGGACCCGAGCCTATGGTGTCTAACTTGGGCGCGAGAGCAAGAACCAAGACATAGCCGCTAGGGACCTGAGCACAAACATTGGGGCTGAGCCCGAGTGCCTATGACTTGGGCACAGGAGCCGCATACCCAAAATGGCCACCAAACAACCCCGCACAAACACTGGTGTTGCAGACTCAGCCTCTATGGCCCCGAGCTCTGGAAATCAATGCCTTTTGGGCGCAAGAGCGGAGCGTTGATGCCTGAATTTTTTGCCGGCAAGTCGAATGTGCTTTTTTCGAAAATAAAAATATAGACAGATAATAAATGAATGGAGGAATAAACAACAAAAAATTACAGAGAAAAGAAGAAGAAGAAGAAGAAAAGTAATAAACAAATCCCAAACCCATCAAGTTCAGCCCATCTCTTAAGTCCAATTCACTCATCACTTGAGCCCATAGAGCCCAGAGATCAATCCCATTTTCTTCATTAGCTTCAGTCCATGCACGAGCGCTCGGACGGGGGAATCCTAGCGATTCTCTCTCGCACGAGGCTCCATTTTCGCCGATCGGAGGTTCGCCGGAAGTGATTTACTGCCGATTCTAACTATCCTTCGACCATCTCCGCCGGCTCACATCATTTCTCTTCTTCCAACCTTCAGGCGGCGATCCCCGTTCTCTCTCCCACGGCGGAGCTCTCTGCATTGCGCCTTCGGCCCCGCGGCTGCAACTTCCATCTGTTTCGCTTGCACAGCATTCAGTCGAAGCTTATCCGTCTCGCTCAGGCCGGAGCCAGTCGCATCGCATCTGAATATCTCTGTCGAGTGATAACATCGCTGGATTTCGTCGTTGCCAAGCATCTTCATCGCGAAATCCTCGGAGTCCCGTCATTGATCTTCTTTCCTTGACAATTCAGTGAATTCAAGGAATCCAGGAAGCAAATAGTTTCCACTGGCATTCGATGAGATTGGCCAGCTCAACAGGGTTCGCGAAGGCAACGTGTTGGGATTAGGAGCCTGAGAAGCTTGCGAGAGGTTCCGAGGCAATGGCAGTAGCAAAAATCTCGTGCCATCATCCTCCGATCCTCGGTTGTGACCTGGCGCCTGGCGATGCGACGATCTCATCATCACGCCAACACTCTGCTGCTGGGTTTTCTACGTTGATGCATCTTCGTCTCCGTTTGTTCTGATTGAGAAGTTCAAATATCTTCTCCGATCATGAAGGTCGTACCTCTGTCCTGCGGTTGCTCTGTTCTCGCATCCTCATCGTGGTAATCATGCGTTTGACGAAACGCCAGGGAGATCCGACACGTCTTCAATTCAGCATTCCTTGTTCAGCTCTAGATTTCACCTCTGTCACTGCCGCTCATCGTTGAGAGGCCTTCGCATGTTGTTGGTCTCTCTCGGTTCCCAAATTATCAGCTCGGCATGTTTTCTTTTCCCCTCAGACGTGGCGAGGACACAGGGAAGAGGGAGGCTCAACGAGGTGGTTTGCCTATTGAAGCCAGTCACAAGGGACCGGGTTTACCTGCTGATCGTCGGGCGGGTCGACGTGCGATCAAGGCCGGTGGTGTTCTGCTCCATGATCAAGGTTAGTGATGACAGATTAGGCAATTCTGATTGTCACTGAAGAGGTTATTTAATTCAGAGGATAAGGAGTTGTGCATTTGAGATTGAATTTGGCCTAGATCTTGGTCTTTGGTAGCGGAAATATTACAAGAAACGCTTAATCTATGAATTAGACCTTCAGATAATTGTCATGGTCTGTCCGAGCTCTTGAATTTGACCGTTTGATGATATGCCTAACTATGACCTAAATGACATACAAATGAGATTAAAATGATGATAAACAAGAGCGGAATACTGCAGGACACAGATTGTCATGAGCAATCAAAGAGGATTAAGGTCCGCATAGGCGAATCGAGCTCGCTAAGATCGATTCTTCCAAAGATAATATTGCTTTTTGCACGTGAAAACACATAGATCTCTTCGCCAAAATGAACTCACTGCTCCGGAAGATGGAGAAATTTAGCTCACAACGCCGGCATAGGCGAAGCGAGCTCTCGTGTTTGACTTTGAACTCTGGAGATTAAGCTTTGATGATGATGATGAATCGAGAAAAATGGAGATTCAAATGAAACAAGTGCATTGATCTTACCTTGGATACTTCGGAATGGCTTGAACGACCTCTTATAAATCACAATGATAGAAAAACACACGTCCAACACGTGCACACACGACTAAGAGAGAATGAGTGCGAGAAAATTAGAGATGGCCGAGAGGGAGAGATTGAGGATTCAGTGGGAAAATCCTCAATTTATTGTACAAAAGTTAATTCAGTCATAAACTTTTTAATTTTGCAATTGTAATCATAAATCTTTGCGCAAAATTTCAATGTAATCCTTTTGGCAGATTGTCATTAAAAACCACTTACGTGGTAATTCACAAATTGTCCATGTTAGCGTACCACGAAGGATGACCGACAACGACGGGACGTTACGCTAGCAATTTTTGGCTACTGTTTCTAGAAGGATTACATTGGAATTTTGAGCAAATATTAAGTATTATATTGACAAAATTGAAAAGTTCATCACCGATTTGGTAATTATTCCAAATTCGGCCAAAGAGAGAGGGAGAGCAAGTGAGTGAGAAACAAATGTGTCCTTGCAAACCCTAATCTCCTTTTTCTTTTAGTACCTCAAGCCTTTAAGACAAATTGTTGAAAAAAATTAAGGCAAAGTGAATGCCCCCTTCCCTCCTAGTTTGGCCGGCCATGCAAGGGCTCACCATCCTCATTATTGGATTTGTTCCCTTTGCCTGCATGAGGTCCTTCAATGCGTGCTCCTCTCTCATGCCTCCAATTTTCACTTGTTTTAATCCTTTCCAAATCCTAAATATCTGTGGGTGGCCGACCAAAGCATGCTCATGGCTCTATCATTGGCCGAAATCACAATGCTCCTAATTGCAATGAAACGTAGCAAGATAAGTGACTGCTAAATAATACTGTCAATTTTTTGGGTTAGGGGTATGTGGCATTCCGAATTTCGACCCATTTTTCGGATTTATAAAACGTGTAATTTGTCAGTGTGCTTATAGTAAAATCTCGCCCGGGAACTGATCACTCTCAGTTATTATTTTTAAAATTGAGATTTCGCTAGAATCGCATTCGATCAAATTTGGCCGTTATTTAGAGCCCAAACTTTGGTGTCGAATTTCTCGGAGTTTCAAGACGAATTTAATTGGACGGTGTCGATATTATTGTGGCCAGCATCGATATTGCTCGGGATATATAAAAAGTGAAATTTGGACCGGGTGCGGATTTTCGATCAGTGTACCTCCCTCTGGATTTATTTTTGTTTAGTATCTTTTTAGCATTTTCTTTAATTGGAAATTAGGATTTTTCATGGCCCTTGGATCTTGACTTGCTCACCAAGGTCACATGTGAGCCATTGGATGAGTCAAGAGGATAAGAGTTCTCTCTCTCTCTCTCTCTCTCTCTCTCTCTCTCTCTCTCTCTCTCTCTCTCTCTCTCCTCCTCTTTCCCTGCAGAGCAGCCCCAGGTTGCTGCTTCTGTTCTGCTTCTTTCTTCTTCACTTTTGTCTTCAGTTCTGCTTCTTCCCTTCAGTTCTTGCTTCTGCTTTGCCCCTGCTGCTGCTGCTGCTTCTACTTCATTTTCTGCTGCTGCTTTGCCGGGACTGAGCTGCTCCTTTCGCTCGGTTTTCTTGCTTAGGCCTTGGGTAAGTGCTCCCTAAGCCTTGGTTAGGATAATGGGTTACTAATGGACATGTTTAGGGGTGGATTAGGGCTGTGGATAGTTGGTTTAGTGGATGGTTGTGCTTGGTTTGCTTGTTGGTTGATTTCCGGTAGGTTGCTGCTGCGTTGCTGGATTTTACTATTTTTACTGTGACTTGTGTGGGCTGAATTTGAGGAAGTGTTCTTCATAAAATTTGTTCATAACATCTTAAAGTATGACATAATTTAATTTGAGAATTTTTGGAAGGTTTTTGGGGCCATTCGGAAGTCGGTTTTTAGACCGTCACAAAACTGCCCGATTTACTGTTCACCCGACCTTCAGGTCTGTTCGAATTTTTATAAATTTTTCCAGGCCTAATTTCAAAATACTTTCTTCATAAAAGTTCTTGACGACATTTGTGGCTATGACATATAAATATTTCAAGGATTTCCAAAGTGATTTGGGTACTGGATGAGACGTATTTTGATGGTCAGGCGGCCTGACCGGATGGGTTGGTTTTCGTTTGACTTCAAGTGACAAAAAGAGGTGTTTACAGTTGGAACCGAGTTCTAAGTTCTTCACATAAAATGTTTACCAAGATGTTTTATGCAACATATCCAAATTTCAGAATTTTTTAAGCTTATTTACTATTTATTTCAAATGGATTTCGGTCACTGCGCAACTTCCCAGTTTGGACCTGATTTTGCATATTCTCGGTTTTTCTCTCTCTCGAGAATTATTCGGTGTTATTGTGGCGTTTTGATTGATTTAGTTGACATTGGGCTAATTTACAAAGATAAAAATTGGTAATGATTGCTGAGGTGTGTGCATGGTCATGACACGTTCCGTCTAGGCGGGGGTTCTAGACGATGCCCGACGGGGGTTCGGATGCCGTCTAGGCGGGGGTTCTAGACGTTGTCGATCGGGATCGAGGCCGGATCGATGCTCCTTCGTGGAATGTCGTCTGGGCGGGGGTTCCAGACATTGCCGTCGCCGAAGTAGCGGGACGATGCCTGGTTACGCCAGAAGACCGGCGGGAGTTCGGTGGCCTGATGGGCCGTTAATAATCTGGACATTTATAATCGTGTGTTATGCATCTGGGAATGCGTTGTGCTTGTGTTGCTGTTGAGCATGTCTAGATTAATAACCGTTTTATGCACGTCTACATCATGTGGTTGTATTATGTGCTCGAGGAGCGAATTGCCATGTTATGGCGATATTCTAACGTGCAGGGCTCACGTATGTGCCGAGGCGAGGTAAGGACGCCTGTGATTGTTATGACATGTTGGATGTCGGTCTTGCGTGTTTAGAATTGTTCGGAAGTACGCTTTGGCCTAAGCGAGGCTTAGGTAGTTACTTATTGAGAAGTGTTCTCATGGTTGTATAACCAAACCATTTCAGACCCGCGACCGTGATTGATCCGGAGACGCTGCCAAGATACTACGGGGATTGAGGATAGGTCGAGTTACCCCGTCTTTTGAGTGCCCCTTTTTGTAGAGGAGTTAAGCTTACCAACCACTCGATCCTTTTTGTTGTGCGTGGTTCGTAGATAGTGGCCACGTAGAAGGCTTGCAAATGTATGTGTTGTAATCAATGTTATGTTTATAAAAGTGTCTTGTTGATGTGTATTATTTGTCTCTCTTCTATCCCGTTGTTTGTATGTGGTACAGAGAGTTCGAGGTTGTTTCCACATGCATTACTCGTTAGTGTTTCGATTGGGTCGGCGACAAGTCCTGGGATGTCGCGTACTTTGTGACCATGAAGGGATGATCGCGCGCTCGTAGGGTTCGGGGCGTGACATCCCGGTTGATTTGGTATCAGAGTAAGGTCAGTTCGATCCAAGTTGGTCGAAACTTGGAGTGATAAGGAGCGATGACTTTAGGGTAGTCAGTTAAGGAGACTTATGTGCTATGCGTACCCCAAACTATTTGATTGTGATTGCTGAGTGACGTATGCAACAACTTGTGAGGTGCAGATGCGTCAGGACTTGAGGTAAGTGCACGAATCCTGTTGGCTAAGATTGATTGATGTATGTGATTGGCTGCCTGCTTAGTGAATTGTTGTTGTGATTTATCGCCTAGGGCTTTAAACTGGTATAGTTGACCTAGGTTTCTAATTCCTGCGTGGAATTTAGTAGGTGAGCATTTGTGAGAATCGATAAGATGAGTGGCCGAGGTCGAGGTCGAGGTCGAGGTCGAGGTCGAGGTCGAGGTCGCGTAGCCCCGTTAGCTGGAATTACGGAGGATCATAGGGTGGATGAAATCTGGAGGGCACTTGAGGAAGCGGGAATATTATCGAGTAGACAGACGGGAGAAAGAAGTGCTATTATCGCCGCTGCAGCTGCCAGCGAGGTTGTTGGGAATAATGGAGATCAAGGGAATAATGTGATTGGGGGAAATCCTGGTCCAGTGCAAGTAAATGCGATCAGGCCAATGTCCAAGCTAGTAGAACAGTTTTTGAGGTTGAAACCCCCCAAGTTCAATGGGAAAGGCGATTCTGAGGCTGCGCCAAGATGGGTAGAAGAGCTAGAGAAAGCTTTTGAAGTGCTAGGATGCACTGAAAAGGAGAAAGTAACCTTAGCAGTTTACCAGCTTCAGGAAAATGCAAGCGACTGGTGGAGGGCCACCAGAGGTCAAGTATTCCCCACTGGTATTGCTCTGAACTGGACCATCTTCACTGAGACCTTCAATGGCAAGTATTTCTCAGAAAGCGCTCGAGAGCAGAAACTGGCGGAATTTATGAGACTTCGCCAGGGTCAGTTGTTGGTGGATCAGTATGAAGCCGAGTTTGCGAGGTTATCCAAATTTGCCCCCAGGATGGTGGAAGACCCAATGGACAAAGCTAGGAGGTTTCGGGATGGACTAAGGCCGGACCTTCGCAGCCAAATGATCTCATTAAATTTGAAAGGCTATCATGAGATCTATGAGAGGGCCCAAGCAATTGAGCGAGATCAAACGGAGCGGGCTGCCGCTTCTGGATCGCGGTACGCGTCGGTTAGGGACAATCGGAACTTTGGAAAGAGGCCTATGACTGGGAATAGGCGATTTGTCCCTCCCATTAGGAAAGACATTGGAAAGCCGAACTATCACTCTAGCGCAGCATGTCGATTGTGCGAAAGGAGGCATGGGAATGGCCCTTGCCCGGGCAGAAGTGGAGCTTGTTATGGATGTAGCCAACATGGTCACCAAGTGAGAGATTGCCCGAGCCGACAAGCTAGGCCACAAGTGCAACCGCAACAGCCTTGGATCGAAAATAAGGCTGGAACCACCTCGCAAAATATTCAGAACCGACCTCCAGCTCAAGGGAGAATCTATGCTATGGCTCGCAAAGAGGCGGAGGATGCGCCTGGCGTGGTCACAGGTACGGTCTCTCTCTGTGATCATGCTGCATATGCCCTGTTTGATCAAGGGGCGTCGCATTCGTTTATATCTGAACAGTTCGTTAAATTATCTGGGATTGAGCCAAAGCCGCTTGAAGTTATACTGCGTGTGACTACACCGTTGAATGATAAAATGATGATTACGTTTGGGTGCCCTGATTGTAAGAAAGTGATTGACGATAGGGAAGAGAGAATAGATTTAGCAGTTTTAACCATGTATGACTTTGACGTGATTATTGGAATGGATTGGCTAGTCAAACAAAGAGCTGTTATGGATTGTGGAAGCAGGGTGATCCAATTTAATCCGGTTGGGCATCTTAGTTTTGAATTTGTGGGAAATCGAGGAGGAACCTCCATCCCTTGGATTTCGTCACTTGAGGTGACAAAGCTGTTAGATGAAGGGTGCCAAGGATTTCTGGCATCCGTAGTTGACTCAACGGCTAGAGAGCTGAGGCTAGAAGACATAGCCGTGGTGTGCAACTTCTCCGATGTCTTTCCCCAAGAATTACCGGGATTGCCACCTGATAGAGAAGTGGAGTTCATGATTGAGTTGGCTCTAGGAACAGAACCGATCTCAAAAGCGCCCTATAGGATGTCAATGTCTGAATTAAAGGAATTGAAAGTCCAAATGCAGGAGTTGCTAGATAAAGGCTTTATCCGCCCGAGTGCATCTCCATGGGGAGCACCAGTGTTATTTGTGAGAAAGAAAGATGGATCTTTGAGGTTGTGCATAGACTACAGGCAATTAAATCAGGTCACCATTAAGAATAAGTACCCATTACCAAGGATAGATGATCTATTTGATCAACTGCTAGGAGCATCAATATTTTCAAAGATCGACTTGAGGACGGGGTACCATCAATTGAGGGTTAAGAAGGAGGATATACCAAAAATGGCGTTCAGGACAAGATACGGGCACTATGAGTTTACGGTAATGCCGTTCGGATTGACTAATGCCCCGGCAGCCTTTATGGATTTGATGAATATAGTATTTAAGGAATTTTTGGATCAGTTTGTGATCGTATTCATAGACGATATCCTGGTGTATTCAAAGAGTTCCTCTGAGCATGAGTTACACTTGGAAAAAGTTCTACGGACCTTAAGAGAACATGCGCTCTACGCTAAATTTAGCAAGTGCGAATTTTGGCTCTATCGAGTGGCATTCTTAGGACATGTGGTATCCGAATAAGGAATTGCAGTGGACCCGACCAAGATTGAGGCCGTCACGAATTGGCCGAGGCCAACAACGGTGACCGAGGTTCGGAGCTTCTTGGGTCTGGCGGGTTATTACAGATGCTTCGTGGAGAGATTTTCAGCAATAGCGACACCGTTGACGGGATTACTAAAGAAAGAAACGAGATTTGAATGGACGGAAAAGTGCGAAAGGAGTTTCCAGGAGTTAAAACAGATGTTGACGACCGCGCCAATATTAACAATCCCGTCAGGTCCCGGAGGATATGAAATTTATAGTGATGCGTCACTAAGAGGATTGGGATGCGTGCTAATGCAACACGGAAGAGTAGTGGCATACGCATCGCGACAATTGAGACCGCACGAGCTGAATTATCCGACTCACGATTTGGAATTGGCCGCGATTGTTTTCGCCCTTAAGATTTGGAGACACTACTTGTGTGGGGAGAAATTTCAAATTTATACGGACCGTCAAAGTTTGAAGTACTTATTCTCTCAAAAGGAGATGAACATGAGACAAAGCCGTTAGATGGAACTCTTTAAGGACTATGACTGCGAGATTATGTACCATCCTGGAAAAGCTAACAAAGTAGCGGATGCTCTGAGCCGGAAATCGAGCATCGCACATATGATGGTCAAGGAATGGACTCTATTGGAGGGAGTTCGGGATTCGGAATTTAAGTTTGAAGTGAGTCAGGTTTCGAATCTTATTGCTGCATTGAGGATTGAGCCGGAGATCCAAACTAAGATTAAGACCTTACAATCGATAGACCCGGAGATCCAGAAGATTTTGGGAATGGATGTCACAAAAAGGAAATCGGACTTTCAGGTATCCGAGGATGGGATTCTGAAGTTCCGTGGACGGTTGTGTGTACCCAGCGATGCAGAACTTAAGGAGGAGATTTTGTCGGAAGCACATTGTAGTAATTATAGTATTCACCCGGGTAGTACGAAGATGTATCAAAACTTGCGACAACATTATTGGTGGAATGGCATGAAAGTGGATGTAGCCAAGCACGTGGCCAAGTGTTTAACATGTCAGCAAGTGAAGGCACAACATTACAAGCCGGGTGGAATGTTGCAGCCATTGGAAATCCCCGAGTGGAAGTGGGAACACATCACGATAGACTTTGTAATGGGATTACCAAGGAGTCAGAGGGGTCATGATTCAATTTGGGTGGTAGTCGACCGATTGACTAAGTCAGCACATTTTCTGCCAGTACGAAAGGACTTCGCCTTAGAAAGGTATGCCGAGATTTACGTGCGACAAATAGTCCGTCTTCACGGAGTGCCAGTGACGATCACCTCAGACCGTGATCCTAAATTCACCGCTGCTTTTTGGAAAAGTCTTCATACGGCATTAGGAACGAAGTTACAGTTTAGCACGGCCTATCAACCCCAAACAGATGGCCAGTCTGAGAGGACAATTCAGACTTTGGAAGATATGCTACGGGCATGTGTTTTGGATTTTAAGGGTAGTTGGGAAGAACAGTTACCTTTAGTTGAATTTGCCTATAACAATAGCTACCAGCAAAGTATCTAAATGGCACCATTTGAAGCGTTATATGGCAGAGCATGCAAAACGCCGGTTTGCTGGGATGAAGTTGGTGAGAGGAGTATCACGGGTCCAGAGTTAGTGCAACAATCGGTTGAGACAGTCAAGGTGATTCGAGATAGACTGAAGACCGCTCAAAGTCGTCAAAAGAATTATGCGGATCGGAGACGTAGGCCCTTGGAATTTCAAGTGGGGGACCACGTTTTCCTCAAAGTGTCACCGATGAGAGGACTATCACGGTTTGGCAAGAAAGGAAAATTGAGCCCAAGGTATGTGGGTCCATTCGAGGTTTTAGAGAGGATCGGTACTCTGGCCTACTGTCTTGCGCTACCGCCAAATTTATCTCATGTTCACAATGTGTTCCACGTGTCTATGCTAAGAAAGTATGAGCCAGACCCAACACACGTGCTAAATTATGAAGAAATAGACGTAGACGACAGAGTGTCGTACGTGGAAAGGCCAGTTAGGATCGAGGACAGAATGGAACGTGTTGCGGAACAAGACAATTCCGATGGTGAAGGTGATTTGGGAACATCACTGGACCGAAGGTGCGACGTGGGAAAGCGAAGAGTAGATGCGACACCAATACCCCCTTTTGTTTGAATAGTTGGGTTGGATTGTAAATTTCGAGGACGAAATTTTTATAAGGGGGGAAGAATTGTGGCATTCCGAATTTCGACCCATTTTTGGGATTTATAAAACGTGTAATTTATCAATGTGCTTATAGTAAAATCTTGCCCGGGAACTGATCACTCTCGGTTATTATTTTTAAAATTGAGATTTCGCTAGAATCGCATTCGATCGAATTTGGCCGTTATTTAGAGCCCAAACTTTGGTGTCGAATTTCTCGGAGTTTCAAGACGAATTTAATTGGACAGTGTCGATATTATTGTGGCCAGCATCGATATTGCTCGGGATATATAAAAAGTGAAATTTGGACCGGGTGCGAATTTTCGATCAGTGTACCTCCCTCTGGATTTATTTTTGTTTAGTGTCTTTTTAGCATTTTCTTTAATTGGAAATTAGGATTTTTCATGGCCCTTGGATCTTGACTTGCTCACCAAGGTCACATGTAAGCCATTGGATGAGTCAAGAGGATAAGAGTTCTCTCTCTCTCTCTCTCTCTCTCTCTCTCTCTCTCTCTCTCTCTCTCTCTCTCCCTGCAGAGCAGCCCCACGTTGCTGCTTCTATTCTGCTTCTTTCTTCTTCACTTTTGTCTTCAGTTCTGCTTCTTCCCTTCAGTTCTTGCTTTTGCTTTGCCCCTGCTGCTGCTGCTGCTTCTACTTCATTTTCTGCTGCTGCTTTGCCGGGACTGAGCTGCTCCTTTCGCTCGGTTTTCTTGCTTAGGCCTTGAGTAAGTGCTCCCTAAGCCTTGGTTAGGATAATGGATTACTAATGGACATGTTTAGGGGTGGATTAGGGCTGTGGATAGTTGGTTTAGTGGATGGTTGTGCTTGGTTTGCTTGTTGGTTGATTTCCGGTAGGTTGCTGCTGCGTTGCTGGATTTTACTATTTTTACTGTGACTTGTGTGGGCTGAATTTGAGGAAGTGTTCTTCATAAAAGTTGTTCATAACATCTTAAAGTATGACATAATTTAATTTGAGAATTTTTGGAAGGTTTTTGGGGCCATTCGGAAGTCGGTTTTTAGACCGTCACAAAACTGCCCGATTTACTGTTCACCCGACCTTCAGGTCTGTTCGAATTTTTATAAATTTTTCCAGGCCTAATTTCAAAATACTTTCTTCATAAAAGTTCTTGACGACATTTGTGGCTATGACATATAAATATTTCAAGGATTTCCAAAGTGATTTGGGTACTGGATGAGACGTATTTTGATGGTCAGGCGGCCTGACCGGATGGGTTGGTTTTCGTTTGACTTCAAGTGACAAAAAGAGGTGTTTACAGTTGGAACCGAGTTCTAAGTTCTTCACAGAAAATGTTTACCAAGATGTTTTATGCAACATATCCAAATTTCAGAATTTTTTAAGCTTATTTACTATTTATTTCAAATGGATTTCGGTCACTGCGCAACTTCCCAGTTTGGACCTGATTTTGCATATTCTCGGTTTTTCTCTCTCTCGAGAATTATTCGGTGTTATTGTGGCGTTTTGATTGATTTAGTTGACATTGGGCTAATTTACAAAGATAAAAATTGGTAATGATTGCTGAGGTGTGTGCATGGTCATGACACGTTCCGTCTAGGCGGGGGTTCTAGACGATGCCCGACGGGGGTTCGGATGCCGTCTAGGCGGGGGTTCTAGACGTTGTCGATCGGGATCGAGGCCGGATCGATGCTCCTTCGTGGAATGTCGTCTGGGCGGGGGTTCCAGACATTGCCGTCGCCGAAGTAGCGGGACGATGCCTGGTTACGCCAGAAGACCGGCGGGAGTTCGGTGGCCTGATGGGCCGTTAATAATCTGGACATTTATAATCGTGTGTTATGCATCTGGGAATGCGTTGTGCTTGTGTTGCTGTTGAGCATGTCTAGATTAATAACCGTTTTATGCACGTCTACATCATGTGGTTGTATTATGTGCTCGAGGAGCGAATTGCCATGTTATGGCGATATTCTAACGTGCAGGGCTCACGTATGTGCCGAGGCGAGGTAAGGACGCCTGTGATTGTTATGACATGTTGGATGTCGGTCTTGCGTGTTTAGAATTGTTCGGAAGTACGCTTTGGCCTAAGCGAGGCTTAGGTAGTTACTTATTGAGAAGTGTTCTCATGGTTGTATAACCAAACCATTTCAGACCCGCGACCGTGATTGATCCGGAGACGCTGCCAAGATACTACGGGGATTGAGGATAGGTCGAGTTACCCCGTCTTTTGAGTGCCCCTTTTTGTAGAGGAGTTAAGCTTACCAACCACCCGATCCTTTTTGTTGTGCGTGGTTCGTAGATAGTGGCCACGTAGAAGGCTTGCAAATGTATGTGTTGTAATCAATGTTATGTTTATAAAAGTGTCTTGTTGATGTGTATTATTTGTCTCTCTTCTATCCCGTTGTTTGTATGTGGTACGGAGAGTTCGAGGTTGCTTCCACATGCGTTACTCATTAGTGTTTCGATTGGGTCGGCGACAAGTCCTGGGATGTCGCGTACTTTGTGACCATGAAGGGATGATCGCGCGCTCGTAGGGTTCGGGGCGTGACAGGGTAGATCCTTAATTTATATGAAACGTGATAGAGAAACGTAGACGCAAATTTAGGTGTTGACAACTATCCAAAACTCCGGATTGCATTCGAGGAAGCCAGCTGGGAAAGTGTTGAGGAAGCCAAGGTCGTCTACAAGTTGTGGGGGTAGTAAGCAGACTCGATTCCGCTCATTTCATGGGGAGCCTTTAACCCGTGGAAAGGGAGCCTTAAGCCTATAGTTTACCTCACTCGTTAGGAGTCCAACATCATAAGTTCTTGAGCGTGTCTGATTAGAGCACTTTAATTCCTTCCTTCGATTTAAGAACCCATGCCTTTAAATCATAAAATTATCCAAGTGGGTCCATTTTGCAAAATCAAGTGCTGCAACTGTTCCACAAAAAAAATGCGTTGGACGTCCTTATTGGGTGAGGCCCATTTCAAAATTGCATTCGGCCTCAGCATTTGGCCTGTTTATGCAAAGAGAATTTTCCATATGACCCATCCGACAAGACATGAGGCCCATTTTTTCCAGAATAAAAGTGAAGATTGCCTTTGGCCTATCTATCATTTGTAATGATTATTGTCCTTTAAAAATCCATTAGACCTTTTCATGCAATACTCTTGAAAATGCATTGCACCTCTATACTATTTTATGTAAAATCCGTTTTTTGACATAATATGATGATGGTGTATGAGCTTGCTCAAGACAAGTAAAGTATAGCGGTAAAATTGAATAGGGTTTCAGTTATTCAGTGAGGCTTTAAGTCCATCCAATAACATTCAGTTTTTATAAAAATTCATTTCCAAAATCTTTTTCAAAATTGCATTGGATCTTTATTGCATCTCGCGATGGGTGAGGCCCATAGCTCATTCTATATGGGTGCACTTGGGCATATGACTTCGCATGTTTATCTAACCGTCCTTAATGATTGCCTATATAGCTAAACCTTGGCAAGAGATAAATTGAAGTCCTAAGTCCTAGATGTGTGCTAAAGCAGCAATGTATGCATGAAGGCGACGTAACAAGGACTCCAGGGGACAAATGTCTATTGCCCTAATACCAGTATAAAAAGAAAGTCACATGGAAGGTTTGCCTTTTGAATTTGATATGTTTTCTATTTAATGTCAACAATGTTGCCATGGTAGAGTCCCGTAGATCTTGGATTTGCACTAGGTCACGAATTTGATGATCAACGCCTGAAAATCATGACTACAAAATTGGTAGTGCAACATGGGGCAAAACCGCCTCGGAACATTTTGCCCTCCAAGATATGGGTTGATAAAATAGGATTGAGAATACACCTTCAAGAAATAGGATTACCTCGAACTAATCTTTTGATCACCAAAAAACCCTAACCGGTACACTTGTAACAAATTTACCCTCTATTAAATTGGATTAATACAACGAAATACTACAAATTGGTAAACCTGTGACAAACAAAAAGGTAAGACCCCAAACTAGTATATCTGTCAACTGCCACATGTCATCCAGCTTAGCAATTTAACAGTATAATTTAACAAAAATTAACGGAAGATAAATTTATCACAAGTGTACCAGTTTGGAGTTTTTTGTGATCAAAAAATTAATTTTGGGTAAATTGATCTTAAGTATACCAGTTTAAGGTTTTTCGTAGGATTAATCCTAAGAAATAAAAGGTAATGTATATTCCAACTCCATATGATTCTCATGATTGGATAATAAGGAACTTTTTTAAAAATCACCTCTCATGATTGGACTATAGATGACTAGAAAAGCATCGTTCATATTGCAAACATTGGATTTGTTGCATTCTCAGCTAATATGCTTCACTTAAGCACCCTATTTCGAACAAAAAAAAAGTATATATATTTATTATACGCAGCAAAATGGGTCCAAAACTCATTCATTAACTCATTTGATAAATGAGTGGGCTAATATAAAAACAAACAGATTTAAATTGGTTCAAGAAATAAATGGCTAATTACATATGGGTCAAAATGGGTTTGCTCCTAACCCATTTGAGACCCATTTTCATTATTGCATAAATTGCCCATTAAAGACTCGCCTTCCTTGTCCTCTCCCTCCTGTACAAGCTCCCTCTACGTCCCCTTCTTCATTGCCTTCCCCTCCCTCGGCCTCATTTGCAAGCCAGGTCATGGAGGGCGTGGCGTTCTCGTCGCGGTTCTCATCGTTGATTGTATAGAGGAGGAGGGAGCAAAATTTTGTTTGATTTCCGAGGCTTGAGGTCATAGTGCTTTGCACGCCAGACACGCAACAATTTTGGTTTTTCTTTCGATCTTGCCTCCAGACAACCAAACAAAACTCCAAAATCCCACTGGTGTGTAATAAATTGAATTTTGGTGAATTTTTTTACACAATCCAAAATTGGAAGCAGATTTGAAACTAGACTTAAAGTTTGGGGTTTTTTCTAAAATAAAAAAAAATTCGAGACAGATTTGAGACTTAACCTAAAGTTTTGGGTTTTTTTTAAGATAAAAAAAACTTGATACCGATTGGAGACTTGACCTAAAATTTGAGATTTTTTATAAAATTAGGCCTATTTTCTTGAGATCAAGAGAGAAAGAGAGAGCTCAATCATTGAGTAAAGGGAGAGATGCCCACGTCTGTTTGTTCAAAAATTTGGCTGAGGTGGGGCGCGACGACACGTGTCGCAATAAGCATGACTCGTTTTTTGCTAGCGTAGAATCAAAGTGGTACCCAATGTTTTGTCCTGGATTAGAGTTGTTGGAAGTTAGTGGACCTGGTCAATTGAAACGTGGCAAGACTAAGGCTTTCATTTTTCTTTTTTATTTCCACAATCTATTCACCGAAATATTCGTTTATATATATAAATATATAATAACATACTCTTCCCTAAACATTGCCTCTAATGATGACACGTAATATTCTGAATAGCCAAGAAACCTTCGTTCTTATTGCAAAGATTGGCTTTCTCGCTTTTTCCACAAAAAAAACGAGCGACACCTAAGTGCTACTATCTAAAGTTTATAGTTGAATAATTGCCCTTTTCAACTCAAGCATGCATTCAAAGGTAGTAACTTCTTCTTTTAGGTCCATTATAAATAGTAATTATTTTCACGGTGAAAAATCTTTCTGATCAGTTTAATATCAAGTCAATAACGACCGGAATCAATGCGGTTTTTTTTTTCTGATTAATAGTAATTATTTTTTGGGTTAATACCATGAAAAACCCCAAACTAGTACATTTGTGACAATTTTACCTCGAACTGATTTTTTAACTGCCAAAAACTCCAAATTGGTACACCTGTGATAATTTTACCCCGAGTTAATTTTTTGATCACTAAAAATCCCAAACTGGTACACCCGTGACAATTTTATCCCGAACTAATTTTTTTATTATAAAAAATCCCAAACTGGTACACTTGTGATAATTTTACCCCAAACTAATTTTTTGACCACTAAAAATCTAAACTGGTACACCCATCAACTATCACATGTCATTAATCTTAGCAATTTAATGGAAACTAACGGAGAGTAAATTTGTCACAAGTATACCAGTTTGGGGTTTTTTATGGTCAAAAAATTAGTTCAGGATAAAATTATCATAAGCGTATCAGTTTGAGGTTTTTAGTGGTCAAAAAATTAGTTCGGGATAAAATTGTCACAGATGTACTAGTTTGGGGTTTTTCGTGATATTAACCCTTATTTTTTTCATGTAAGAGTGCAAACTGAGCACACATCATTGGTTTTCTAAAGTTCGATATTGCTTACTTTCTCCTTCTCTCTAAGATTGAAAACACCAAATTAGACATGAAAAACAATTGGTCAATACTATTTTGTTGCAATCGGCGAAGAAGCGATTAAGACAATCAATTTTCGTATTTCAGTATGGTCTCAATGAGATGACAAGAAATTGCTGCAGACATTGTTGCCCATTCGTGTTATACTTTAGAACTAGAAAAAAGTTATTTACTTCACACCTAGCTTCTTTGGAAATAGGAGAGGTCAGAGTTCCTCCTATGAAAAGATTTCTTTAAAAACCATGGGTCATCATACTCTTGTTTCAAGACCAACAAAAAGCTACTATTAGACAAGTATTAGTAACTATGAAGTTCATGATTAATGAAAACAACATATCGTATAACATCGTAATCGCACACATCACGCAAGCTTCTCTCTAATATTATTGCCAAAGAGATTTTTCTGTACAATTGATATATTTAGTATTGATGTGAGAAGTCTTTTCTTTTCCAAATAAAATTCAAGGTTTTGCTAAGAAAAGATATAGTATAAAGAAATCTATGTGAGACATTAACCTAAATACGAATGTCTAATCATAGTATAATCGGCTATGTTTATGTATGGAGTTTATACAGAGTGATATTTTTTTAAGTATCTAAGTTTATCATGATGCATATATGTGTATATATATATATTTATATATATACACACATATATATACATAGCAAAACTAACTCAACTACGAACGGGCAAATAGCACACATCTTTATGCTTATACAAGTTAAATGTGAGAGCGAAAAGAACTTTTAGTTAAGTAAGCGAAACTTTATAAAAAAAGTGTCGTAAAAATCCATGTAAAGCATGCTTACAAGTACTAGCATCATAGTGAACTTGACCTTTGTTTTTTGGTTGCTTTGGTTTTCCCCCTTCGTACATCCCATTGTGTAACAAAATTGAAGGAAGCTTTTAGGAAATAAATCCGCTAATTTTTTGAAACATTAAGCATAACAGAAATACGCGATTCATTATTGTTATTATTATTATTATTACAAGCAGAATATACTTGAAATTGATTATGAAAGAGTAAAAAGAAACCCATGCCAAACATGGGTAAGAGCAATGGTTACCTAACAATTCATATAGGATTCAAGTAATCACTAAGTAGATAACTCTTCCCATTGCTTGAATAGCACATTAATTAACAAAAAACAGAGAACTTGATCCCTTATTTATCATGGTACATATATAAATTTATATTATGTAAATCTTTTTAACTCATTTTACTTTTTAATAATTCGTAATCTTATTTCAGTAATTGAATATTCGATATTTAAAATTTAAAACTTAAAATTTGAAATAAATAAATATTATTTAGCAAATAACCCGCACAAAGCTCGAACATCGACATCGTCAAATGTTCCATTAATTACAAAGTATCATCTTGTTATTGCGATGAATGCACCTAAACTCCACCGTTCTTCTTTTTCTTTCAAGATGAAAACGGAGGAATACTTTGCTCATGCCGGAAAAAGTTGCCCGGATCGACCGCGGTCTTCACATGCACCAACCTGTCGAAATTGTTCTTGAAGTATTTCTTTCCCCAAACGCTCCCTTGCTTATAGCTCGTGTCGCCTTTCACGTTGTTCATTCCTATGTCGAGATCCCGGTAGTTGATGTAGGCCTCTCGAGGCGATATCGACACATACCGTGCCATATAACTGTAGAAGCTTCGTATCCAACTCACATGCTTTGAAGCAACCTCGTTGCCTCCATCGGTCCACGACGTTAAGTGCTGGATCTTGTACAAAACCCCAGCTCTGTGAGGGAAGGGAATGGCAGATTCGGAGATTTCGGCCATCTTCCCGCCATAGGGGTTCCAAATCATTTGAGCCACCCCTTCATCTTCCTCAAAGAACCTCTCCCACATACCCTCCAAGCCACTCTCGGGGATTGGCTCCTTCACATAATCCGATTTGTTCTTGAAGAATGTTTTGGTGTTGGAGCTCCTGTTGAGCAAGACTTCCAAGGGCTCTTCTTGAAACCCCGCGAAGTAGAGGACTGACTCAATCCAGCTCATCTCGGTGCAGTCCTGTCTCGTGATGTTAAGCTCCGGGAAGCCGCTTCTTGTCACCTCAAGGAGCGAGTCGACCCCGCCCAGGTAAAGGGCGTTGAAAATGGCTTGCATCGTCCTCGTCCCGTTGGGGCCGGAGTTGTAGCTCTGCAAGATCAGCCGTATGAATAGGTCGTCTGGGAGCTCGTTCGCAACAAGTTGCCACTGGTGCGCGAGCTTCGTCGCATTTTGTTCCAATGTCTTCAGGACCGTGAACACAGTCACGGTTGACGGCACCGGGACCAGCTTGACTTTCCAGGACACTACCACGCCAAAGCTGCCGCCTCCTCCTCCTCGGATGGCCCAAAAGAGATCCTCCCCCATTGATTCTCTATCCAGGAGCCGACCTTGGGCGTCCACCAACTGCGCGTCAATTACATTATCAGCAGCAAGGCCATATTTGCGCAGCAGTGTGCCATAGCCTCCTCCACTGAAGTGCCCGCCGACACCAACTGTGGGGCAGAGGCCAGCCGGGAATCCTAGGGTTTTGCTCTTCTCAGCGATCCTATAGTAAAGCTCGCCGACCGTCGCACCTGATTGGACCCATGCGGTTTTGTCCTCTGCATCCACGGAGATTGATCGGAGATTTGCCATGTCGACAATGACAAACGGGACTTCAGACATATACGAAAGGCCCTCGTAGTCGTGACCGCCACTTCGGGTCCTCATCTGGAGCCCGTACCGTCGGGAGCAGATGATGGCAGCTTGGACGTGGGACACATTGAGCGGCGTCACAATGAATAAGGGTTTCGGAGCAGAAGGAGTCGAGAAGCGCAGGTTCTGTATGGTAATGTCCAAGACAGAAGAGTAGGAAGAGTTGATTGGAGTATAAACGAGTTTAGAGATTGCGGTTGCATTTTCGGAGTGAAGAGAGAGGCATTGCAGGAAATTATCAGGAGTGCTGATATCAAAAGCTAACAAAGGAGCTACAAAGAGAAGGAGACATGCCAAGAGATGGTGCAAAGTGAAGTTTGCCATCTTCATTTGTGATTCTGTTCTCTTGAGCTTGCATTACCAACTCTATCAAGCGTTCCTTATTTATAGTGCATGCGAGGGTACAGACGGCGAAACTTCGATGGTAGAATTCCACACGTCTCTTCCAATTGGTGGCAATCGAAATGGATGATGATAGCTGAAATTTCTCGTACATCATGATGGGCATGAAAGCTGGCACGATAATAGGGTTTGACTTTCTCATTTCCCCGGCCATTGAAGACTTTGAATTCTATAGACCGTCTGGCACGTGGCTTGTAGAGATTATATTTGCTGCCGTGGGAGAATGATGAAAATCTTTTTCTGATAATTGGACGTAGCTATCTGTAATTGATATAGATTTCTCTCATCTTCGTCAAAGTTTGCATCTGCCTTAGAACATAACCTTTCGACCGACTTGTGGGAATCTTCAACAATTAGACAATTTCAATCTTGCCAAGTGGTGTCTATTATTCCAGGAAAAAGTGCCAGAAAGTCTAAACCTATTGTATTGATACCAATTTAGTCTTAAATATTTTAATGGTACTAATTTAGTCATAAACATTTTGACATAGAGCCAATTCAGTTCTTCCAACTAATTTTGATCGGATATTATTGACGTGGATGTTGATCATGCCACATAGGCCGGCTAACGCTGATGTAGACAACTTTTAATAATATTAAATTTTTTTTATACAGAGTGATATTTTTTTAAGTATCTAAGTTTATCATGATGCATATATGTGTATATATATTTATATATATACACACATATATATACATAGTAAAACTAACTCAACTACGAACGGGCAAATAGCACACATCTTTATGCTTATACAAGTTAAATGTGAGAGCCAAAAGAACTTTTAGTTAAGTAAGCGAAACTTTATAAAAAAAATGTCGTAAAAATCCATGTAAAGCATGCTTACAAGTACTAGCATCATAGTGAACTTGACCTTTGTTTTTTGGTTGCTTTGGTTTTCCCCCTTCGTACATCCCATTGTGTAACAAAATTGAAGGAAGCTTTTAGGAAATAAATCCGCTAATTTTTTGAAACATTAAGCATAACAGAAATACGCGATTCATTATTGTTATTATTATTATTATTACAAGCAGAATATACTTGAAATTGATTATGAAAGAGTAAAAAGAAACCCATGCCAAACATGGGTAAGAGCAATGGTTACCTAACAATTCATATAGGATTCAAGTAATCACTAAGTAGATAACTCTTCCCATTGCTTGAATAGCACATTAATTAACAAAAAACAGAGAACTTGATCCCTTATTTATCATGGTACATATATAAATTTATATTATGTAAATCTTTTTAACTCATTTTACTTTTTAATAATTCGTAATCTTATTTCAGTAATTGAATATTCGATATTTAAAATTTAAAACTTAAAATTTGAAATAAATAAATATTATTTAGCAAATAACCCGCACAAAGCTCGAACATCGACATCGTCAAATGTTCCATTAATTACAAAGTATCATCTTGTTATTGCGATGAATGCACCTAAACTCCACCGTTCTTCTTTTTCTTTCAAGATGAAAACGGAGGAATACTTTGCTCATGCCGGAAAAAGTTGCCCGGATCGACCGCGGTCTTCACACGCACCAACCTGTCGAAATTGTTCTTGAAGTATTTCTTTCCCCAAACGCTCGCTTGCTTATAGCTCGTGTCGCCTTTCACGTTGTTCATTCCTATGTCGAGATCCCGGTAGTTGATGTAGGCCTCTCGAGGCGATATCGACACATACCGTGCCATATAACTGTAGAAGCTTCGTATCCAACTCACATGCTTCGAAGCAACCTCGTTGCCTCTAGTGTTCCAGGCCGTAATGTGCTGGATCTTGTACAAAACCCCAGCCCTGTGAGGGAAGGGAATGGCAGATTCGGAGATTTCGGCCATCTTCCCGCCATAGGGGTTCCAAATCATTAAAGGCACCCCTTGATCTTCCTCAAAGAACCTCTCCCACATACCCTCCAAGCCACTCTCAGGGATTGGCTCCTTCAAGTCGAAATTCCATTGTTTTCATATAGAAAATGCTAAATCTTTGAAATCTAGCAAAATCGGACAGTTTTGCACTGTTCAAAAAATCGGACTTGAAAACATAGTAAATAGACTTAAAAAATTCTCAACTTTGAATATGTCATAAACGAGGCCTCAACAAACATTTCTCATGAAGAACACAAATTCGGAATCTTTCCGGAAACACCATTTTTAGTAGCTCAAAAACAGACTAAAAATAGTTCACTGGAACAGTATTCTTGTTTCTTAAATTAAGCTCTGTATCGAATCCAAATCATCTCAGAAAATTCCAAAATTTATATACGTTATAGAAAAGGATGTTCTCATCAACGTTTGTGAAGGAAACTTTTCCAAAATCGGCCCAGAAAAGCTCATAGAAAATAAAGACAGTGTAAACATCACCGAAATACCCATTCTGGGCAGTTTCACACGGTCCGAAAATCAGGCCATCGTACCACTCATATCAACTCCAAAAATTCTGAAGTGTTTGAAAATTCAAGATGTTTGGAATAACTTTCAAGGAAGTGTTTGAAAATTCGGATCACAAAAGTCTCCCCAAAAAATAACAAAATGAAGGGATACAGAGGATCCAAAACTGGGTTTTCCAAAACAAGAGAAAATTAGTTCCGATTGGAAAACCACCAATAATCATTTTCCAGAGATTGAAATTGAGGATATTACAATTTACATGCGGCTTCTCAGACGCAAAAATCAGGATGTGACACTAATGTTTCAATTATTACTAAATTTGGTGGGTGTTCCGATTTGATGGCTCCAATTATGTTTGCTTGATTCAAGTGATCTATTTAAATGTCAATGGAAGTGAGCAAATCCAATGATTCTATGAATCCAGTAATTGACTCACTGGAAGATGAAGACCTCACAGAGGGATCCAACACAAAAAGTGTCTAATACCCTTCTAGTAAACGAAAATCAGTAGCCTGGCTTCATTTTTGTAAAGGAAAAACTGAGAATGGGAAAGCTGAGATGATTTGCAATTATTGTGGGGCACACTATACGTACAGTGTTGGTAATGGTACTTTTACTATGTTGAAGCACTTGAAAAGGTGCAACAAGTATCCTTGCAATATAGATAAGAAGCAAAACTTATTTGTTGCATGTAGAGTAGATGGGACTCAAATGACAAGGGGGCATACCAGTACCAATAGTGCTAATGTCTTATCGACATGGACATTTGATCAGGATCGTTGCAGGCAAAAACTTGTTCGGATGATCATAATGGATGAACAACCTTTTTCGATGGTTGAGCGTGTCGGATTCCGTGATTTTACTAATCAGTTACAACCTCTCTTTAGTCACATCTCACAATTTACAATGGCTAGAGATTGCATGAGTTATATCTTTGTGAAAAAACAAGTTTGAAGACTTACTTTTGCAAGCTTAAGTCTAGGGTCGTACTCATGACTGATACATGGAATTCCATTCAGAATTTGAACTATCTATGTCAAACTGCAAATTTTATTGATAACGATTGGAAATTGCACAAAAAAATCATCAATTATGTGGTGATGCCTAGTCACAAGGGCAAGGATATTGGGAAAATGGTTGAGAAATACATCTACGAGTGGGGAATTGAGAAAAAAAATGTCCACAATAACTATGGATAATGCTAATTCGAATGATGTTGCCATTGGTTTTTTGAAAGAAAAATTATCAAGAGATAGGCTATTGATCATAGATGGTAATGTTTTACACATGAGGTGCATGACTCATATTAAACTTGATTATGTGGGATGGAATGACCGAGGTACGTGATTCTATTGCACGTATTCAAAACGTGGGTGGGTAGGTATGTGAAAGGTTCTCCCATGAGAGCTGAAACATTCTAAGATTGTATTGAGAGTACAAGGATCACTTATAAGGGTTTAGTTTGTCTTGATGTCACAACTAGGTAGAACTCCACTTACCCCATGTTAGACACCGCCTTAAAGTTCAGAAAAGCTTTTGAAAGAATGAAAGAGGAAGATCTTTCTTTCTTAACCGAGATTGACTATGAAACTTCTACAAATGAAAATTGGGAAAATGCCAAATTTCTTTCCATATTTTTGAAGAAGTTTTATGATGCCACCAACAAGATTTCCGAGACTTTGTATATCACTTCGAATGATTATTTCAATAAGATAGCTACTTTATATAAAACTTTGAAACAAGCGGAGATGCCTTTGGATCCTAGGGTGAAAGCTATGGGTGCGAAGATGAATGATAAGTTTGACAAACACTATGGGAGTTTCAAAAAAGTAAATATGATAGTATTGATTGCGGTAATATTGGATCCAAGAAAAAAGATGAATTATGTGTGGTATTGTTTTAGACTAATATATTATGATAGTGCGAAAATTGATGAGATGTCCGATAAGGTGACGATTGCCCTAGAACATTTGTTTCATTTTTATAAAAAATATTTTCTTGGTTCTGGCGACAGAAATTTGGGGGGTCAACTTTTGATTGATACTGGTAGTATTTGGAATCCTGATAGTCATGTGGAGGGTGACAAGGACAAACTTGATTTGGTTGCAGATTTTGATTCAGAAAAGACATACAAATTCTTTTTTCACAAGGAGAAAAAAGTGCTCGCGAGTAACTCATCTGAGCTCGATAAGTATCTTAAAGCCGAACGTGAATAAGGTTGTGATCTTGACCTTTTGATGTGATTGAAAATTGCTACCCAAAAGCTAAAAATCCTCTCTTTGATGGCTTGGGATATTTTGTTTATTCTAGTAATAACCGTTGCTTCGGAGTCAACTTTCAGTACATCCAGTCGTGTACTTGATGGCTTTCGAAGTTCTTTGACTCCTAGAGTGGCGGAAACTTTAATTTGCACTCAAAATTGATTGAGAGTGGTTACCACGCCGATTAATGATGAAGAGTGCATTGAGAATACGGAAAGGTTTGAGTGGGGTAAGTCATGAATATATCTTTTTATCTTATAATTCTTTTTTTTTTGTAAGGTAAGAGTTTGTATTACTTTTCCAAAACAGCATTTACAACCTAAGCCTGAACCAAAACCTGACCCCATAAGGACATAGGGATGTCCAAACATGGTCAGGAAAGGAAAGGCAGGAACTATACAACAAGCCTAAAGAGTCAAGAAAAGACAAAAGAAAGAAAGACCGGATTAAGAAGACAACCGGTTTACATCAAAGATGGAAGGAGGAAGTCTCCACTTCATTTGAAATAGGTGGTTCCTTGGTGTATCTTGTACACCCCCCATAGAGAAGGCTTTATCCTTCACAACCTTGGTAAGATGCTTACGCATTCCAGGAGTGTAGATGGTCTTGTTTCTGAAGATAGCGTTGTTCCTTTCGGTCCAGATAATGTGGATGAGAGCACCAAAGGAAAATCGAGAAAGGCAGTGTGCAAAGGAAGGGCCGCTGCAAACTTGCTTAGCCCACAAAATGTGTTCTTGCCAAGGCCGGTTGCACCATGGGAGGCTACAATTAGTAGCCCAGAAGGAAGCCAGCCTGCTAGTAGCAGGGCACTCAAAAAAAAGATGATTGACTGAGTCCGGTCGAGAGCCGCAGAAGGCACAAAGTGCAGAGTCAATCCTGTGGTTTTTAAGAAGGAGTGTCCGTGAGGGAAGGCGGTTAAGAGATATTATCCACAATAGGAAAGCATGACGGGGAGCAATGTGACGATCCCAGATAAATATGTGCCAAGGGGTAGTGCGTCCTTTCCTTCTGATGTGATTCCATGCAGTCGCCACCAAGAAGGAATTGGAAGGTTGTGGAGTCCAAATTAGATTATCTGGAGTATTATCCTTAAAGTTAGGTGGTGGATCCGTCCAACTGAGGATTGTGTCAAGAGTATTAGAGGATTGCCATCTGCAATCATAAAACTTCCGAACTGTCGTATCCCTGGGGATCCGCGACTGATATATGCCAACATTACTGAAGATAAGGTATAGAGGACCTTTGTTATGCCACCAGTCGAACCAGAAGGAAACCGAATGTCCATTGCCAATTTTCCATCGGAAGAGTGAATGGGTAGAGGCACGCAAATCCAAAATCTTCTTCCAGGTCCAAGAACAAAAAATTGGTTTGGAGACAACCCAAAAATTTGATTTTAAGAAGGTTGTATGGATCCATTTGCACCACATGGACTCCTTATCAGTAAAGAGAAGCCATATGTGCTTGAGAGTCAAAGCTCTATTATAATCTACTATTCGCCTAAGCCCAAGGCCGCCTTCTTCTTTGGGTAGGCAAATAGTATTCCATTCTACTTAGCTCCTCCCGTACCTAGGTCAGGTCCTTTCCATAAAAAATTGTCGCAAGATGGTCTCAATTCTATTCAGGACAGATTTCGGCAGGGAGAAGATGGTGGCCCAGTACACTTGTATAGAGTATAGGACAAAGTTGATTAGTTGCAATCTCCCTGCAAAGGACAGGAAGCGTTGGGACCAAGAGCGGGCCCGAGCCGTTATAGCATCAACCAATATCTTGCAGTCCTCCTTACGCAATCTAGTCGAGATGATGGGTACGCCTAAATATCGGAAGGGGAGAGTACCTTGTTGAAAAGCAAGGCATTGAAGTATCTGTCTATGTAGCGCTGGTGTCCCTCCAGAGAGGAATATGTTGCTTTTTCTGCTATTAGGTGTAAGGCCAGACCAGCTAGAAAACAGCTGAAGGGATTCCTTGATTATCTCAATGGACCTCAAGTGAGCTTCAAAAAAGAGAAGCACATCGTCCGCAAAAAAGAGATGAGATAAGCGGGTTTTCTTACACCGCCAATACCACTGGAATTCCAGGGAATCAGTTTTAGTCTTTAGGATGCCAGAGAGAACTTCCATAACTAGTATGAAGAGATATGACGAAAGAGGGTCGCCTTGTCGAATTCCGCGGCTACTAGCAAAGAACCCATATAGTTCTCCATTAATCGATAACGAGAATTTGCCAGTAGAGACACAAGCCATAATCAACCTGATGAAGGAGATCGGAAATTTGAAAGCCATAAGTGTCATTTCAATGAACTTCCAGTCCACCGTGTCAAAAGCCTTCTGGAAATCCACTTTGATGGCGCATTTGGGCAGATAAGCGTCGTGGTGAAAGTCCACAAACAACTCTTGTGCAATCATAATATTGTCACTAATCCTTCGTCCACGGACAAAAGCCGTTTGGGAGGGGCTACTTAGAGAAGGTAGAACATGTGCAATACGTCTCGCCAAGATTTTGGAAATGCATTTATAGAGGGTATTGCAACATGCTATTGGACGAAAGTCTGTCATAGCCGAAGCATTAGGGGTCTTCGGAACTAGGGTAAGAATGGTATTATTTAGCTGTTTAAGCAAACGTCCAGTCTCAAAGAAGTCTCTTACCGCCTTGAGAACAGAGGGCCCGATGATCTCCCAAGAAGCTTTGAAGAAGTCCACATTATAGCCATCTGGCCCAGGGGCTTTGCCTCTGGCTAGTGAAAAGAGAGTGGTCTTGATTTCATCATCAGACACCGGTTGCTCCAGGAAAAACCTTTGGTTATCATCTAAAGCCCGGCGAATATGGTCAGCTATCTCATATGCTGATGGCTGAACCGAGGTGGAGTTGCCGTTGAGTAGTGTTTGGAAGTGGCAAACAATGTGATTCTGGACCTCTATTGGTTCGGTTAGAAGAACTCCATCCTCTGTGGTCACATAGAGAATGCGATTCTGCAAGCGCCGTTTGTTGACGTAATGATGAAAGAATTTAGTATTCTGGTCTCCTTCCTTAAGCCATCTGATCCGGGATTTTTGCCTGAAAAAAGATTTTTCTTGAAGTCTCAGAGTAGAGAAAGATTTTAGGAGCACCACTTCATCGTCAAGCAACCTTTGATCAGAGGGGTGATGTTCCAGAGCTTCTTGAACAGCATATAGTTCGGCTCTGGCTTGTTCCGTTCTAGTAGAAATAGCTGAGAAGGAATTCCTGTTCAGTTGTTTCAGTTTCGCTTTCAGCAATCTAAGTTTGCCACAAATCTGAAACATAGGGGAGCCCACAACCGAAGAATCCCAGGCTTGGGCTACTAGTTCCAAGAAATTTGGGTGGGTAGTCCATAAGTTAAAGAACTTAAAAGGTTTGTTGGAACTTACTGGCGAAAGGATTTTAACCACCATGGGAGAGTGGTCAGAAATACCTGGTACAAGAAAGGAGGCTTCCGAGTAAGAGAAGTGTTGGTTCCAAAGATTATTAGTGAGAACCCGATCAATTTTACGGATTTTCCAATTGACGCCTGAGGAGTGAGACCATGTAAACCTGCAGCCCACATACCGAAGGTCATCCAGTCCCGCTTGGTTGAGACAATCTCCAAATTCTTCAAAGATTGGTATCCACGGGATTGAGCTACCCACTCTATCATGTGGGTCTTTAATGGCATTAAAATCACCCGCCACAATCCAAGGCAAGTCGCACGAAGAGAGCTAGATGAGATCAGCCCATAGTGTACGGCGAAGTATAAAGGTGTGCTCACCATATACTATAGTGAGAAGGCATGATTTGTGTATATTTAGAAGACTGAGCTGTGCATGAATCATTTGGCTAGAGGAGGAAATAAGCCTCAACTCAATTTCTTTGGGGTCCCACCCAAGCCATATTCTATCAAGGGGGGAGGAATCATAGTTGGAAATCCATCGCCAGTTGTGATATAAGCTCCCAGAGATATCAGCAAAATGTGATATAATTTTTTTGTATATCTAATAAGTGAATACTTTATTTAATATTTTGTATATGTTAGATATGGACAATGTTCACTCGGAGCTTACCGGTAAATAGAGTTTGCAAGTTAAAGTGGAAGAAATATATGTGGTGAGATTTTCCATTAATTATTTGAGTTCGATTGCTAATAATTCTAGTTTAAAACTAATGTTCAGTGATGATATATAATATATTGCATGACTATCAATGAGTTTAGCTGTGGTTTTTGGACCCTTGGCTTTGATCATATTTTGGTTACTTGATCAAAGAATCTGTTCTTCCAAAGGTATGCAACTGTGAGTGATTCGGTGAGATCTGTGGAGTTTGGCAGTTTAATGTTGAAAGTCTTTCTCTTGCTCTTATTGTAGAATTTGATTTCGTTTTTTACTCCTCGGAGAGTTTGATCTAGATTAGTTATGAACATGTTTTCTTTATTGTCTGTACCGGTGATATGGTGATTGGGCTGATGCTTTTATCAGTGTGCTTTTGCAAGAACTGCTGTGATATGGTGATTGGACTTATGCTTTTTGGATGATTGTAGTCTGTAATGTTGGGCATGAAGAGGTAACTTTTGTCATATATATGGAACTTGGCTCAAGGTCTCGTTTTCCAAAGGGAGAGAAGATCTCGAGCAAGCCACTAAATTTAGAGGTACAAAATTATACTTGCAGAGTCCAGAGTCATGTCCACCCACACACACGTACACGCACACGCACATGCACACGCACACGCACACACAACATGCACACGAGTGCGTGCCCACACACACTGGAGGCAGAAAAGGTGGGTTGATTTGGTTGATTCCCTTTGTGCTGTCATAAAGCAAGAACAAGATGAAGGTAAGATTCTCGATTCTCATTATCCCTATGCTCATCAACAGCATAAGAATATATTGAAGTCCTGCGAAACTAGTAGCTACACTCGTTTATTCTGTCTTTCTCTTGCAAAATCTAAGGTAGCTACTTGAATGAATCGAATCTAATCGTCTTTGCACTTGGCCAACTTTTATACATGATGCTTTTGAACTCTGGTCCTGCCTCAAGATTATCCAGCTCCATTGGAGGATAATCATGAGGGGGAAGGGGACGTATGTGCTTGATTGAGCTTCCTCTAGTTGTCTTCAAAATCTGTGGTAATGACTCTCTTCTCCAAATTTAGGATGTGGCATCTCTGTAATGACTTCCTCTTCGTCAATTCTGTAGTCATGTCTTCTCTCTATTTCAAAGTATAGATATATCATCTATGAACATTGAGTAGCATATGCAGGTCCATCATCTCTTCTGTTTTTTTCTTGCAAAACTGAACATTGATTTTCAGTTCATTCCAATAAGTGATTGGTTCCATTGGAACTGGACCGGACCACCGAGAACCGGTTCCCAGTTCCCAGTTTCTAGGATAGGAGATCGGACCGGAAACCAATCACTCCTAAAAACATACAAAATTAAAACCATTTTTGGAACATGTTATTTTTATCCTTCGAGATGTCGAACATGGAGTGTACGCTCAAAACATTTGGACATGGCATCTGGTGGATACATATGGCGCATGGGAAACAATCAGCATGCTCTGACATGAATTTCAGGTTTTACGGAATCATAACTCAAGTCCCAAGGTCTCCTCAGGTTCGAGGTTCTTGTGTTCAATCTCTTCCCTTATAAATTGCGTTTAGAAAAGTCAATATACTACTTACCTTACCAAAAAAAGAAAACTCAAGTCCTAAGAATCCACATTGCTCCACGTAATATTGGTGCTCTCTGTGCCAATTGGAAGTGTGATCACAAACTTGGACTAACGCCGGTACATTAACAACAAATATTCCCTCAATCCAATTGAATACTTGCATGGATTTTCTCTATGGGGGAAATTTGGTGTTAGCTTTTGGTTTAGGAAAATGGCACTAATAGTTCCTAAACTTTTGTCGAATGTGTAATATCATCATTAGACTTTTAATTCGTTTAATGTAGTCCTTAAATTATTCTTAAATATTTAATGTAGTCCTTAAACTATGGAGAAATGTGCAATTTAGTCCCTAAACTTTCAATTTGTTCAATTTAATCCCTCAACTTTCCATACAAAGTCAAATCAATCCTTCCGTACTAGTCACAAGTTTTCATAATTACACTATTGTCCAAATTTGTAATATTTTTTGTTATTTCAATCCACTTCCTACATAAAAAAATGCTACCTTTTCAATACCTTTTTACCTTTTTGGTCTTTATAAATATTATGATAGTTCCATTTACATATATTTTAGCTTATGATCTTTATAATAATAAAAGTGAAACCCCTTTTAGAGTTGTGTTAGGTTGATATACCTGTTATTTGATATCAATAGATATTCTTACTTATATTAATCAAAATCTTGTTCCTAATTTTTCGGATCAATTAAATTTTCATATATTTGCATTTCGTGTTTTTTTAATTAAGTGTTCTAGCTTTTCTTAATTCAGAAACACGAAACCCGAAAAAGCTGAAAATTTTAATCTTTTCAAAATTTTTAGAACAAGATTTAGATTAATAGAAGTACAAGTATTTATAGATAAATTATCATCGTTTCAGATATTCTTATAAAAATACTTACACTTAAAATAGCAAGAACAACAATTTGATACAACTCTAAATTTAGTTTTAAATCATAGGCTAAATGGAACTATCGTATTTATAAAGACTAAAAAAGTGAAAAGGTAATAGAAAGATAGTGTATTTTTTTGTTTATGTAGGAAATGGATTAAGATGAAAAGATTTTCTAAATCTCGATAATAGTGTAATCATGAAAACTTATGAATAGTATCGAAGGACATATTTAACTTTGTATAGAAAGTTGAGGGACTAGATTGAATAAGTTGAAAGTTTAGAGATTACATGGAATATTTAAGA
This sequence comes from Syzygium aqueum, assembly GCA_031216185.1. Lineage (NCBI taxonomy): Eukaryota > Viridiplantae > Streptophyta > Magnoliopsida > Myrtales > Myrtaceae > Syzygium > Syzygium aqueum. Next base: position 14,988,587 of record CM062234.1, read on the forward strand.
ATAGTTCAAGAATTAAATTGAATAAATTAAAAGTTCAAGGATAACATTACATATTGAACAAAAATTTAAGGATTATTAATGTCATTTTCCCTTTCAGTTTCTTACCATTACCCCGAGCACACCCACGCCCTTTTTCACTGTGACTTCCATGCCCTCAAATGTAACGTGCACTGTCAATTCTTTTAGTAAAGAGAAGTTTCTATCTCAAATGTTCCTCCAAAGGAGCTTTCGAGGTTTGTGGATTGGGCGACAGTCAAGCTCATTAAGGTTGGCCCAAGTCCAAAACCCCACACATTGCAAGTAGGTTATAATTTTTGTAAAATCCTGTTTGAGTTTTCACGAGACGGTGGTAAAATATGCACTTTTTTAATTGGTTAATTTTAACATTTAATTGTAACTCCGGTAGAAAATGAAATGTCTGTTAATGTTTATTTAAAGCTAAAATATTTCCAATTAATTAATCTGGATTTTAATTTAACTTTTTCTTAAATTACAATAGTTTCGTTTTTTTTTTCATGTTTGGGTATTCTATTTTGTCCTTTTTTTGTTAAGTATGTGTGTTGTTGTCACTTATTATGTTTTATGCTTGCACCTTAACTAAAGGTCAAAAGGGAATGCATCTCACTCAAACCTCCAAATTACTTTTCCTTGTAGATATATTGAAGAACTGGACATATTTTTGATGTTATGATGGATCTATTTGAAAATGCAATTGCTATTTTAATGGCAGAAGGACATTATTGGTGTCATAACTTGTGTACGGCGATCACTTTGGTGCCATAACTTTTTTCGGATCACTTTTTTTTTTCGGATCACTTTGGTGCTAACTTTTTTGAAAAACGATCACTTTAGTGTCAATGATGACGTGGCTTGCCGAAAATCCTACATGGCGCTGACATGGCTCGCCGGAAAAGGTCCATAACTCGCCGGAGAGGTCTAGTCAGCATTAAAAAAATTAAAAAAAGAAAATACCACATAAATTTTAATTTTTTTCTATTTTTTTCTTCTCGGGCGAGGGCGGCCCTCGCCGGCGTCGGGCGAGGGCGGCCCTCGCCGGCGTCGGGCGAGAGCTGCCCTCCCTAGATCTGGAGAGGGCGACCCTCACCAGCGTCGAGAGAGGGAAGCCCTCGCCTGGGCGGGCGAGGGTCGCCCTGGCCTGGGCGGGCGAGGGTTGCCCATGCCCGACTCAGGCGAGGGCAACCCTCGCCTGCCTAGGCGAGGGCTTTCCCTCACCCGACACAGGCGAGGGTTGCCCTCGCCAGATCCGGTGAGGGCGGCTCTCACCCGACGCCGGCGAGGGCAGTCTCGCCCGACGCCAGCGAAGGTTGCCCTTGCCAGAGAAGAAAAAAAATTCAAAAATAAAAAAAAATCACATAATTTTCACGTGTACAAGTTATATTATTTTTAGAAAAATATAAATGTCACGTCAGCTTTTTGGCCGAAATTTTATCCGGAGTCACTAAAGTGATCTATTTTTTCCGATTTTTGAACCAAAGTGATCCGAAAAAAAAAGTTATGACACCAAAGTGATCGCCTACACAAGTTATGGCACCAATAGTGTCCTTCTGCCCTATTTTAATTGCGGGAGTTTAATGGCCTAATTATCGTGTGAATTCAAGAAATGAATTAAGCATTGCAAAGACCTAGAAATATGCATTTCTATGTATTAAATTGGATATTAGGACGACTTAGGGGTTTAGAACTCACAGAGCAATTTGATGGAGCTTTGGACCAGCAAAATGCCAAAAAACCAAGAGACAAACCACCAAAATGTTAAAGCCACTTCAAATCATCATATGAGACAGAATCACAAATTAGAATCGCTTACTTATGGTGATCAGCTCCAGGGTGAGTATGTTCTAGACGTGAAAAGACTTGAGACTTGGAACCTGTCATGTCAGGGTCAGTTTCCAACTATTGAAACTGAGACGTGACCCTATTGACCTGGAACCACTCACCTGCCAAATTCATTTTGCATAAAAATGAGACCATCACAGTGTAACTCTCCAAATCACCAAAACAACCACCATAATCCAAGACTTGATATGCCTACATTAGTACCTCGGTTTGGTTGTGCTTGCATAAGTTTCTACACAAATAACTCAATGTCAAAAGTTTAAGGAACTTTCCCTTCTCATGAATGTAAAGATGGCGATCACTGAAAACTGAATTGAAACACCGGTACAAAAATAAAGATGTCTTTTTGTCACCAGTTACAAGGACCATTCAAGTAAAATAAAATAAACAATAAAAAATTCAAAACAAATAACAAAAAGTATGAATTATAAAACTTCATTTCTTATTTGTCCGTAAAAGATTATTCCAGATTATAATCGCTAGAAAACAAAAAAAAAATAACAAACATAGTAAATTACTTAACAATAGTATTAAATAAAAGTCATTAGTCCTTGAAATAAAACAAATTAGTAGAAAACTCACCATATATATTGATTCCACTTAAGTCTTCAATTCATAAACTCTATTTATTGATAACAATCTCCTCGGTAAGATAATCCATATATGAAAAAGAGAGAGAGAGAGAGAGAGAGAGAGAGAGAGAGAGAGATTAAATAAAGCATTCACTCATTAGATATACAAAGGAATTGCAAGATAAAGATAAATATAATGGCTTACTCAACTCAAATTTTTCCTCATTCTCAATGTACTCTTCAACATTAATTAATACGGGAACAGCTCTCAACCAATCTTCATTGTAAATCAAAGCTTGCACCACTTAGGAGTCAAAGAACTTTGAAATCATCAAGCCCACAACCCAATGTACTAAAAGTTGAATCTAAAGCAACGGTAGTTATCAAAATAGCCAAAACATCCTAATTCATCAAGATGAGATTTTATACTCTGAGCCAGTACTCTTCCACCACATCAAAAGGTCAAGATCAAAAACATCTTCACGATCAGCTTAAAGATAATGATAAAGTTGAAATTTGTTCCTATCAGACACTCTTTTCTCCTTGTTGATAAAGTTTTTCAACGGGCTTGTAAAATCGAAATCAACTTTGTTGTTACCACCATCACTATCATCATTGCATCCACTAGGTACACTATCACTAGAACTCACATTTTGATCACCCAAATTTTGGTCACTAGAATTAAGAGAAGATTGCTCATAAAATATGTACAAACACTACAAGTTGTCCTTAACCGTATCATGTATCTCATTAGCCATCACACTATCATCATAAATTAGTCAACAACAATACTTCACAAAATTCAACTTTTTTTCTAGGATCCAACGCAATAGCTCTCATGGGAGAATCCCTCACATACCTAACCATATTTCAAATACGTACAACGGAATTATGTACCTTGATCAAGTCATCTCTTACAATCAAGATTGATATATGAGCCATGCACCTTATACATGAAAATCGCCCTTTAAGATTAATAACAACCTTTCTCTTGAAAAATTTTCTTTCAAATGACAAATGGTATCATCACCTGAACTACAATTATCCATGGTGATTGTGGTACTTTTTTTTGTACTTCCAACTTGTAAGGGCATTTCTCAACCATCTTTTCAATCTCCCTATCCTAGTGACTAGACATCACCACAAAGTTGATGTTCTTTTGTGCAACTTCACCTGTACAAGGACCATGTTCATCATCTTGAAGAGTATCCTTCTCAAAATGCTTTTACATCGTCTTCTCGGGATCCAATCTCGAGCACCCAATGCTTCATTACATGATATTTACGTAATAAACCTTGTAATGAGACCTTTCTAATGAGCCCAATATTGACAGACTGAATTGAAAAATCAAGGATTTGAGATTTTGGCTTAACAAGGGAAATACACTCAGGTCTATGAAATGAATATCGTATTAACTATCGGAAACCATAAAAGATTCATTATTTATCATAATTAAAAGATGTGAAAATTTTCATGCAATTTTAAGAAATCTAAGTACAATTACGGGCATTGAGACCATATAAAATCTTAGAGAATGGAGTCATTTGGATGTTGGACAATGATGAAATCGTTGGTCAAATGTTATGGAAAATGTTAAATAAGTGCCTTTTTTTCTTGTCAGAATATAAGTGCCCTTTGAACGCTTGTTTATTGGATCTCGTTAAATATGTTTTGGAAATTTCAAATTCACTATTTGTCGTAAGTGATTTTTTATTAAAAAAAATTGTAATTATTTCAGTTTCAAAGTGCCATGGAATTTTTTATTTTCACTTTTAGTTAATTTAACTAGTGTCCTAGGGATATAACGCTTTTTGCCTTTCCTCTCTAGGATTCTCTCCTCTCCCTCCTATCTTCACATCGTTTTCTTCTTCAACCTCCATGGAGGGGAGGGTTTGAGCTAGATCTCCCTCCCTCCCTTTTCCTTTTTCTTTGGCTGATTTGATTCTTTGTTCTCTTTTTCTTGCTTTCCTCTCGTTTTGAGTAGTTTTTCTCTTCTGATTTAGTCTAGATCTAAAAGTTTCTCTCTCTTATTTTGGGGAGGTTTTTATCCCGATCTAGTCTAGATTTGGGGTGTTTTTTTTGCGTATATGGGGCTTCGTTGGTGTACAACTCCAATTTCGAAGGACATCAGACAAGTTTCGTGAAGGTTTCGCTCTCACAGATATCATATCTATGCATGTTCAACCTTGTTACTCTGCAAGGCGATGGTGTTGGAAATGCTAAACCTAGGCGCACACTATCGAAAGGCAAAGCTGTAAAACCAGATGGAGATCTTTGTGTGTGTTTATTACTAAAGACGAATTCGGTGATTGGCCGCCAATTTTGGTTTGAAGAAGTCCCAAATTTGCTCTTTGAGCATATGACCCATAACATTGCTCTAATGATTCATCATCAAGAACTTGTCGGTCGGAAACCCCGCGAAGTAGAGGATCGACTCGATCCAGCTCATCTCGGTGCAGTCCTGTCTTGTGACGTTGAGCTCCGGGAAGCTGCTCTTCGTCACCTCGAGGAGCGCATCGACCCCACCGAGGTAAAGGGTGTTGAACGAGGCTTGCATCGTCCTCGTCCTGTTGGGACCGGAGTTGTGGCTCTGCAAGATCACCCGCATGAATAGGTCGTTGGGGAGCTTGTTCCCGAGAAGTTGCCACTGGTGCACGAGCTTCGTCGCGTGTTGCTCCAAAGTCCTCTGGAGTGTGAACACAGTCACGGTTGACGGCACCGGGACCAGCTTGACTTTCCAGGACACTACCACGCCAAAGCTGCCGCCTCCTCCGCCTCGGATGGCCCAAAAGAGATCTTCCCCCATTGATTCTCTATCCAGGAGCCGACCTTGGGCGTCGACCAACTGCGCGTCGATTACATTACCGGCAGCAAGGCCATATTTGCGCAGCAACGTGCCGTAGCCTCCGCCGCTGAAGTGCCCGCCGACGCCGACCGTGGGACAGACGCCGGCTGGGAAGCCTAGGGTTTTGCTCTTCTGAGCGATTCTATAGTAAAGCTCGCCCACCATTGCACCGGATTGGACCCACGCTGTTTCGTCCTCCGCATCCACGGCAACCGAACGAAGATTCACCATGTCAAGCATGACGAATGGGACTTCGGACAAATATGAAAGGCCCTCGTAGTCATGACCGCCGCTTCGGATCCTCATTTGGAGTCCATACCGCCGGGAGCAGATGATGGCGGCTTGGACATGGGAGACATGGAGCGGCGTCATGATGAGTAAAGGTTTCGGAGCGGAAGGAGTCAAGAAGCGCAGGTTCTGTATGGTAATGTCCAAGACAGAAGAATACGTAGAGTTGATTGGAGTATAAACGAGTGTAGAGATTGAGGTTGCGTTGTCAGAGTGAAGAGAGAGGCATTGCAGGAAATTCACAGGAGTGCTCATAGCAAAAGCTACAAAAGGAGCTGAAAAGAGCAGGAGACATGCCAAGTGAAGATGCATGGTGAAGTTTTGCACCTTCATTTGTTATCTTGTTCTTTTCAGCTTGCATTACCAACTATCTGAAGGGTGCCTTATTTATAGTGCATGCGAGGGCACAAACGGCGAAGTCGATTTTTGATTTCACACTTACCTTCAATTGGGTGGACGAATTTGTCGTAGATAACGACGTGCATGAAAGTTTACACGAAAGTGTACCGTTTGACTTTCTATCATCTTCCAGATTAGCACAGCATTAATTCATTTGATCATGAATGGTGTAAGAAAATCTTAGCAAATAAATCGATCCGGTGAATGTCGAGGAAAGGCGTCTCTGTTGATGTTTGATTGGAAAGTAGATGGCGTGAAAGTAAAGGAATTGAAATGCAGGTACTTGAATTTTAAGGTTGTGAGAGAGATAAAAAGGTACGTGAATTTAAAGTTCTGGAAGAGTAAATGTGCAGGAAATTGAAGATGAAGGGTAAAAGTAGAAGAGCAAAAATGTTCTGATATTGATTGTGTGTTTTTTTTACGATGATTACAACATGAGCTTTTATATTCATATACAAGCACTTATTTACAAGAGATTATTAGACAAAATATACTATTTATCAGTAATGGCCATCCATAAGAAGTCACAAAACTCGAGATTATAGGCATAACCATCTAGCAATCCCATGTCCGAGTCAATGCACCATCTTCGTCTTGGACTAACGTGTTGCCAATTATTTGTTTTGTTCATAAATGACATTGCTTCAACACTTAGCAAATTATGCAATTATTTGTTGTTGATGACTTTATCAGTAAGTCGTCAATCTCCTTCAAGCTATTGACTGGCGAAGACCCTCGTCGATAATCACTGCACTATTTGTTGTTGATGACTTTATTAATGAGTTCTTGGTTTCCTTCAAGTTGTTAAATGTCATGTTCATATCTTCTGCTTTAACCAAACTTTGCTCTTATCAATTGAGCTTATATGCATCAATAATAATCAAAAGCTGGTCAAATTTTTTTGTGTCAAAAAAATGTATCATGCATTGAAGAGACCATCTGGTCTGGTGCTCTTAAAGCTGCTTCAACTATGAAAGAAATATTGCGGCTTTTATATTGTGCACCTTCATAATTAGAGTGAGGTGCTGTGGCTTTCAAACACTTTATATCATAATTACGGCTTTTTTTATCCGTCCAACATGCATGAATAGCACCGCTTTTGGGAACTTAATTTTCCAATGACAAAACTATAGTTACCGATATAGTTAGACAGAATAAATTGACATTCACTCCAAACCAGTTTTCATCCCATAAAGAATTTGAAACTAGTATCCTTAATCCAAACCTACCCTTCGTTAGTATTTCGTCCAGTATTCCGTTAAAATGTATACTGTTAAGACACATGGCAAATAACTACAAGACGGATCTAAGTTGGAAAATGACGGACGCAATGTAGAAAATCTACGTATGCATTTTAACAAAATATTGGACAGAATACAAACGGAGGCTAGATTTGGGTCGGGGTACCGGTTTAAGATTTTTTATGAGATAAAAATTACTTTCGAATAAATATATCATGAGGATATCATTTGTGATTTTTAATGGTATTAAATCTTTAAAATAAGCTTATATCATAGCCTATGGAGACCTATCATGTTGCATAATTGTCTTTCTTTATGTATAATATTTTCACCAAATGATCTAGCTATCTGAAATGAATCACATATGAAAAGATGTACTAAAGATTATTTCTATCGTCGTGAGAAAACGATTTAGACTTTTTTGGAAAATTATGCGAGTGGTCCATCCGCAATAGAAATGTAAACCAAAGAAAACGTCAAAGCTGGTTCGAGAATGTCTTTAGGACTGATATTTCACATTGCAAAAGCCACATGATTCAGTTATATTGGTCATCTCTATTGGAATACATATCTCTCTTCTTGGTCAGAGTTTGCATCCGCCTCAGAAAATAACCTGTCGACCAACTTACGCGAATGTTCAAACAATTTGACAATTTCAATCTTGCCAAGCCGTATCGGCCAAAGAAAGAAGATTTTGCCAAGTTGTTTCTATTATGAGATGAAGATATCAGTCAATAAATTGCTTTCTAGAATCACCTTATCCACCGACTTGGCCTCTGTGGACCTGGGCCCGGCCTCGATAGACCCATATTTGAGCGCCTATAACTTGGATGCGAGAGTTGGGTACACAGGTATGGCCACTGGAGAATCGGCCTCGACAGACGTGGGCATTAGCACTAGGGTCTTGGGCCCAATTTCAATGGACCCGAGCCTATGGTGTCTAACTTGGGCGCGAGAGCAAGAACCAAGACATAACCGCCAGGGACCTGAGCACAAACATTGGGGCCGAGCCCGAGTGCCTATGACTTGGGCACAAGAGCCGCATACCCAAAATGGCCACCAAACACCCCCGCACAAACACTGGTGTCGCAGACTCAGCCTCTATGGCCCCGAGCTCTGGTAATCAATGCCTTTTGGGCGCAAGAGCGGAGCGTTGATGCCTGAATTTTTTGCCGGCAAATCGAATGTGCTTTTTTCGAAAATAAAATATAGACAGATAATAAATGAATGGAGGAATAAATAACAAAAAATTACAGAGAAAAGAAGAAGAAGAAGAAGAAGAAGAAGAAAAGTAATAAACAAATCCCAAACCCATCAAGTTCAGCCCATCTCTTAAGTCCAATTCACTCGTCACTTGAGCCCATAGAGCCCAGAGATCAATCCCATTTTCTTCATTAGCTTCAGTCCATGCACGAGCGCTCGGACGGGGGAATCCTAGCGATTCTCTCTCGCACGAGGCTCCATTTTCGCCGATCGGAGGTTCGCCGGAAGTGATTTACTGCCGATTCTAACTAGCCTTCGACCATCTCCGCCGGCTCGCATCATTTCTCTTCTTCCAACCTTCAGGCGGCGATCCCCGTTCTCTCTCCCACGGCGGAGCTCTCTGCATTGCGCCTTCGGCCCCGCGGTTGCAACTTCCATCTGTTTCGCTTGCACAGCATTCAGTCGAAGCTTATCCGTCTCGCTCAGGCCGGAGCCAGTCGCATCGCATATGAATATCTCTGTCGAGTGATAACATCGCTGGATTTCGTCGTTGCCAAGCGTCTTCATCGCGAAATCCTCGGAGTCCCGTCATTGATCTTCTTTCCTTGACAATTCAGTGAATTCAAGCAATCCAGGAAGCAAATAGTTTCCACTGGCATTCGATGAGATTGGCCGGTTCAACAGGGTTCGCGAAGGCAACGTGTTGGGATTAGGAGCCTGAGAAGCTTGCGAGAGGTTCCGAGGCAATGGCAGTAGCAAAAATCTCGTGCCATCATCCTCCGATCCTCGGTTGTGACCTGGCGCCTGGCGATGCGACGATCTCATCATCACGCCAACACTCTGTTGCTGGGTTTTCTACGTTGATGCATCTTCGTCTCCGTTTGTTCTGATTGAGAAGTTCAATTATCTTCTTCGATCATGAAGGTCGTACCTCTGTCCTGCGGTTGCTCTGTTCTCGCATCCTCATTGTGGTAATCATGCCTTTGACGAAACGCCAGAGAGATCCGACACGTCTTCAATTCAGTATACCTTGTTCAGCTCTAGATTTCACCTCTGTAACTACCACTCATCGTTGAGAGGCCTTCGCATGTTGTTGGTCTCTCTCGGTTCCCAAATTATCAGCTCGGCATGTTTTCTTTTCCCCTCAGACGTGGCGAGGACACAGGGAAGAGGGAGGCTCAACGAGGTGGTTTGCCTATTGAAGCCGGTCACGAGGGACCGGGTTTACCTGCTGATCGTCGGGCGGGTCGACGTGCGATCAAGGCCAGTGGTGTTCTGCTCCATGATCAAGGTTGGTGATGACAGATTAGGCAATTCTGATTGTCACTGAACAGGTTATTTAATTCAGAGGATAAGGAGTTGTGCATTTGAGATTGAATTTGGCCTAGATCTTGGTCTTTGGTAGCGGAAATATTACAAGAAACGCTTAATCTATGAGTTAGACATTCAGAAAATTGCCATGGTCTGTCCTGCTCTGTGGTCAAATTAATATGCACGGTGACCGTTTGATCCTAACTATGACCTAAATGACTTACAAATGAGATCAAAATGATGATGAACAAGAGTGGAATACTGCGGGACACAGACTGTCATGAACAAACAAAGAGGATTAAGGTCCGCATAGGCGAATCGAGCTCGCTAAGATCGATTCTTCCAAGGATAAGATTGCTTTTTTGCACGTGAAAACACATAGATATCCTCGCCAAAATGAACTCACTGCTCCGGAAGATGGAGAAATTTAGCTCGCAACGCCCGCATAGGCGAAGCGAGCTCTCGTGTTTGACTTTGAACTCTGGAGATTAAGCTCTGATGATGATGATGAATCGAGAAAAATGGAGATTCAAATGAAACAAGTGCATTGATCTTACCTTGGATACTTCGGAATGGCTTGAACGAGCTCTTATAAATCACAACGACAGAAAAACACACGTCCAACACGCGCGCGCACGACTAAGAGAGAATGAGAGCGTGAAAATTAGAGATGGCCGAGAGGGAGAGATTGAGGATTCACTGGGAAAATTACAAAATCAGTCCTCAATTTATTATGCGAACATTAATTCAGTCATAAACTTTTTAATTTTGCAATTGTAGTCCTAAATTTTTGCGCAAAATTTCAATGTAATATTTCTGGCAGATTGTCATTGAAAATCACTTACGTGGCAATTCACAAATTGTCCATATTAGCGTACTACGTAGGATGACCGACGAAAACTGGACGTTACGTTAGCAATTTTTGGCTACTATTTCTAGAAGGATTACATTTGAATTTTGCGCAAATATTAAGCATTATATTGACAAAATTGAAAAGTTCATCACCGATTTGATAATTATTCCGAATTCTGCCAAAGAGAGAGGGAGAGCAAGTGAGTGAGAAACAAATGTGTCCTTGCAAACCCTAATCTCCTTTTTCTTTTAGTACCTCAAGCCTTTAAGACAAATTGTTGAAAAAAATTAAGGCAAAGTGAATGCCCCCTTCCCTCCTAGTTTGGCCGGCCATGCAAGGGCTCACCATCCTCATTAATGGATTTGTTCCCTTTGCCTGCATGAGGTCCTTCAATGCGTGCTCCTCTCTCATGCCTCCAATTTTCACTTGTTTTAATTCTTTCCAAATCCTAAATCTCTGTGGGTGGCCGACCAAAGCATGCTCATGGCTCTATCATTGGCCGAAATCACAATGTTCCTAATTGCAATGAAACGTAGCAAGATAAGTGAATGCTAAATAATACTGTCAATTTTTTGGGTTAGGGATAGATCCTTATATGAAACGTGATAGAGAAACATAGATGCAAATTTAGGTGTTGACAACTATCCAAAACTCCGGATTGCATTCGAGGAAGCCAGCTGGGAAAGTGTTGAGGAAGCCAAGGTCGTCTACAAGTTGTGGGGGTAGTAAGCAGACTCGATTCCGCTCATTTCATGGGGAGCCTTTAACCCGTGAAAAGGGAGCCTTAAGCCTATAGTTTACCTCACTCGGTAGGAGTCCAACGTCATAAGTTCTTGAGCGTGTCTGATTAGAGCACTTTAATTCCTTTCCTTCTATTTAAGAACCCATGCCTTTAAATCATAAAATTACCCAAGTGCGTCCATTTTGCAAAATCAAGTGCTGCAACTGTTCCAAAAAAAAATGCGTTGGACGTCCTTATTAGGTGAGGCCCATTTCAAAATTGCATTCGGCCTCAACATTTGGCCTGTTTATTCAAAGAGAATTTTCCATATGACCCATCCGACAAGACATGAGGCCCATTTTTTCCAGAATAAAAGCGAAGACTGCCTTTAAAAGGCCCATTGTTGATTATTGTCCTTTAAAAAGTATAGAGGTGCAATGCATTTTCAAGAGTATTGCATGAAAAGGTTTGCCTTTTGAATTTGATATGTTTTCTATTGAATGTCAACAATGTTGCCATGGTAGAGTCCCGTAGATCTTGGATTTGCACCAGGTCACGAATTTGATGATCAACGCCTGAAAATCATGACTACAAAATTGGTAGTGCAACATGGGGCAAAACCGCCTCGGAACATTTTGCCATCCAAGATATGGGTTGATAAAATAGGATTGAGAATACACATTCAAGAAATAGGGTTAATACAATGAAAAATCTCAAACTGATACACATGTGACAAATTTACTCCGAACTAATTTTTTGACCATCAAAAAACCCTAACCGGTACACTTATAACAAATTTACTCTATGTTAAATTGGATTAATACAACGAAATATCACAAATTGGTAAACCTGTGACAAACAGAAGAGTAAGACCCCAAACTAGTATACTTGTCAACTACCACATGTCATCCAGCTTAGCATTTTAACAGTATAATTTAACGAAAACTAACGGAAGGTAAATTTATCACAAGTGTACCAGTTTGGAGTTTTTTGTGATCAAAAAATTAATTTTGGGTAAATTGATCTTAAGTATACCAGTTTAAGGTTTTTCGTATGATTAATCCTAAGAAATAAAAGGTAATGTATATTCCAACTCCATATGATTCTCATGATTGGATAATAATGAACTTTTTTTTAAAATCACCTCTCATGATTGGACTATAGATGACTAGAAAAGCATCGTTCATATTGCAAACATTGGATTTGTTGCATTCTCAGCTAATATGCTTCACTTAAGCACCCTATTTCGAACAAAAAAAAGTATATATTTATTATACGCGGCAAAATGGGTCCAAAACTCGTTCATTAACTCATTTGATAAATGAGTGGGCTAATATAAAAACAAACAGATTTAAATTGGTTCAAGAAATAAATGGCTAATTACATATGGGTCAAAATGGGTTTGCTCCTAACCCATTTGAGACCCATTTTCATTATTGCATAATTGCCCATTAAAGACTCGCCTTCCTTTTCCTCTCCCTCCTCTACAAGCTCCCTCTACGTCCCCTTCTTCATTGCATTCCCCTCCCTCGGCCTCATTTGCAAGCCAGGTCATGGAGGGCATGGCGTTCTCGTCGTGGTTCTCATCGTTGATTGTAAAGAGGAGGAGGGAGAGAAAATTTTGTTTGATTTCCGAGGCTTTGAGGTCATAGTGCTTTGCACGCCAGACACGCAACAATTTTAGTTTTTCTTTTGATCTTGCCTCCAGACAACCAAACAAAACTCCAAAATCATCGACTCACAGCATCACACCTCCGGACTCCCTCCCAGATTCTTCAGCTTCTGCTAGAATTCACTCACAATCCCACTCGTGTGTAATAAATTGAATTTTGGTGAATTTTTTTACGCAAACCAAATTTAGAGACAGATTTGAAACTAGACTTAAACTTTGAGGTTTTTTCTAAGATAAAAAAAATTTTGAGATAGATTTGAGACTTGACCTAAAGTTTTGGGTTCTTTTTAAGATAAAAAAAAACTTGATATCGATTTGAGACTTGACCTAAAGTTTGAGATTTTTTACAAAATTAGGCCTATTTTCTTGAGATCGAGAGAGTAAGAGAGAGCTCAATCATTGAGTAAAGCGAGAGATGCCCACGTCTGTTTGTTCAAAAATTTTGCTGAGGTGGGGCCCGATGACACGTGTCGCAATAAGAATGACTCGTTTTTTGCTAGCGTAGAATCAAAGTGGTACCCAATGTTTTGTCCTGGATTAGAGTTGTTGGAAGTTAGAGGACCTGGTCAATTGAAACGTGGCAAGACTAAGCTTTCAATTTTCTTTTTTATTTCCACAATCTATTCACCGAAATATTCGTTTATATATATAAATATATAATAACATACTCTTCCCTAAACATTGCCTCTAATGATGACACGTAATATTCTGAATAGCCAAGAAACCTTCGTTCTTATTGCAAAGATTGGCTTTCTCGCGTTTTCCACAAAAAAACGAGCGACACCTAAGTGCTACTATCTAAGCTTATAGTTGAATAATTGCCCTTTTCAACTCAAGCATGCATTCAAAGGTAGTAACTTCTTCTTTTAAGTCCATTATAAACAGTAATTATTTTCACGGTGAAAAATCTTTCTGATAAGTTTAATATCAAGTCAATAACGGCCGGAATCAATGTGGTTTTTTTCTGATTAATAGTAATTATTTTTTGGGTTAATACCATGAAAAACTCCAAACTAGTACATTTGTAATAATTTTACATCAAACTAATTTTTTTACCACTAAAAATCTCAAACTGGTACACCCGTGATAATTTTATCTCAAACTAATTTTTTGATCATCACAAACCCCAAACTGGTACGCTTGTGATAATTTTATCCCAAACTAATTTTTTTACCACTAAAAATCCAAACTAATATACCCATCAACTATCACGTGTCATTAATCTTAGCAATTTGATTGTAAAATTTAATGGAAACTAACAGAGAGTAAATTTGTTATAGGTTTACCAGTTTGGGATTTTTTGGGATCAAAAAACTAGTTCGGGGAAAAATTATCATAAGTGTACCAGTTTGGGACTTTTAATGATCAAAAAATTAGTTCGGGATAAAATTGTCACGCCCCAAATCCCGCGAGCGCGCAACACCCCTCTTCGATCGTTGAAATGCGATGTCCCAGGACTTGTCGCCGATCCTTCATCTTATCTTTTAATTACGCATGCAGAAGCGGTCACAATAATCCCCGAACAACAATAATAAATAGGGATCGTCAGGAAAATAAATCACAACAGTCACACAATACTATTTTGATTTTCACTTGATTAACCCCTAAGAACATTCTTACAAGCCCACTTCAGGCGTTTCCACAAAAAGCCAGCAAAAAGATAACAAGCTGGGGTCAATCTACTCCACCAACAAGTCAATCCTAAAAAGCCAACTTCTAGACACCCTGAACCAAATTGGGTGCATCAACATGCTAAGGGCCTGAAAAAAAAAAGGTTAACAACAACAAATGAGACGAAAGTCTCAATAAGCTAACGGCCTAAGTCCCGTTTAGAAGGCCAACTCGCACGGGGGGGTCCTTAACCAGGCAATACAGCATCAACAGTAACATCATTAAACAACCACATGCATCCTTACCTCGACTTGGTACACTCATTAATGAAATGAACATGTCACATACTCGAAGCATTTAAATAGATTTCTCATGCATCAATGCATCATAGGCGCGCGTGTCTCGATTATAAGATAGAATCCACTTGGGCACGTCACATACCATGCCTAGAAGTTTTTACCACATAACCAGACACTATGCATCACATGTATTCCAGTTATTACGCCTCCTCGAAGCCACTACACATCAAGTAATCTGCAGCGAGATGGCAGTCTTCTAGTAAAAATCGGGCTCCGTCCCACCCCGTCGGGCACGGCTACGTCAAACGATACACAGGATGACGGCATTTCAGTACGGCAACATCAAATGATACACAGTAAGATGGTATCCCATAAGGAATATCGGATCCGCCCTCGGGCCGTGATTCGGCATCAGGAGTATCGGCAATCCAGATAATCTCCAGGCATCTGATAAACCGAGCGCGATACGCAGCAAACCTCGATAAACCGAGCATCGTCAAGTGATACACAGTGAGACTGCTCCGACGTGTGACCACACGAGCACATAAGCATTCCGGCCAATTATTATCTTTTCAATTAGCTCATGCGTCCATAAATAGTGCTCACACAATGCCGCATAACAAACCAAGTGGTCACAAATACAAACAGTCAATCAATTCTTGCAAGCTTCGATGCCAAACATGTTTATCAACCACAAAGCATCACTATCATTTCTTGGCATAACAATGAAAATAGTTTAGTTCCAAAAATCTTATATTTGAAAACTTCGTTTCAAAACAATTTGTCATATAAACAATTTAATACGACGATTCACGACATAATCGCCACCATTCAAGCTAGAAATCATAATTTGATATTCAAGATTTTCCGAATTAATAATGAATAAATTCGGAAATTTATTATTTAATAATAAAATAATACTTAATTCCGAAAATAATCAATCAAATCATTTAGCCAAAAACACTAATTTATATAATAAAATCCAACTTCGGAATCACCATCCAAACATAAACGATCACAATCCGGTATTGAAAATCATTCGAAATACTAATATTTAATTTTCGGGAATTAATTATTTTAATAATAAAATATTGATATTTAATTTCGAAAATAAAAATTATTTAATAAAATAACTGATAACTTATCAACAAATACGCGATAGCTTATCGCAAACCCAACAAAAGCCTATCACACAAATAATTATAGCTTATCAGACTATTACAGATAACCTATCGCCTAATCCTACTTAAACAATTAATAATTTAATCTAAACATAATCTAAACTATCCTAAGCAAGTTTAACACCCTAAACACGGGATTAAGGGTTAATTTACTCGGCTAACATCGGCGAAGACGCGAAGACGATGGCGGAGACGAGGGCGGTCTGCGGTGTCCTCGGATTGCTCTGACGAGTGGCGAATGGGTGTGGCGAAGAAGCGGCCACTGTGGGGTGGCGGCGAAAGTGGTGGCAGCTGGGCGGCTTGGATGGCGGCGGATGTCCGGGACGGCGATGCACAGTGGCGAGTCGAGCTGGGCAAAGGCGAGCTCGGTTTGAAAAGGAGCTGAGGTGGTGGCGGCTCAGCGGCGGCGAGCTCGGCCGGACAAGCGTCAAGCATACGAGCGAGAGGCGGTGGACCAGCGAGCGGCGACGACGATGAGGGTTAGGCAAGCAGCGGTTGCGGCGGCGAGCTTGCTACTCGCGCGAACAAGGAGAGAGAGGAAAGGCAGTCGGTAGAGGGGAAAGGGCGCGGTGGCGGAAAGCACGGTTGGGCGAGGCAGGCGACGACGGCGGCGTGCGATCGGGCGCAACATGCGACTGGGCTGAGGACCAGTCAAGCAAAACAGAAGCAAGAACCAGCCGCGACAACGGACGGTGACGCGACGGCTGGCAGAGCGATGACACCAGACGAGCAGCCGGCGGTGGCAAGCTACGGGCGACGGTCGGGCGAAGGAAGAAGCAACGGCGGGGAGAAGGAGAAGGGAAGAAGAAAAGAAGAAAAGAAGAAAAAAAGAAAAGAAAAGAAAAGAAAGGGAGAGAGAGAGGGTTGGTGGGGTTGGTGCAGAGGTCAAACGCATGGGGAGAAGCTGGCGGAGAAAAAGGAGAGAGAGAGAGAGAGAGAGAAAAGTCAGCATCGCTCTCAAATGCAATTCGACGGCCAAGATTCAAATCCGAAAATGATTCAATAATTCCCGAAAATCTTAATTAATAATTAGGAAAAAAGGCCAAAAGAAAATAATTAAAGCACACTTCGAGTGAGGTCTATTAGTTCTAATCCGTCCCTGGTCAAAAATTCACTTTTCACATATCCCGGGCAATATCGAGATGGACCGCAATAATATCGACACCGCCCAATTAAATTCGTCACGAAACTCCAAAAAATTCGACACCAAAGTTTGAGCTATAAATAAAGACCAAATTCGATCGAATGCGATTCTAGCGAAATCTCAATTTTAAAAATAATAACCGAGATTGATTAGTTCTCAGGTGAGATTTTACTATAAGCACACTGACAAATTACACGTTTTATAAATCCCAAAAATGGGTCGAAATTTGGAATGTCACAAAAATTATCACAGGTGTACTAGTTTGGGGTTTTTCGTGATATTAACCCTTATTTTTTTCATGAAAGAGTGCAAACAGAGCGCACATCATTGGTCTTCTAAAGTTCAATATTGCTTACTTTCTCCTTCTCTCTAAGATTGAAAACACCAAATTAGACAAGAAAAACAATTGGTCAATACTATTTTGTTGCAATCGGCGAAGAAGCGATTAAGATAATCAGTTTTCGTATTTCAATATGGTCTCAATGAGATGACAAGAAATCGCTGTAGATATTGTTGCCCATTCGTGTTATACTTTGGAACTAGAAAAAAAGTTATTTACTTCACACCTAGCTTCTTTGGAAATAGGAGAGGTCGGAGTTCCTCCTACGAAAAGATTTCTTTAAAAACCATGGGTCATCATACTCTTGTTTCAAGACCAACAAAAAGCTACTATTAGACAAGTATTAGTAACTATGAAGTTCATGATTAATGAAAACAACATATCGTATAAACATCGTAATCGCACACATCACGCAGGCTTCTGTCTAATATTATTGCCAAAGAGATTTTTCTGTACAATTGATATATTTAGTATTGATGTGAGAAGTCTTTTCTTTTCCAAATAAAATTCAAGGTTTTGCTAAGAAAAGATATAGTATAAAGAAATCTATGTGAGACATTAACCTAAATACGAATGTCTAATCATAGTATAATCGGCTATGTTTATGTATGGAGTTTATACAGAGTGATATTTTTTTAAGTATCTAAGTTTATCATGATGCATATATGTGTGTATATATATATCTATATATATAGATATATATATACACACATATATACATAGTAAAACTAACTCAACTACGAACAGGCAAATAGCACACTTCTTTATGCTTATACAAGTTAAATGTGAGAGCGAAAAGAACTTTTAGTTAAGTAAGCGAAACTTTATAAAAAAAATGTCGTAAAAATCCATGTAAAGCATGCTTACAAGTACTAGCATCATAGTGAACTTGACCTTTGTTTTTTGGTTGCTTTGGTTTTCCCCCTTCGTACATCCTATTGTGTAACAAAATTGAAGGGAGCTTTTAGGAAATAAATCCGCTAATTTTTTGAAACATTAAGCCTAACAGAAATACCCGATTCATTATTGTTATTATTATTATTATTACAAGCAGAATATACTTGAAATTGATTATGAAAGAGTAAAAAGAAACCCATGCCAAACATGGGTAAGAGCAATGGTTACCTAACAATTCATATAGGATTCAAGTAATCGCTAAGTAGATAACTCCTCCCATTGCTTGAATAGCACATTGATTAACAAAAAACAGAGAACTCGATCCCTTATTTATCATGGTACATATATAAATTTATATTATGTAAATATTTTTAACTCATTTTACTTTTTAATAACTCGTAATCTTATTTCAGTAATTGAATATTCGATATTTAAAATTTAAAACTTAAAATTTGAAGTAAATAAATATTATTTAGCAAATAACCCGCACAAAGCTCGAACATCGACATCGTCAAATGTTCCATTAATTACAAAGTATCATCTTCTTATTGCGATGAATGCACCTAAACTCTACCGTTCTTCTTTTTCTTTCAAGATGAAAACGGAGGAATACTTTGCTCATGCCGGAAAAAGTTGCCCAGATCGACCGCGGTCTTCACGCGCACCAACCTGTCGAAATTGTTCTTGAAGTATTTCTTTCCCCAAACGCTCGCTTGCTTATAGCTCGTGTCGCCTTTCACGTTGTTCATTCCTATGTCGAGATCCCGGTAGTTGATGTAGGCCTCTCGAGGCGATTTCGACACATACCGTGCCATATAACTGTAGAAGCTTCGTATCCAACTCACATGCTTCGGAGCAACCTCGTTGCCTCCAGTGTTCCAGGCCGTAATATGCTGGATCTTGTACAAAACCCCAGCCCTGTGAGGGAAGGGAATGGCAGATTCGGAGATTTCGGCCATCTTCCCGCCATAGGGGTTCCAAATCATTAAAGGCACCCCTTGATCTTCCTCAAAGAACCTCTCCCACATACCCTCCAAGCCACTCTCAGGGATTGGCTCCTTCACATAATCCGATTTGTTCTTGAAGAATGTTTTGGTGTTAGAGCTCCTGTTGAGCAAGACTTCCAAGGGCTCTTCTTGAAACCCCGCGAAGTAGAGGACTGACTCAATCCAGCTCATCTCGGTGCAGTCCTGTCTCGTGATGTTAAGCTCCGGGAAGCCGCTTCTTGTCACCTCAAGGAGCGAGTCGACCCCGCCCAGGTAAAGGGTGTTGAAAATGGCTTGCATCGTCCTCGTCCCGTTGGGGCCGGAGTTGTAGCTCTGCAAGATCAGCCGTATGAATAGGTCGTCTGGGAGCTTGTTCGCAACAAGTTGCCACTGGTGCACGAGCTTCGTCGCATTTTGGTCCAATGTCCTCAGGACCGTGAACACAGTCACGGTTGACGGCACCGGGACCAGCTTGACTTTCCAGGACACTACCACGCCAAAGCTGCCACCTCCTCCGCCTCGGATGGCCCAAAAGAGATCCTCCCCCATTGATTCTCTATCCAGGAGCCGACCTTGGGCGTCCACCAACTGCGCGTCGATTACATTATCAGCAGCAAGGCCATATTTGCGCAGCAGTGTGCCATAGCCTCCTCCACTGAAGTGCCCGCCGACGCCAACTGTGGGGCAGAGGCCAGCCGGGAATCCTAGGGTTTTGCTCTTCTCAGCGATCCTATGGTAAAGCTCGCCGACCGTCGCACCTGATTGGACCCATGCGGTTTTGTCCTCTGCATCCACGGAGATTGATCGGAGATTCGCCATGTCGACAATGACAAACGGGACTTCAGACATATACGAAAGGCCCTCGTAGTCGTGACCGCCACTTCGGGTCCTCATCTGGAGCCCGTACCGTCGGGAGCAGATGATGGCAGCTTGGACGTGGGACACATTGAGCGGCGTCACAATGAATAAGGGTTTCGGAGCAGAAGGAGTCAAGAAGCGCAGGTTCTGTATGGTAATGTCCAAGACAGAAGAGTAGGAAGAGTTGATTGGAGTATAAACGAGTTTAGAGATTGCGGCTGCATTTTCGGAGTGAAGAGAGAGGCATTGCAGGAAATTATCAGGAGTGCTGATATCAAAAGCTAACAAAGGAACTACAAAGAGAAGGAGACATGCCAAGAGATGGTGCAAAGTGAAGTTTGCCATCTTCATTTGTGATTCTGTTCTCTTTAGCTTGCATTACCAACTCTATCAAGCGTTCCTTATTTATAGTGCATGCGAGGGTACAGACGGCGAAACTTCGATCGTAGAACTCCACACTTCCCTTCCAATTGGTGGCAATCGAAATGGACGATAATAGCTGAAATTTCTCCTACATAATGGTGGGCATGAAAGCTGGCACGATAATAGGGTTTGACTTTCTCATATCCCCGGCCATTGAAGACTTTGAATTCTATAGACCGTCTGGCACGTTGCTTGTAGAGATTATATTTGTTGCCGTGGGAGAACGATGAAAATCTTTTTCTGATAATTGCACGTAGTTATCTGCAGCAGAAATATAAACCAAAGAAAACGTCAAAGCTTGATTAGACAATGCTTTAAAACTGATGTTTCATGTACCAAGAGCCACGTGATTCAATTATATTAGTCAACGTCTATCTGTAATTGATATAGATTTCTCTCATCTTCGTCAAACTTTGCATCTGCCTTAGAACATAACCTTTCGACCGTCTTGTGGGAATCTTCAACAATTAGACAATTTCAATCTTGCCAAGTGGTGTATGTTATTCCAGGGAAAAGTGTCAGAAAAGTCTCAACCTATTGTATTGATACGAATTTAGTCCTAAATATTTTAATGGTACTAATTTAGTCATAAACATTTTGACATAGAGCCAATTCAGTTCTTCCAACTAATTTTGATCGGATATTATTGACGTGGATGTTGATCATGCCACATAGGCCGGCTAACGCTGATATTTATAACTTTTAATAATATTAATTTTTTTTTGAATTTTTTTCCTTTCTTTCTATCTTTTTTTTCCTTCCTTCCTTCTTTCTCCAGCTAGTCGCTGGACCTCGACGACCAACCAAAGGCGAGGACCGACAAGGTACCTTGCCAGCAACAGCGAGGGCAGCCTCACACTAAGCTGGCGAGGCTCGCCCTCGCTAGAGGCCGCGAGGTCACAACCTTAGACCTCGTGGCCTCTAGCGAGGGCTCGAGCCTTGCCATGGCCGAGTGAGGCTCGAGCCCTCGCTAGAGGGCATGAGCTTCTTAAGCCTCGCCAGAGACTGGGCAAGGCACCGCCTCACCGAAATTGGTAAGGGTGGCGAGGACGAGCCTCGCTGGCCATCACCTATGGCTAGTCAATGAGGTTCGGCAACCAACTGGAGGAGGAAGGCAGGGAAGAAACAAAAAAAAAAGAAAAATAAATAAATCAATCAAAAAATTATTAAAAATTATTCACGTCAGTACCAACTGGCATCCACGTCAGTAATATCCATCCAAATTTAGCCAGAAAAACTGAATT
Organism: Syzygium aqueum; assembly: GCA_031216185.1. Lineage (NCBI taxonomy): Eukaryota > Viridiplantae > Streptophyta > Magnoliopsida > Myrtales > Myrtaceae > Syzygium > Syzygium aqueum. The sequence continues at coordinate 15,010,532 of CM062234.1, forward strand.
GACACTAGGTAAAAAAGTTTAGGATCAAATTTGCACCATTAAAAAGTTTAAGACTAAATTGGTACCAATGCAATAGGTTTATGACTTTTTTTACACTTTTCCTGTTATTACATGAAGACGTTATTCACCAAATTGCTTTCTTGAAAATATCATAGTGATTATGTATAATTTAGTCTGAAAAATATAATCACTGACCTTTTTCCGGTCAATTAATCAGGTATTGTTCCATTGTTTTGACTTTGCTTTGTAGGTACGGCATTGTATATTCAATATGGGCTGCTATTCAACATCTTGTTCGATTAATACTTCCGAAAATTCAAACGCCTAGAAGATTTTGTATGCATTTGATCCCAATAACTAAATTATTTTTGGCAAAGTACCCAAGCATTCACATTGAACCTTTTTGATTACGTGTCCGAGCATGATGCTTGGTTGCGTGGTCTGTCGTTTCTTTATTCTTCTTTTCTTGGCTTAAAATAAAATGATCCGTGTCAATTCTTGACTAACTACAAACATGTGATGAGAAGTATGACTTAGATGTGCTCATCCTTGATTAGGATAAAATACTTATGGGGAAAATTAGTTGAATTTCTTTCCTACATTATTATGTGCATGAAAGTCGGCATGATAGTTACGGGTGTATTTATCTGCAACAGAGATATAAACCTAGGTTAGATAATTTCTTTAAAACTGATGTTTTGTAAAAGAAAAGTCACATGATTCAATTATATTAGTCACCATCTATATCTAATTAAAAGACATTTCTCTCTTCTTGGTAAAAGTTTGCATCCGCCTCGAAAAAGAAAGTATTGCCAAGTTGTTTCTGTCATTACATGAATATATTGTTCGATTGATTGCTTTGGTGAATCATGTTATCCACGGACATGTATTAAGTGTGCATCCTTGCGTGCAATGGGGACAAGTGCCAGAACGAAATGAGATATCTTGAAAGTGTTAATCTTTAGAGTCAGATAATGACAAAATGGTTACGGTGGTTCGACCTTAGTTACAGTTGAGTGATATGTATTTATAGGATTGATTAATTATTGTTGACACCTAAATTTTACCGAACATTTAGTGTAATTTGCATAAAAAATTAGGGATTAAATTTTTAACCCCTAAACAAAAATATTTAAATTGCATGACATATAGTTTAGGTTCATTTTAATTTAATTGCATTTTGCATCATATTGGCGGTAGCGAATGAGCTTAAATTTCATCGAACAAGACTCGGCACGTTCGGAGTGCAAGGGCCGGAAATTTCAAGACGAACGGGCTCGGTCGTTTTGATTTGAGTTTAATTTAGCCCATTATGTTTTGAGCTTAATTCAGCCCAAATTAAATCAGCCCATTTAAATGATGAATATGAGCCTAGGCCCAAGTCTAAGCCCATTAGGACTATAGAGCCCATCTAATTGACCTAGTTTAGGATTATATAAATATGTTTTAGATCAGAAATTAAGGGGACAGAGAACACAATTCTTCTGATCAGAAAATCTAGAGAGAAAAGTGAAAGAGGGAGAGAGAGAGAAGGCAGCCACCGCCGCGCCCTCCCTTCGCGCGCGCCACCGCCGTGCCAGAGGTCAGCCGCGCCGTCCACAGCCTTGCCGCGCTGCCGCCACCGCCCGTCGAGCCCCGCGCCGCCGCGTGCAGCCGCCAGCCGCCGCTCGCCCTCCACGTCGACGCCGCTGTCGACAGCCGTACCGGTGTGCTCAGCCACCGCCTCTACACCACCCCTCTCGCCGGACGTTCCGCCGTTGCTGCTTCCTATTTCCCTTCCACCGAACACCACCACAGGAACCCCGGAGACAGCCACGCCGGTGCTGCCTCCTCCCACCGGAACAGCTGCCTTATAGGAACACCGAAACCGCCGGAGCAGCCCCCACCTTTGTCGATGCGTTTCACTGCCGAGACATCGCCGGAAGCCCCTCCTCATCAACCACCGTGTGCCGCCGTCCCAACCGTGCCCTCCACCGACGTCCAGACCTGTCCACGCCGGAGCAGTGCCTCAAGCCACGCCACTGCCGCCCTGCCTCGTCGCCGGAACAGCCTTGCCAAGTTGTTGTTCCGCCGTGCCGGACCGCCGCTCACCGTCGCTTTTCATTGTTGCCGGAACCGAGCTCGACTACACCACGCCGCCGCCGGAACAGCACCCGAAGCCTCGCCGGTGCTGTCGTGAGTCCTGCCGGTGCCTTGCCTCCCGTCGTCGTTTGTCGATCCCGCGAAGTCAATCCCGATCCCAAACCGAATTCGAATTTTGGCAGTCATCTGCAAATTAGGTAATTGTCATTATCCTAAATTTTCAGAGTATTCAATTTCCTAATTTGCACGTTTGAATATTTTGCAATTATCGTGTGGATATTTAGAGATCTTAGGATAATGTTCTATATATCCGCAATATTTTAAAATATTCAAATTAGGAAAATTTCCTAATTTAGCAACATATCTGGACGATTATCTGACCTTGTCCCTAAGGTCCGATACGCGGCGATACGGGGAATTATTATCATATCTATAACTATTTGGATACGACAATGAATTTCATTAGCTTTCCAAATTTGAACGATCGACTATCCGTTGATATCTATAACCCTATAGATATGACCGATAGTTCGAATTTTGTGCCTAATCTGAGTTTAAAACAAATATGGCGGATCGCGTGGACGTTTTGAGTGTGGTTGCTATCTATGTTTATTTAATTGCTTTCCTTTTTCAAATAAACAGAAAAATTCAAAAATATCAATTAGATTTGAATTAGAGTTTTTGCATGTCTAGGAATTTTAAATATATCTAGAGGATAGAGTAATTATTTAATTTAAATTAGGACTTGAGATGATCTATTTCCTAGTTTAAATTAAGTGTTATTCTAATCTTAACAGATTATTTAAGTCATTTATTATTCCGAATTTTTATAAAAAAAAAACCCAAAAAAGTCATCTTAGGATAGATTGCATTCTTAATTTGGGTAATTTTTTTATTTCGAATTTTAATAGAAAATACCAAAAAGAGAAGTCATTAGGTTGCATGCTAATTTAGACATATTTTTAATTCCGAATTTTCATTGATTAAAAAAATACCAAAAAAAATAAATCATTTGCATCCGTCATTAGAATTAAGTCATGTCGTCGCATGACATATAATTTGCATGCTAAGTTGCATTAATTCGCATGTCACATTTTTGCACGTCATTGCATGTAGATTAGCTTGCATTTAAACAAGAGAAAATCCAAAAAAAATTTGAGTGAATTGCTTATTAATTAGAAATCATATTAGGGTGTTGATGTGATTTTCTAGATAACAATGCAGATACTTGCGTTGCACTCAGGTATGTTGTTCTCCTAAGCTTGCAATTAATTTAATACTTTCTTGAGTGTTAAATTGGTGGTTTGCGCACTCACATGAACACCTCACATGTTAGTAATTAAGTTAAAATGGATCCAAACTGCCTGCTAAAACATTTTTGAAAAGAAAAGGTACCGAAAGGGCGTTAGACTAGATCTAGCGTAATCAACTCCCCGGGTTTAGAATCTCTGGTTCGTAGGAGGAATAAAACATATCTCCCTATGTTTTATTTAGGTTTCTAATCAGCCTACCGTAAAATGATTAGTGGCGACTCCAAGCATGAAAACATTTGCATGTTAAGAACTTAAACCCTAAGTTGCGAATTGGTAGGGCTTGGGAGGGCCGAGTTAAGATTAGTCTTAATAATCCATTAGCCTGAAAAATGATAAATTTTTTAGGGTCGCGACATTTATAGTCAGACTACATATAGAAATATCATTATAGACCCTATAAAACATATCAATTGCATATTAATAATGCCCCCTCAATTCAAAGTATGTGTAATAACTTAAAGATTCGATCTGCCAACTGATCCGCTATAAACACATAGCGAACATGTAGGTCGCCACAAGCAACTTGCTCTCGAGCAAAGTAAAAGTTCAGCTCGATGTGTTTGGTACAAGCATGAAACACAGACTTCAGAGCAAGTAGGTGGCGGGTTGTCACAACATTAGTGAGAGGAACAAAAAGGAGACCCTTAGCTCACGAAATAAATGGCAGATCCAACTGGTCTCAACAACACAGGGAGACATATAGCCCAATACTCAGCCTCTAAAATAGACGGGCCACACTAGGTTCTTTCTTGGCACTCCATGAAACAAGATTATTGCCGAGAAAGACACAAAAACCTAAGGTGAACCGTCAAGTATTAGATTACCTAGCCTAGTCTTCATCCGCATAAACAGTTAATGAAGTGGAGAACATCACTCATACGAGGCAACCATGGGTGGATGCACCATCTACAATTCTACATACCTGTATTAGGGGTATCAATGGTTCAAGTCGAGTTTCCACAATACCCAAATCGAACTAAATCATATGAAAGTGCATGTGTTTTGACCTGAATCGAGACTCGACCATTGGCTCGGTTTTTTAAGTTCATCGCACGAAACCCTTTTTCTTTAACTCCTTTACTCTCTCCTCCCGTAATTTATCCACTCTTTAGAACCAAAGGATAAAAAATGAATCTTTTCAAACTGACCTCCTTCCTCTGTTTTTTCTTCACAAACGACGATAAGCCCCACAAATTGAGATGAGAAGTACAATTTGGATAGATTCCATCCTTGATTAGGATACAATATTCATTTCTTATTGGTAGACAATACAAATGATAATTTTCAATATATTTCCATCAATAAAGCGTCAGATTTATCAAAGTAATAGAAACTTATTTTTTAATCTAGTTTAATTAAAAGTTTCCAAATTTTGTATTACTAGTGGTACCTTTATCTCATAAAAATTGATTTAGGTTGGGTGTAGAAAGTAATATTTTTTAAAGATATTTTTATATAATAGTCATAGTTCATGCTCTATACAAAGATGAACAGGCGCGGGCGAAGTAGGGGCGCCCATTTCTGCCCGTAAAATGAATTTTTAGACCCGTTGGGCGTACCTATGCAAAGTTTTCAAGCCCGGTCAGTGAGTGGGCCGAGTTTAGGCAAGGAACCTGAGGCCGACCTTCTCCATATGCTTATGTAAAAAACATACAATTATATTGTATTAATAATTCAACTTTGATGGTTAAAAAATTTATCAACGGTAATATGATAATATAAGATTAATTATAATATAAATTAGAGAAATAGTATAAAGCTCATAAGTTGAAGTAGCACAATAATTATTTATTCATTTAGTTTATTCATATTAAAAGGCTCGATCCGCTTAGGTGGGCTTGGGCACTTGCCAAGACCCACAAGTTCAGGCTTAGGCATTCGGGCCCAACTGTAGGTCTAATTTAAACTTTACATCCAATATTCAGCAAAATTGTTCAAAAAATTATAAATTTATTGCATTTTTGCCAATTCAATCCTAAACCTTTCATCTTGCCAATTGAGTTATAAACATTTTTACGTTTTACTAATTAAGTCAATTCGATCAATTTTAGTCAGAAATCGCTAACGTGTATGCCAGTCATCCTACGTGGTACGGTCGGTGCTGACATGGATAATTTTTAATAATATTTTAAATATTTTATTTCGAATTTTTAATTTTTTTTCTTCTTTTTTTCCTTTTTCTTTCTTTCTTTCTTTTTCTTTTTCCAAGTCTGGCGAGGGTCGCGGACCTTTGCCTAGTGGCCGACGAGGGTTGGGAGGCCCTCACCTCTGACTAGTAAGGGTCAGCCAGCAACCCTTGCCAAACTTGAAAGAAGAAATACAAAAGAAAAGAAAAAAGAAGAAAAAAATAATTCAAAAATTATTAAAATATTACAAAAATTCGAAAATTATTAAAATATTACTAAAAATTATCAACGTCATCGCCGGCTATCCTACATGGCTCTACAGGTGTCCACGTCGGCAATTTCCAATTAAAATTGACCGGATTGACTCAATTGGCAAAACGTGAAAATGTTTAGAATTTAATTAGTAAAATTGAAAGGTTTGTGATTGAATTGGCAAAAGTATAATAGATTTAGGACTTTTTGGATAATTTTTCCTATAATATTCACTGTGCTATAGTAATGGTCACACTGATCTTTCATAGATTGCTTGATTGTCGTCACATTCAGAAAGCATGATTAAAATTATCAGTCCACTAGCATGAATCCAAATTACTTTGGGTCATTTGAAAGTGTACTTCTCTTGAATTTTGAGCCGATAAACGCATCTGAAATTTTAAGGTCTCTCACTAACGGGCGGCTGCTTAGAGGTTACGCGTATCGACCTAGGGTTACTCAAGTTATGATGGTCTCAATTATCGGGAGAACGCGAGGAATTATCGCTAGTTCCGGAGGTTGCGATAGGTCAAATTAAGTTCGAAATTTGTTCGCCACGCGTACTCTCGGTCGTGCGGAATTACCCGCGATCCGATCGTACGTCATTGGCCAAACTAAACCCATCACCTTCCCAAAACCAGCCCACATTGGCCCAAAATATGTCCTTGTCGTTTTTTGGAATCGGTGCCCTATTCGCGATCGGGCCCCTAGTCTACGTACCGTTTTCCTAGTTAGTCATTCCCTTCCGGTTAGTATCCCGAGAGCTCTCAATTCCGGGCGAGACTTACTAAAATTAAATGAGAATAATATCAATTTCATTGATCTCGAAAATGTGTCGAAATTCAGGATATTATACCAAATCACCAAAACAACCGCCATAATCCAGGACTTGATATGCCTACATTAGTACCTCGGTTTGGTTGTGCTTGCATAAGTTTTTGCACAAATTACTCAATGTCAAAAGTTTAGGGAACTTTCCCTTCTTTAATCATGAATGTAAAGATGGCGATTGCTAAACACTGAATTGAAACACCAGTACTAGGATAAAGATATCTTTTTGTCACCAGTTACAAGGAGCATTCAAGTAAAATGAAATAAACAGTAAAAAATTCAAAACAACTAACAAAAGGTGTGAATTATAAGACTTCATTTCTTATTCATCCATAAAGGATTATTCCAAATTATAATCACTAGAAAACAAAACAAAATAACAAGCATAGTAAATTACTTAACAATAGTATTAAATAAAAGTCATTAGTCCTTGAAATAAAACAAATTAGTGGAAAACTCACCATATATATTGATTCCACTTAAGTCTTCAATTCATAAACTCTATTTATTGATAACAATCTCCTCAGTAAGATAATCCATATATGAAAAAAGAAAAAGAGATTAAATAAGGTATTCACTCATTAGATATACAAAGGAATTGCAAGATAAAATTAAATATAATGACTTATTCAACTCAAATTCTTCCTCATTCTCAATATACTCTTCAACATTAATTAATACGGGAACGGCTCTCAATCAATCTTCATTGTAAATCAAAGCTTGCACCACTTAGGAGTCAAAGAATTTTGAAAGCATCAAGCCCATGACCAAATGTACTAAAAGCTTACTCTAAAGCAACGGTAGTATCGAAATAGCCAAAACATCCTAATTCATCAAAGATGAGATTTTATACTATGAGCCGGTACTCTTCCATCACATCAAAAGGTCAAGATCAAAAACATCTTCACAATCAGCTTAAAGATAATGATAAAGCTGAAATTTGTTCTTATCAAACACTCTTTTCTCCTTGTTGATAAAGTTTTTCAACGGGCTTCTAAAATTGAAGTCAACTTCGTTGTTACCACCATCCCTATTGTCATTGCATCCACTAGGTACACTATCACTAGAACTCACATTTTGATCACCCGAATTTTGGTCACTAGAATCAAGAGAAGATTGCTCATAAAATATGTACAAACACTACAAGTTGTCCTTAACCTTATCATGCATCTCTTTAGCCATCACACTATCATCATAAATTAGTCAACAACAATACGTCACCAAATTCAACCTTTCTCTAGTATCTAATGCAACAGCTCTCATGGGAGAATCCCTCACATACCTAACCATATTTCAAATACGTGCAACAGAATTATGTACCTTGATCAAGTCATCTCTTACAATCAAGATTGATATATAAGCCATGCACCTCATACATGAAAATTGCCCTTTAAGATTAATAACATTTCTGTTGAAAAATTTTCTTTCAAATGATTAATGGTAACATCATTTGAACTGCGATTATCCATGGTGATTGTAGTACTTTTTTTTGTACTTCCAACTCGTAGAGGCATTTCTCAACCATCTTTCAATCTCCCTGCCCCGGTGACTAGACATCACCACAAAGTTGATGTTCTTTTGTGCAACTTCACCTGTGCAAGGACCATGTTCCTCATCTTGAAGAGTATGCTTCTCAAAATGCTTTTACATCACCTTCTCGGGATCCTATCTCGAGCACCCAATGCTTCATTTACGTGATATTTACGTAGTAAACCTTGTAATGAGACCTTTCTAATGAGCTCAATATTGACGGACTGAATTGAAAAATCAAGGATTTAAGATTTTGGCTTAACCAGGGCAATACACTCAGGTCTATGAAATGAATATTGTATTAACTATCCAAAGCCATAAAAGATTCATTATTTGTCACAATTAAGAGATATGAAAATTTTCATGCAATTTCAAGAAATCTAAGTACAATTACAGGCATCGAGACCATATAAAATCTTAGAGAATGGAGTCATTTGGATGTTGGACAATGAAGAAATCGTTGGTCAAATGTTATGGAAAATGTTAAACAAGTGCCTTTTTCTTTTGGTCAGAAAATAAGTGCCTTTTGAACGCTTGTTTATTGGATCTCATTAAATATGTTTTGGAAATTTCAAATTCACTATTTGACGTAAGTGATTATTTTATAAAAAAAATGTGATTATTTCATTTCCAAAGTGCCATGGAATTTGTTATTTTCACTTGTAGTTAATTTAACTAGTGTCCTAGGGATATAACGCGTTTTCCCTTTCCTCTCTAGGATTCTCTCCTCTCCCTTCTATCTTCACACCGTTTTCTTCTTCAACTTCCATGGAGGGGAGGGTTCAAGCCAGATCTCCCTCCCTCCCTTTTTTTCCTTTTTCTTTGGCTGATTTGGTTCTTTGTTCTCTTTTTCTTACTTTCCTCTCGGTTTGAGGAGTTTTTCTTTTCTGATTTAGTCTAGATCTAGAAGTTTTTCTCTCTTGTTTTGGGGAGATTTCTATTTCGATTTAGTCTAGATATGAGGTCTTTTTTGCGTGCATGATTTTGGGGTTTCGCATTTCTCGGGTTTCGTTGTTGTACAAGTCCAATTTCGAAGGATATCAGACAAGTTTCGTGAAGGTTTCCCTCTCACAGGTGTTAGATCTATGCATGTTCAACCTTGTTACTCTGCACGGCAATAGTGTTGGAGATGCCGAACCTAGGCACGCATTGCCGAAAGGCAAAGCCGCAGAACCAAATGGAGATCTCTGTGTGTGCTCTTTACTAAAGACGAATTCGGTGATCGGCCGTCGATTTTGGTTTGAAGAAGTCCCAGATCTGCTCTTTTGAGCGTATGACCCGTATCATTGCTCTAATGATTCATTTTCTTATATGGAACTTGTTGTGTTGTCTTGGTTTCACTACAAAAAAAATGGGATTTAGTCACGAAAATTAGCCACGAAAAAATTTTCGTTGCTAATTTGCGACGAAATTAGCGACGAATATTTTTTCATCGCAAATTTGCGACAGAAAAGAAATGCGTGGCAAATTTCCGACGGAATTTGCGACGGAAAAAATCCGTCGCAAATTAGCGACGGATTTTGCCACGAAAAAAAATTCGTTGCAAATTTGCGACGGAATTAGCGACGAATTATTTTTCCGTAGTAAATTTGCGGAATTAGCGACGAATTATTTTTCCGTAGTAAATTTGCGACGGAAAAAAATGTCGTGGCTAATTTGCCACGAATAAAAATTAGTGACAAATTTGCAACGGAATTAGCGACGAAATTCTTTTCCGTTGCTAATTTGCGATAGGAAAAAATTTCGTCGCAAAATTTGCTACGAAATTTGCCACGATAAAAAATTCGTCATTAATTTGCGACGAAGTTTGCGACGGAAAAAAATCCGTCGCTAATTTGCAACCGATTTTTCAACGAACATGTTTTTCGTCGCTAATTCGTTCATACACCCAATTTCTCTTTCTCTCTCTATATGCTCATATCCATGTTTGTTGTTCTCCCTGTGTGTCTCTTTTCCATTTCTCTCAATAAACCTCTCTACGCGCGCGCAAGTCGGTCTCGGTAAAACTTTTCAACCGGTAAGTGACGTGGCTAAATTTGTCGCAAAACTAGAGTTGAATTTTTTTTTATTGACTTGTTTTTGCTGTTTTTTTTTGTAAACTTGTCGCCAGACCCGGTCGCCGGTCCGGCGACCGGCGAGGCCTCGCCGGCCATGGGCAAGGCAGAGCGGCCTGGCCATGGCCGCCGCCGCTGGACCTCGCCGTCGCGGCGAGGTCGAGCGGCGGCCATGGCCGCTCGACCTCGCCGCACAGAACTGCGGCGAGGTCGAGCGGCGGCAATGGCGAGGCCGCGCGGCCTCGCCCAGATCTGGGCGAGGTCGAGCGGCCTCGCCATGGCCGCCGCTCGACCTCGCCGCAGATCTGCTGCGGCGAGGTCGAGCGGCCTCGCCATGGCCGCCGCTCGACCTCGCCGCAGCAGGTCGGGCGGCCCCCATGGGCGTGGGCGAGGCCGCTGCTCGACCTCGCCGTCCAGATCTGGGCGGCGAGGTCGAGCCGCCATGGCCGCCGTTGGACTGGGCGGCTCGGCCTCGCTCGAGATCTGTGGAGCGGCGGCCATGGCCGCTCGGTCTGGGCGAGGCCGAGCGGCCATGGCCGCCGCTCGACCTCGCCGCCCACGGCCAGCGAGGTGACCTCGCCCATGGCTAGTCGCCGGCGGGTCGTCGGTTTTTGGTCGGCGGTCCGGCGACCGGCGACGTACAGAAAAAAAAATATCAGGAAATATTATTTTTGTAAAATTTATTTTAGAAAATTATGTAAAATTTATTTTATTTGAAAAAAGTATTATTTTATTTGAAAAAAGTATTATTTATGTATGGAAACAAATTTCTAGGAAAAAAATTCGGAAAAAAATTGTGAAAAACAAATTATTTTTGTTTATAAGTTATTTTAAAAAAATTATGTAAAATTTATTATTGTTTAAAAAAGTATTATTGATGGAATCAAATTTCTGGGAAAAAAAATTCCGAAAAAAAATTGCGAAAGAAAAATTATTCGAAAAAAAAAGTTATTTAAAAGTCTTGGAAAAAAATATTCGAAAAAGAAGTTATTTAAAAAAATCCGATATTTTTGTTTGTAGGTACGTGTCCATTTGAAAAAAAGTATTATTTATGTATGGAAACAAATTTCTGGGAAAAAAAATTCGGAAAAAAATTGTGAAAAACAAATTATTTTTGTTTATAAGTTATTTTAAAAAAATTATGTAAAATTTATTATTGTTTAAAAAAGTATTATTGATGGAATCAAATTTCTGGGGAAAACAAATTCGGAAAAAAAATTGCGAAAGAAAAATTATTCGGAAAAAAAGTTATTTAAAAGTCTCGGAAAAAAATATTCAAAAAAGAAGTTATTTAAAAAAATCCGATATTTTTGTTTGTAGGTACGTGTCCATTTGAAGTGAACGGTGCAATTCTTGTCAAATTGAGCACTTTCTACTACAAAGATTTCAGTCAAATACTTGGGTAAGTCTTTTTAACATGGTAATTTTCAATTTTTTCAATTTCAAAGTAATTGTCGTAAAAAATTCAATTTTAATTTTTAAAGAAATTTATGGTTTTAATTACGAAAAATTTACGGTTTTAATATTTTATGAGAATTTTTTTTATTTTATATAGACACAATGCAAAGAGAAAGGGCATGGATGTATAATAAGAACTTACCTGGACGTCGAGAATTAACCGATGAGTTTCGTACTGGGGTGGAATAATTTTGGGACTTTGCTAGTAGTAAATATGAGTTAATGGATAGAAATAAATTACGTTGTCCGTGTAACAAGTGCAGTAATGGTAAATTTCATGTGTGTGATAAAGTTAGAGAGCATATTTGGAGATATGGGTTTACTCCGAACTACTATAATTGGATTTCCCATAGTGAACCATTTATATCTGATGAAGGATATCGAATAAATGACCAATTTTCAATTAGGGAAGAATGTAGCTATGATGACCAATTGAACCCATACCAGAGGATGGTGATTGATGCAGCTAGTCAGAATGTTATGTCAAATTCGAATCATGCAAGTACTAGTTTTACTCCTACACTTGATCAATTGGAAGATATAGGAGTAACGGGTTATGGTGAGAATGTGTATAATAAAACTTTTCAATCTAATCAGTTCTGGGAAGTGTTGAAAGCAGCAGATAAACCTTTATGGGCCGGTTGTGACAACCATACTCAGTTATCAGTGACGGCAAGATTGTTAAATATCAAGGCAGAGCATCTGAGAATTGCTTCAACTCTTTTGTTGAAGTAATGCGGGAAACATTGCCTCGTGATAACATCATGCCAAGTGATTATTACGATATGAAGAAGTTAGTGGCTAACTTAGGTCTTCCAGTTGAAAGGATTGATGTTTACAGTAGGGGTTGTATGTTATATTGGAGAGATGATGAAAATGCAGAATCTTGTAAATTCTGTAGCCAACCTAGGTACAAGATTAACAGGAGGCAGGGTCATAATCAGAAGCGTAGACCATACAAGCGAATGTTTTATCTGCCCTTAATCCCCAGATTGCAAAGGTTTTATGCGTCTAAAGCCACAGCTGAACACATGACTTGGCATGCAAATCATGAAACAGAAGAGAGTCTAATGTGTCATCCTTCAGATGCAGAGGCATGAAAACATTTTGATAGAACATACCCTGAGTTTGCGATGGAGTCTCGAAACATCAGGTTAGGTCTTTGTGCTGATGGATTTGCCCCATTTGGGAAATCAGAAAAAAGTTATTCATGTTGGCCAGTTATTTTAACTCCGTATAATCTTCCACCCGAGATGTGCATGAAGACACCGTATATGTTTTTGACATTGATCGTGCCTGACCCGAAAAATCCGAAAAAGTTGATAGATGTTTATATGCAACCATTGATTGAAGAGTTACAATGGCTATGGGATGAGGTGTCGATACGTATGATGTTTCTACTGATCAAACATTTGTAATGAAAGCTGCTCTTCTTTGGACGATAAATGACTTTCCAGCTTATGGAATGTTATCTGGATGGAGTACAGTTGGGATTTTAAGATGTCCGATATGTCTTGAAAGATCGAAGTCATTTAGATTAAGACATGGCAAGAAACCCAGCTATTTTGACTGTCACAGACAATTTTTGCCGCTGAATCATACATTCAGAAGGAACAAAAAAGAGTTCATCAAGAATAGGATTGACAGAACACCTCCGCCATTGAGGTTGACCGGTTATCAAATTTGGGAGTGAGTCCAGGACTTCCCAACCGTTGTTGAAAACCCTCATGGCACACCAATTGCGTACGGAAGCACACATAAGTGGACTAAACATAGTATATTTTGGGATCTACCATATTGGAAGGCCCATCTTATTCATCATAATCTTGATGTCATGCACATTGAACAAAAATATTTTTGACAATGTCATAAATACTGTGATGGATGTCACTGGAAAAACAAAAGACAATTTGAATGCAAGAAAAGATATGAGAGATATTTGTCATCGGCCAACACTAGATGTGGATGCAAGCAGCAGGGGACCCAAACCAAAAGCAGTTTATACATTGGATAAGGAGCAGAGACGAGTCGTTTGTCAATGGTTGAAATCCGTGCGATTTCCTGATGGATATACGTCGAACATCGGGAGATGTGTTGATTTGAACGAATGCAAGTTGACAGGATTAAAGAGTCATGATTGCCACATATTTATTGAAAGACTATTTCCAATAGCTTTCAAAGAACTTCTACCAAACTTTGTATGGGGCGCCATTATGGAGTTAAGTAATTTCCTTCATGATATTTGCTCAACAGTGTTAAACGCATCACACATGGCGAAAATGGACAAAGACATTCCAATTATTCTCCGCAACTTAGAAAGGATATTTCCTCCATCGTTTTTTGATTCAATGGAGCATCTGTTAGTTCACTTGCCTTATGAGGCCAAAGTTGCAGGTCCGGTCCAATTTCGATGGATGTACCCATTTGAGAGGTAAAATTTTTTCAAATTAATTTTCAAAATACTTTATTATATATTATGTTCTGATAAACTTCTATCAATTGCAAGTAAGTTATTATATCATTTGAAGAAAAAAGTGAAGAATAAAGCATGTGTTGAAGCTTCAATTTGTAATGCGTATATTGTGGAAGAAGTGACAACATTTGCATCATACTATTTTGAGCCGCACGTGCAGTGCAAGAGGCGGAGAGCAGGAAGAAATGATGAGGGTCTCATTGATCCCAATTGGAAATCATTCTCTATTTTCAATTATCTCGGTCGCTCAAGCGGCGGATGTAAATTTCGTTGCTTAACAAGCAAAGAACGACAGGCAGCCCATACATATATTTTATTGAACTGTCCAGAAGTGGAGCCATACTTCGAGTAAGTGTATATTTGCAAATATACATGTATTGCGTGTCAAATATTTACTAATACATAATGAAAATTGTTAATAGGATTTTTCAAACGTCAATGTATGGACTACCAGCAAATGAGTTTGACCGTTTGTGCGATGAACAATTTGCAGCATGGTTCTAAGCATATGTAAGTTGCCTATTTCAAAAAATTTCGTTATTAATATTTTATACATTGATTAAATATATATTATTGACTTTCCATTTGTGACCATAGGTTCACAGTAATCATGATCAAGTTGAAGAGCAAGGATTACTATATCATCTGTCATGGGGTCCAAAGGCAAGAGTAAGAACTTGGCCAGCATATTTCATAAACGGGTATAATTTTCACACTCAAGAATATGGAATGGGAAAAGCCACAATGAATAGTGGTGTGTGTGTGTGTTCGATCATCCAATGGTAACAGTTCAAAAGATGATTTTTATAGTTTGTTGGATGAAATCATAGAGATAGAGTACCCCGGACCATTAATGCGGGTTGTGTTATTTAAGTGCATGTGGTTCGATCCCGTCAAACGAATGAAGGTGCATACTAAGTTTAATTTGGTTGAAATAAATCACAAGAAAAGATATATGAAATATGAACCATTTGTGTTGGCACAACAAGCAATTCAAGTATATTATGCATCATATCCTAATTTGAAACGTGACAAAACTGATTGGTGGGCTGTGTGTAAAACCAAAGCACGAAGAAAAATCGAGGAACACTGGAAGAATACAGCATATCAACAAGAGGAAGTTTCTAATACGGTTCAAATTGAGGAATATAACATTTCAACTTTACGAGATCCATGTGGAGCAATGATAGATATTGATCTAACTGAAATTCGTGAATCAAATTTAGAAAGTGTTGCAGAAACTGATTTTGAGACAGATGACGACGACGACGACGACGACGACGATGACGATGACGACGATGACGACGACGATGAGGACGACGACGACGACGATGCTCATGAAAAAGATCAAGATCAAGATTAAGACGAAGAAGATGAAGAAAAAGATTTAGATTTTTTAGAATTTTCTGTAATTATGTCGTAATTATTATTACAAGAGTTTATTGTCGTTGTCGCATTTATTATTATTGTAGTTCTTATCAATAATATTGTTGTTGTTGTTGATTAAAAATTGACATGTTTCGGAATTTTTCTTTAAAATGAAAATAGAACTACAAAAGTTCTTCTTGAGGTTTTTTGGAAGAATTCGTGGCAAAATCCGTGGCAAATTTGCCACGGATTTTGCCACGGATTTTTCATTAAAAGACAAATAGATTTTTTTGTTTTTTTTTTTGGGAAAATCCGTGGCAAAATCCGTGGCAAATTTGCCACGGATTTTTTTAAAAACGAAATTCGATTTTTCTATTGGTTTACTGAAAAATCCGTGGTAAAATCCGTGGCAAATTTGCCACGGATTTTTTTAAAAACGAAATTAAAAAATCTATTTGCCTTTTAAAGAAAAATCCATGGCAAAATCCGTGGCAAATTTGCCACGGATTTTGCCACGGATTTTTCATTAAACCAATAGAAAAATTGAATTTCGTTTTTAAAAGGCAAATAGATTTTTCTATTGGTTTAATGAAGAATTCGTGGCAAAATCCGTGGCAAATTTGCCACGGATTTTGCCACGGATTTTTCTTTAAAAGGCAAATAGATTTTTTTGTTTTTTTATGGGAAAATCCGTGGCAAAATCCGTGGCAAATTTGCCACGGATTTTGCCACGGATTTTTCTAAAAACGAAATTCGATTTTTCTATTGATTTAATGAAAAATCCGTGGCAAAATCCGTGGCAAATTTGCCACGGATTTTGCCACGGAATACATATGACCTTTTGCCGCGATAATTTTATATTTCGATTCGAATTTGCCGCGACAAATTTAGAATCCGTGGCTAATATCCGTGGCAAATTTGCCACGGATAAAAAGTCGTGGCTAATTCCGTGAAAATTTGCCACGGATTGGAATTCATGGCAAATTTGCCACGGAATTAGCCACGAATTTGAAAAAAAAAATGTATTTAAATTTACAGGAAATTTTTCAAAAAAATTCGTCGCAAAATCCGTGGCTAATTTTCACGGAATTAGCCACGATTTTTTATCCGTGGCAAATTTGCCACGAATATTTGCCACTAATTCTGCACAAATTAAAAAAAAAAAAAAAAGGCTGTCGTCTTCATTTGTTTTCCGTCTCGACATTTTTTTAGGGTTTTTTTCTCCGTCTCTGCCTCCGACCGTGTGTCGATTTTGCCGATTCTCAGAGCGTTCTTCAGCATTCGGCGGCCTTCTTTGGCGTTCTTCCGCGTTGTTCGGGGTGATTGTTGGTGTTGTTCGGCGACGGACACTCGGAAGCGCGAGGACACCGAGCGCGAGGATTGTCAGCCGAGCCGAGATTTTTAGGGGTACGTTGTCTAACTTTTTTGTGGACGCTTGCTTCTTCTGTTGTTGCTTCTGCTCCTGCTCCTGCTTCTGCTTCTGCTCCTGCTTCTGCTTCTGCTCCTGCTTCTGCTTCTACTTCTGCTCGCTGGCTTTTGCTTCTGCTTCCGAACTTGGCTTTTTCTGCTTGCTTCTGCTGGTTGAATTAGGGGGTTTTGTGTTGGTTGAATTTGCTTCTGCTTGATGGTTTTGTGGTTGAAACAGAAGTTTTTTTTGGTTTTGTGGGCAAATTTTGGGTTTTCTGTTCTGTTTTTTGGGATTTTCGGTTCTGTTCTGTTTTGTTATGTATTTTTGGGTTTTGTCGGCGAAATGTGGCCGAATTTTCTTCTGCTTCTGTTCGTGGTCTGCTTGTATGTTGGGGGCTGTCTGTTGGGGCTGATCGTGGCGAAACACGAAACAGAACGGTTCTGTTTCGCCCACGAATGCTTGTTTGTTGGGGCTATTCGTGGGCGAAACAAAACGGTTCTGTTTCGCCCATGAATGCTTGTCTGTTGGGCCTGATCGTGGGCGAAACAGAACCGTTCTGTTTCGCCCACGAATGCTTGTCTGTTGGGGCTGATCGTGGGCGAAACAGGTTCTGTTTCGCCCACTCTTTTGTCTGTTGGGCCTGTTCGTGGAACATCGGGAGATAAAATTATGTCGAGTTGAAATTTCAAAATACTTTACGTTGAAATTTGGTCGGAATGAGAGGTAATTTGGTCGGATATGGGCTGAAATTGGGTTGAAATTCGTTTGACATTCATTTGAAATTCGGTCGAAATGAGGTGAAATGTGGTCGGAATGAGCTGAAATTTGGTCGGTCAAGTGGAAATGGCCTGCTGATCCAAAATCACGCCTTTGGCCGTGATGCAAGTCGTTTTTCGGCATTTCGGGGTCGTTTAGATGGGTTTTTTAGCCAAAAACTATTCTGGTGAATAGTGTTTTCTGCACGATTTCAGTTTTTGATGAAGTTTCGGAGTTGTTTTCATTATTTACAACCATTGATTGTTTGTCTGGCTATAATTTAATAATATATTGTTTTTTTTGTAAGGTTTTAATAATATATTGTTTGTTTGGCTATAATTTAATAATATATTTATTATCATCCTTTGATTTTTTGCAAACTATAGTTATTATCAACCAAATTAGGCTATAATTTTTTGTGATTATAAACATGGTTCATCAAGGCTTGGGGCTTGGGACTTTGTTCTATTCATGTTTATTTTGGTGCGCTGTAAGTGTATGCAAGTTGGTATATATTGATTTGTTTCCTTTCCTATTTGGCTGTCAACCAACTTCATTACTATAGCCATATTTAATATTTTACTATTGTACGACCAGAAAATAATCTCGTACACATTTCCGGGTAGCTTGCTTGTTATCAAAATGGTAAGTTTCCAATTTTTTTAACATTAAATTAATATTCATTTTTAACAAAACCGAAATTGAAATACATATTCATTTTTTATTAACATTTTTGTCTAACCTTCTAACCTTCCAACTATTTAGTATAAACGTAGAGGTCACGTGCGTCGTGGTGTAGCTTCCCAAAGAAGGCCGGGCCCTTCCCCTTCCCCTTCCCCTTCCTCGGCATCGTCCCCGTCCCTCTCCTCTTCCCTTACCCTTTCATCTAACCCTCAACCTCAACCAATACATGATGATGGCCACATTGGCCCTTCCTCCGATGTGCAAATTCGAACTGAATCTATTTCAGTTCCATCACCTTCAGTTCCACCTTCAACGCATCACTCTAATGATGAAGAAGATAGTCGATTTATCATATCCCCATTTGGAGATTCGTAAGTACTTTATTTTCTTAAGTACATGTAAATTATTATGGATTTCAACTAAATTGTTCACAGATGCTACGTATGTTGACTAATCAAGTTATAACCCGTTTCCAGATTCACTGATGCTACGTATGTTGTGAGGAAACTTAATAAAATAATCTATAACTGTTGGATGGGACAGTATAGTAGTTGGACCACCGCTCCAAAAGAAGTAAATGAATTGTGGTGGAATGAGTTCAAGGTAAGTTTTATCCTTTTATTTTCTCATAAACTAACTTTAGTTTAGCCTAATGAGTGTACAATACAATTGTTTTTCTATTGATTGCAGCGGCGGTTCAGGTGGGAATCCGCGGAAGAGAAAGAAGTTAAAAGAATTTTTAAAAAGAAAGTCGGTGATCACATGCGAAATGTGATGAATAAAGCAAAGAGAAGTCAAACAAAGCCTGATTTTATTACAGCTGACAATTGGGCAGAAATTAGGAGAACTTGAGACACCGAAAGGCATAAGCAAATCAGTGAAATAAATAAGAAGAATCGAGCTTCTAGTTCTAGTGAAGGGTCTGCCACATATGCCGGGGGCTCTATCAACATTGGGGAGCATAGGAAAAGATTGGTAAGTCTGTTAAATATGTTGTAAATTAATTCCATGATTACTCATTTATGTTTATATTTTGTAAGCAGAAGAATTGGGGACAGAACCGATCTTTATAGCTACATTTGAACGCACATTTCAGAAAAAAGATAAGACATGGACTGGCAACCAAGCAAAAACTATTAAGGTATATTAGGTTTATATTACGATAAGACATGGACAGAACCGAGCTTTATATTTTGTATTTATATATATGAAGTTTTTTTATTTTCATATATATTGTTAATGTAGGACAAATATGATAAACTTGTAATGAGCACTGCCGCTAGTGGTGATGCTAGTGGTGATGGTGATGATGTTGCTCCGTCCGAGCCATCGGTAGACAGTATGGCATTATGGTTGGAGGCATCAGGTGGAATGAGAAAAGGTCAAATATTTGGGATGGGATCCATGTCAAGGATGTACACAACGCCGGCTACTGGAACTTCATCCTCTAGTGAGGCTTTTTTAAGGACACAACACGATGAGCAAGTTACCCAAGAATTGAACCAAATGAAGCATTTACTTGTACAGAAGGACGAAGAAATTCGTGGAGTGAAACAACATTTGCAATTTATCATGCAACACCTCAACCTCAACCTCAATAACAATGCCGTTCCTCCTGTGCCTCCCGTTGATGGGTACAATGATAATGACATTGCTGACGATGATGCTGATGCTGATGCAGATGCTGATGATGCTGATGATGATGATGATGCTGATGATGATGATCCTTGCTAGTTAAAATTTCCAAACTCGAGGTAAGCTTACTTACTTCAGCAGTATCTATTTATTTATAGGACAAGTTATTAGTTGTTGCATTTGTTCAATGCACGTGTCGGAGATTCTGTTAAAAGTTCAGCAACTGCTCTTTGCTGTAGATGTTTGAGCTGCAGATGGACAGGACTTCGATTCGTGGAGACTACGTGAATGAGCTTCTTGCCAAGAACAAAAGTTCGCAACAAGATACCAAACTTCTTAGTGCTTTGTTCTTTCTTTTTTTTTTTAAATTTGTTCTTGTCTTGACTGTGAACTTTATATTAGTGCTTTTGTATTTGTGCTTTGTTCTTAGTGCTTTGTAATTGTGCTATGTTCTTGTCTTGACTTGACTGTGAACAATAGTTCGCAACAAGATTCTATCAATGTTAAATATGAACTTTATATAAACGTTATAATTGCTGTTAATTAAATATAAACTGCTGTTAATTACATTTCAAATCGAAATCGTCCCTAATTCGCTGACTTCGTTGCTCAATTTTTCATTACAATCCGTCGCCAAATTCTGCTCGGTGTGCGCGACAAAAAAAAAATTTCTGGGAAATTATCCACCAATTTTGCCACGAAAATGTTCGTCGCAAAATACTGACAAAAAAAATATTCTCATCAAATTAGCCACGAATTTTTTTCCACGAAACGTATTCGTGGCAAATTAGCCACAAACTTTTCCACGAATAAGTTCGTCGCAAAAAACTTACCAAAAAAAAATTTTGCTGCTTGGCTTAGCCACGAAATTTGCCACGAAATTTGTTTGTCGCAAAATTAGCCACGAGTTTTCCCACGAATAAGTTCGTCGCAAAATTAGCCATGACTTTTGCGACGAATTTTGTTCGTGGCAAATTAGCCACGAATTTTGCCACGAACTTATTCGTGGCAAATCAGCGACGAATTTTGCCACGAACTTATTCGTGGCAAATTAACGAATATTTAGCTACGGATTTTGCCACGAACTTATTCGTGGCAACTTAACGACGGATTTTGCCACGAATATTTTAGCGACGGATTTTCCCACGAACTTAGTCGTGGCAACTTAGCGACGGATTTTCCCACGAATTTTTTTCGTGGCAAATTAGCCACGAATTTTGCGACGAATAATTAGCGACGGATTTTGCGACGAAGTTTTTTTTGTCGCAAATTAGCCACGAAAATTGAAATTTTCAGTCGCAAATTTTTGCGACGACCTATTAGCCACGAATTTTTTTCTGTCGCTACTTTCGTGGCAAATTCGTTTAGCGACGAATTTTGACAAATTTTTCGTCGCAAAGTTCGTGGCTAAAACCAACTTTTTTTGTAGTGTTTGCAGTTGGACTGCATATTTCTATTGTATATTCATGGGAATGAATAAAATGTTTCTTAATAAAAACAAAAAAACTAGTGTCCTAGGGACAATTATCAACGAGACCCTTAACAAATAGCCGGAGATATGATAAAAATTGCCATGTGAAGCACCCTAAGAAAACCCACACAAAGTTCAACCATCGACATTGTGGAACGTTCCATTTATTACAAAGCATCGTCTTCCATTTTAGGAATACACCTAAAATGAAAACGGAGGAATACTTTGCTCGTGTCGGAAAAAGTTGCCCGGATCAACCGCGGTCTTCACATGCACCAACCTGTCGAAATTGTTCTTGAAGTACTTCTTTCCCCAAGCGCTTGCTTGCTTATAACTCGTGTCGCCTTTCACGTTGTTCGTTCCTATGTCGAGATCCCTGTAGTTGATATAGGCCTCTCGAGGCGATTTCGACACATACTGCGCCATATAACTATAGAAGCTTCGTATCCAACTCACGTGCTTTGAAGCAACCTCGTTGCCTCCATCGGTCCATGACGTTGAGTGCTGGATCTTGTACAAAACCCCAGCTCTGTGAGGGAAGGGAAGGGCAGATTCGGAGATCTCGCTCATTTTCCCGCCATAGTGGATCCAAAGCATTTGAGCCACCCCTTCATCTTCCTCAAAGAACCTCTCCCACATCCCCTCTAATCCACTCTCTGGGATTGGCTCCTTCACGTAATCCGATTTGTCCTTAAAGTATAATTTGGTGTTGGAGCTCCTGTTGAGCAAGACTTCCAAGGGCCCATCGATCGGAAACCCCGCGAAGTAGAGGATCGACTCTATCCAGCTCATCTCGGTGCAGTCCTGTCTCGTGACGTTGAGCTCGGGGAAGCTGCTCTTCGTCACCTCGAGGAGCGCATCGACCCCACCGAGGTAAAGGGTGCTGAACAAGGCTTGCATCGTCCTCGTCCTGTTGGGACCGGAGTTGTAGCTCTGCAAGCTCACCAGCATGAATAGGTCGTTGGGGAGCTTGTTCCCGAGAAGTTGCCACTGGTGCACGAGCTTCGTCGCGTGTTGCTCCAAAGTCCTCTGGAGTGCGAACACGGTCACGGTTGACGGCACCGGGACCAGCTTGACTTTCTAGGACACTACCACGCCGAAGCTGCCGCCTCCTCCGCCTCGGATGGCCCAAAAGAGATCTTCCCCCATTGATTCTCTATCCAGGAGCCGACCTTGGGCGTCAACCAACTGCGCGTCGATTACATTATCGGCAGCAAGGCCATATTTGCGCAGCAACGTGCCGTAGCCTCCGCCGCTGAAGTGCCCGCCAATGCCGACCGTGGGGCAGACGCCGGCTGGGAAGCCTAGGGTTGTGCTCTTCTCAGCGATCCTATAGTAAAGCTCGCCCAACGTTGCGCCCGATTGGACCCACGCTGTTTCGTCCTCCGCATCCACGGCAACTGAACGAAGATTCACCATGTCAAGCATGATGAATGGGACTTCGGACAAATATGAAAGACCCTCGTAATCATGACCGCCGCTTCGGATCCTCATTTGGAGTCCATACCGCCGGGAGCAGATGATGGCGGCTTGGACATGGGAGACATGGAGCGGCGTCATGATGAGTAAGGGTTTCGGAGTGGAAGGAGTCAAGAAGCGCAGGTTCTGTATGGTAATGTCCAAGACAGAAGAATACGTAGAGTTGATTGGAGTATAAACAAGTGTAGAGATTGAGGTTGCATTGTCAGAGTGAAGAGAGAGGCATTGCAGGAAATTCACAGCAGTGCTCATAGCAAAAGCTACAAAAGGAGCTGAAAAGAGCAGGAGACATGCCAAGTGACGATGCATGGTGAAGTTTTGCACCTTCATTTGTTATCTTGTTCTTTTCAGCTTGCATTACCAACTATCTGAAGGGTGCCTTATTTATAGTGCATGCGAGGGCACAAATGGCGAAGTCGATTTTTGATTTCACACTTCCCTTCCAATTGGGTGGACGAATTTGTCGTAGATAACGACGTGCATGAAAGTTTACACGCAAGTGTACCGTTTGACGTGCATGGTGTAAGAAAATCTTAGCAATAGCCTTTTTCCGGTCAATTAATCAGGTATTGTTCCATTGTTTTTACTTTGCTTTGTAGGCACGGCATGCATATTCAATATGGGCTGCGATTCAACATCTTGTTCGGTTAATACTTCCGAAAATTCAAAAGCCTGGAAGATTTTGTATGCATTTGATCCCAATAACTAAATATTTTTGGCAAAGTACCCAAGGATTCACGTTGAACCTTTTTCATTACGTGTCCGAGCATGATGCTTGGTTGCGTGGTCTGTCGTTTCTTTATTCTTCTTTTCTTGGCTTAAAATAAAATTATCCGTGTCAATTCTTGACTAACTACAAACATGTGATGAGAAGTATGACTTAGATGTGCTCATCCTTGATTAGTGTTGACACCTAAATTTTTCCGAACATTTAGTGTAGTTTGCATAGAAAATCAGGGATTAATTTTTAACCCCTAAATAAAAATATTTAAATTGCATAGCATATAGTTTAGGTTCATTATATTTTGCATCGGATTGGCGATGGCGAACGGGTTTAAATTTCATCGAACAAGACTCGGCACGTTCGGAATGTAGGGGCCGGGAATTTCGAGACGAACGGGCTCGGACGTTTTAATTTGGGTTTAATTCAGCCCATTATATTTTGAGCTTAATTCAGCCCAAGTTAATTCAGCCCATTTTAGATATTAATTAAAACTGAGCCCAAGCCTAAGCTCACTAGGATTAGAAAGCCCATCTAATTGACCTAGGTTAGAACTATATAAACATGTTTTAGGTCAGAAATTAGGGAGGACACAATTTTCAGATCTGAATTTTTAGTGAGAGTGAGAGAGAGGAACGGGGGAATCACGGGTGGACTTGTCCTGCCATCGCATCTGTGTTGCCTCACCGCCGCGCCTCCACCGACGTCGCACCCGCTCATGGCCAGACCTGTGGCCGTGTGTCACTGCTGCCCCGATCGACGACGACGGCGTGCTGGTCACTACTGCCATTCCCGCTCATGCAGTCGCCGCCTCCGTTGTTCTACTGACCAACACTTTCGCGACCTTTATCAATTCTGCCGCTTCCTGAGAAGTTCGTGGCCAAAAATCTTGACGCCATTCAGTTGCATTGACGAAGCACCAAACCTTGCCGCTTCAACTCAAACAAATTCAGTGCCGCAAGTCTTGAAGTCTGGTCTTTAGAGCACCAGTGAAGTTCATCAGCGACAATTGGAGGCCTTGAAGTTCCTTTGGTGTTGTCCAGCAAATAGCCCATGCAAGATACGAAAAGAGGGAGGGGAATATAAGAGTCATATAAGAAGATTATTTTTTTTGCAGGTTAGGCGCGTTCTACCACCTTCTTGCTTTGTTGACCAGTAAAGTCAGCGAACCAAATTCCAAGTCACAGCAGCCGCGCTGCCCCTTCCCACCGGAGAAGCCGCCCCTTCTGTTGCTGCTTTTTTCTCACGCCCACTTACCGTTACGTCCCCTGCCCAATGGAAGACTTGTCCAAGTTGAAGGCCGTGAGTCCCAAGAAGTTGACTTTGTCAACATTGTTCCATCCTGGTGTTCCCGAAGCAAACAACCCATGCTGATCCTGATGATCTCTATCTTCACGTGACACCTCCTGCATTTTTTTTTTCTTTACTAACGCCAATCACCAGCACCGACGTCCTCCATAGCCTTGAAGAGAAGCCAACCATCGATTCATCCATCGTGATCCACCGCGACGCGCCGCAGGCCCCTGCCGTCTTCGACGCCCACACCACCGTTGTCCTCGACGCCGCCATTACCGGAGACGCGCGTTGTGAGCTACCGTTCCCGTCGTTGCCGGTGATCCCGATCCCGATCCGTGAGCTCGATCCGAGTTCAAATTTGGAGATTATCTGCAAATTAGGTAATTGAACATTATCCTATATTTTTCAGAATATTTAATTTCCTAATTTGCACGTTTGAATGTTTCATGAATATCACGTGGATATTTAGATATCTTAGGATAATATTCAATATATCCGCAATATTTTTGAATGTTCAAAATTAGGAAAGTTTCCTAATTTAGTAACGTATCTGGACGACTATCCGACCTTATCCCTAAGGTTCGATACGCGGCGATACGGAAAATTATTATCTTATCCATAACCACTTGGATACGATAATGAATTTTATCCGCTTTCCAAATTTAAATGATCGACTTTCCGTCAATATCTATAACCCTATAGATATGATCGATAGTTTGATTTTTGTGCCTAATCCGAGTTTGAAACAAATATGGCGGATTGCGTGGACAGTTTAAATGTGGATTAAAGAAATTTTCAAAAAAAATATCATTTAGATTTAGCTTAGAATTTTGCATGTCTAGGAATTTTGAATATATCCCGAAGGATGAAATAAGTATTTAATTTAAATTGGGACCTAAGGTGGCATGTTTCCTAGTTTAAATTAGGTATTATTTTAATCCTAACGGATTATTCACGTTATTTTATTATTCCGAATTTTAACAAAAATCCTAAAAAATCATGCTAGGGTAGATTAAGTCATCATAGGTTGCATGTTATTTTGGGTAATTTATTATTTCGAATTTTAACAAAAATCCCAAAAATAAGTCATGTTAGGATATGTTAAATCATCATAGGTTGCATGTTAATTTAGGCATATTTTTATTCCGAATTTCATCAGAAAATACCAAAAAATAAATCCTTTGCCCGTCATTAGAATTAGGTCACGTCGTCGCACGACATATAGTTTGCATGATAGATTGCATTAATTCGCATGTCATTTTTGCACGTCATTGCATATAGATTAGCTTTCATTTAAATAAGTGAAAATCAAAAAAAAAAATGAAATTGAGTGAATGCTTGTTAATTAGAAATCATATTAGGGTTGATTGATGTGATTTTCTAGCTAACAATGCAGATGCTTGCGTTGCTTCCAGGTAAGTCATTCCTCCCAATTTGCAATTTATTTAATGCTTTCCTGGATGTTAAATTGGTGGTTTGCGCACCCGCATGAACACCTCATATGTTAGTAATTAAGTTAAAATGGATCCAAACT
Source organism: Syzygium aqueum (assembly GCA_031216185.1). Classification (NCBI taxonomy): domain Eukaryota; kingdom Viridiplantae; phylum Streptophyta; class Magnoliopsida; order Myrtales; family Myrtaceae; genus Syzygium; species Syzygium aqueum. Next base: position 15,037,003 of record CM062234.1, read on the forward strand.
GCCTGCCAAAACATTTTTGAAAAAAAAAGGTACCGAAAGGGCGTTAGACTAGATCTAGCGTAATCAAGTCCCCGGGCTTAGAATCTCTGGTTCGTAGGAATAAAACATATCTCCCTATGTTTTATTTAGGTTTCTAATCAACCTACCGTAAATTGATTAGTGGCGACTCCAAGCATGAAAACATTTGCACGTTAAAGACTTAAACCCCTAAGTCGCGAATTGGTAGGGCTTGGGAGAGCCCGAGTTAAGATTAGTCTTAATAATCCATTAGCCCGAAATATGAAAAATTTTTTTAGATCGCGACAATTAGGATAAAATACTTATGGGGAAAATTAGTTGAATTTCTTTCCTACATTATTATGTGCATGAAAGTCGGCATGATAGTTACGGGTGTATTTATCTGCAACAGAGATATAAACCTAGGTTAGATAATGTCTTTAAAACTGATGTTTTGTAAAAGAAAAGTCACATGATTCAATTATATTAGTCACCATCTATATCTAATTAAAATACATTTCTCTCTTCTTGGTAAAAGTTTGCATCCGCCTCAGAAAAAGAAAGTTTTGCCAAGTTGTTTCTGTCATTACATTAATATATTGTTCGATTGATTGCTTTGGTGAATCACGTTATCCATGGACACGTATTAAGTGTGCATCCTTGCGTGCAATGGGGACAAGTGCCAGAACGAAACGAGATATCTTGAAAGTGTTAATCTTTAGAGTCAGATAATGACAAAATGTTTAAGGTGGTTCGACCTTAATTAGGGTTGCGTGATATGTATTTATAGGACTGATTAATTATAGTCAAACTACATATAGAAATATCATTATAAATGTTGACACCTAAATTTTACCGATCATCTAGTATAATTTGCATAGAAAATTAGGGATTAAATTTTAACCCCTAAACAAAAACATTTAAATTGCATAACATATAGTTTAGGTTCATTTAATTTAATTGCATATTTTTGCATCGGATTGGCAATGGCAAATGAGCTTAAATTTCATTGAACAAAACTCGGTTCACTCGGGAATGCAAGGGCCGGGAATTTCAAGATGAACAGGCTCGGTCGTTTTAATTTGAGCTTAATTCAGGTCATCATGTTTAATTAAATCAGCCCATTTAAATGCTAAATATGAGCCTAAGCCCATTAGGACTATAGAGCCCATCTAATTGACCTAGTTTAGGATTATATAAACATGTTTTATGTCAGAATTTTGGGGACAGAACACAATTACAGATCAGAATTTTTTTTGAGAGTGTAAGTGAGAGAGGGAGAGAGGAGTCCGGCGTGTAGCACCACCGCCGCAACACCGTCGTCGCGCCTGCCCCCTGTCGGCGTTCCACGGACGCAGCCGGAGTCCCTCTCCTCGCCGGATTCCCTCTCCACGCAGACGTCACAGCAGCTTCCGAGACGCGTTGGTTGTTCTTCGCTACTGCCCATGCAGTGTTCTTCATCAACGAAGCCCCTGCAAGTGTTTTCTCCAGTCAACCGAAGCTTGTCAACATTGCTGCCTCCTCCTGTTGGTCCACGAAAACAACAGCCACAGCCTTGAAGACCTTCAATATCCTTCGAGTTACAAACATCCCCACAAACACAGTACCTCGTCCACTTCCTCCCAGAATCGCTCACTCCACAGAGCTTATTTGTAGAAACTCAAAACACGAAAGTTGTAGATCTACGAGTCCTTGATCTGTGGCTTTTGGAATCGGGTCAATCCGACGTGTATTGAGGAAGTTACGCCCATTTTTCCGGAATCGTGCAGTCCTGAAATTTTCTGTTCGGAGTCACTCGCCCACGCACGCATCAAATCCACCGAACAGCCTTGCCGGTGTTGCTGTGCATCGTCGATGTCGTTGTCGCCGTCCCGCCGTCGCCGGTCGTCCCATTCCCGATCCGCAAGCCGATCCCGATCCAATTCGAAATTTGGAAGTATTTTCAAATTAGGTAAGTGGATATATTCTGAATATTCTTTTCAAATATTTAGATTTCTAATTTGGTGTGTTTGAATATTTTGTGATTATCGTGTGGATATTTAGATATCTTAAGATAATGTTCTATATATCCGCAATATTTTCAAATATTCAAATTAGGAAAATTTCCTAATTTAGCAACGTATCTGGACGACTATTTGACCTTAACCCTAAGGTCCGATACGCGGCGATACGGGAAATTATCATCCTATCTATAATCACTTAGATACGATGATGAATTTCATTAGCTTTCCAAATTTGAACGATCGACTATTCGTCAATATCTATAACCCTATAGATATGACCGATAGTTCGAATTTTGTGCCTAATTCAAGTTTGAAACAAATTTGGCGGATTGCGTGGTTGATTTGAATCGGTTGCTATCTTTACTTGTTTGATTATTTTCCTTTTCAAATAAAAAGAAAACCCAAAAAAAATCTGTTTTGTTTTTTTAATTATAAATTTTGCATGTTTAGGTTTTGAATATATCCTAAAGAATGAGATAATTATCTAATTTAAATTAGGACTTAAGATGACATGTTTTCCTAGTTTAAATTAGGTGTTATTTTAATCAATGGATTATTCACGTTTTTTTAATTTCGAATTTTGGCAAAAAATCTTAAAAAAGAAATCATGCTAGGGTAGATTAAGTTATCATAGATTGCATGTTAACTTAGGTATTTTTGAATTTCGAATTTTAATAGAAAATACCAAAAAGAGAAGTCGTAGGTTGCATGTTAATTTAAGCATATTTTTATTCCGAATTTCATCAGAAAATACCAAAAATATTCATTCGTCCGTCATTAGAATTAAGTCACGTCGTCGCATGACATATAGTTTGCATGCTAGGTTGCATTAATTCGCATGTCATTCTTGCACGTCATTGCATGTAAACTAGATTTCATTTAAATAAAGTGAAAATAAAAAAAAAGAAATTGAGTGAATGCTTGTTAATTAGAAATCATATTAGGATGTTGATGTGATTTTCTAACTAACAATGCAGATGCTTGCATGGCACTGAGGTAAGTTGTTCTCCTAAGCTTGCAATTTATTTAATGTTTTGATTATTGGGTGTTAAATTGGTGGTTTGCGCACCCGCATGAACACCTCACATGTTAGTAATTAAGTTAAAATGGGTCCAAACTGCCTGCCAAAACATTTTTTGAAAAGAAAAGGTATCGAAAGGGCGTTAGACTAGATCTAGCGTAATCAAGTCCCCGAACTTAGAATCTTTGGTTCGTAGGAATAAAACATATCTCCCTATGTTTTATTTAGGTTTTTAATCAGCCTACCGTAAATTGATTAATGGCGACTCCAAGCATGAAAACATTTGCATGTTAAGAACTTAAACCCTAAGATGCGAATTGGTAGGACTTGGGAGGGTCCGAGTTAAGTTCAATCTTAATAATCCATTAGCCCGAGAAATTAACAAATTTTTTTAGGGTCGCGACAATAAACCATATAAAACATATCAATTACATATTAATAATGCCCCCTCAATTCAAAGTATGAGTAATAAGTTAGAGATTTGATCTCAATCGCGAACTAGGTAGTCCCTTGGTGAAGATGTTCACCAACTAATCCACTATAAACACATAGCGAACACGTGGGGCGCCACAAGCAACTCGCTCTCGAGCAAAGTAAAAGTTCAACTTGATGTGTTTGGTGCAAGCATAAAACACAGACTTGAGAGCAAGGTAGGTGACGGGTTGTCACAACATTAGTGAGAGGAGCAAAAAGGGGACCCTTAGCTACGAAGTAAATGGCGGATTCAACTAGTCTCAACAACACAGGGTGATATATAGCACAATACTCAGCCTCTAAAATAGACGGGCCACACTAGGTTCTTTCTTGGCACTCCATGAAATAAGATCATTGCTGGGAAAGACACAAAAACCTGAGGTGAACCGTCAAGTATTAGAGTACCTAGCCTAGTTTTCATCCTCATAAACAGTTAATGAAGTGGAGAACATCACTCATAAGAGGCAACCATGGGTGGATGCACCATCTACAATTCTACATAACAGTATTAGGGGTATCAATGGTTCAAGTCGGGTTTTCACGATACCCAAATCAAACTGAATCATATGAAAGTGCATGTGTTTTGACCTGAATCGAGACTTGACCATTGGTTCAGTATTTAAGTTCATAGCACGAAACCCATTTTCTTTAACTCCTTTACTCTCTCCTCCCGTAATTTATCCATTCTTTAGAACCAAAGAATAAAAATTGAATCTTTTCAAACTGACCACCTTCCTCTGTTTTTTCTTCACAAACGACGATAAGCCTCACAAATTGAGATGAGAAGTACAATTTGGATAGATTCCATCCTTGATTAGGATACAATATTCATATCTTATTGGTAGACAATACAACTGATAATTTTCAATATATTTCCATCAGTAAAGCGTCAGATTTATAAAAGTAATAGAAACTTATTCTTTAATCTAGTTTAATTAAAGTTTCCAAATTTTGCATTACTAGCGGCACCTTTATCTGATAACAATTGATTTAGGTTGGGTGTAGAAAGTAATATTTTTTATAGATATTTTTATATAATAATCATAGTTCATGTTCTATACAAAGATGAACAGGCGGGGGCGCTAAGCCTGCCCATAAAACGAATTTTTAGACGCGTTGGGCGTACAATGCAAAGTTTTCAAGCCTGGTCAATGGGTGGGCCGAGCTTAGGCAAGGAACCTGAGGCCCACCCTGTCCATATGCTTATTTAAAAAATATAAAATTATATTGTATTACTAATTCAACTTTGATGGTTAAAAAATTTATCAACGGTAATATGATAAGATAAGATTAATTATAATATAAAATAGAGAAATAGTATAAAACTCATAAGTTGAAGTAGCAAAATAATTATTTATTCATTTAGTTTATTCATATTAAAAAGGCTCAATCTGCTTGGGCAGGCATGGGCACTTGATGAGACCCATGGGTTCAGGCTTAGGCATTCGAGCCTAACTGTAGGTTTAATTTAAATTTTACATATAATATTCAGCAAAATTGTTCAAAAAATTATAAATTTATTGCATTTTTGCCAATTCAATCTTAAACCTTTCATCTTGCCAATTGAGTCATAAATATTTTCACGTTTTACCAATTAAGTCAATTCGGCCAATTTTAGTCAGAAATCACTATCGTGGACGCTAGTCGTCTTATGTGGCATGGTCAGCGCTGACGTGGATAATTTTTAATAATATTTTAAATATTTTTTCGAAATTTTAATTTCTTTTCTTTTCTTTTTCTTTCTTTCTTTCTTTCTTTCTTTCTTTCTTTTTTCTTTTTCCAAGTCTAGCAAGGGTCGAGAATCTTTACCTAGTGGCCGACAAGGGTCGGGCAGCCCTCACCTGTGACTAGCAAGGGTTGACCGGCAACCCTCATTAGACTTGAAAGAAGAAAAACAAAAGAAAAGAAAAAAGAAGAAAAAATATTCGAAAATTATTAAAATATTACTAAAATTCGAAAATTATTAAAATATTACTAAAAATTGTTAACGTCATCGCCGGCTATCCTACGTGGCTCTATCGGTGTCCATGTCAGCGATTTCCAATTAAAATTAATTGGATGGACTCAATTAGCAAAACATGAAAATGTTTAGGACTTAATTAGTAAAATTGAAAGGTTTAGAGCTAAATTGGCAAAAGTACAATAGGTTTAGGATTTTTTGGATAATTTTTCCTACAATTTTTACTGTGCTATAGTAATGGTCGCACTAATCTTTCATAGATTGCTTCATTGTCATCGCATTCAGAAAGCATGATTAAAATTATCAGTCTACTAGCATGAATCCAATTTACTTTGGGTCATTTGAAAGTGTGCTTATCTAGAATTTTGAGCCAATAAACTAGAATTTTGAGCCAATAAACGCGTCTGAAATTTTTATTGATTTTTGATTATATCAATACAAATTGCCATTATAACTATAGGTTAGTAAATTAAATTTATATGAGTTGTTATTTGTTATATGTATAATTTAATGAAATTAACTATACATTGGCATAGCAGAGCAATAGTATTTTAATTATTTAACTAATTAGTTAAATTTTTACTGTTTTTTTCTGTTTTCTTTTTTATTTATTTGTTTCAATACATTTCTCTTTTTGCCATTTGTCTCTATAAATGGAGAAAGAATTTCGTGGGACTGTGCACATCACGTGGCAGCAATATGTTGTGTAACTAATCAATTAAAAATGAGATGCATACGGACATACATGATACTATGTAGGATGAGCTTCATAATGCGGATAATGGTGATTGATTAGTTACATCACATTATCACTGCCGCATGGGAAAAAAATCTGGCTATTTAGACTGGTCGAATTCAATAGACACCATGCCAAATGTCAACCATTGTAAGAAAGATCTCAATCCTTGAAATTACTTTCTATAGATAAATAGATATTTACTTATTGGCATCGACATAACAAAAGACTATATTCATGGGGTGAATATAGCTTTATCGTTGTGATGCCAAAAATTATATCGAGATCAATAAATTATAAAATTAGTGCTTGAAAATTGTCTTAAGTACGTAGTGTTAGAATAAAGGTATAATAAAGTTACTTTTCCGAAAATGGAGTTTTTAATTTGAACCACTTCACCAGCAAAGGGTCCTTCTACAGTCCTCTAAGAGAAAAACCATACAAACTTACGTCCTATGAACGGACGAGGTATTTTACAAATCCAAATGTAATTTACGAACTTGAATTAGCAAATAAGATAAAAAAAAAAAAGAAGGGAAAAGTTACTATTAATAGGAAATATACAAAATGGGAAGGTTTTTTTATGCATTGCGTTTGTGATTTTTTGCGATACAACTGATATATTACGAATGAAAATGTAACTTACGCAAGGAAAAAGGTACATTACGAACCAGAAAGGCATAGTACGAACAAGAAAGGTTTTTTTTTTAATGAAATGAGAATTTAGAAAGTGCATACATTACATACCATAAAATAAGAAATATTGATACTTGAGAAACAAAATGGCAATTTGTGGTGCTCAAAGCTATCTTTTGAACCAAAAGAAGTTAAATTCATTATTTGTTTATGAGAATGAAAGTTATCTTGTGAACCGAAAGAAAGACTTCGGCACATAATCGTCCTTGACAATAAGATAAGAATTATTACTACTTTAGCGACGAAACGGTAATTTATGAAATTAAAGGGTTATCTTATGAAGCTGAAAGAATAATTACGAATTACTTGTGTTAATTACGATATAATGTGGAGTTAAACTTTAGGATAAAGAAGGCAATTTTCGAATATGAAAGTTTTCTTATGAAACAATATGAAAAATTGCGCGCATAACTGATTGTTTAGTGTTGGGTTTTGGACTTGGCCTGCCATAATGGGCTTGACCGACCCAACCCCAACCCATTTCTATTTGAAAGTTCCCGGTTCAATAATTCCTCTGATTGGAAAATGTGTTCATGTGTCTGTGGAATTCTGACCAAGAAGAAACAAAGGAACAAGAGGACAAAGAATAGTGATCTCCAAGCAAGTTTTGTGTGGATATTTGATTGTGAGCATAGGGTGAGTCCAAGTGCATGATTGCACTTTCGACTGGGGGAGATACACAAATTTTGTATGGACCAATCTCGGCTTTTGGGATCGAGTTACAATCCTATGAAACCCGCCATTGGAATCAGAGCAATCAAATTGTCTCTCGCGCTTTTCTTTTCTTTTTTGTATCTGTTAAATGATACATTAAAGTGTTTTTCAGTATGCAATCCATGTTTGACACCTTGAAGGATAAAAAATGGCATGTTCCGAAAATAGTCTTATTTTTGTACGATTTTCAAGTATGATATGGCCAATATGTCCTTCAATAATTCTGGAAAGTTAAAAGTTATTTTGGCTGAACGGTTTGTGAGAAAAAACGGTCCCGAACTCGAAAATGTCGAGAATTTCGAGGCCTACATCTTTCTGAACAATTATATAAATCCAATGAATTTTTATACCTTCAGAAAATGCATGAAACAAGCTTCTAACAATATAAAATATATACATATATGTGTGTATATATAATTTGAAATCTAGAGAATATTTTGTGAATTTTGTAAGTTTACATGAGAAACTGGCCACATAATTAGTCGAGACAATACGAACTTGATTGTATCGCGACAGCCCAATACTGATTGTCATGTCATCTGACATAGCACATTAGACAAGTTCATGACGTCATTGGAACGTGGACTGATGAGAGACTGACACGTGGTAGATGGACGCCACATCAGCAACCGACTCAGTCGTGCATGCCACGCACGCGTCCCTTTTCACCGCACAAGGCACAGTCGTTGCGTAAAGCGCATGCAACGTTTGTGACCTTTATCCGATGATGTTTTAGGTCCCGAAAATTCTTGCAGATTCGTTTTGATCTACAAAATTTCTGTATCGAACCCCACTTGGTATGATCTCATTCATTGTGGTCGTGATAGATGGGACGAAATGAATACATTTCACTATTGTAGTCTCTATCTTTGCTTGTGGCATGTATTCTAGAAATTGTTTTTGACATGATCATATATCAATTAGTAGCATGATCATTCCACTAGTTGTAAGGACAGTGCTTTGTCAAAAGTACTTCAAGTTTGTAGATAAATCTTTATTTAAGAAGCTATGTCACAATTTCGGGTGGTCTTCATTTAAAAATATCCTATGTACTTTTGGACACCGGTTCCACTTTTAGGAACCGGAAACTGGACAGACACTCTCGGAAACTTAAACAATCAGTCGGTCCAGTTCGGTCCGGGTAGTCCTAGTTTGGGCGATCCGTTTTGCACACTCCTGATTTTCAACCAGGATCCTTATTTATTCATTTCTTGCGTTCTCTATTAAATTCTTGAATTTTACCTTATTGGGTATATAAATTTATATTAAGTTCAATATAAATGTCCTCATAATATATGGAGTACGTGTGAATTTGTTTAGTGAAACCTATCCATGTAATAAGAACGACGTTTGTTCAAATTATAGACATTTTATATAATATCTCTTGGATGAATTATTTGGTTCAATTCTCCATAAGAGTGAAATGAAATGCATCTCCTTTAGTTACACAACTAGTTAATTCCAGGGTTTTGAGCATACGTATATTGATAAACGTATTGTGACGCGTGTTTATTCTCCTTTTTGTTATTAGTGCCGGTTATTTTAAATTATGTCATTTGAGGTTGTTTTTTCATTGAGCTTAGTAAATACTAAGTAAACATACTCGTTGGATAAAACTCACAAAATGCTGGTGAAAGTTTTAAACTTAAATTTTTGCTAAAATAGACGTACAATAGAATTATTTTGGCGCACGTATAATAAAAAAAAGTAGAAAAGAAGACTTTGGCTACTACTATCTTCATTACAAATTCATTTTTTATTTTTTTAAAAGTATATAGATTTATTTATTCTGTATTATGCTCTTCAATTGATATTTTCATTCAATCTTAATGTCTAAGTTTTAAACTCGTGTCATCTCTCCCCCGTCCATTATTTAAATTCTGTTTGAATTTTAAGATTAAAAACAAAAGGGGTTCAAAAATAATAAAACACATTACGAATTTCTCTCTTACCTATTTTATAGATTTATTTGTTTTGATAGATATCAGCATATTTAAATAAGTGGATTTTTGAAGAAGAAAATGAAAAATCGACATAACATAAACATTGGGCACGTATTCTTATTTGATATTTCCTAATTTACCGTATCTTAATTTAATGTTTCCTAGGTCCTATTTCTTAGTCCGTCTATAAATGAGAGATGCATTCTCAATTGTAAGCAAACATATTTTGAGTTGATAATATCTAAGAATCCCTCTCAATTGAGCGATTCCTTCAGGTCTCTATTCAATTTGTTGTGATGCACTTAAAAGTTTGTCATCCTTGGTTGGTGTAACTCTTCTATCCCAAATCTCTTTTTTTCTTCCCAAACACATCAAATTCTTTTGATCCATAAAAAATAAGTTCAATATTCTCACTTAGTCACCGCGCATCAAGTTGATATCAGAGCTTCCAAGTTGGGCTAGTTGGGTGAGTTCTTTCCATTCACGTGTCATACTTCCATTTTGAGAAAGATAAGTAATCTGATTTCTAAAGGCTTGACTTTGGAGCAAAACCTTGATGAGAGGCGCGACCATGCCTTTGAGAATCTCAAGTCAAAGATGTAGAAAATCCTCAACCTCCTAGACAATCCAGCAAGACAAAGGCAGCCATGAAGACCACTAGCTCATCGTTTGCGACGTGTTGGTCCGGAACACCGTCCAAATTCCGATAATGAGGTGACTTTAATAATTCATATTATCAAGCTAGATTACATCGTAATTTCTACCAGTATCATAACACATTTCTAAGTATTTACATATTACGACGCCTAGTAATAAATTGGAATTATGACAATCACAAGAGATTGGTACCTCCGAATGGCGCATGTTTTTTCTTATAGAAAAATGGGGACCTCGACAATTGTGCCCGAATCCTCAGTGGTCGAGCCTGGGTCTATAGAGGCTAAGCACTAATCCACTTAGCTTTGGATACCTCGAGGTCGAGCATGGTACTCGGTGCTCGTGCCCATGCCCCTGGCTATGCCCGAGTAAATTAAGGTCGAGGCCAATTTCACGGACTGCTAGGCTCGAGTCTACACAAATCGGACCTAGATTCCTTGAGGCTAAGCCTGAGACCCTAATGCCTCCCTGACGGCCATGCCTCTGTACGGTACCGGCGGTACCTAGCTCCCATGCCTTAGTCACTGTCGTTTGGGCCAAGTCCATTAAGTCACACCCAAGTCCCCAAGTCCATTAACTAAGCCCAAAAAACCCCGGCTCCTACAATTGGGAACTCGACTGCCAAGCCCAAGTCCCTTGACGCCCAACCTACGGTGCTCTACACTTGGGTTGAGGACAGTTAGGGTTGTGCCCAAGTCCATTGAACTCAGACCCAAGACCTTGACACTCGTACCCAGGTCTTCGGTGGTTGTGCCCAAGTCTCCATAGCCCCGACGGCTGAGCCCAAGTCTAATAAAATAAGATGAGCCTGAGCTTCATTAAGCAGTCAACTATACTGAAAACAACATATTCCATTACTTCAAAAGTTTAGTTAATGAAGAATGATGCAATAATGTATTTTATATTAACTTACAAAATTCTCACTTGTAGACTGACAAAATTGCCAAATCTCAATACATGAATGTGTGCAACGTGATAGGTATAGACATAGCCACGGTTCAGAACCGGTAGTTCCGGTTCGTGGCCATGTATGAACCGGAACCGGCGGTTCTGGGCCGGTTTTGGTTTCGGCTTGGTTCGAAATTGACCGGTAAAAATTTTAAAAATAAATTATGAAATAAAAAAATAATGAATTATCAAATTATGAAATAATGAATTATTCAATATAAAATGTAATAAAAATTGTACATGTTACAGTTTTTTTTTTGAACCGGGCCTGGAACCGGTGGTTTTGGGCCAGTTCCAAAATTATTGGAATCGGAACCAGGCTCGTAGGCCATGGGTCGATTCTGATTCCGAACCGCGGGCCCGATCAACTGGCCGGTCCCGGGTTTGACTTGGGCCAGTTTCGGGCCGAAACTGGCCCGTGCCCATGTGTCTAGATAGGTATGATGGTAGAACGGATGGTCTCCGTCATAGAAAGTTATTATAGGACTGTAAAATTATCCAGTTTTTGAATCAGGGTACATTTGGACTGTAAAAAATTTACTCCACAAGCCAAATTAAGATACTGACAAATACATAGCTTGCCGTACTGGCAATTTTGTTCATTCTATTAACATATAAATGATCTTTCCATTTGAAAGACTACGCATGATAAATTCGAATTTTTGTGTGTATGATGTTTTTTTATCAAAATCCTTTTTTCGTGGTCGAAACTTAGCTAACGTGTTTGGAATTTGGAAATCCACAGTTAACGAATTCAAAGTTTAAACCAACAAAAAAGTTAAAAAAAAAAATTAGGCATTCAAAACTTTTATTCTGTATGATAAAAAAAAAGAATTAATAGACAGAGCTAAAACTGTAACCTAAGTGCAATTTCATTATTATCATTTATGTTGATTTCGTCAACGATTCTACACTTTCTTTACGAGATCGCTTGCGTAAGACCATGAACAATATATATCTTTTTAGGAAACTAAGAATAAATTATTTCACACGATAAAAAATATTTGAGTTAATACTACGAAAAACTTCTAAAGTGGTATACTTATGATAAATTTACCCCAAACTGATTTTTTCACCACAAAAAATCCCAAACTAGTACATTTTTGACAATTTTACCCTAAATTAATTTTTTAACCATAATAAATTTCAAATTGGTACACCTGTGATAAATTTACTCAATATTAGCTTTTGTTAAATTGGATTAAAATCTTAAACCGGTATACTTGTAACAAACGAATGACAAAACCCCAAACCCGTACACTCGTCAACTGTCACATGCCATCCAACTCAACAAATTAATAATAAAATTTAAAGCAAACTAGGGGAGGGTAAATTTGCCACGTGTATACCAGTTTGAAATTTTTGATGGTAAAAAAAATTAATTTGAGGTAAATTTTGTCACAGGTGTATTAATTTGGAGTTTTTTGCGGTATTAATCCAAAACTTGTCAAACAGTATTTGATTATGTTCTTTTGTTCCCAGAATCAGTTTGAGAACAGAAATGCGTTTGTTTAATTTTTTGATTCTGGGCATAATTCTATCAAAAATTGTTCCCAGAATTAGTTTTAGAACAGAATCAAGAATAAAAAAAAAAAGTAGCTTCTTGATTCTAGGAACAATTTTAAGAATCAATTTTTTTTTCTTCTTCCTTTTTTTGGTTTTTAATGTAGCTTCTAATGTCCGGCCCGAGGACCGCCCTCGTCGAATCTGATGAGAATAAAATATTTTAATAAAAAATATTATTAAAATAAAAAATATTTTACCGGCCATGGCCAAAAAAATAAAAAAATATTTTTAATAAAAATATTTTACCGGACATGGCCAGCGACTAAGCCATGGCCAAAAAAATAAAAAAATATTTTTAATAAAAATATTTTAATAAAGAAAATATTTTACCAGCCATGGTCGGCGATCAGGCCATGGCAAAAAAAATATATATTTTTAATAAAAATATTTTAATAAAAATACTATTAATAAAACAATATTTTACAGGCCATGACTGGCGATCAGGCCATGGCAAAAAAAAGAAAAATATATATTTTTAATAAAAATATTTTAATAAAAGATATTATTAATAAAAAAATATTTTACCGGCCATGGCCGGCAACCAGGCCGTGGCCCAAAAAAATAAAAATGTATATTTTTAATAAAAATATTTTAATAAAAAATATTATTAATAAAAAAAAATATTTTATCGACCATGGTCGGCAACCAGGCCATGGCAAAAAAAAAAGAAAAAATACTTTTAATAAAAATATTATCAATAAAAAAAATATTTTACCGGTCATGGCCGGCGAGCAGGCCATGGCTAAGGAGGAAAAGAAAAAAAGAAAAGAAAAAAAAGAAAGAAATATTAAAATATTTAAAAATATTATTAATAAAAAGAAATTTTGAGGCGTTACCAAACACATTTCTGTTCTTTTTCTATTCCAGGGATGAAATTTTGGGCCGTTAACAAACGCCTTAAAATGCTCAGAATCAATTCCGGGCACAGAATAAAAAAGAATCATTTCTGAGCAGAATCTGCTTTCGGGTACAGAATCGTTGTCATGCGCAGCCTTAGCCTCTCACTGAAAAGTAATATTATTTTCTCGAAAAATTATTTTTCGAAAATGTTTTCAAAAGTAGTTCCAACTCTATTTTTTCGCGAAAAGGAACAAAAGGGAGCATCAAGAGATGTCTCCTCCGTTCCATTTCCCCACTCTCCAACCCTCCACACGAGTCGCGGACAATGCCCTTCGTCGTCGCGCCCACGCACCATCATCTCAGTTCTTGCCCCAGATTGTTCGTCAGAATCAAGCCCGATGAATCTTTCGGTCTGTCCACAGCTCTGCGTCGCTCTGTCCGCTGTTCCGGGACGGAGAGCGTACCACCCGGTACTTCTCTTGCCTCAAGTCTCTGAGATATGTGTCGTCTGCGAGTCTGCGAGTACCCTTCAGGGCTGTGAGCCGTGGCTCTTTTACTGGGCTCTCTTTTGTGGGGCGTGAATTTGATGCTGACATTGTAGCTGCAGAGGCGAGGCCGCAGCATTCTAAGGGTGGGGCTGCTGATATGGCGAAACTGAGAGAGTTGGAGCGGAAAGTGGAGCTTCTTGGTATTGACTATGAGGATCATAGCAGGCCCGGATTTTACAGCAACTTGTTTTGTCCAAAGGTTGCTCATTTCGCCGTGGCCGTGTTATTATTATTATTTTTTTACTGTCCTAGCTTTCTAGAACTGCGTACTTATTACTCAAAGTGGGGGATGTTTGTTCCGAGCATGTTGGTGCCTCGGTGTCTCTTTATGCTTGAGGATTCCGGTGGAATTCGGTTTGTGACCCGTTCCGTCTTAATGTGCGTGGTAGTGCCGAGGGGGAGGGAAAGTTGAGAGAAGCCTCTCTTTCCATATCGTCCAAAGCGGGTATGTTGATTCTATGAGTTTGATGTAAGTTTTCTTCCGGCTGATGTGTATTGTTCTAGCCATTGGGATTTTGCTTCTGTATCTGTCTTGAAGGGAGTTCGCAATGTGGAGGTGTTTCCGAATGGAATGTGGATGGGCTGGCCAGGTAATGTGATTGTTCTTGCTGGATTGTCATGAGTTTGTGAAGCATTAATATGAGTGCTTGGAGTTGGACCCAACAGTGACTTCTCATCTAGGCCTTTGCAGACAGTGGAAATTCATGCGATGGTGACTATGCAGCCCTAAAGGTCAGTTCCACTGTACAGATGACAGAAGAGAGCCTAAGGTTGGAACCCTTGAGCGATGAGGTACACTCACTAATTCTAATTTGGCATTGTCAATTATCTCTTTTAGCATTTGGGGAAAATTGTTTTGTAGAATCCTGTGTTTTGGTCTTGTGTAAACTATTGCCAAACCTGCATTATGAGTACTTGTGCTTTGTGGCATTTGAAAACTCATCAGAAATGTCTGACGTGGCATCCTGCTGGCCATTAGACACGGCTGAATCTGAAGTAACAGGCTTGGTTTGTAATGTAGACAATACATCAGATTTTTAGATATTGAAATCCCAGTGCACTTAAGTTAGGGCTCTGGTTTGTAAGAAATGCAGAGGAAAGACTTGGAGAATCGAATCTTTCACCTTCTCTTTGGGTCTGGGAAAGGTAACTCAACTGAATGGATGGTTTCAAAAATCTCATCAAAATGATTGTTTATAACATGCAAGCTTCGGATTTGTGAGAGCATATATCAGCCAACCTTGATTCAGCTACCAATAACAATCATGATGTGCTCCAATTGCCAGATCTCTCAATCTGTTGTAAATTTTTTATTGGAAAGCGTGGTTTTATCATCGAAGTTATGATCCACACAGTAGGTTGACAGACCGTTTTCCCATGTAAACAAGTAGGGAACTCCTAGCCTTCATCACTTGCCATCAACAACCACAAACGTGGAGTCTCTAATGATGATTGGCCCTGGGTATCTTTTTACTTTTGGGAGTTTGAAACTTCAGTTGTGAGGTCAAATGAAGGAAACCTATCTCTCTCTCTTTCCCCTTGATTTTTTTTTTAAGGAAAGTACTATATTGTTCATTTTTGTTAGCTTTTATCTTCAGATGAGTCTCGTGGGTTGTTTTTGATGAAGATGTGCTAGCCCAATATCACGTCCAATATTGCTTACAAAGTTTGTGAACAATAGATGCATAGAGTTGGTGTTGTACTGATCTACAAAGTATGAGGACCAAGAATGTCTGTTTTATACTATGGGTCAGTAATATGCCCTCATATCAAACTGTGATCAAGGGTCGCGGGTATGGTAATTTTGTTTAAGTAATTTATCACATGAAGAGTCAAAACTTTGTATATTGATGTCTAATTCTTGAGGAGACTTTGTACATTAGCATTAACCGTTTACAAAATAAAAGTCATTTGGAACACATTCCCATTGACATGACGCCACAAGTTTGATTAGTGCTATCACCTTGAGAAATCTTATGTTTGCATGGTGGCACTAAATGATAAAGAATCTTAGTTCTTAATCTCATAGCGAGGAATTGTATCCATGTAGGCTTTGGACTTGTCCTTAAAATCAACATCGGCAAATGATGGCAATTACCACCCAACAATCAGTTGGAGCTTCCTAGTGCTTAGAATGTAGAGTTTAGAACATAAACAATTTCTGCTCATTTTAAAGAAAGTCTAGGTCAAGCCACTATTGATGAGGGTATGAGCGACATATCTTACTGCATGCTACAGACTAGTATGCAAAAAAGTACCGGCGTCTATAGGGTACATTGTACAGCTAATTTTTTATGTCAAATTGTGTTGTTGTCTTGTTTAATAACATGGTCAACACATATTCGTGGATTCTTTTTCAATGGAGTTGAGCATAGTTTACATGCCAATAACTTGATTTACTTTCCTCATTGTCTTCCTAGATTTTGACATATTGTGTTTGCATGGTGCTTCCTTATTGTCCTTACCAAAAATTTGACATTTGTAGCTAGCTCAAAGTCCTCACTAATTGCTAGTGTGCATAGTAAAACATTTTCCCAGCTGATTGATACTGTTAGTATTAGTAAGGGAGCATCTTCTTCACAAATGACAACCTTTTCCTTTGTTCCTTGTTTTTTTTTCCTCACTTTTGCAACCGTTGCTTTTGAGTTTAAGCATTTATTATGTTCTCAGGATTTGTTGAATTGGTTCTTGTGTTTATCTCTGATGTGTGGGTATAATTTCCTTGTGATGAGTGCTACTTATTTTTAAGATTCTGTTCCCTTCAGATTATCGGGTACTTTGCGGAACGAAAAATATCGGTGGAAACTCTTCAAAGAAATGGAGTCAAACAACTATCAGGCAAACAGGTTCCCTATTTTAATTGCTTCTGCTATGACTTGCAATGTGATTCGGGTTAGACCGAATGGATCCAGAAGTTTATATTTGCCAAAAGAAAAAGGGCGGCTATTACCATTGGTTATGTACTTATCTACTTGATTAGTTAGTATTTACTAGATGCTGTACTTGATAGAAAACTTTACCATCCCCAAGATGTTCTCATGCAAGTTGTGGAGTTTGCCTCTTACTTATAGTGCTGGAGCAATGGACTTAAGATTGAGATGTTGTATCAGCTCTCACTTAGCTTAGATATACTGATATCATTTTGATAATATGGAATTCTTGCACGGTTTTTGGTCACACTTTTTAAAGCCTGTACTGATAATATATTTTTTAAGAAACTGGAAGATAACAGTTTTAATGTTTATTTCTGATCTGAAATGAATATCAGATGAGACTAACCACTTTGAAACTTTCTTCCAGAGTGCAATTTCTTTTCCTTACAAAAGGAAAGGAGAACTTGTTGGTTGCAAGTATCGGACCTTGGACAAGAAATTTTGGCAGGTAGATTCTCTTGCCTCTCGGTGTCGTAGGGACATTTCGGTTTAGAGTAATAAAATTCCAGCATGCATCTTAAATATATTTTGGTATGTTGAACTGAAGAAATGGGATAGCTTATGGATGCTAGTTTAGGTCTTCTGAAAACCGAGAAGTAAATAACTGAAAAATGAAATGGAAAATCATTGATTAATAGCATTTGGGAGATTTTATGTCACATATTTGGGATAAAGTAAATAATTTCAGGCTGTGAGAAAAATCTATTCCTTGGTGGCATAGATTTCCAATCAAGTCCTTGAACTTTTTAATTTTCTAATCAAGTTCTTTCAGCTCCAAATCTGGTTGTCAGAGCTGACATAGATTGTCTTTACCTGCGTTTGGAGAAGAACCCAGATAATCATTTTTTGGGTACCTACAATAGGTGTGCTCTGGTGATTATCCAGTGTGCTTTGAAACCTAGGGTTTTTTTTTTTTTTTTTATATTAGTCAAGGTGACATGACATGGATGTGCTATGGATATTGCGCCCATCGTAAACATTTCAACTCAATACCCGCTCATACCATCTCTTCAGTTTATTTAGTACTGCTTCGATTGAAACCATTTATGGTTTAACGGTTTAATATAAACTATCAAACATTTTTGGTGAAATGGTAAAGTATCTCAGAAAGTATGCATGTCTAATGTGTATATATATCATGTATTGGTGCTGAAAGTCTTGTTTTATTTGAATATAGAAGTACTGGCTCAGTATTTGGTTTACTTAGTTGCTCAATCTGTGTTTCTAGATGTAAAGGTCTGGACAAGCCAGAAATTATGATGCATTCGAGCATCGGAAACCGGTTTTCTAGTCCGAATCACGTGGTATTTCATATGTTTAGGACTCTACGTGGCCTTCATTAGAGAGTAGACGGATCATTTCATCTGCATCGAGAAAAATGTTCTTCATGTTTCAACAATGGACCTTTCTGTCAATACCACATATCAGTTTCCTTCTGGTCATACTTCAATATTTAAATTTAAGAGATTTCTGGAAGTTTCTTACAAGAGCTGTCTTTCTGCTATGGACTTTCAGGAGAAGGGTACCGAAAAGGCATTATATGGACTAGATGACATATCAGAAGCAGATGAAATTGTCATTGTAACTTTTCCTTCTCTCTCTCTCTCACTCTCTCTCTCTCTCTCTCTCTCTCTCTCTCTCATATATGAATGTCGGTTATAGGTTGAAGGTGAAATTGATAAGCTCTCATTGGAGGAAGCTGGCTTCATAAATTGTGCAAGTGTTCCTAGTGGCGCCCCAGGAAAAGTTGCCAATAAAGAATTGCCTTCTCCGGACAAGGTTGGTTACTAGTTTTAGGCATATCCAATTTTGGTTTGAATTTGAAGTTACTTTAACATGCTGAAACTTAG
This sequence comes from Syzygium aqueum, assembly GCA_031216185.1. Lineage (NCBI taxonomy): Eukaryota > Viridiplantae > Streptophyta > Magnoliopsida > Myrtales > Myrtaceae > Syzygium > Syzygium aqueum. The sequence continues at coordinate 15,055,889 of CM062234.1, forward strand.
GTCTTTCCAGTTTCCACAACTGACCATCTCTTATCAAGTGAAAGTCTCCTATTATTGGTTGTATGCTAGTGAATCATATCCTTTTATGGTAAACTTAGATTTCACTGATGGGAGTGTGAAAGTCTACTAATGATATAGCAAGGTCCCTTTGCCAAGACAGAAATCTGATAGTTGTCTAGCATCTGTATCACTTTCTCCATCTTTATATTTTTCGATGGCCATAAATATATAACCTGAGGAACATCAAATTTTTTTCTCGAGTTAAGTTTCTATATCTTGCTTAATTTTTCAACCTGCTTTTTCCCTCTCTACTGCTAAGAAAGACACTTGTGATACTGAGAGTTTTCATCATCTTGTTGTGTCTCTTCATGGCTACTTTGAAAGTCTGCCGATTAATCTGCTTTCAAGAATTAGAAACATGAAAAAGAAATAAACTACTGTAGTTTCACGGTTTTTTAGAAAAAATTTCCTCCTTATTTCGAATGAAGATTGTTGGTGGCAAAGAGGTTTTTCCTTGGAGAGCTATTTGGAAAGTAAGAGTACCGATTAGAGTCTTTTGTTTTGCTTGGGACAACTTGGGAACGTATTCTCACCTTAGACAACTTGCAGAAAAGAGGGATCGTGCTGCTTAATAGATACTATCTTTGGCAGAGACTGTGAGACATCTCCTCCTTCATTCTTCCAGACCTCTTATGCCTGCATTGGACTATCTCAGGTTATTGGAGGTTCTCTGAACAAGAATTAAAGGCTTCGCAGGGTCTGTTTTGCCTCGTGTTTAGAAAAGGAATTCTTCGTCCTGTCTTGCTGCTTTTTGGTTGATGTGGAAAGAGCACAAGAGAATTCTTGAACGAGAGGAGATGCTTATTTTTTGGAATTACAGAAAGCTTATGTATATGCTTTGTCATGTAACTGGGCTCTTTTAGTTTAGAGCTCCTTTGGTAGATGGTTTTGGCACCCTCTTGATGCCTTTCGTTACGGACTTATTCACTGCCATTCGCCCTGTAGACTTTGACCAACACAATAACTACATGGAAGTTGGTGAATATAAATAAGGAACAACTCCCATCAAATGGACAAGACAACGGTTTTGTCGATGCTGAGTATAGTAACATCAAGCGAGCAAATTACCATTCCACTAAGCCAATAGGGCATTCACTTGCTGCATACAAGAAAAGAAGGATTTCTTCAATTACTCTCTCCCTTTTTTGGTTGATACGTAAAAAGAGGAGCAAGAGAACCTTTGAAGAAGCAGAGCCTTCCCTTTTTGTATATTTTGAAAATTGGGTTGAAGTCGAAAATTAGGTTAAAGTTTTAATCTTTTGGTACAGTGAAGATATGCATATGGATCTGTGCTTTGATTGACATAGTACATGTTTTGTCTTGTCACTGATTACTTTTTTCGTTCGTTGAGCTCTTCTTGTGTATGGGTTTGCACCCCCATGGTTTCCTCTAGTCGAATTGCTTTTACCTATCAAAAAAGAGTAAAACCATTAGACATTCCATTCACATTAGACATTCCATTCGTTCACACTCGTAACCATTTCAATCATCTCCCCTGGATTTGCCATGTGATCAAAGCTAATGGTCAACACATCTCTTCGGCAAATGAGCACAATCCCAAGTAGCGCTTGAGATTGGGATGCATTCCATTACATTATGAAGTCTGTTCTCTATATTCCATTTTCTATTATGTTAAAAATCGACACTGCAAGGAAACTTCTGACCTGATACACATTAGGAATCTTTGCATTTTATGGCTTTATTTCTGGTTTGGGTGGGGATGACTTGTGTTAGGTTTAAAACTTTCTGGAGTTTTTTGCTTCCACCAGTGCTTGTAAGCTACTTTGAGTGCTTGCCTAATTGCAGTACTAGTTCATTGACAACGTTGAAGTAGATCTATGTCAACTCAGTGTCTTGTATCCAAAAAATTGCTGAAGCAAATCGATTGGTCTTGTTTTGCAATGATTGACGTGCTGACGAGTTGCGACAGCGATATTTTCGAAGAGGCAGAGAATCGTTACTGTTACAGTAAGTTTCAGTGGCTTTTTGAATGATATGGAAGATTTCACTGCAGAAACTTTGGCAATTGAATGAGAACTTCCTTTTGAAGGATGTGTGAAAACGCTAACTTCGTCGTATCAGATAATCATATGGCTTTACATCTGGCACTGTTGATTTCCATTTCCATCTGCATTAGTTCTGATTGGTGGAGGCCATACAACTCATGTAGTATGTATGAATGTGGTTGTAAGTCACGGTGCCACTATCAGAAATAAATGATTTTCTAGTGTCGACACCAGTGCTGCCTTTTACCTGCATTGCTACTAACTTTTTGCTGTTACATTGTTGGAATTTGATTATCATATTTAGTGAACTATTTGTTACTCATTCCGCTGTTCATGTGAATTTTGATAGGACACGGCTTATCAATACTTATGGAACTGCAAGGATTACTTGGATAAGGTGTGTAAACTCCGTGTGTGCCTTTCTGGTGCACATTTTCATTTCTAAAAGATTGCTTCACGTATTTCTTTCTGTTTTCTAAAACATCTCAGGCTTCTCGAATAATCCTGGCAACTGATAGCGACGCACCTGGTCAAGCTTTGGCAGAGGAGCTTGCAAAGCGCCTTGGAAAACAAAGGTCAAAGTTGTTTGACTGATTATTTATTTTATTTACAATTCTATGGTTAACCCGGTCCTTTTTTTGGCATGAGTTGCAAACTTAGTTTGCATATTATGATAACTAAACTGGTAGGTAGAACTCTATTGGCATTTTGTGTTAGTGCAACCCTCTTGAGGCTATTTAATTGGTGAAAATGCTCACTCTACCGAATCACCGATGTTATTAAAAAGAAAAAGAAAACATGTGAAGTTATCTAGTGAACAAGTGAGTGCAATATCTCAACATACAGTAGTTACCAGTTATTGCTTTGTCTTCGAGCAAGCCTGGGCTTAAAGACTAAGGATATCCATTTGTGACCAGAAGTTAACAGGTTTTGGTCGTGGAAACCACCTCTTTGTGCCAACTTTATCAGTTCTTGTTTTCACCTGGAAAACTTACTCCTTTTGTATTATGAATGTTTAGATGTTGGAAGGTAAATTGGCCAAAAAAGGACGACTTCAGTAGATTCAACGATGCAAATGAGGTTACACTCTCTCTCTCTCTCTCTCTTTCTCTCTCTCGATATTCCGGGCAAGGCCTACATCTGAATGTTGTAGTACTGTTACCGTTTCATCTTTACCTCATCAATTAACCAAGAGAAAGAGTAGCACATGTTGGAGAATGGGAGTTTACAGAATGCCAGTTCTGTGGAGCATGCATGTTCCAAAAGTTTAGGCAAGAATCCTGGAACTTGGGTAATAAGCAGCATAGTCATTGCATGTCCTGTATCTAGTTAAATCTCACTAGCTATCTTCTACCACAGTAAAATAGCTTTTGGTTTGTCGCGACTGATAAAACGCTTTGATCTTTGCACAATGTCAAGGAGTCAATTGTGTTCCGCACAGGGTCTTAAACATTGGACATTCAGATTGTTGGCACCTAGTGGGCATTGTTGTGAATCCAGAAAGCCCAGTTTTTTTTTTCTCTCTAGTGTTTCGAGAATATTTCCTCAGTCAAAATAATCTCACTGATAAGATAGTTTAATTTCAGTGATTATGAAGCATTTTGGGTTTTTGCAGTTTGTCATGGTTTCTATATATACAGTTGCCGTGGTTTTTGTCTTCCATGCGACAACAATTCAATGTAGAATGCAAAACTTTTAGCAATCGTAATGGTTTGCTGATGCGATGCAAAGTGCAATATATGTAAACACTTTATGCAAACTGTCATTACACCTATCCTACTCGCAGAATATTGTATTTCAAAATGTCAAAAGGTATGTCGTTCGATGATTTATACTCAACAATGTATTTCCCTTCTTATAATTAGTTAACTTTGGGATCCTCCGTGAGTCTAGAGCGAACTTCTGATGTGTTGTTTAAAAATTGTTGTGTGCTAGGTTCTCAAGCATCTAGGACCTACTGCTCTCATGGAAGCAATTGAACATGCAGATTCGATGTCTCCCACATCCTCCGGACCAAGTAACAAGTAAATATCAGAGCAGATCATTCTACTGGAAGTTATGAAGTCTTCTCTAGTCTTTCACCTGATAATGTATTACAACTCTCTCTCTCTCTCTCTCTCTCTCTCTCTCTCTCTCTCTCTCTCTGATATTATGGATAGGGATGTGCAAAAGAATCGAGAACCGCCCGGAACTGGATCAAATTGGCTCGGAATAGGACCAAATTGGCCCGGAACTGGCGGTTCTCATGGGGACCGGTCCGGTTCTCAGTTCCAATTTACTAGGACTGGTGAGTACTGGTCCGGTTCTCGATTCTAGGCATGAAACCACCTGCCCACCCACCCCAGACCGGACCGATAATATATATATATAAGATTAAAAAAAAAATTCCAACTGAAGAAAATGAATTTTTTTTAAAAAATGAAAATCTTAAAATCCCTTATCTAAATTTTAATGCCCGTCAACTGAGTGCTCGTCTCGTCTCACTTTCATTTTGTTTGAGTCTTTTCACTATCTCTCACTCATGGTCTCGACTTTCAAGCTTAATGCCCATTGACTCATGGCCTTAAGTCTCGACTCCCATTAACTCACAGTCGCTCCTCTGACCATTCATTGCCTCCCTTTCACTCTCGGTCATTTTCATTTGCATGAAGTTTGTTGGGACCAGGTTCATGGAATCAATGAGTAGTTCTCGGTTTCAATTTTTCCAAACCGGTCTTTAGTGTGCGGTTCCCGGTTTCAATGTGGGAATTGCCCGCTTGGATCATGCTTACCCCTAATTGTGGGTGCCATTGTTGTCGTTACTCAGTAATTGGTTTTATTTCTACTTTCATGCGTTATCCAATTTGCTAACAGAAGCATTGCTACTCTTGTTCATCCGTTTTTCGATGGTTTATGTGCACGTCATCTTTGTCATGTAGTTAGCTTATGTGATTGCATTTGGAGGAAAATAAGGAATTTGTTCTAAAAATATTAGGGAAAATTAGCTTGGAGACCGGATCTTTCACAATAGAGAGGGATAAGTACACCAAAAGTTATGAAATTTGTCCTGAAAGTGCTATTGAGTCCTGAAACTTTTTGAGAAAGTGTAATCAAGTCCTACAACTTGTTAGATTGGTGCAACCAAGTTTTGCCATCCTTTATCCAAATTGACGGCCGGAAAATAATGAGGCGCTTTCTTTTTTATTCATTTATCTCTCCTACGTGGTAGGAAACTTAATTGAGACTTCCGTCTGTGCATAGCGATGCTGATTTGTTCACAAGTGATGCAAAATAATGTCATTTTGAAAGCATACCTCAAATTGAGTAGATAAACAATTTGTCTTTTGGGTGTTTTCCCCAAATTGAACCAAATAGCCCCAAATTCCCCTTCTTCGGTCCAGCCCTAAATTCCTTCTCTTCTTCGTTTGATTGCACACTCAAATAGGGTCGTAGGAAAGAAGCTTGCAAAGTTGATGGCAGTGCATTACAATTGACGAAGCTCATTCCGTTGGACATTATTCAAACCAAATAGCCCCAAATTCTTCTTCTTCGTTTGATTGAGAGACAAGTGAGAACCGAAAGAAAAGGACTTGTAAAAAATTGAATGCATTGCAAATCATGGAGCTCTTTCGGTTGGAGGTTGTTTGAACCAAATATCCCAAATTCCTCTTCTTTGTCCGAGCCCTAAAGCTCTCTTCTTCATTTGATTGCACAAATACAGAATTGAAGGAAAATTGTTTTGAAAAAAACGAGGGCATTACGATTGAAGAAGTTTGTTCTAATGGAGGTCGTTGCAATCTCTTTCACATAACACTCGACAAAAGAACTGCATTTGGCTTTGAGAGGATCGATGGTTGGCTTTGAGAATATTGAAATTTTGGCACAAGTCCTATTTTTGGTTTTGAATGATCGGAATCTTTAATTTGTTTGGATCACTGGCTTTATTTGTTGTGCATTATTAAAAAAAATGGTGCTCATCAGATTTTTTTGTTGTCTCGACAACAAAATCCTTAACACAGTTTTCTTTGGAGGTAGCTTTCAAGTAGGACCACCCTTTGAATACAGAGGTGGAAGGGTCATTGTTGAAATAGACTTAAGTAAGGATTCACTCTCTCGTACAACTAAAACTATTGAAGGTTTTGGTTAGGTGTAAAATACACAAACTCTATTGCAGAGTTCTTGGAAGTACCACTCTCAAAGGTGACCTTTGGTTTTTATGAGATAATTATGCTATGATAGATCTCTTATATTGTGAAATCCTTGACCTGTATATGGAGTATTGTGGTGATGATGAAGTGACAAGCGTTGAGATAGGACAGCTGAGATTGTAAATTGAGATAAAAATTGAAGATTTGTATGATGTGAATGTAGAAAGGGTTGAGAATGTGGCTAGAAATGTGTATGATGTGATTAGGAATATTGACGATGATGGCAATCGGGTTGTATTCACCTACGCTCTAGGCCTAATGCAGGAAGCTCTGTTCCTCAACGAGTTATTCCCTGTCTGGGCAGTGTTCCTAATGATCATCCTCGGGAGCGCCGATTCTATCTCCGCATACAGTCTCGAAGACAACGAGCAGTGGAAGAGCTACAATTGGCAGATCATGATCAAATTGATTTGGTTGTTATTTTTGATAGAATGGCACTTCCGCGACACGTCCAACACGGGGTTCGGGACCCCGTACCTCGTCCTCGTCTTGACCTTGAGGGCCGACGAGAGGGCTTGGGCCTTGATGGCGGCGAGCCGCCAGTTTTTGGAGAGGTATACAAAAGTGGTTGCTGATTATATGAGCGTGGAGCACGAAAGTGGTGAAGTCGATCCGGTTCGCATGAGAGGGTATACGTATTTGGTGAGGGGTGAAGAGGAGAGATAATCGTTCGTACTAATTAATTTATCAAGAGGTGTTTAGGGAAGGAGGAGGCTGCGCTGGCATGGGACCATCGGACCGCATTGGACAACGTCGGTGGTGGCAGGTTGCTTGACTCCGCCACAGGCCACCGGACTTTGTGTAGGTAGCCAGACTCTGCCGTCTATACTAACGACACGTATGGAATCCATTCTAGAATGGATTTCGGAACAAAAATGCATTTGTTAAAAAATTTTCGGAATGCACTCTGGAGTAATTTTTGCATTTTAGAAGAAAAATGCGTTTGTTGAAAATACTTGATTCCAGAATGCATTCTTGATTTTAAAATGCATTTTTGATTTCAGAATGAGTTTTGGGCAAGAAAAAGAGAAGTTACTTTTTGTAGCTTCTCTCTTTCATAATGCATTCTCACTATTTTCTCTTTTTCTCACTAATTTTTTTTTTCAGAAAATGCATAAAAATTGAAAAATTCATAAAAATTGAAAAATTCATAAAAATTTCCAGAAAATAAAAAAAAGTTAGATTTCGGGAAAATAGGAAATTTGGTGAATTTTTTTTGCAAAAAATATAAAAAAATCAAAAATTTTAAAACTTCACAAAATGGCTTAGAATACCTTTGGGCATCCACTTCGGGTGAAATTTAATTTTTTTGAGGTGCCCAAAAAAATCAAAAAATCAAAAATTTCAAAACTTCACAAAATGGCATAAAATACCTTTGGACACTCACTTTGAGTGAAATTTAATTTTTTTGAGGTGCCCAAGAAAATTAAAAATTTCAAAACTTTACATAATGGTTTAGAATATCTTTGGGCACCCACTTTGAGTGAAATTTAATTTTTGTGAGATGCCCAAAAAAAATTAAAAAATAAAAAATTTCAAAACTTCACAAAATGGCTTAGAATATCTTTAGGCACCTACTTTGAGTGAAATTTAATTTTTTTGAGGTGCCCAAAAAAATCAAAAAAATTAAAAATTTCAAAACTTCACAAAATGGCTAAGAATATTTTTGGGCACCCACTTTGAGTGAAATTTATTTTTTTTAAGTGCCCAAAAAAATTTAAAAAATAAAAATAGATTTCTATTCCAGAAATCAATTTCTGGAGCAGTATTAGTCATGTTTTATCAAATAGATTTCTCATTCAAAAATCAATTTTTGGCAAGAATTTCGGAAACCAATTTCTGGCAAGAATTTGATTTCTAGAGCAGAATGGTTACCATTCGCGCCCTTACTTTAAGTAAGAAATCTTATTTCGACGAATCAATTACCCAATAAACTTTCCCCGACGGACGTTGACGGGTCATTTCTCACCCTTTACCTCTTTTACTTTTAATGAATGTATAGCACGGTCCATAAGATTCGACTGTATAATCTAATATCTCTCGTGATTACTCTGTTCAGTTATGAAATCTCCGTATTCGTATTACGTTGCTATGTAAATGTTGACACCTAAATTTTTTGCTCAAAAAAGCATTCTCGAAAAATTGGAACTTATTTTTCCACAAAAATATTTTGGAATTAAAAAAAAAAGAAATAAATTAATTTTAAGAAAAAAAAAAAAGAAAGAAAGAAAAAAAGAAAAAAAAAAGTGGAAGAGCAAGGGCTAATGATTCGAGTGTAGCTAGCCAAGACCTGAGGGATCAAATTGCAAATGAACCAGCAAATTGGGGCCAAAATGCAATTTCCAAAAGTTGGGGGACCAAATCGCAAAATTTGTAAAATTCGCCCTCAAGCCCTTAAATCATCATTTTTACCCCTAATCAAGCTTGAAATTGAAAACAACCAAGGTAAAATTGATCAAATCAAGCCAAAAGGACTAAATTAGCTCAAATCGAGCATTTTCGGGCAAGAAAATGGCTATTTTTGAGGGACTTTCCTGCAAAATTGGGCGTGGAAAATTACAAATTCTGATTATCATCTTAAACTAGTATACTTCAGGTTTCAAACTGATCAAAAATTCCGACCAAATTAATGGATTAAAGCACTTAAATCAGCTTCCAAAAACCGGTCCATGATTTGGTCTCAAATAGAGGCTGCTAAGTAGCCAACTTTGTGGCCCCACCATATCCTACTCAGCCAACCGATCAACGTGAACTCTGGCCGAGGTGTGAGACCATCATTACGTGTGCAAATGGACCAAAATTTGCCAGGGATAAGCTGCTGGAGGCACGCGATAATCGTAGGCAAACCTACTCACGCAACAGCTGCAAAGTGATGATTTTGGAGTCAGAGAAGGTGAAGAGACTCTGTTTGCAGGCTTGGTAAGTGGGAAATCACGGGCTAAAAATCCGATGGGATTCGGTGGATAGGATCTCTGAAGAACCTTCTTTTGGGGGATAAAAAGAAAAGGATGAGACAAGAGGAGGGGAGTGGACGGTCGTTCCAAAAAACCACCCTCAGACGAAACTCAAAGAGAAGATCAACCCAGAAAAGTTCTAGATTGGCTCTTGGAGAGAAAAGGGAGATTTTCGTGAACTTCGAGCGAAAATTAGCCAAAACCTTCAACTAGAGAGTGAAACTACATTCAAAGAGATTTCCAACCATAGGTCGCACGTCCCAAATGGATGTCGGAAAGTCACCCAAAATCCCCCCGAAAAACAGCCCATTCTCGGGTTAAGAGGGAAACCCAGAAATTTTCTAAGTGTTGAAGTCAGACGGTTACTGGTGAGGGAAAGTGAGGGTTTTTGAGAGACATGAGGAACATATGAGGATATACTTGACTTGGAAGTTAAACTAGAATACACCTAGTTGCGGTTTGTACCAAAATAGTCAGAAATAGAGGTCGTTGATTCTGGTTTTGGAGACCAACTAAAACCTTTGTTGTCAGTTCTTTCTTTGCAGATCTCATTTTCCAGTTTGAAGAAGCCTATTTCCTCGCGCCTTTGGAAGACAATTTTTGGTTCCCTCAGCCAAGGGATACTCCAAAGAGAAACTAGGAAGCCAGGTGAGTATCCTGCATGTATTTTTGTTCAATTTTGAACATGTTTTAGTTATGAAAAAATCAAGAGAAAACTAGTCCAGAGAACTGATTTCTGAGGCTGGAATTTTTCTAAGTGTTGGAGCCCCTTCATGAGCCCTATATGTTTGACTTGCTACTCCTCTTTGCATGCGTTTTCTACCTTCATGAGCTTGATGAATGTTACATGGGTATACAAATTATGCTGAGATCCACTTGGTTTGGTCTTTGAAGCCCCGTGTGAACCATGAGATCACTTGCAACTTGAAAAAAAAAGCCAAGCTAACCCACACTGATTCATGGCTAGTCATTATGAACAATGCGTGTATGCTTTTTGGAGCTGTTGTTTCGACGTGATTCACTCGATCATTCTCCGTGATGTTTGTTTCATTTAAAAGTAGATGTTACGTATTTTCTTTTGGATGAAGTGACGTTTCCCATAGATCTCGCACGTGATGAGTGTCGGGGCTTAAACCTAGCCATGCAACAGGTTTGCTTGACCTGGGTTTAAACCCAGATTTGCAAAAACAGCCCGAACCCACATATTGGAGGCCGATTCCAACTTGGTTCTTGTGCGTTTTAGGTTGTGATTTCTGGCTAATCTTGTTCTTTGCATGTGATAATATAACCTTGATACTTTGGTTCCACTTGATATCACACACGGAGTGAGATTGAAAGCCACGAATATGGCTCGAAGAAGCCATTTGGGCAGATTTAACGCACACCAAATGCTTGACGAAACGCCCAAACCAAGCTTCGATCTTGAAACGGTTGATTTGAGCCCGGTTCTCGTAATATTCATATTCTGAGTTGTTTTATGTTCACGTAAACCGAGCATAGGCTGATTTAGGATTTTTTTTTTTAAAAAAAAACGAAAAAAAAATCTCAAAAAAAAATGAAAAATGTTGGATAGTATCAAATTATGCAAAAAATGACATTTATGAGATTTTCCTAATTTTATAATGTCATTTCCATAATTTAATGCTATTTTGGTATTTTATTACCATTTTTACAAAAAAAAAATCATTTTTCATAGACTAAAATTACTTAAAATAGTTTTGTATAGCTAGAGTAATTTCATGCATATTTAAATTCTCATTTCGCTCATGGGGGTCCTGTCCCGGGGCATGATAACGAGGCCATGTAATATTATTTGCCCAACTTGTATTGGGTTTTCTCTTTCCGCGTTTACTTTCAAGTCATTTCAATTTTTTGGATGTTTACTTACTGCTCCGATTTGAGTGTTAATTTATTTCCTAAATTAGGTTAGTATTAATCTAGACATTGAAGAAAAAAATCCCACAAAAACATTTGCAAGGACACTTAGCGGCTTTGATATTATAGGATTATAATTGGTGATCAAGATTGCGTGACCACTTAGATAATGTACTCTTAAGTTAGGTACCGAAAGGGCGCTAATAGAAATGTTAGCGTAAACAAGTCCCCGGCCCTCGAACCTCTGGTTGCGTAAGAATCGAGGCGACACTCCCGCGTCTTGATCGGTTTCTAGCCGACCCCAATAGGCTAGTGGCGACTCCTAGAAGTACTTAAGTTATTGAGAATTCAAAACGAAATCCAACGTTGCGCGGGGTATGAACTTGGGGAGAGTTCGCACCTAAATCGATGGGCCATCGGTCCGCCTTTTTGGGCAATACCACCTAAACCCGCTCCTTTTTCCCACGACGGAAAAAGAAGGGTCGCGACAGTAAACACACATTCGAAAACGGGCTGCTTTTTCCTCCATCTATGAACAGAACGAAGTTCCCTCCAGCTATATCTCTAGCATCGGATTACAAACATGGACGTCATTCACGTACAAATCCTTCCCAAAAACGAGCATGACCCAGAAACGACTCGGATGACCTTTAGAGCTCATCCTTTCAGGGCGCGCTTGGAATCCATTTTGGAGTAGAAATTTTGCTCCAAAATGGATTCCGAAACAGAAATGCGTTTGTTAAAAAATTTCCGAAATGCATTCTGGAGCAATTTTTGCATTCTGGAATAAAAATACATTTGTTAAAAATACTTGATTCTAGAATGCATTCTTGATTCCAGAATGAGTTTTGGGCAAGAAAAAGAAAAACTATTTTTTTTAGCTTCTCTCCTTCCGAATGCATTCTCCGTATTTTCTCTCTTTTTCTCGTTAATGTTTTTTTAGAAAATGCATAAAAATTGAAAAATTCCAGAAAAATTCATAAAAATTTCCAGAAAATAAAAATCTAGATTTCGGGAAAATAGGAAATTTGGTAAATTTTTTTCAAAAAATATCAAAAAATAAAAAATTTCAAAACTTCACAAAATGGCTTAGAATACCTTTGGGCACCCACTTTGGGTGAAATTTAATTTTTTTGAGGTGCCCAAAAATATCAAAAAATAAAAAATTTCAAAACTTTACAAAATGGCTTAGAATACCTTTGGGTATTCACTTTGAGTGAAATTTAATTTTTTTGAGGTGCCCAAAATATTCAAAAATTTTAAAACTTTACAAAATGACTTAGAATACCTTTGGGCACCCACTTTGAGTGAAATTTAATTTTTTTGAGGTGCCCAAAAAAATCAAAAAATTCAAAACTTCACAAGTACCTTTGGACACAATTAGGTTTGGATAATATATATTTATAGGAGTGATTAATCAAAGCAAGGACACATATAGAAACATAATTACATAAAGACACCATAGTACATATATATTACATTAATACCACCCTTAATGCTCTTTCGAATCTAAAGCTGGTACAAATAGAAACATAATTACACAAAGAGCCCATAGTACATATATATTACATTAATACCACCTTAGTGCTCTTTCGAATCTAAGGCTGGCGTCGACAACAAGACCATTGGAAAAAGTTGCAGAGTGTCTCTCTACTCTCGAATGTTCTCGGTATTCTCTCTACGAAGTATTTTCAGAAATAGTTTTTATTGATTCATTCAATGTCCTCCTCCTTGGCGCAGAGTGATCCTTTAATATGAGAGTCTGAGGTCGTTGATAAGAGAGAAACTAGAGAGAACCCAGACATGGTCGACCGCATGCACTAATTTTGTTTCGCTCATCCTTCCCTCTCCTGCTTTACAGATTCTGTACAGAGAGAGAGAGAGAGAGAGAGAGAGAGAGAGAGAGAGAGAGAGAGAGAGAGAGAGAGAGAGAGAGAGAGAGAGAGAGGGAGAGAGATTAATAGGCAGAGGTGCGCGAGCTTAAGCTCCGTCGATCGGTCTCTAGGTCGAGTTGAATTAACTCTATTTTGACCAAAATGATTGATGGGCTAGGGGCCCAATTGAGTTGGTTCTTTCTCTCTTTATTGACTTATTTATCTAATTTACGAATATTTCATTTTTTTCTTTGTCTATTATTCATTATTTACTTTTATTTTACAAAGATGCTTGCTTGGCTCATCGGTATAAATACAAGTGTCAATAGATATGAATTTTAAGGTTTGGTGGGTATTTTATATGGTGTGCCCGATCATGTATGATTATGTTTCATTATATGTACAGGGCATTTAATGGAGACAGGTTAGGATATGGCGAATATGTGATGTACATCCTAAGATAGTTTTCTTATGCTCTGTTCTTCGACTCATTTTATTGGTCAACGTCGGCAAGACCATAAACAAGAGGTACAGAGCCATCATTTTGAGTAACCAAAAGTAGCAAATTAACACTAATGGAAATTTTAACATTTTAAGGACCAAGCATTCGGAAAGATCCTTACAAAAGATATAGCTGAAGAAGTAAACATTGAACAAGCAGGAGAGATAGATAAAAAAGTTTTAATCACACATAATGAAGCATATGCAGCAACCCATCCAATCTCAATTACATAAAGCATGGACCCTCTTATTTATAGGCTTGTACATAGTAAAACCACTCAAATAATATGACACTAGCCACTTGCTTCATTTTACTTATATTTTTTTTTATAATAGAGTATCCAAACTTTTGTCTTGCCTAATCCCAAAGGAGAGACACTACGGTCCCGTCCACATGCACATGCACAATCACAATAACAATCAAATGGGCCAGCTTCAACTTTTGTTGAGAGTAGAGATCGCTCAACAGGAGGTTCTCGCTTGATGCCGGCAAGAGAGACCAAAGCCCACAAGCGAGTCACGAACTCCCCGGCCCCCGCCCATTTCCAAGTGCTCCGAGTGTGCTTTCTCATTGTCCGATGGAGCGACATACACCTCCGCCCAAAACTTGGCCAATACCTTCCAAATGAATTTCGGACATTTTTCTTCTTTCAGCAATAGCCGCCCTAACTGCGCGCCCTGGATTATCACTCTACCGCTATTATGCGTCGTCTTGCGGATCCTGTTCAATGTTTGGATTCTTTCTTCTTTTGTCTTGCAGCCTTTGAGCAAGCATCTTGTTTCGGTAATGGTTTCGTTGAAAGCATACTCTGAATCGTGAGGGTGATCAGGTAATAAGTTCGGACAGAACGCTACCAAGTAAGCGAGATATTTGGATAAGTTGATCGTCACGAGGAAGTTCTGATATGAAATCAAATCTGAAACCGGCACCATGTGCTTGAAAATACTTGTGGCGATATGCCAAACAATTATCACTTGAGTTTGCATCTCAAGCCGACATGCCCACGCAAGCTTATCTGCCACGTTGTTTCATCTCAAAGAAGCTCGTCCATTCTCCAACACCCCGGGTTTCAACGTTAAAGAAAGGAAAACGGCTTTTTTCACTTCCGAGGACAATTCGGCCGGCGCTGTGTTTTTTACCGTCCCTTATAAGATTGATGAACATAACTGTGAAGGAATTGTATGGCCACCTCCGAGGGATGTAATCATACGACTTGAGAAGCGAGTATTTGCAGAGTTTCCTTTCCCAATGCTTTAGTAATTGCATCCGGCATATTAGTCCTATCAGCTTCTCGATCCGTTTGTTCCCGTGCCACGATGGACTTTGTACGTAGTTGCATAGCAATGACACTTTTGCCCAATCCGAGATGGCCACGAAGAAAAACTGCACGAGCTCCCCACATGTATGTACTATTAGAATAAGTGCCGTCACTAGAACGTCGATGCTCAACCCTCCTCGAGTAGCTAGTTGAACTTCATCTTCTTGTCTATTCGAGTTGTACTTGAAACAAAATCCAATCGTCAGCAGAGAACCAGTGACCAAAAGCAAGAGCTCTATAACCTTTAGTTTCCAACTGGTCGGCAGTAAGATGATCGGGTATTTGGTGTAGAAAGAATCGAAAAGAAAGGAAAGCTCTAGCTCAACGACCCTAAATCCTCGCTTGTAGCCATTTCCTTCGTCGTACAAGTGCTGAATCAACTTCCACAACTTTTCGTGAGCTTGTTTGGGCAATGAATGGCCGCTAAATCTTAAACAAAGAAGCTTATAGAGCGAAAACTAGAGGCAAATATCCTTGAGCTTACTGTCTTCGTCCCCACCTCCCGATCTCAAAAGCCATCCTTGGCATTTCCACACCTTCTCGATTGTTACGACTCTGTCAGTGATCTCCAATCACTCCCGGTAGTTCGGCGCTTCCCATCGTGCTGCAGCTTCTTCTTCTTTGGGCTTCTTTAATGACGTTGAACTTGTCCTTGCCACTCGCACAACACAGTCGTGTTCTCTCATCTGGACAGGGTCGCCCTCCGACAACTGGTGCTCGGAGATCATGTAGTCAGCCACCCATTTGGTGGTCATCTGTCGGCCATACCCGCTCGCAATAAGGAGAGATTCTGCTCTATTACTGACCTTGAGCGGCACCGTTAAGCCTAGAATAATTAGTGCCAAAATCATCCACGGCGTGATCCCGTACATGAACAACAGAATGATTACCCCGGTGAACTTGATCACATATTGCCAACCGTAGTTCTTCCACCGCTCGCACTCCTCAAGGCTGTGGACGGAGTAGGAGTCCGAGCTCCCAAAGAAGATCATCAAGAAAATGGCCCAAACTGGTAACAGCTCGTTTCAGAACGACACTTCGGTTATGAGACCGAGCGTGTATGCCATGAGGTAGCTCGAGAGGGTGTATGCTGCCCATAACAGGATCCTGAGCTTCCATTTGTTGAGCCGACGCCTTGACGAGCCGAAAACGTTGAGCAAGATTAGTAAAAAGGCTGTGAGGTACACGAGAATTTCGATCTTGGCCAGATTTGCCTTCGGAGTGCGCAGATTCTTTATGACCGCGGTGGCCTAAGAGAGGGTCATGTTCCCCGCTCCCATTTGGCGTCTTTGCAAGTCCCTCATGTTGGTGTATCGCGAAATATTTCGTATTTTGGGTGTGCAGAGAGAACCAAGAAATCTAGGCCTTCTCAGAAAATGGGTTCGAAACGGCGGCACTCCGCTATTTATACTTAAAAATTTTCGAGCCATCGTTTAGTATTTACGAGTCGCTAGCTGAAGCGCATGTCCATATCCTGAGAATCCAAGTGGAGAGTAAAGGTAAGAACGTAAGACTTATATCTTGTGTCACCAAGCAATCCCAATTCTGTGGAATTTGAAAATTCAAAAATAGATTTCGGCCCCATAAACAATAATCACATTGTTGAATTACGAAGGATGTGTTTCTTTATGTTAATTATATAAATGATTCATAAACTACTTTCTTGAAGAGAGAAATCCTCTTCGGCTTTTGATTTTCTTGTTAGTATCTTTCTGAGTTGAGGCCGCCTGATTGTGGTGGTCCATAAACAAGGGCGTAGACATTCTCTTAGCGATCATGAGTTGAAGGAAAATGAAAAAGACTCATGAACCTCATGTCCATGAAGACAGTACTAATAGGGACTTACAAATACAAAGAAGGCCTAGCCTTCATTTTTGTACTACCCTTTCGAGCTTTTTAGGACTTTCTCTTTGAGTCATCTTTATTCACGTTGAAAAGGAGAACCCAAAAACTTTAGTTAATTGGTGGATGGAAACTACATGTATATAAAAAAATATATGAACATCGTAGACAAGCGATGTGAAATACTAATATGACGAATGGGGATAGCACACACAAAATAATGAGGACAAAACCTAGTTGTGATATCATGTTAGAAAGTCTAGTTTAAATGCTTAAACTAATATGTGAAGGGAGACACGCGTATATAAAAAATATATAAACTCCATAAACCACGTGTATATAAAGAGCATACAATTAAGGTAAAGAGTTCAAAGTTGATAGCTTGATCTTCGGGTAACCTAAGAGCCAAATAGGAGAAATACCACGTATTTTGTATCATAAATCCCAAATTCACTAAATAAGTCTCCTTTGGTTCCATGATAAAGAACTCTCAAATGGATTGCATCATTCTTTCCTTTCCAATTGTTTGGACTGTAAAAATTTTGGTCAAAAGGAAAGAATACTTGTCATTAACAACAGGGAATGCATCTGGTGGCCGAAAGTGAATTCTAGCGATCGGCAACTTAGGGCGCGAATGGTAATCATTCTGCTTCAAAAATCAAATTCTTGCCAAAAATTGATTTCCGAAATTCTTGCCAGAAATTGATTTTTGAAGGAGAAATTTGTTTGATAAAACTTGACTAATTTTGCTTCAGAAATTAATTTCTAGAACAGGAATCTATTTTTAATTTTTTTTTAATTTTTTTGGGCACCTCAAAAAAATTAAATTTCGCTCAAAGTGGGTGCCCAAAAGTTTCTAAGCCATTTTTTGAAGTTTTGAAATTTTTGATTTTTTGGGCACCTCAAAAAAATTAAATTTCACTTAAAGTAAGTCCCAAAGGCATTCTAAGCCATTTTGTGAAGTTTTGAAATTTTTGATTTTTTTATTTTTTTGAGAACCTCAAAAAAATTAAATTTCGCTAAAAGTGGGTGCCCAAAGGTATTCTAAGTCATTTTGTAAAGTTTTTAAATTTTTAATTTTTTTGGGCACCTCAAAAAAATTAAATTTCACTCAAAGTGGGTGCCTAAAGGTATTCTAAGCCATTTTGTGAAGTTTTGAAATTTTTGATTTTTTTTGGACACCTCAAAAAATTAAATTTCACTCAAAGTGGGCGCCCAAAGGTATTCTAAGCCATTTTGTGAAGTTTTGAAATTTTTGATTTTTTTGGACATCTCAAAAAAATTAAATTTCACCCAAAGTGGGTGCCCAAAGGTATTCTAAGCCATTTTGTGAAGTTTTGAAATTTTTGATTTTTTAATATTTTTTGAAAAAAAATTCACCAAATTTCCTATTTTCCCGAAATCTGACTTTTTTTTATTTTCTAGAAATTTTTATGAATTTTTCTAATATTTTTCAATTTTATGCATTTTCTGAAAAGAAAATTAGTGAGAAAAAGAGAGAAAATAGGGAGAATGTATTATGAAAGAGAGAAGCTACAAAAAGTAATTTCTCTTTTTCTTACCCAAAACTCATTCTGGAATAAAAAATACATTCTGGAATCAAGAATGTATTTTGGAATTAAGTATTTTTAACAAACATATTTTTATTCCAGAATGCAAAAATTGTTCTAGAATGCATTTCGAAAATTTTTTAACAAATGTATTTCTGTTTCGGAATCCATTTTGGAGCAGAATTTCTACTTCGGAATGGATTCCATGCGCGCCCAAGTCTACTGGCAAATGGGAGTCTCTTACCATGATCAAAGACCCGCCTCACCACAGATTCACTTGGAAGATCCACAACTTCTCCAAATTAGACCAGAGCGTTCACTTCTCCGATGCCTTCTCCTTCGGCGAGGGCAATCGGTACGTTCCCGGAGCAAAAAAGTTCGAAAAAACGAAATTAGCTACTCGCCTTTTACCTTTTTAAGTTTATTTTTGTTGCTTATGTTGGTAAATAGGATTAGCTAAGATTTGTCTTTATTTAACTGTAATTGTCGTGCGTAGGAAGCTAAAGGTGTATCCGCAAGGCGTTGCCGCCGAGAAAGGGAAGTCGCTGTCTGTCTACTTACGGTTACTTCGTGCGCAAGACCTTCCTCCGAAGAGAAAAATGTATGCAGAGTTCTATTTGCGTGTGTTGGACCAACTCAATTGTAACCATAGGGAGAAAAAAAGTATGTCTTTCTTTTTTGATTTTTGTAACATGCGTGTCTAGATTTCACTTTTACTATGTTTTTAGTTTTTGCTTGATTTAAATCTTAAGACCCACATGTCTTGATTTTCTTTTGTAAATCCTAGGCGCCTGAAACTTTAACAGCATGCAAATGTTGGCACAAAGATTCGCATATAACTTTTGCATAATTTTTCGAAATTCGGATAATATTTTAAATTTTAAATAAGAAAGTATCTTTCTAATCCTTTCTTAGTCCAAACCAAACAGGCTAACGCAAATACATGTAAGTATTACTATTTAAAATCACGTCAAATTTTTCCAAATCGTTTAATGAACTGCATATCATTTTTACTTTGAGAATTCCATGTGGGGTCTTTTGGGAAAGGGATTAAACTTCTCGACTTTGAGTAGCAACAATCCAAAAATGTATGTGAATCTCTTATTGAAAGAACAAGAGGCTATCTCTCTTCATGAGTCCCTATTGAGTATGAGTATAGTGATTGGATATGGCTTTATCTACATTGAAAATAAACTAATAAGGATCACTTGGGGAAATTGCAGTTAGTCATTGGCTATGTGCCTCAAATCCCGAATGGGGTTACAAAGACTTTACGCCCTTGGAGGATCTGCAGAAACCGGCAAAAGGGTTCCTTTACGAGGATGTCCTAATCGTTGAAGTACAAATCCTCGTCGTATCAACTGTCAAAGTTGTAGGAGTTTGATGACTTACTTCAATGTTTATTGTGTCAAAATTGATTCCCTCAGAATAATGTGTACCGACCGAATTGGAGTTGACATTGGTACCCCCAAAACCATGTGAGTTTTTCGTGTTTCCTGATTTGGTTACTTATCTGTTCACTATGTTAATGTATAAAACTTCAAGTTGGCTATAGTTTGGTTTATATGAGCATTGGAAAGCCTATCTTTGGGAGTCTGTGATATGTTTTTCTGGATACTTGCAAGAGAAAGATGGGCCAGGATTCCGGGGAGTGCCCCGGGATAAACACTCCGACGCCCAAAGTCAGTATGCTGTGGGAGAAAGATGGGCGAGCATTCCGGTGACTCTATGTGTTTATGGCTTACCAGGCCTTTACTTATAGGCAAGAGAGATTGGTCCTTGTAGGAGCTCATGCTAATGCCCAGTCCGTGAGGTTAATCCGAGTTGAGTCAGACAACTCGGTGGGGCAATCTTGACGGCAACCGTGGATGCTCCTCTATATATGGCGGTGACTCGCGGGTGGGTCCTTCAGCTCTTAACCTTGCCGCAATCATTAGGGCCTTCTTGTAGTGGGCATGTCCTTACAGTATCGACTCCTCTCCCCCCCTTAAGAAATTAACCCAACATGTTTCTTTCTCTCA
Organism: Syzygium aqueum; assembly: GCA_031216185.1. NCBI lineage: Eukaryota > Viridiplantae > Streptophyta > Magnoliopsida > Myrtales > Myrtaceae > Syzygium > Syzygium aqueum. The sequence goes on from CM062234.1 coordinate 15,076,078, forward strand.
ACAGTCCATTATTCCAAGGTCTCTTAGTCATTCCTTGCCTTTCAGAAGACCATGTTAAGGTCTTTACTTAACATTAGGGGATTGTATTTGACAGCTTCTACGGCGGCTGTAAACACCTGGATAGAACAGGTGCGCCAACTTGCATGGGCTTTGCACCCGCTTGATTTTATGGGCCAAGTGCTCTCACATGGACTTAGGCATTTTCTTGATGATAATGTACCGAAATAACGAAAGAAACTTATTTGTAACTGGGTGTTACTGTAATGCAGCATAGCATTTTCTGCTTCTCGTTTCCAGAGTCATTCTCAACTATGTTGACTTGTGCCATCCTATGGGGTAATTCACCTTCATAGGTGTCTCCCTTTTTAGGACAATTTCTATGTATGGCCTCCTGGGCATCATTGGGTAGGTGTTGGTCGCTTGGTTGAGCACCATTCACCTCCTGAATCAGAAGCTGTCGTTTGTGGTATTTCCTGCCTTTGAAAGGTGGATTGTGAGGGCTTGCCTTAAGTGGCAGCTCACAATGTCTGCCTCGCAGCACTAGACTTGTAAGGTATGCCTCAGCAGACGGCTTGCCGGAGTGTGCCCTCGAAGGTGGTTTACAACGGTGCCCTTCAAGGGACTACTACTTGTAATTATATACCTCAAAAGGCAGCATGTAAGTGTGGCTTTGGAGCTAAGCGGAAACCCTAGCACTTGCACTCGCACTCGCTGAAGTTTCTCTCTCCTCAAAGACTCCAAAAGTCTTGAACTTAACTCTTAACTGTCTGAGTTTAATTCTATCTTTGAAGTCCGCCAATCACACTGGATAGGAAGAGCGCTCTTATCTCTGAAGCTTCACATTTTTTACTCTGCTTTCTAAGAGTAGTAGAGAGCAAAACAGAGTAATGGACTGGATCGTGAAAGCCCAACAAGTGAATTCTCTTCCAAGAAATTGGCTAGTCCAACCACCCAGGCCCTTAGGGGCTTGCTGTGTTTATATGCCCCTTCTATGGGCCGCAACCTCGGAGGCCCTCTCCATCGATCTGTCGAGGGTCAAGGTCGGTCCACGAGTCTGTGATTGTTTGAGTGCGCATGCATTGTGGTGTGCGATCATTTGCCAAGAGAGCAATGGACTTTAAAGTCAACGGGCGGGGGTGTCGATTATGCGAAGGTGGAATTTGGTGATTTGATCGGATAGCAGACACTTGTCCGAAGTGAATGACTGGTGGTAAATATCTGCACTCTTCTTTACGAGTAATAGAGGTGGTGGTCTCCATCCGTGCGGGACCAACTGTCATGGGAGAGAGGAATGAAAGTCCTCTTACAGAAACGTTTCGAGTTGAGAGGAACAGGATCCGCTTGCTGGTGCTCTCAGAGAATCGATTTATCCTTTTTCCACTCGAGACAGGTTGTTCGCAAACAATCAAATGCTGGCCATCCTAATCGAAAGAAACCTTTGCTGAAACAGCATTTCGAGACTAGAATTATCGAAGAAAATGGATGTACCAAGCGAAAAAAAAAATAGTAACACTGAAATGTCTTGCTAATTATTGGGTGTAGTTTTGAATTTCGCATTTAGTGAAATGTATGGTAAAATTATTTGGTACGCTAAAGTTCATAGCCTTCGCAATCCGCATCCCTTTTTCTTCCCTTTTTTCCAGGTGATTTTCTGAAGCTGTTGTCGACTCTCCGATTAGGAAGCAGTTGTAACGTTTATTGGCACAGCACCCCATTCGCATGGATGAAACTTAAAGGTAAGAAGCAGATTTGAAACATGCAAAATCAAAATGATAAATGTACAACTCATTCCCTATGGGAATAAATCTCGAATTATTCCCAAATGAGAGATATTATTCTTGCGTTTGCTGCACTATATTCTTCATTAAAGTTTTGTCATCTTTACGGGAATAAATCTCGAATCATTCCTAAACGAAGAAATTATTCTCACGTTAATTACGCAATATTCTTCATTCTTGTTCTTTTTGCCTACTTATAAAACATAAATAGTTCAATGGACTCAAAAACCCCACAGTTTATCATTTTTCCCTATAATCGTCAGCGACCTTTCAAGCCAAACACCAAAGAAAAGGTTGTGCCCACGCACTAAGGTAAAGAAGAGGGACAGGAAAAGGAGTGGTCTAGAGGGTTCGGTCCGTGGACCATGGCACAGATCCGTTATCCTTTCACTGCTGCTGGGAGTGGGAGGTTTTCGTTGCTTTATGAAGTCAGCCTCACACGGACCCCTCCCACACGGCCCAAGCCTTTGCTCAGCCCTCATGGATCAGCTCTCGACATGGAACTGGTGGGCCAGATGAGAGCCACAACGTGCCCTGCCCGACCTGCAAGAATCGAACCCATGTCCCACCACATCGATGCCCCCACCTGAGTCACAAGCTCACGCAATGGAGCTCGGCGAGCGGCGTCGATAACTATACCTCTTATATAGTGTGTATTGTCCTTATATACGCGGCACTACGCCCGATGTGGGACTTCTATGCATAGGCTTGCTTGACATTGTTTCCCTTCATCACGCTTCATATCTCTCTGCGCAAGATTGAGAACTCAATGGATTTCGAATTTTCTTCAATGTCCACTGTTCTTTGGATCGAGAAGCGGACTTTAAAAAGCAAGGGAGAAGAATCAAGATGGCGGAATGCGAAATTTCGAGTAAAATCATGATCGAAAAGCACAGCAAAAAGCGTGTTCTTCTTAAAGGCATTGATTTATTAATTAAGGGAGAAAAATCTAGATCTATCAATCAAAGTTAAAAGTTGATTCTTGAAGATACTAAAATCAAGGGATTGACGGCTCTTATAAAAGATCTTTTCATTTATTATTTCCATTGTTGTATTGTTTCCTTATGAATTGTAACACTTTGTAATATTTTTATATAGTAGCATCATCTCAATAGATTGTATGTAGAGATCAACATTCGAACATCTGCGTTCTTTTATGGTATTAGAGTAGAAGTCCTGAGTTTAAATATTTCCATATTTATATATACATCCCCAATTTTATTTCTGCATTTTGGGCTTAGGCCAAAGTCCAGCTTACACATGAGAGTAAGTGTTAGAGTAATAAAGTATTAAATCACATATTCATCAAAAAGCTTGAGCTTTCAGAGTCGTTAGCAGTGTCCCACAAAATCTCATAGAATGATGTCGAAGAAAACCAATACGATAATTTAGTTTAATAGTTTGAAAGTAGAGATAGTGCAGGTAGTTTATTATATTTCCTCTACTAAATGAATAGATAAAAGGAGGAAGACAAATGGGAGAAAAGATTGATTTAAGTCCTCCAAAAATCATGTTAAAATGTAAGAATTTTGAAAAAAAATAAGAGATTAGTCACCTTCCTGCTCCTCTTCCTAGCAGCTTTTGGCTCATTGAGGCATTAGAAAAACAATCCAATGCACAATGTCGTGCTGAGGGTGGAGGAGTACACTCTCTCAGGCTACTTAATAATATAAACACTTGGGCTAATGCGCAAAACCCCGTTCTGCAACCCATTGTTCCCGCTATGAGGATGAGAAAGTCTAGATTGGGAAGCAAGGAAATACTTAGAATGAATGTAGCTAATGAGGATGAGAAAGTCCAGATTCTTTCCTTTCAAAGCACAATGGCTAAAGGTTGAGTTTGTTTATGAGAAGAAATGAATGTTTTTATGAAGAAGTCTGCTAAGGAAGGAATAGTGAAAGTGCGGAGCCAAGATAAATTCTGCTTGATATTCTAGGAGAATAGGACTAAGACCAAATTAAGAGCAAGCTACGAGACATGTTCAATATTTACAAGGCTTTGGTGATGCAGATTTTGCTGGTGACTTGAACAAGAGGAAGAGCATCTTGGGTTATGTTTTTACCTTAGGTGGCACTATACTCAATTGGGTGTCTAGACTTCAAAACCGCGTGTCACTCTTAACCACCGAAGCAGAGTTTATTATATATCTGAAGTTGGTAAGGAGATGATTTGGTTGAAAAGTTTTCTAAAGGAGATAGGCAAGAAGCAGGATACTAGGGTTCTCTTCAGTGACAGTCAAAGTGTTATTTGTCTTGCAAAAATATGATATTTCAGTCAATGGCAAAGCACATTAAGTTGAAGCAACATCATATTCATCAACTGATAAATGATAGGACATTATCATTGAAGAAGAATCTTGGTACAGAAAATCCAATAGATACTTTAACAAAGTTCGTTGCCACTGAGAAACTGAGGCTGGACATTGCTTCAGTTGGCTTCCAGGGTTAGCGATGAGTGGCCCGTCGCCCTAAGACAATTTGGGTTACAAAGATGAGTGAAGACTATGAAAGACTATTAATGTTTTGAATACTAGCATCCAAGTGGGAGATTGATGGAGTTGTGCAGTTTGAGAAAAGTGCTATTAAAGCTCAGAGCTTTTATTGCTAGTGGTATACGTGTAATTTTCTTCATAACTATGTATGTCCTAGACTCCTGCTATATATTAGGGTAATATTTTTTTATAGTTGTAACCCTTAAGTTAGTAATTCTGATACTGATACTAATAATGAATGGATTGCCTAGGTTGGCACCGTAAATTTTCCTTTTCTAATTTTGAAAGGGTTTTCCACATAAAAAATTCGTATGTCTTCTTCTTTATTTTTTTCTCTTCAATGATTCATATTCCTAACAAGTATGGCAAAGTCCACAAGAACGTTAAGACTCAATTTGGAAGCAAGGAAATCCTAACAATAAAGGCAGCCAATGAGGGTGAGAAATTCTAGATTCTTTCCTTTCAAAGCACAATGGCTAAAGGGTGAGTTTGTTTACGAGAAAAAGGGAATGCTTTGGGGAAGAAGTCTGCTGAGGAAGGAATAGAGAAAGTGTGGAGAAAGGATGAAATTCTGCTTGGCTTTGTTGATGCAGATCTTGCTGGGGACTCGGACAATAGGAAGAGGCGCTCGGGTTATATTTTTACCTTAGGTGGCGCTGCAGTCATTTGGAGACTTAATATCTATGTGTCTCTCTCAACCATTGAAGCAGAGTTTGTTGCTTTATTTGAAGCCGGCAAGGAGACGATTTGGCTGAAAAATTTTATGAAGGAGATAGGCAAGAAGCATGATGCTGTATTTTTTTTAGTGACAGTTAGAGTGCTATTTGTCTTGCAAAGAATCTCGTATTTCTGTCAAGGGAAAAGCCCATTGAGTTGATGTATCATCATACTTGTTAGTTGATAAATGATGGGATATTGTCATTGAGGAAGATTCTTGGTATAGAAAATCCAACGAATACATTAACAAAGGTTGTCACCACTGTGAAAGTAAGGTTGTGCATTGCCTCAATTGGCTTACATGGTTAGTGATGAAGGGGCCACCACACTAGGTGTAACATCTTCAATTTCAGTCCCTGGGAAATGACTATGGTTTAAGTTTAGTAGTTTTTCAATTTGAACCAATTTTTACTCTTGTTCTGAAAAACCCATTTTCGGATCCTTTGTACCCCTTCGTTTTATTATTTTTGTGGAGACTTTTGTGATCCGAATTTCCAAACTCTTCCTTCTTGAAAGTTTCTCCAAACATCTTGAAATTTTACATACTTTAATTTCAGAATTTTTGAACATGATATGAGTAGTACGATAGCCTAATTTTCGGACTGTGTAAAATTGCCTAAAATGGGTATTTTGGTGATGTTCACACTTTCTTTATTTTCTACAAGCTTTTCTAGGCTGATTTTCAAAAAGTTTCCTTCACAAAGTTGTTGAGAACTTCTTTTTCTATAACATATATAAATTTAGGAATTTTTCGAGATGATTTGTATTCTAGAAAGAGCTTACTTTGAGAAACAAGAATTCTATTCCAATGAACTGTTTTAGTCTGTCTTTGAGCTACTAAAAATTGTGTTTACAGAAAGATTCCGATTTTGTGATAAATGTTTGTTAAGGCCTTGTTTATGACATATTCAAATTTGAGAATTTTCGGAGTCCATTTACTATGTTTTCAAGTTCGATTTTGTGAACAGTGCAAAGCTGTTCGGTTTTGTCAAATTTCAAAAATTCATCAATTTCTATATGAGAACGTTGGAATCTCGACTTGATGTCTTTTGGTGATATTTGAGGACATTCCCATGTCGAAGCTCGGGCTGAACGAGATTATTATACATGTTTTGTCGTGGAAAACCCTCGGAAATCATGGAATTGATTATGATGCGGGTTTGCGACTTAAATGTTGATTAATTGTTATTGTGCAATCTAATAGTGCTGAGTTATTGTGAGCCGAACCGACATTTCTAGTAGGCCAAAATAGGCTCCGCATTTATTTTGTTGGGAAGAAACTAGGAGATAAGGCTTTGACATGATCAAAGCTTCTCCTTCAAGCTTCCTTTATTAAGGTTCATCATGATTAGTATTAATGGCCCTTGACTTAGAAGCCCCCTTCATGATGACAAGCCTTAATTAGTTGGACTTTGGAGGCACCATCATCATGACATGCATTAATGGCCTTGAGTGATGACCAAGTAAGAATGTCTATATATATAAAGGAAGAGAGAAAGAACCCCATGTGAAGCCCTCCCCTCTCTCTCACACCATTCTCACGCCACTCTCTCCTCACACACTCAGCCACTCTTCTCTCTTGCTTCCTTGCTTCTTGTTCATATCGAGAAAGAGAAAAAAAGAAGAAGAGAGAGCTCACCAACTAACCCCTGTCTCTCCTTGTTGTTCGGTCAATAGGTAGCCACATCCAAGGCCTATGTGTTCGTGTTCAAGCCCGAGATTCGCCGAGACTCCCGTGTTCCTTTCTTGTTCCAGTTTTATTTCATAGTATAAGTAAACTTCCTAATATCGAGAAAGGAAGTTGTGATACGTTGTGACACGGTTTGCTTGGACCGTTTCTCGGTCGTTTGGTTGGTTGTAGTTGGTTCATTTCTCGATTTAATCATGTTTCGTGTTTGACGTTTGTTTTGGAGATAGAACCGAGACTTGAATGGCAAGGTGCACATGTTATAGCCATGCTTGATGTTTTCGTGTATGAACTTTGCTATTGATATGCCATTGATGCGGGTGCGGTAATAGCCGTCTTATGCTAACAGCGATCCCCTCGTCCTTGCTTGATATTAGTTGGTTTACTTGCTGAGTCTCCCCGACTCATCCCCGCTGTTTCCTTTTCAGGTCTGAAGAATGGCGTCTCCCCTGATCCGGTTCGGAAACCCCGTGGAAATGAGAGCTGAAGTGTGCTCACCATGATAGATGCCCGAGAAAGTAGAGCCTACTTTCGGATCACGACACATGTGATGGTCGATAAGGGCTTAAAGGACTTGGTGCCTTACCCGTATGTAGCATGGCATGGCTACACTGACAGAGAATGGGTTGGACCCTTACGTAGGTTCAATGGACCTTTTGGCGATGTAGGCAGGCTGACTTCACGGCATGCCACGGGTAGGGTGTATATCGGCCATGCGAACGGGAAGTGAGGAGGAGATGTGGATGGAGTCAGAAGCGAGAAGACGAAGTAGAGGGGATAGGATCACCCAAGCCGAGTTTTGCTATTCATAGTCGGCTAGGAACAGATGAGCCTCTAGAATATGTATGTAAAATATGTATTGTTTACCATGGTCCGAAGGGCTTGTTAAAATATATTTGCATGCACTATAAACTTAAGGTTTGCTCATGATGCTACTTGTCTAAATTCCACTGTTGTTCTGAATGTGATTGTCCCGAAATTATGCTTCCACTTGTGTGTAAAGAAAGATAATAATGAACGGGACGTCACGTTTATGACCCCGAGGTGGGGGCATTACAATCTAATTTGATATCAGAGCAAGTTCCTCTCGAGTAAGTACAAGCTCGGTGTTGAGCCAAGAAGAGGCTGTGGAATCCTGAAAGGACCCGATCCAATGAGGGCGGGGAGTAGTCGCCTAGGTAGAACTTGATCAAGGGGCGGCTCTTGGCTATGAAGTGGACACCGAGGCATGAGGCCTAATCAAGGTGCGGCTTCTAGCAAGAGTGGTCACCAGGGTTGAAGACCTAAATAACGTGCGACTCCTGGCAGGTTTCTAGGATGATGGGTAAGAGAGGAAGAAACTGAACTATACACTGAATGGGGGAAAACGATTCTGAAATCTAAGTGGAAATAAAGACATGGAGTGATAAGGTGTGCTGAAGTTGGGATAGTTAGCTAGGAAACACCCCTGCGCATGTAAATGATTGATTGTGGTTGAATAGGTTATGTGCTAATATTTGTTTGTGACCATTGACCTATTCTTGTGTTGTAGAAAGATCCCTTAGAATACCAATATGAGTGCTCAGGACCCGGTTGCGACCTCGACCTCGAAGGGGAAGTCAAATCAAGACCTTCGAATAGACGGAATTCTGCAGGCTCTAGCGATCGTGGGAGAACTGTTGGGATAGCAGGCCCAACAATGAATGCCTAATGCCGAGAATGCAGCGGCAAATGGAAATGGGAATGGTGGTCGTACGATGCATGGATTGGTCGAGCAATTCCTGAAGCTCTGACCCCCGAAGTTTATCAGAACTAGAGATCCCGAAGAAGCGGAATCCTGGATCGATGAACTGCAGAAGGCATTTGAGCTTTTGAGATGTTCTGAGAAAGAGAAAGTTACCTTAGTAGCCTATCAACTGCAAGGTAATGCCAGCTATTGATGGAAAGCGACCAAAGAAATCGTGTTCTCAGAGAATGCTGCTGTCAATTGGAATACTTTCGTTGAAGCATTCAATGGAAAGTATTTTTCCAAATGTGCTTGTGACCGAAAGATGAAGGAATTCTTGCAACTTTAGCAGAACAACGTGATGGTGGACCAGTACGAAGCAAGGTTTGCTCAACTGTCAAGGTATGCCCTGAAATTTATTGAGGATCCAATGGAAAGGGCAAAACAATTCCGAGATGGTTTGAACCCAGACATCAGGAGGCAGTTGATGCCGCTGAACCTCAAGGATTACAACGAGCTGTATGAACGAGCCCAGCTAGTGGAGAAAGAGTCCTTGGAACAAGCTGCCACTGCGACTAACCAAGGAATGCCCTATCATCTGGCTTTTCAATCCAACCAGCGTCATGACAAGAGACCGACGTCGAGAGAAAAGCGTTTCTCCACTCCCAACAAGAAGATAAAAAATCAGAAGCCAATTTCCACTATAGGCGATGCATGCCATACTTGCGGAAGGTTTCATGGAAATGCTTCGTGTTCAAAACAAACGGGAGCATGTTTCAACTGTGGTCAACAAGGCCACCGAATAAAGGACTGCCCGCAATGACAACAAGTGAAGCAGTCACAATAACCACGGGTGATGCAACAAAACAGAGTTCCACCAAATGATAATCGTCCTCCAGCTCAAGGTAGGATTTATGCAATTACTCAAGAGAAAGCGGAAAACTCCGAGAATATTGTTACGGAGACTTGATAAATCGGGTGACTGGAACTGTACTTATACTATTTTATCGTAGTATTTATGTACGACATTTCAATATACCCAAAAGATCCAAGCAAGCACAAGAAATATTTAAGGCTAGTAAAAGATAAATTAGAGTAACACAGTGGAAGCGTGAGGAAGTCACAATTAGAAGACTTTTCCATAAAGAAATTTTTGTGGCGTTTTCCGAAAAAGCTAAGCAGGGCTACCTTCAGAAAGGAAGGTAGAACCCAACTTTAATAACGGTTATCAGTAAAGCATCAAGATGGCACCATTCGAGGTATTATATGGTCAAGCTTGCAGAACTCCAGTATGTTGGAATGAGGTCGGGAAAAGAAGGTCATGGGTCCAGAGCTAGTCCAACTCACCATAGATGCTATCCAGATAAGTAGAGAAAGACTTAGGACGGCACAAGTCGGTAAAAGAGTTAGGCTGACAAGCACCAGAAACCACTTAAGTTTTAGGTAGGCGACCATGTCTTTCTGAAGGTGTCACTAATGAGGGGTGTGTCACACTTCGGAAGGAAAGGTAAGTTAAATCCCAGATACGTTTTAAATTTCGGGGACGAAATTCTTTTAAAGGGAGAGAATTGTAACATCCTCAATTTCAGTCTCTTGGAAATTACTATGATTTAAGTTTGGTAGTTTTTCAATTGGAACCAATTTTTACTCTTGTTCTGGAAAACCCAGTTTCGGATCCTTTGTACCCCTTCGTTTTGTTATTTTTGTGAAAACTTTTGTGATCCAAATTTCCAAACACTTCTTTCTTAAAAGTTTCTCCAAACATCTTGAAGTTTTATATACTTTAATTTTAGAATTTTTGGACATGATATGAGTAATACGACAGCCTAATTTTCGGACCGTGTAAAACTGCCCAGAATGGGTATTTCGGTAATGTTCACACTTTCTTTATTTTCTACAAGCTTTTCTAGGCCGATTTTGGAAAAGTTTCCTTCACAAAGTTGTTGAGAACTTTTTTTTCTATAACATATATAATTTTGGAAATTTTTCGAAATGATTTGGATTCTAGAAAGAGTTTACTTTGAGAAACAAGAATTTTGTTCAGCGAACGGTTTTTAGTCTGTCTTTGAGCTACTAAAAATTGTGTTTACAGAAAGATTCCGATTTTGTAAGAAATGTTTGTTAAGGCCTTGTTTATGATATATTCAAATTTGAGAAATTTCGAAGTCCATTTACTATGTTTTCAAGTTCGATTTCGTGAACAGTGCAAAGCTATCCGGTTTTGTCAAATTTCAAAGATTCATCAATTTCTATTTGAGAACGTTGGAATCTCGACTTGATGTCTTTTGGTGATATTTGAGGACATTCCCGCGTCGAACCTTGAGTTGAACGAGATTATTATACATGTTTTGTCGTGGAAAACCTTCGAAAATCATGGAATTGATTATGACGTGGGTTTACGACTTAAATGTCGATTAGTTGTTATTGTGCAACTCGATAGTGCTGAGTTATTGTGAGCCGAACCGACATTTCTAGTAGGCCAAAATAGGCTCCACGTTTATTTTGATGGGAAGAAACTAGAAGATAAGGCTTTGACATGGTCAAAGCTTCTCCTTCAAGCTTCCTTTATTAAGGTTCATCATGATTAGTATTAATGGCCCTTGACTTAGAAGCCCCCTTCATGATGAAAAGCCTTAATTAGTTGGACTTTAAAGGCACCATCATCATGACATGCATTAATGGCCTTGAGTGATGACCAAGTAAGAATGTCTATATATATATAGGAAGAGAGAAAGAACCCCATGTGAAGCCCTTCCCTCTCTCTCACACCATTCTCACGCCACTCTTTCCTCACACACTCCGCCACCCTTCTCTCTTGCTTCCTTGCTTCTTGTTCATATCGAGAAAGAGAAAAAAAAAGAAGAGAGAGCTCACCGACTAGCCCCTGTCTCTCCTTGTTGTTCGGTCAATAGGAAGCCACATCCAAGGCCCATGTGTTCGTGTTCAAGCCCAAGATATGCCGAGACTCCCGTGTTCCTTTGTTGTTCTAGTTTTATTTCATAGTGTAAGTAAACTTCCTAATATCGGGAAAGGAAGTTATGATACGTTGTAACACGGTTTGCTTGGACCGTTTCTCGGTCGTTTGGTTGGTTGTAGTTGGTTCATTTCTCTATTTAATCATGTTTCTTTTTTGACGTTTGTTTTGGAGATAGAACCGAGACTTGAATGGCAAGGTGCATATGTTATAGCCACGCTTGATGTTTTCGTGTCTTTACTTTTCTATTGATATGCCATCAATGTGGGTACGGTAAGAACCTACTTGTGCTAATGGTGATCCTGTGACATTCTGAAAATTTGAGCCACTTGGGATTTATGAAATGGATGATTTTATGAATGTACTTATAGTTAGATCTCGCCCAGAACTGATCATTCATGAGATACTAATCGTTAGGGAAAGGCTAATTAGGGATTTAAATTCGCGAGACCAAAGAAACTCGATCGTGAACTGACTTTCGATCATAGAATTGTCGAGGTGACATTTTGAGCGAATGTAGGCCGATCTAAAGATAGTTGTGGGCCGATTCGCCGTTGTCATATAAATGGATCACGGGTGATTTCGTTTAACCACGAGATGAATTAGCGAATGGCCCTAAACCTATACCAAACGATCGTGCCCATCAGAACTAGCGATTGATCCTCGCGATTACATGACTACCGAGGTCGTCACGATCCGAGTAAGTTTAAACGTGGCTTGATTTAGTATCGGTCATGGGTTGAATATGCGAATTTCCCCAAAAGCCACCCGTTAGTCTAAGATACGCTCAAGTTACATTATTTAAAATTTAGTCATTAATTAGAGACCAAGTTGGGCATTAGAAAATTAGAAAGTCACGACAGAACATTTAGACGACGTTGTTATTAGCATAATCAGCCATTGAATTGTTCGAATCCTTCAAAAAAATCGAATTTTGGCAAGAAATGGATAATGACCGTTTTACCCTTCGGACTTTATTAAGGCCCAGTATAACGGGAGAATGGCATTTTGGTCATTTCATCCTCATTTTAGAAATGACAATTTTTGGACAATTTTGCCCTTGGACTTTTTTGTGAAATTCCTATTTTACCATTGGACATTTTGAAAAAGATTCAATCTCGGCCGTTGATCTCAAGATAAGAACGAATCGTGGCCGCCGATTGGAAAGTAGAGAGAGGGGCAAGATGATCATTTTGCCAAAAGGGGGACAATTATTGGTATATTTAAGCCATTTTCTCTCTCTCCCCCTCTCATTTCTCCCTCTCTCTCAGCACACACTCTCTCTCCCTTCCCCCACTGGCTGACAGCCTCGTTGCCGCCTGTCCGGCACCAGCTTGCCGCAGCCCCACCCTCACGCCGCCGATCTCTCTCTCTCTCTCTCTCTCTCTCTCTCTCTCTCTCTCTCTCCCGTGGCTGTGACTAGCTGGCCAAGCAGTCCGCCGCCGCCGTCGCCGATCACTGCCGTTCATCCGGACCGCATAGCCACCACGTCCCAGCCATTTTGTCGCCCTTGGATAGGTTGTGCTTGCTTAGAAATTTCAAGTAAGTTACAATCTAAACCCTATTTAGGATATCGGGTATTAACGGACTAGTTTAGATGCTATTTAGTGTAGTTTAGGGGCTGATTTGGATGTGGGGCCTTAGGGATGAATTTGCGGCATTTTGGGGGAAAATTAAAGGCCAAATAAGGGCTGTGATTGGCTGGTTTGAATGCTGTAATTTTCTGTTTGGCGCGTAGATTGGATGTTTTGATTCGGCAATTAATTATGTGAAATTGTTGTGTAGTGCTGTGATAGTTGTGCCATGGTTTGCGATGTAAAATGGCATGTTGTATGACGGTTGCATGTTCGTTATGGGCTGAATTGTGACGGTCGGATTTGATGCCATTGAGTGCATATGATTAATGCTCGGGTATGTGTAAGTGTGAGATTTAAGGCGTACGATGTGCGTGTGATCACTAAAAAGCCATGAGGTGTGTTTACGCGGGATACAGATAAAATACAACATGTTGGCATGTTCGTGTGATCACTAAATCCCCAAGACGTGTTTACGCAGGGAATTGAACCGACTTGAGGCGTGTTTACGTGGGTTGTGATACGATTGTGAAGCCTGAGGCGTGTTTACGTGGGTTGTGGAAAGAGAATGAGAATGAGATCTACGATGTGGCAAGTGAGAATGTGATCGGGCTTGAGGAGCGTTTACGCGGGTCGCGATAAGAACGTGAAGCCTGAGGCGTGTTTACGCGAGCTGTGGAAAGAGAATGAGAATGAGACGTGTAGTGTGGCAAGTGAAAGTGAGATCGGACCTGAGGTGTGTTTACGCGAGTCATTGGCAAGTTAAATGAAAAGGGTATGGTAGTGCATGAATGAATGTGAAATGTGGAGTTTGAAAATATCGTGTGTACGACATGTGCTTTTGGGCATAAGAATAACTTGGAATATGCATGTGGTTTGAAATCTGTGTATTTGAGACTAATGTGCAGGTCGAGCCCAGGTAAGTGCATCTGTATGCATGATACGTATGTATTGAGTGATTATGTGTTTGGACCTGTCTGGAGATAGTGGTAGCTTAAGTGGGGTTTAGGCTGTCAACTTAATGAGATTCGTCTTATGGTTGTTTAACCAAATCATTTTAGAACCTTGCCTTGAACCATCAATCCACAATCGCCCCAATGTTTTGGTATACCGATGCATATCGAGCAGTCAGTTGTAGAGTATCCGATAGACGACAATATGGCTTGGATCAAACATTCGACCGTAGTCTGGGTAGACAAAGGGCAACCCCTCTGGCAAGCCCATACTTATACCGCCTGGATGTTTCGGGATGGGTTTGATGAGTTTGGCCCTGTCTGAGGTTTTGATGTCCCTTTTGACGGAGTGGGGGACTGGGACCCATTAGCTATACCCCCTCCCGATGGTGAGATGACCAGCTTAGACACTAGTCTCGCACAGTCTGGGCATCGGTATGCTCCTGCAGCGCCCGAGCCTACAGTGGCGAAGCTAGATCCGAAATCGGAGGAGTCACAGGCTGGGTATGACCCGATGGATGTGGACTTAAAAGTAGAGCCAGAGGAGGAACCTGTAGAAGAGCTGCCCGAAGAGGAGTATGAGGAGGCCCCGGAGAAGGAACCAGAAGAGAAGTCAGAGGAAGAACCAGGAGAGCAGCATAAGAAAAATTTGCAGGAGTTTGAATCAAAAGAATAGATTGAGGTGCCATTAGAGTCGAGGGATGAGGATAACCTGATAGAGATTGAGGTAGACTCTGAGTCTTCAAAGGAGCACGTGCCTCAGAAGGATTCAGATTCGGATTCTGGGGAGATCGAATCGGAATGGACGCCGTTTACAAGATGTAGGGGGTAGACTAGGGGTAGCCAAGCTTTTTGAAGTGTCCCATTTTTGGAAATAGAATATACCCAGACTACTAACCTTTTTGGAGTTGATGACGTAATCCGTAGAAGCCAGTTAGTATTTGTATCATAGTTTGATGTAAATTTAGTGAGTGCACGAAGCGACTAGTGCTTATGTAATGAATATTGTATATATATCAAGGTGTAATGTTATGTTTGGTGGCTTGGTGAATTATGTCTCCCTATTACCCCATAATTTTACTGTTAGGGTTGATGTTCTTGTTTTCGCCATGTGCAAACTCTGATGTGATCGTTTGGGTCAGCTATGTTTCTTGGGACGTTGCACTAATTCGACTAAAGAGGGATGTCACGAGCTCGATAGGGTTCGGGGCGTAACATTCCCGTTCGAATTGGTATTAGAGTAAGGACAGCTCGATCTAAGTTGGTCGAAGTCTGGAGTGATAAGGAGCGGAGACACTGGGGTAGTCATCTAGGGAGACTTTAGTGAGTCATAGGGTGGAATGAGCTATGTGTGCCTCCAGACTGTCTGTTGTGATTGCTGAGTGAATTGAGTATTCTAATGGTTGAAGTGCAGGTGCGTTTGGACCTGAGGTAAGTACACGAAACTTATTGATTGTGATCTTATGTTGTGATGGTTGATTGCCTGCTAAGTGAATTATTGCTATAATTCACTCCTTACTAGGTCTTTAATTCCTATATGGAATTATAGTAGGTAGGCGAGTGATAGAAAATCGTGAGGATGAGTTCGAGGGGTAGAGGAACCGGGGGTCCATCCAGTTAACGAACCCGACCTGCAGGAGATTGGAGAATGGATGTGGTCATGAGGACCTTGGAAGAGATTGGTAATTTGATAGGATGGTAGACTCATGAACGAGCTACCACTATTGCCCAAGCTGTCGAGGCCACTGTGGCCGCCGCCAATAATAATAATAATGGGATTCAAGGGTAGGGGCAAGTAAATGTGAATAGGTAGATGCACCAGTTAGTTGAGCAGTTTCTGAAATTAAAGCCTTTTAAGTTTGATGGTAGAGGCGATCTTGAGGTTGTATCATTTTAGGTAGAGGAGTTGGAAAAAGCCTTTGAGGTATTAGGGTGCATAGAGGAAGAGAAAGTGATCTTGGCGGTATACCAACTCCAAGGCAATGCAAGTGATTGGTAGAAAGCCACTAGAGGAAGGGTGTTCCCTGTTGGTACTGCCTAGACTTGGGCAATGTTTGTGAAAGTCTTTAATGGTAAATATTTTTCTGAGAGTGCTCGGGAACAGAAATTAGCCGCGTTTATGAGACTGCGTCAGGGGCAGAGGACAGTGGATCAGTATGAGGCTGAATTCACTCGATTATCTAAGTTCGTCCCAAGGATGGTAGAGGACCCATTGGATAGGGCTCGGAGGTTCTGAGACGGCTTGAATCCGAACCTTCGCAGCCAAATGATTTCGTTGAATTTAAGGGACTATAACGAGATCTATGACCGGGCTCAAGCGATTAAGCGTGACTTAGCGGATAGAGTCGCTGCTTCTGGATCGAGATACGCTCCGGCTAGGGACAATCGTAATCTCGGGAAGAGATCGATGTCGGGGAATCAACGTTTTATTCCTTCCATTAAGAGGAATATCGGAAAGCCGAACCGTTATCAGGGCGCGATATGTCAGTTGTGTGGTGGAATACATGGGACTGGACCTTGTCCGAGTAGGAGTATTATATGCTATAGATGTGGCGGAGTGGGCCACCAAGTGAGGAATTGTCTCAATAACAGACAAGCCAGGTCGTTCGTGCTATCGCAATCGTCCCGAATTAGAAATCAAGTTGGAACTCCCTTACCAACGAACCAAAATAGACCACCGGCTTAAGGACGAGTGTATTCGATGGCTAGAAAGGAAGCCGAGAAAGTGCCAGGCGTGGTCACAGGTACGGTCTCTTTCTGTGATCATGCTGCATATGCTTTATTCGATTCGAGGGCGTCACATTCGTTTGTGTCTAAACAATTTGTTAAATTGACTGGTATGGAACCACAATTGTTTGACATTGTGTTGTGTGTTACCACTCCATTGAATGATAAGGTGCTAATCTCGTTACGGTGTCCGGATTGCAAGATTGTGATTGGTGATAGGGAGGAAAGGATAGATCTAGCAGTTTTAGTTATGTTTGATTTCAATGTGATTGTGGGTATGGATTGGTTAGTTAAGCAGAGGGCTGTTATGGATCATAGTAGCAGGATGATCCAATTTAATCCAGTTAGACATCCTATATTCGAATTTGTAGGAAATCGAGGAAGAACCTCGATTCCCTAGATTTTGTCACTAGAAGTGACTAAGTTGTTGGACGAAGGGTGTCAAGGATTTTTAGCGACAGTGGTCGATTCCACCATTGAGGAACCAAGGTTAGAGGACATAGCCGTGGTGTGCAACTTTCCCGATGTCTTTCCTCAAGAATTGTCGGGATTGCCACCTGAAAGAGAGATAGAGTTTGTAATCGAGTTGGCTCCTGGGACTGAGCCAATCTCGAAGGTACCTTCTAGAATGTCGTTGTCAAAGTTAAAGGAGTTAAAGGTGCAAATGCAAGAATTATTGGACAGAGGATTCATCCGTCCAAGCTTGTCTCCATAGGGAGCGCTAGTCTTATTTTTGGGGAAGAAGGATGGGTCACTAAGATTATGTATTGATTACCGGAAATTAAATCAAGTGACGATTAAGAATAAATATCCCTTGCAGAAGATAGATGATCTATTTGACCAGTTACAAGGGGCTTCAATATTTTCTAAAATTGACTTAAGGACGGGACACCATTAATTGAGGATTAGGAAGGAGGACATACCGAAAATGGCATTCAGGACGAGATATGGACATTATGAATTTATGGTAATACTATTTGGGTTGACAGATGCCCCTGTTGCATTTATGGACTTAATGAATCGAGTGTTTAAGGAGTTTTTAGATCAATTTGTCATAGTCTTTATAGACGACATATTGGTGTACTTAAAGAGTCCGGAGGAGCATGAGTTTCATTTGAGTAAAGTTTTGTAGACTTTAAGAGAGAACGCATTGTATACTACGTTTAGTAAGTGCGAGTTCTGGCTCAATCGAGTAGCATTTCTTGGACACATGATCTTTGGGGAAGGAATCTCAGTAGATCTAACAAAGATTGATGCGGTAATGAAGTGGCCGAGACCAACGACGGTAACAGAGGTTTGAAGCTTTCTGGGTTTGGCAGGATATTACCGACGTTTCGTGGAAGGGTTTTCGGCAATAGCAACACCATTGACACATTTATTGAAAAAGGAAATAAGGTTTGAATAGACCGACAAATGTGAAAGGAGTTTTCAAGAACTAAAACATAGATTGACAGTAGCACCGGTGTTGACTATTCCATCAGGATCCGGAGGATACGAAATTTATAGTGATGCATTATTAAAAGGACTGAAGTGTGTACTCATGCAAAATGGACGAGTAGTGGCTTACACATCAAGACAGTTAAGACCGTATGAGTTGAACTACCCGACGCATGATTTGGAATTAGTTGCTATAGTATTTGCCCTTAAGATTTAGCGACATTATCTATGCGGAGAGAAATTTCAGATATATACTTATCATCATAGCCTCAAATATCTATTTTCTGAAAAGGATTTAAATATGAGGCAACGTCATTGGATGAAATTGCTGAAAGATTATGATTGTGATATTTTGTATCACCTCAGAAAGGCTAACTAGGTAGCGGATGCATTAACTCGGAAGTCAAGCATCGTACACTTGATGGTTAAGGAATGGACCTTATTGGAAAAAGCGCGAGACTCGAAATTTAGATTTGAAGTAAGTCCAGTCTCGAGTTTGCTAGCCACGCTAAGGATTGAACCAGAAATCCAGACTAAGATTAAGGCTTTACAATCTACGGACCAAGAAATTCAGAAAATTCTGGAGATGGATGTTACTAAGAGGAAACCGGACTTTCAAGTATCCGAGGATGGGATCTTGAAGTTCCGTGGACGATTGTGTATACCCGACGATGCGAAACTTAAAGAGGAGATTTTGTCAGAAGCACATCGTAGTAATTATAGTATACATCCGGAGAGTACGAAAATGTATCAGAATTTGAGACAGTATTATTGGTGGAATGGCATGAAGGTGGACATAGCCAAGCATGTGGCTAAGTGTCTAACGTGCCAGCAAGTGAAAGCGCAACATTGTAAGCCCGGAGGATTGTTGCGACCTTTGGAAATCCCAGAATAGAAATGGGAACATATTACTATGGATTTTGTGTTGGGATTGCCAAGGAGCCAAAGAGGCCACGATTCCATTTGGGTGATTATCGATAGATTGACAAAGTCAGCATACTTTTTGGCAGTGCGAAAGGACTTTGTGTTGGATCGATATGCTGAATTGTATGTACAACAGATTGTTCGTTTGCACGGGGTGCCAGTGTCGATAACTTCGGACCGTGATCCCAGGTTTACCGCCAACTTTTGGAAAAGTTTGTAGACGGCATTGGGATCAAATTTGCAATTTAGTACAGCTTAACATCTGCAAACGGATGGCCAGTCTGAGAGGACGATTCAGACTCTTGAGGATATGCTTCGGGCGTGTGTGTTAGATTTTCAAGGCAAATGGGAGGAACAATTGCCTTTGACAAAATTCACGTATAATAATAGTTTTCAACAGAGTATTGGGATGGCGCCATTCGAAGCGTTATATGGTAGAGCCTGTAGAACGCCTGTATGTTAGGACGAAGTTGGAGAAAGGAGTATAACCGGGCCAGAATTGGTTTAATAGTCGGTTGAGGCAGTTAAGATCATACGCGAAAGGCTAAAAATAGCTTAAAGCCGTCAAAAGAGTTATGCAGACAGAAGGCGAAGACCTTTGAAATTTTAAGTAGGGGATCACATATTCCTTAAGGTATCGCCCATGAGAGGATTATCCCGATTTGGCAAGAAAGGAAAGTTGAGTCTGAGGTATGTGGGACCCTTTGAGGTTTTAGAAAGGATTGGAGACTTAGCTTATCGCCTTGCGTTACCCCCAAATTTGTTGCAAGTGCATAATGTATTCCACGTATCGATGTTGAGAAAGTATGAACCAGACCCAACTCATGTGTTGAACTATGAAGAAATAGAAGTTGACGATAGGGTGTCGTATGTTGAAAGGCCAATAAGGATTGAAGATCGGAAAGAATGTGTTTTAAGAAACAAGACGATCCCGATGGTCAAGGTTGTTTGGGAACATCATGGAACAAAAGGCGTGACTTGGGAAAGTGAAGAGCTAATACAACGTCAATACCAACATTTGTTTGAGTAGTTAGGTTGAATTGTAAATTTCGAGGACGAAATTTTTATAAGGGGGGAAGAGTTGTAACATTCTGAAAATTTGACCCACTTGTGATTTATGAAATAGATGATTTTATGAACATACTTGTAGTTAGATCTCGCCCGGAACTGATCATTCATGGGATACCAACCGTTAGGAAAAGGCTAATTAGGGATTTAAATTTGCGAGACCAAAGAAACTTGATC
Source organism: Syzygium aqueum (assembly GCA_031216185.1). Lineage (NCBI taxonomy): Eukaryota > Viridiplantae > Streptophyta > Magnoliopsida > Myrtales > Myrtaceae > Syzygium > Syzygium aqueum. The sequence goes on from CM062234.1 coordinate 15,096,290, forward strand.
GTGAATTGACTTTCGACCATAGAATTGTGGAGGTGATATTTTGAGCCAATGTATGCCGATCTGAAGATAGTTATGGGCCGATTCGCCGCTGTCATACGAATGGATCACGGGTGATTCTGTTTGACCACGAGATGAATTGGTGAATGACTCTAAACCTATACCAAACGATCGTGCCCGTCGGAATTAGCGATTGATCCTCGTGATTACATGACAACAGAGGTCGTCACGATCCGAGTAAGTTTAAACGTGGCTTGATTTAGTATCGATCATGGGTTGAATATGCGAATTTCCACAAAAGCCACCCGTTAGTCTGAGATACGCTCAAGTTACGTTATTTAAAATTTAGTCATTAATTAGAGACCAAATTAGGCATTGAAAATTTAGAAAGTCACGACAGAACATTTGGACAACGTTGTTATTAGTATAATCAGCCTTAGAATTGTTCGAATCCTTCAGAAAAATCGAATTTCGGCAAGAAATGGATAATGACCGTTTTACCCTTTGGACTTTATTAAGGCCAAGTATAACGGGAGAATGGCATTTTGGTCGTTTCACCCTAACTTTAGAAATGACAATTTTTGGACAATTTTACCCTTGGAATTTTTGTGAAATTCCCATTTTACCTTTGGATATTTTGGAAAAGATTCGATCTTGGCTGTTGATCTCAGGATAAGAACAAATCGTGGCCGTTGATTGGAAAGTAGAGAGAGGGGCAAGATGGTCATTTTTCCAAAAGGGGGACAATTATTGGTATATTTAAGCCATTTTCTCTCTCTCCCCCTCTCATTTCTCCCTCTCTCTCGGCACACACACTCTCTCTCCCCTCCTCCACCAGCCGACCGCCCCCTCTCCCCTTGCCGCACGACCGTCGCCCGGCCACCGTCCACCTCGTCGCCGCCCGTCTGGCACCGGTTTGCCGCAGCCGCACCTCCACCCTCACTCCGCCGTCTCTCTCTCTCTCCCTCTCGGCCTCTCTCTCTCTCTCTCTCTCTCTCTCTCTCTCTCTCTCTCTTTTTCTCTCTCCCGTGACCGTGACTAGCCGGCTAAGCAAGCCGCCACCGCCGTCGCTGATCGCCGCCGTTCAGCCGGACCGCCGTAGCCGCCACGTCTCAGCCATTTTGTTGCCATTGGATAGGTTGTGCTTGCTTGGAAATTTCAAGTAAGTTACAATCTAAACCCTATTTAGGATATCGGGTATTAACGGACTAGTTTAGACGCGGTTTAGTGTAGTTTAGGGGCTGATTTGGATGTGAGGCCTTAGGGATGAATTTGTGGTATTTTGGGGGAAAATTAATGGCTAAATAAGGTTGTGATTGGCTGGTTTGAATGCTGTAATTTTCTATTTGGCGCGCAGATTGGATGTTTTGATTCGACAATTAATTGCGTGAAATTGTTGTGTAGTGTTGTGATAGTTGTGCCATGGTCTGCGATGTAAAATGGCATGTTGTATGATGGTTGTATGTTCGTTGTGGGCTAAATTGTGACGGTCGGATTTGATGCCATTGAGTGCGTATGATTAATGCCCGAATATGTGTAAGTGTGAGATTTGAGGCGTGCGATCATTAAAAAGCCCTGAGGCGTATTTACGCAGGGTACAGATAAAATATGGCGTGTTGGCATATTCGTGTGATCAGTAAATCCGTGAGGCGTGTTTACGCGGGGATTTGAACCGGCTTGAGGTGTGTTTACGCGGGTCGTGATACGACTGTGAAGCCTGAGGAGTGTTTATGCGGGCTGTGGAAAAAGAATGAGAATGAGATCTACGATGTGGCAAGTGAGAATGTGATCGGACCTGAGGCGTGTTTACGCGGGTCGCGATAAGAACGTGAACCCTGAGGCGTGTTTACGTGGGCTGTGGAAAGAGAATGAGAATGAGACGTGTGGTGTGGTAAGTGAAAGTGAGATCGGACCTGAGACGTGTTTACGTGGGTCGTTGGCAAGTTAAATGAAAAGGGTGTGGTAGTACATGAATGAGTGTGAAATGTGGAGTTCGGAAATGTCGTGTGTACGACATATGCTTTTGGGCATGAGAATAGCTTGGAATGTGCATGTGGTTTGAAATATGTGTATTTGAGACTATTGTACAGGTCGAGCCCAGGTAAGTACATCTGTATGCGTGATATGTATGTATTGAGTGATTGTGTGTTTGAACCTGTCTGGAGATACTTGATAGCTTAAGTGGGGTTTAGGCTATCAACTTATTAAGATTCATCTCATGGTTGTTTAACCAAATCATTTCAGAACCCCGCCCTGAATCATGAATCCACTACCGCCCCAGCATTTTGGTATACTGATGCACATTGAGCATTCGGTTGTAGAGTATCCAGTAGACGATAATATGGCTTGGATCAAACATTCGACCGTAGTCTGGGTAGACATAGGGCAAGCCCTCTGGCAAGCCCATACCTATACCGCTTGAATGTTTTAGGATGGGTTTGATGAGTTTGGCCCTGTTTGAGGTTTTGATGTCCCCTTTGACGGAGTGGGGGACTGGGACCCGTTAGCTATATCCCGTCCCGGTGGCGAGATGACTAGCTTAGACACTAGTCTCGCACAGTCAGGGCATCAGTATGCTCCTGCAGCGCCCGAGCCTACAGTGGCAGAGCCAGATTCGGAACCGGAGGAGTCGCAGGCTATGTATGACCCGATGGATATGGACTTAGGGGTAGAGCCAAATGAGGAACCTGTGGAAGAGCCACCCGAAGAGGAGTATGAGGAGGCTGCGGAGGAGGAACTAGAAGAGGAATTAGAGGAAGAACCAGGGGAGGAGCATAAGAAAAATTTGTAGGAGGAGTCTGAATCAAAGGAACGGATTGAGGTGCCATTGGAGTCGGGGGATGAGGATAACCCGATCGAGATTGAGGCAGACTCCGAGTCTTCAGAGGAGCACGTGCCTAAGGAGGATTCAGATTCGGATTCTGGGGAGACCAAATCGGAATGGACACCATCTACAGGGTGTAGGGGCTAGACTAGGGGTAGCCAAGCCTTTTGAAGTATCCCATTTTGGGAAATAGAATATACCCAGACTACTAACCTTTTTGGAGTTGATGACGTGATCCGTAGAAGCCAGTTAGTATGTATATCATAGTTTGATGTAAATTTGGTGAGTGCACGAAGCGACTAGTGCTTATGTAATGAATATTGTATATATATATCAAGGTGTAATGTTATGTTTAGTGGCTTGGTGAATTATGTCTCCTTATTACCCCATAATTTTGCTGTAAGGGTTTATGTTCTTGTTTCTGCCGTGTGCAAACTCTGATGTGATTGTTTGGGTCGGCGATGTTTCTTGGGACGTCGCACTAATTCGACCAAAAAGGGATGTCGCGAGCTCGATATGGTTCGGGGCGTGACAGATCCCCTCGTCCTCGCTTGATATTAGTAGGTTTACTTGCTAAGTCTCCCCGACTCATCCCCCGTTGTTTCCTTTTCAGGTCCGAAGAATGGTGTCTCCCCTGACCTAGTTCAGCAACCCTGTGGAAATGAGAGCTGAAGTACTCACCGTGATAGATGCCCGAGAAGGTCGAGCCTATCGTCTGATCACGACGTATGTGATAGTCGATGAGGGCCTAACGGACGTGGTGCCTTACCCGTACGTAGCATGGCATGGCTACACTGACGGAGAATGAGTTAGACCCCTACATAGATTCAATGGACCTTTTGGCGGTGTAGGCAAGCCGGATCCGAGGCATGCCATGGGTGGAGTGTAGATCGACCATGCGAACGGGAAGCGGGGAGGAGATGTGGATAGAGTCAGAAGCGAGAAGACGAAGTAGAGGGGATAGGATCACCCAAGCCGAGTTTTATTATTCATAGTCGGCTAGGAACGGATGAGCCTCTAGAATATGCCTGTGAAATATGTGTTGCATTCCATGGCCTGAAGGGCTTGTTAAAATATGTTTGTGTGCATTGTAAACTTAAGGTTTGCTCATGATGTTGCTTATCTAAATTTCGCTATTATTTTGAATGTGATTGTCCTGAAATTATGCTTCTGCTTGTGTGTAAAGAAAGATAACAATAAACGGGATGTCACTTTTATGACCCCAAGGTGGGGGCATTACATTAGGACAATTTGGGTTACAAAGACGAGTGAAGACAATGAAAGACTATTGATGTTTTGAATATTAGCATCCAAGTGGAAGATTGATGAAGTTGTGAAGTTTGAGAAAAGTGATATTAAAGCTCAAAGCTTTTACTGCTAATGGCATACATGTAATTTTTATCATATGTTTGTATGCCCTAGACTCTTGCTATATATTGGGGCAATATCTTTTGTAGTTGTAATCTTAAAGTTAGTAATTATGATATTGATACTAATAGTGAAGGGATTGCCTAGTACGACATTGTGGTTTTTCCCATTCTGATTTTGAAAGAGTTTTCCACATAAAAAATTCTTGTGTCTTCTTCTCTGTTTTTTCTCCTCAACAACTCGCGTTCCTAACAAGTGGGGCAAAAGTCCACAAGAAAGCATAGACTCAATTTGGAAGCAAGTCCTGACAATGAATGCAGTTAATGAGGATGAGAAAGTTTAGATTCTTTCCTTTCAAAGCACAATGGTTAGAGGATGAGTTTCTTTTTGAGAAGAAAGGAATGCTTTGATGAAAAAGTCTACTGACGAAGAAATAGTGAAAGTGGAGAGAAAGGATGAAATTTTGCTTGATATGCTAGGAGTAGATCTAAGACCAAATTAAGAGAAAGCTACAGGACATGTCAAGTAATTCACTTTATTCTTGTCTTTGCATTCTATTTTCATTTTGTAGTAATCTAAGTTTGTGTTGTCATTTTAGCAATTCATGTCTTTTGCTTTTAAAGTTTTTAAATTTTATTTGGTTGTAATGTTGAATAGAATTATAAAACCTTTTTACATCCACGACCGTTCATGAGTGTTAAGTGTGAGATCACCTTGCCATGCACTTAGTAGGGGTGAGCCATGCACTTAGTAGGGGTGAGCGGTTCCAAGTTCCGTACAGGCTTCACTTGGAATCTATCTATTGGAACATGTTCCTTATTTTTTGGAATTTGAAACTTACCTAGCATACCTTGGAACCTGGAACCTACCTAGTCGCAGGTTTTGGGATCGGTTCCAAGGTCTACCCCGGGTTCCCCTTTTAATATTTATTGAACGATTGTAGCGAATCATTGCCTTTAATGATCACTACATGCTGCTACAATCTACTGAGTACGACTTATATTTAAACATACGAAGAATATGAAACATTAATAAAGTAAAAGTTTCAATCATAAAATGGAAGCTTAGACTAGTGGTTTCAAATTATACCCTCATCATTAGACACCATGAATTACCGCAGGATCGTGCGAAGACATAGACCAAGAAAAATACAAAAACTTATTTCAAGTTCCGGATTTTAGATTTCAAGTTCTAAGTAAGTAGAACTTAGAACCTACCTGTCACAACAGATTCCTCAATTTTTGGAACTTGAAATCTGTCCTATATACCCTAGAACTTGGAACTAGGCAAGTTCCCATCGGTTTAGTTCTCAGATCTAGGTTCTATCCTGAAACCATACTCATCCCTAGCACTTAGTCTCGTCTAGTTCAATGCAATCTGATTCTTCAAGGAATAAGATTCCAATTCCACAATTTTCATGTGTGGAGAAAAATTTGAATTAAGATATGGATTCTACATGAAATAAATTTACTCATAAAATGTAAAATCATATTATCTAGCTAAAGTTAGGATTGGGATATCATTCCACTTTTTATAAGATTACACTATGAAAAACTCAATTCCACCACTGACCGCCGTCGTGGCGTCCCCCGCCGCCATCGGTCTCTAGCCTCCGCCACCAATTGCCAGAAAAGGTAAGTTGACAACTTAACTCGGGTATCGGTCATCGAAGGTGGTTGTAGGCTACTGGACTTCGCCACAAGCCACCAGGCTTTTGTAGGTAGCCAGATTTTTCCATTGGTACTAAGTTGCCGATCGCTAGAATTTGCCTTTGGCTACCGAATGCATTAGAAGTCTTTAATGACAAGTATTTTTTTCTTGCTTTTGACCAAAATTTTTACAATCCGAAAAAATTGAAAAGGAAAGAATGATGGAATCCATTTGAGACTTCCTTGTCATGGAACCAATAGAGACTTTTTTAGTGAATTTGGGATTTATGATACAAAATATGTGGCATTTCTCCTATTTAGCCCTCAGGTTACCCAAAGATCAAACTATGAACTTTGAACTGTTTGCCTTCCTTGTATGCTCTTTATATACATGTGGCTTATGGGGTTTATATGATTTTTATATACACATGTCTGCCTTCACCTATTAACTTAAGCATTTAGACTAGACTTTTTAACATGATATCAGAACCATATTTTGCCCTAATTTATTTCACATGTACATTCCCTTTTCATCATATTACACATGCCGTTTCTAATTTGGCTTGCATATGAGAGGGGTTATTAAAGTATTCCACATCGCTTATCTATGATGTTCATATATTTTTTATATACATGTGGTTTTCATCTACCTATTAACTGAATTTTTTGGGTTTTCCTTTCCAACATGAAGAAAGATCACTAAAAGAGAAAGTAATCAAAAGCATGAAAGTATGGTACAAAAATTAAGGCTAGGCCTTCTTTGTATTTGTAAGTCCCTATTAGTACTTTCTACAAAGCTTATCAGGGGCTTGTCTTCATGGACATGCGGTTCAAGAGTCTTTTTTATTTTCCTTCGAACTCATGATCGCTAAGAGAATGTATACGCCCTTATTTATGGACTACCACAATCAGGTGGCCTCAACTCAGAAAGATACCAAGAAGAAAATCAAAAGCCAAGAGGATTTCTCTCTTCAAGAAAGTAGTTTATGAATCATTTATATTATTGATATAAAGAAATCAATCCTTCACTATTCAACAATGTGATTAATATGCAGGGCCGAAATCTATTTTTGAATTTCAAATTCCTTTGCATTCTAATTGTTTGGTGACACAAGATATAAGTCTTACGTTCTTACCATTACTCTCCACTTGGATTCTTAGTGTTGGGAGCATGTAGCAGAAGTCCGATACCTTTACCTGGAAAGATTACCAAGAAGGAGCTCAAGTCCGAGTCCATCAACATATCCAGTTGAACATACCTTCATTTAAAAGCTTAAACCAATAAGTTATGAACTAATTAGGATATGTTAATTGCTCGATACCATATCAATTTTCCGATGTGGGACTTCTCTAACATAACTCATACAAACATCTCAGCAATTATTGCGAAGCAAGCGATCGAACAATAAAATTAACAGAACAAGAAAATAAATCTTACGCCTGATTTATGTGGTTCTGTCATAGTGACTTACCTCCGCGGGAAGAATAACAACGAATTCTACTATAGATCAAGTAATACGGCGGAGATTACAATCACACTCGAGTTACTAAAAACTCTTAGTGTTTTCCAAAACTCCAATTACATCCAATAACTCATACAGTGTTTGGCCCATAATTCCTCACGAAATGATCTCTTAATCTTACGAAAGAATTACACAAAGCTTAAACTTACAAGGTTTAATTGGTTTTAACACTTGAAATTTTTGGTGTAATTCATTGCTCGAAGACCCACTACCAAGCACCCAAAACCCATGGACGTCGCACGGAAATTTGGCACTCACGGCACTCTCTATGAAAACGGCGCTTCAAGGAATCTTCTTGCGGCAACAATAGCGCACCCTCAGTTCACGGTGTCACTTGCAAAACACATGCAAGCTCAACTCTCCGAAACAAGCCCTTAAACAAATAAATATTGTATAGCACCGCCAAGGGAGTCTGACTCCAATTGGTAAAATTGGAAATTGCCATATCCAAGACAAAGTCAAAGTCTTGAGTGCAACTGCAACGCCCATTAGGAAAGTCACTTTCGGTAATTTTTTTTTCTTTTTCTTGTTTTGCTTGAAATCCTCATCTCGGTCAGGTTTCGTTCGCAGGCTCAAATTTGAGACATATCTTAATACTCAGGATGATGCACACGCGCTTTAGCTGGCGACTCATAAATACCAAACAAAGGCTCGAAAATTTTCAAGTATAAATAGCGGAGCGCCTCCGTTTCCGACCCATTTTCTGAAAAGGTCAAGCTTTCTTGGCTCTCTCTTACACTTTCCACACCCAAAATACAAAATTTTTCGTCATTCACGAACATGAGGGACTTGCAAAGACGCCAACTGGGAGCGGGGAACAAAACCCTCCCTGAGGCCACCGCGGTCATGAAGAATCTGCGCACTCCGAAGGCAAATCTGGCTAAGATCGAACTTCTCCTGTGCCTCGCAGCCATTTCACTAATCTTGCTCAACATCTTCGGCTCGTCAAGGTGTCGGTGCAACAACCGGAAGCTCAGGATGCTGTTATGGGCAGCATACACCCTCTCAAGCTACCTCATCGCATACACGCTTGGTCTCATAACCGAAGCGTCATTCCGAAATGAGCTGTTACCAGTTTGGGCCATTTTCTTGATGATCTTCTTTGGGAGCTCGGATTCCTACTCCGTCCACAGCCTCGAGGACTGCGAGCGGTGGAAGAACTATGGTTGGCAATATCTGATCAAGTTCACCGGGGTAATCATTTTGTTGTTCATCTATGGGATCACGCCGTGGATGATTTCGGTGCTATTTATTCTAGGCCTAACGGTGCCGCTCAAGGTCAGTAATAGAGCAGTATCTCTCCGTATTGCTAGTGGGTATGGCCGACAGAAGAACACCAAATTGATCGCTGACTACATGAGCTCTGAGCACCAGTCGTCGAACGGCGATTATGACCCTAGCCAGATGAGAGGGTACAACTATGTTGTGAAAGTGGGAAAGACAAGTTCAACGTCATTAAAGAAGTCGAAAGAAAGAGAAACTGCAGTACAAGGGGAACCGCCGAACTACCGCGAGTCATTGGAGATCACTGACAGAGTCGTCACAATCGAGAAGGTGTGGAAATGCCGAGGATGGCTTTTGAGATCGGGAGGTGGGGACGAAGACAATAAGCTCAAGGATATTTGCCTCTCGTTTTCGCTCTATAAGCTTCTTTGTTTAAGATTTAGCGGCCATTCATTGCCCAAACAAGCTCACGAAAAGTTGTGGAAGTTGATTCAGCACTTGTATGGCGAACGAAATGGCTACGAGCGAGCATTTAGGGTCGTTGAGCTAGAGCTTTCCTTTCTTTTCGATTCTTTCTACACCAAATACCCGATCATCTTCCTGCCGACCGGTTGGAAACTAAAGGTTCTAGAGCTCTTGCTTTTGGTCACTGGTTCTCTGCTGACGATTGGATTTTGTTTCAAGTACAACTCGAATAAACAAGAAGATGAAGTTCAACTAGATACTCGAGGAGGGTTGAGCATCGACGTTCTAGTGACGGCACTTATTCTAGTAGTACATACATGTGGGCAGCTCGTGCAGTTTTACTTCGTGGCCATCTCGGATTGGGCAAAAGTGTCATTGCCATGCAACTACGTACAAAGTCCATCGTGGCACGGGAACAAACGCATCGAGAAGCTGATAGGACTAATATGTGGGGAGCTTGTGCAGCTTTTCTTCATGGCCATCTCGGAGTGGGCAAAAGTGTCATTGCTATGCAAGTACGTACAAACTCCCTCGTGGCAAGAGGAGAAAAAATGGAAGGAGAAGCTGATAGGACGAATATGCCGGATGCAATTACTGAACCATTGGGAAAGGAAACTTCGCCAATACTCGCTTCTCGAGTCGTATGATTACACCCCTCAGTGGTGGCTATACAATTCCGTCACGGTTATGTTTATCGACCTTATAAGGGACGGTCAAAAACAAAGCGAGCCCACCGAATTGTCCTCGGAAGTGAAACAAGCCGTTTTCCGTTCTTTAATGTCGAATCCCGGGGCACTGAAGAATGGAGAAGCTTCTTTGAGACAAAACGAAGTGTATGGTAAGCTCTCGTGGGCATGCACGCTCGAGACACAGACTCAAGTCATAATTGTGTGGCATATCGCCACAAGTATTTTCGAGCATAAGGTGCCGGTTGCAGATCTGAATTCATCTTCGAACTTCCGTGTGGCGACCAGCTTGTCCAAATATCTCGCTTACTTGGTAATGTTTTGTCCGAAATTATTACCTGATCACCCTTACGATTCAGAGTATGCTTTCAAGAAAATCATTACCGAAACAAGAGGCTTGCTCAAAGGCTGCAAGACATATGAAGAAAGAATCCAAAAATTGAACAGGATCGGTAAGACAATGGATAAAGACGGTAGAGTGATAATCCAGGGCACGGTATTAGGGCAGCATTTGCTAAAAGAAGAAAAAGGTCCGAAATTCATTTGGAAGGTATTGGCCGAGTTTTGGGCGGAACTTATGTTGTATGTGGTTCCATCAGACAATGAGAAAGCACACGCGGAGCACTTGAAGATGGGCGGGGAGTTCATAACTCACTTGTGGGCTTTGGTCTCTCATGCCGGCATCAAGCGAGAACCTCCTGTTAAGTGACCTGCTCTCAACAGAAGTCGAAGCTGGCCCAATTGATTGTGATATTGCATTGTGGATGGGACCCTTAATGTGTCTCCTTTGAGATTAGTCAAGACAAAAATTCAGATACTCTGTTATAAAAAAAAAGTAAAAAGAAGCAAGTGGCTAGTATTATATTTGAGTGGTTTTCCTATGTACAAGTTTATAAATAAGAGGGTCCAATGATGGCTCTGTACATCTTGTTTACAGTCTTGCTGATGTTGACCAATGAAATGAGTCGAAGAACAGTGCGTAAGAAAAGTGTCTTAGGTTGTACGTTACATATTCGCCATCCCCTGACTTGTCTCCATCAAATGCCCCATACATTTAATGAAAAATACCCACCAAATCCTACAATGCATATCTGTCGACACCTGTAATTATACCAACAAGCCAAGCGTGCATCTTTGTAAAAATAAAAGTAATTTACAAATAATAGAAAAGGAAAAAAAAAGGAAATATTAGTAAATCAAATAAAATAAGTAAATAAAGAGAAAGAACCAACTCAATTAGGCCCCCAGCCCATCAATCATTTTGGACTAAAACGAGGAATGCGAAACAAAATCGGTGCACACAGTCGACCGTGAAAAGGAAAATTTTCACTCTGCGCCGAGGAGGAGGGACAATGAACGCATTACAGAGAGCCACTTCTGAAAATAGGCCGCAGAGAGAATACCGAGGATATTCGAGAGTAGAGAGACGCTCACGGGAACCGATCCTCAGGTTTTTCCAGCGGTCCCGTCGTCGCCCGCGAAGGCACTCTGTTCTCTCTTTCTTCATAGCAGAGAATTTTGAAGTGATAGAGGTTCCATTTATTTCGCGAAAAATGAATAATTTATAAAATATTTCTCAAAAAATCATGACTTGTATCGTTTGAGATAATTAGTAAATGGAAATGTTTTATTCATTGATAATAATTTATATCTAAATATTTTTGTGGGCGATGAAAATATTTTTTATTTATTTATTTTTGTAAGCGATTCAAGCGATCATTTTTTAGAAAATATTTTATAAATCATTCATTTTTTTTGTGAAACAAACACACCCTAAACCTCACTTGAGAATCCTTCACTAGCCTTGATTTCATTGGTCGACATCCGTAAGAGCTTCAATTGTTTATACGAAGTGTTTGTCACGGCTTTAGTACCGTTGATAAACCGGGTAATCTTCTTGCTCTTTTATGCCCTGTTTTGATAAGAATAAGATCCGAGATGTTATGCTTTAGGTTAGTATAAAATCTGCTCCACTCGAGTTTGTGTAAGTGATTACGTACATCATGCACTGTTTTCGTAATTAAGTCACACGAGCTCCTACCAGCACCATGCATCTCCTTGGATAGTTTACTCATCGCCAATATTGCCAGTATCGCCTATGAGGCGGAATTGCACCTTGGGAATGCCTAACTCATCACCAAGGCAACCGCGTTGGCCATGAGGTGGGAATTGTACCTTGGGGCTATCTTTAAACCCTGTATGTTATTAGTAGCTTGGGTTTAGACTCATGAATAGCTACTATTACCTATATATATATATTCTCTTTCTCCTGCAATTGAGAAATATAAAAGAGAGATTCGATGTCAATAACCCGCTAGTCGTAGCGTTAGTTTAAGGGTGATGCATGCGTGGGCGAGTGATTCCTGGAATGGGGACTTTTCTAGGTAATGTGTACAGATGGATGGGAGTGTGTGTGGGATGGTTGTCATTGGGTAAATTGCAAAATACAGGATTGAATACGATCACTTCCAACGTATAAAGGATACGCCACCTACTAAGGATGATGATTGGGATGGGCAAAGTTTACCACCAAGGCTTAAAGGACAAGCCACTCGCCAAGGATACATGACTTCAGGATAGGAAAAGCTCACCACAAGGCCTAAAGGAAAGCCACCAGCCAAAGACAAAACGCTTACTAAATCCACTCTTTAAGGATAAAAAAACCAAAATAGGAGTTATTCCCTCTCTATAAATATTTACTCATACATATGTATTTTCATTCATCAAAGTCTTGTATGCGTTACAATAGAGGACAATCCTCTTTTTATAGAGGGACTAAGACATAGGAAATTACCAAACATTAAAGAGATATGGGAACTTCTCAAATATTTAAGGACTCAGGAACTAGAAAGGAATTAAAGTCCTAGAAACTAGAAAACGTATAGAGACTTGTAATCTTGATTCTTTAGCCCTTGCGGTTCACTTTCCAAAATTCGTCCACCAACTTTGGGCAGAGGATAACCATCTTGATAAATCAGCATATGTCATAGGAAATTGCTTAGATCAACCTACCATCGATATGTTATCGATCCGCATCGAAATCAGCAACTAATCTTATTGAAACGATAATGAATTGACTAAGTCAAGAATCGACAATAACTTGGCAGTTAATTAGCATCTTCATACTGGACCGATTGAAGCAAGTTGTGACCAAAACCAGCTTTGGCTTGGATGAACATCGATTGTGCTATGCTAGTCAATGGAATCAAGTTGGAACTTATGGAAAATTCCACAGAATTGGATGCTCCCGCATCAAAGGGTCAACCAGGATAAAAACATTGTGTCTCGATTTTCTTTTCTCGCTTTTACTCTCTATTTTCTTGTGATTGTGCGCTTGATCCTAATACTATCTAACTCTTCGCTGATGTATAGCACTGAAATTACCAAGAGCCGCCCTACATCAGCTTAATTTGTAATAGCAAGATCATGAGAGGAGCTTGTAAAATTCGCACATCAAACGACGTGAGCCCGCTTCACAAATAACGTGAATTTATTTATTCATTTCTTCAATGAGAGTATCTGCCCCTGGCCCCCCCATGTCTAAACTGAAGAGAAAAAATTGGTCTTAGAAGTAGAGATTATAATTTCTCTCGGTGAGCGCGTATAATACAGGCTTACATGGTAAACCTCCATGAATATACGATGAAAAGCAATAGATCATCCGTAAATAAGAAAACTGGAGTGTGATAAATGCCGTATAATAAGATATAATCTAAAAGAAAAACGATGGCATATTGTAGCTTGATTGTACACATCTGGATTTCCGGCTGCATTCCAAGTATGGTCCAACAGAAAATGCCAACACCTTTTGTTTTCCACTTCAGGCTCCGTTGGTTCAGCTTCAGTCAAGAAGTCTTGGTTGTCACGTCCTCAATTTTAGTCCCTGGGAAATGGCTATGGTTTAAGATTGGTGGTTTTCCAATTGGAACTAAATTTTTTACTCTTGTTTTGGAAAACCCAATTTCGGATCCTTTGTATCTTTTCGTATTGTTATTTTGGGGAGACTTTTGCGATCTGAATTTCCAAACACTTTCTTCTTGAAAGTTGTTCAAAAAATCTTGAAGTTTTACATAATTTAATTTCAGAATTTTTGGAGTTGATATGAGTGGTACGATGGCTTGATTTTTGGACCGTGCAAAACTACCCAGAATGGGTATTTCGGTGATGTTCCCACATTCTTGATTTTCTACAAGCTTTTCTGGGATGATTTTAGAAAAGTTTCCTTCACAAAAATTGTTGAGAACGTCATTTTCTATAATGTATATAAATTTGGGAATTTTTCAAGATCATTTGGATTCTGAACAGAGCTTAATTTGAGAAACCAGAGTCCTGTTTCAGCGAACTGTTTTTAATCTGTCTTTGAGCTACTAAAAATGGTGTTCACAGAATGATTCCGAATTTGTCTTCTGCACGAGAAATGTTTGTTAAGGTCTTGTTTATGACATATTCAAATTTAAGAATTTTTGGAGTTCATTTACTATATTTTCAAGTCCGATTTCGTGAACAGTGCAAAACTGTCCGGTTTTGTCAGATTTCAAAGATTTAGCATTTTCTATATGAGAACATTGGAATTTCGACTTGATGTCTTCTAATGATTTAATGTACGTGTTCTAAGCTTTCAAATGAGGTATTTTATGCTTTGATTGAAGGTCAAATGTAGGAGGAAGATATGAAAATGAAATTAACCAAGTCAAGGGTTAAATCTTCTTGTGGGAGTCACATTTATTGGTCCAAGCTTATCACCTTCATCATGGCTTTTGGCTTATGTTATTAATGGTCATGTGAGGTAAGCAATGACCTCATGCTTCAAATGACCTAAGCCATGACTTAAGCCACACATGACATATGCCATGACTTCATGCCCCAAACTTTGGGCCCAAGTTTTTTTTTGGTAAAGGTAAGAATTTGTATTACTTTTCAAAACACCATATATAACCTAACTCCAAAAGCACCCATTGACCCAACAAGGACATGAGTTGTCCGAATGGGGTCAAGGATGGCTTAGCAAGAACTATACAAAAAGCCTAAAGAAGGTCACTGAACCAAAAACAAGAAGGACAATAACCTAAGAGGGAACTTGACTGATTTCAAAGATTGAGGGAGTGAATCCCCAATTCCTTTGTATCTTTTGGTTTGCAGGAGTATCGGCAATTGTCCCCATGAAAATAGCTTTGTCCTTCACCACCTTGATAAGATGTTTGTGCATACCCGAAATGTAGACATTCTTATTTCTGAAGATGACGTTATTCCTTTCGGTCCAAATGATATGGCATAGAGCACCAAAGGCAAATCTGGACAGGCGATGAGCAAATGAGGTGCTACCATAAACTTTCATTGCCTAGGTGATAAGGTCGTGCCAGGGTCTATTGCGCCAAGGGAGGTTGCATTTCGTAGCCCAGCATGAAGCTAGTCCACTCGTGGACGTACTCGTGGACGTTGGCCCCAAGTTTTGTCTCTCTATAAATAGAAGGAAGGCCATTCGACCGGGTCAAGGGGGGAGAAAAACGGAGAGAGAGAGAGAGAAGCCGAGAGGAAGAGAGAGAGAGAGAGGGCCAATGGAAAGAAGATAAGATTGGCCTCTTTATCATTATAAGCCATTAATGTCATTAAATGACAGCCATCATGAGTCTTGACTTTAGAGGCCCCTCCATTATTGCTTATTCTAGGGTTTTCTAAGCCCTCTATAAATAGCAAGACATTTCCCCCTTCTCCTCTCTCACGCCACTTCCTCTCCCTCACACCATTTCCACGCCGAAAGAGGCCCGACCAACCTTCTTTCTTGCTTCCTTGCTTCTTGTTCATGCCTAGAAAGAGAGAAAAAGCTTACCAATTAGCCCGTGTCTCTCTTGTGATTTGATCGAGCGAGGAAGCCACGTCCAAGGCCCGAGTGTTTGTGTTCAAGCCCGAGAACCACCAAGAATCGTCCGAGAATTGCCGAGACTCACGCCTCTCGCTTTTAATTCTAGTTTTGTTGGTTGGGTAAGTAAGCTTCCTAATATCGGGAAAGGAAGTTGTGATACGTTGTGACACGGTTTGCTTAGACCGTTTCTCGGTCATTTGGTTGGTCGTAGTTGGTTTATTTCTCGATTTAATCATGTTTCGTGTTTGACGTTTATTTTGGAGATAGAATCGAGACTTGATAGGCAAGGTGCACATGTTATAGCCATGCTTGATGTTCTCTTCTATGAACTTTGCTATTGATCTGCCATCAATGCGGGTACGATAAGGGCCGACTTGTGCTAACAGCGATCCCCTCATCCTCGCTTGATATTAGTAGGTTTACTTACTGAGTCTCCCCGACTCATCCCCCGTTGTTTCCCTTTTTTTTTAGGTCTGTAGGATGGCATCTCCCCTGCCCTGCATTGGCAATCCCGTGGAGCAAAGAGCCGAAATGCTCACCGCGATAGATGTCAGAAAAGACCGCGCCTATTGCCGAATCACGACGCTTGTGATGTTCGATGAGGGCCTAACGGACTTGGTACCTTATCCGTACGTGGCGTGGTATCACTACGCGAATAGAAAATGGGTTGATCCCTATGTGGGTTCAACGGTGCTTTGGCGGTGCGGGCAGGCAGGCTTTGGCATAAAGCCATGGGTGGGATGTGAGATGGCCAGGCAGACGGGACCGGGGCGGAGGTAAAGAAACGAGGAGTGAGAAGTCGTAGTGGGTCTAGGACAACCCAAGCCAAATTTGCTATTCATAATCGGCTATGAAACCCTGTGATGTTTGCCATGGCCGGAGGGGGGCTTGTATTTAACATGTTTGCATGCATTGCAAACATAAAGGTTTGCTCATGATTCTGCTTGTCTTGTTTTTGCTATTGTTTTGATTGTGATTGTCCCGAGATATGCTTCTGCTTGTGTATAATGAATGATAATAATGAACGGGACTTCACGTTTATGATCCTGAGGTTGGGGCATCACAGACTAATTTGGTATTAGAGCAGGTTCCCCTCCAGTAAGTGCAAGTTCGGTGTTGAGCCCAGAAGAAGCCGTGGAATCCTAAAAGGACCTGATCCGATGAGGGCGGCGAATGGTCACCAAGGTAGAACCTGATCAAAGAGCGGCTCTTGGCTATGAAGTGGACGCCGAGGCATGAGGCCTGATCAAGGTGCAGCTTCTAGCAAGAGTGGTCGCCGGGGTTGAAGACCTGAACAAGGTGCGGCTCCTGGCAAGCTTCTAGGATGATGAGTAAGAGATGAAGAAACCAAACTATCCACTGAATGGGGGAGAATGATTTCGAAATCCAAGCGAAAATAAAGACCTGAAGTGATAAGGTGTGCTGAAGTTGGGGTAGTTAGCTAGGAAACACCCCTGTGCATGTGAATGATTAATTGTGGTTGAATAGGTTGTATGCTAATATTTGTTTATGACTACTGATCTATTCTTGTGTTGTAGAAAGACCCCTTAGAATACCAATATGAGTGCTCGGAACTCGACTGCGACCTCGACCTCGACCTCGAAAGGGAAGTCAAATCAAGACCCCCGAATAGACGGAATTTTGCAGGCTCTAGCGACCGTAGGAGAACTGTTGGGACAGTAGGCCCAACAACGAATGCCTAATGCTGAGAATGAAGCGGCAAATGGAAATGGAAATGGTGGTCGTATGATGCACGGATTGGTCGAGCAATTCCTGAAGCTCCAACCCCCGAAGTTTATCAGAACTGGAGATCCCGAAGAAGCGGAATCCTAGATCGATGAACTCCAGAAAGCATTTGAGCTTTTGAGATATTCTGAAGAAGAGAAAGTTACCTTAGCAGCCTATCAACTGCAAGGTAATGCCAGCTATTGGTGGAAAGCGACCAAAGAAATCGTGTTCCCAGAAAATGATGCTGTCAACTGGAATGCTTTCGTTGAAGCATTCAACGGAAAGTATTTGTCTGAATGTGCTTGTGACCGAAAGATGAAGGAATTCTTGCAACTTCAGCAGAACAACATGACGGTGGACCGGTACGAAGCAAGGTTCACTCAACTATCAAGGTACGCCCTTAAATTTATTGAAGATCCATTGGAAAGGGCAAAAAGATTCCAAGACGGTTTGAACCCAGACATCCGGAGACAGTTGGTGCCTCTAAACCTCAAGGATTACAATGAACTATATGAATGAGCCTAGTTGGTGGAGAAAGAGTCCCTAGAACGAGCTGCCATTGCGACTAACCAAGGAAAGCCCAGTCATCCGGCTTCTCAATCCAACCAGCATCATAATAACAAGAGACCGATGTCGGGAGAAAACCATTTCTCCACTCCTAGCAAGAAGATCAAAAATCAGAAGCCAATTTCCACTGTAGGCAATGCATGCCATACTTGCGGAAGGTTTCATGGAAATGCTCCATGTCCAAAACAAACGGGAGCATGTTTTGGCTGTGATCAACAAGGCCACCGCATAAAGGATTGCTCGCAACGACAGTAAGTGAAGCAATCACAGCAACCACAAGTGACGCAACAAAACAGAGTTCCGCCGCATGATAATCGTCCTCCAGCTCAAGGAAGGATTTATGCCATTACTCAAGAAGAAGCAGAAAACTCCAATGTTGTTACGGAGACTTGAGACTGGAACTGTACTTGTACTATTTTATCATAGTATTTATATACGACGTTTCAATGTACCGAAAGATCCAAGCAAGCAAGCCTAAGAAATAATCAGAGTGGCGCAGCGGAAGCATGGGAAGGCCAAAGTTTGAAGACATTCACCCAAAGAAAATTTCAAGCGTTTTTCCTCAAAAGCTAACAGGGCTACCTTCAGAAAGGAAGGTAGAATCCAACTGTAATAACAGTTATCAACAAAGTGTCAAGATGGCATCATTCAAGGCATTATACGGTCAAGCTTGCAGAACTCCAGTCTATTGGAATGAGGTCGGAAAGAGAAGGTCACGGGTCCAGAGCTAGTCCAACTCACCTTAGATGCTGTCCAGATAAGTAGAAAAAGATTTAGGATGGCACAAGTTGGTAAAAGAGTTAGGCTGACAAGCACCGGAAACCGCTTAAGTTTCAGGTAGGCGACCATGTCTTTCTAAAAGTGTCTCTAATGAGAGGTGTGTCACACTTCGGAAGGAAAAAGTAAGTTAAATCCCAGGTACATTTTAAATTTCGAGGACGAAATTTTTTTAGAGGGGAAAAATTGTCATATCCTCAATTTCAGTCCCTGGAAAATGACTATAGTTTAAGATTGGTGGTTTTCCAATTGGAACTAAATCTTTTACTCTTGTTTTGAAAAACCCAGTTTCGGATCCTATGTACCCTTTCGTATTGTTATTTTTGGGGAGAATTTTGTGATCTGAATTTCCAAACACTTCTTCTTAAAAGTTGTTTCAAATATCTTGAAGTTTTACATACTTTAATTTCAGAATTTTTGAAGTTGATATGAATGGTACGATGGCTTGATTTTTGGACCGTGCAAAACTGCCCAGAATGGGTATTTCGGTGATGTTCCCACATTCTTGATTTTCTACAAGCTTTTCTTGGACGATTTTAGAAAAGTTTCCTTCATAAAAATTGTTGAGAACGTCCTTTTCTATAACGTATATAAATTTGGGAATTTTTCAAGATCATTTGGATTCTGGACAGAGTTTAATTTTAGAAACCAGAGTCCTATTTCAGCGAACTGTTTTTAGTCTGTTTTTGAGCTACTAAAAATGATGCTCACGGAAAGATTCCGAATTTGTGTTCTGCACGAGAAATGTTTGTTAAGGTCTTATTTATGACATATTCAAATTTAAGAATTTTCGAAGTTCATTTACTATATTTTCAAGTCCGATTTCGTGAACAGTGCAAAACTGTCCGGTTTTGTCAGATTTCAAAGATTTAGCATTTTCTATATGAGAACATTGGAATTTCGACTTGATGTCTTCTAATGATTTAAAGTACGCATTCTGAGCTTTCAAATGAGGTATTTTATGCTTTGATTGGGGGTCAATGTAGGAGGAAGATATGAAAATGAAATTAACCAAGTCAAGGGTTAAATCTTCTTGTGGAAGTCACATTTATTGGTCCAAGCTTATCATCTTCATCATGGCTTTTGACTTATGTTCTTAATGGCCATGTG
The DNA here is from genome assembly GCA_031216185.1 of Syzygium aqueum. NCBI lineage: Eukaryota > Viridiplantae > Streptophyta > Magnoliopsida > Myrtales > Myrtaceae > Syzygium > Syzygium aqueum. Next base: position 15,116,068 of record CM062234.1, read on the forward strand.
AGGTAAGCAATGACCTCATGCTTCAAATGACTTAAGCCATGACTTAAGCCACACATGACATATGCCATGACTTCATACCCCAAACTTTGGCTCCAAGTTTTGTCTCTCTATAAATAGAAGAAAGGCCATTTGGCCAGGGGGGAGAAAAACGGAGAGAGAGAGAGAAGCCGAGAGGAAGAGAGAGAGAGAGGGCAATGGAAAGAAGATAAGATTGGCCTCTTCATCATTATAGGCCATTAATGTCATTAAATTAAAGCCATCATGAGTCTTGACTTTAGAGGCCCCTCCATTATTGCTTATTCTAGGGTTTTCTAAGCCCTCTATAAATAGCAAGACATTTCCCCCTTCTCCTCTCTCACGCCACTTCCTCTCCCTCACACCATTTCCATGCCGAAAGAGGCCCGACCAACCTTCTTTCTTGCTTCCTTGCTTCTTGTTCATGCCTAGAAAGAGAGAAAAAGCTTACCAATTAGCCTGTGTCTCTCTTGTGATTTGATCGAGCGAGGAAGCCACGTCCGAGGCCCGAGTGTTTGTGTTCAAGCCCGAGAACCACCAAGAATCGTCCGAGAATCGCCGAGACTCACGCCTCTCGCTTTTAATTCTAGTTTTGTTGGTTGGGTAAGTAAGCTTCCTAATATCGGGAAAGGAAGTTGTGATACGTTGTGACACGGTTTGCTTGGACCGTTTCTCGGTCATTTGGTTGGTCGTAGTTGGTTTCTTTCTCGATTTAATCATGTTTCGTGTTTGACGTTTGTTTTGGAGATAGAATTGAGACTTAATAGGCAAGGTGCACATGTTATAGCCATGCTTGATGTTCTCTTGTATGAACTCTGCTATTGATTTGTCATCGATGCGGGTACGGTAAGAGCCGACTTGTGCTAACGGCGATCCCCTCATCCTCGCTTGATATTAGTAAGTTTACTTACTGAGTCTCCCCGACTCATCCCCCGTTGTTTCCCTTTTTTTTTTTTTAGGTCTGTAGGATGGCATCTCCCCCGGCCCGCGTTGGCAATCCCGTGGAGCAAAGAGCCGAAATGCTCACCGCGATAGATGTCAGAAAAGACCGCGCCTATCGCCGAATCGCCACGCTTGTGATGTTTGATGAGGGCCTAACAGACTTGGTACGTTATCCGTACGTGGCGTGGTATCACTACGCGAACAGAAAATGGGTTGATCCCTATGTGGGTTCAACAGTGCTTTGGCGGTGCGGGCAGGCCGGCTTCGAGATAAAGCCATGGGTGGGACGTGAGATGGCCAGGCGGACGAGACCAGGGCGGAGGTGAAGAAACGAGGAGCGAGAAGCCGTAGTGGGTCTAGGACAACCCAAGCCAAATTTGCTATTCATAATCGGCTATGAAACTCTGTGATGTTTGCCATGGCTGGAGGGGCTTGTATTTAACATGTTTGCATGCATTGTAAACATAAGGTTTGCTCATGATGCTGCTTGTCTTGTTTTCGCTGTTGTTCTGAATGTGATTGTCCCGAGATATGCTTCCGCTTGTGTATAATGAAAGATAATAATGAACGGGACGTCACGTTTATGACCCTGAGGTTGGGGGCGTTACATTGGTGTTCGAAGAAAATTGGGCTCTAGTTCAACAAAAAGCCCAAAGTGATGAGTACAAATGCACATAGAATCTTCATTGAAAAACGTTCATGTTAGTGCCGGCCGTTTTACATGGCATGGCTGACGTCTACGTCAGCAATTTCCGGTAAAAATTAGCCAAATAAGCCACCACTTCCAAAACAAACAATTCAAATTAAAGTTCATGTAACAGAAATCTTAGTCTCTTTGTTGTCTTAAACTTCTACTACAAGAAAAACCTAATGATTTTGCTTGGCATTCCTCCTAGTGCTGCAGCCATTTGATTTGTTACCAAGAACTTAGTTGCCACCATTGTCAAAGACAAATTCTATCATCCTAGAAAAAAAAAACTCGGAAGCCTAAAAAGAAGAGAGTTCAGTCCACGAGAAGTTGGGAGAGCCTTAACAATTGGACTACATCCATCTATCCTACCTAACAACAGTAATCTTTGTGATCAATGCAATCCATGTGATACTAACTAAACATTACTCTCATTCCTAAATATTATATTGAAAAAAATACACAAGAGATCACTTATTCATGTCACTTTATATTACATTTAATGTTCTCAAAACTATTCATTATACTCAAAGCCCAAATCACCAATATGGTAATAAAACAAACAAAATAATCTTCGAAGGAGACGTGCACAAAGTTGTCTTGGCTCAAAATCTTCCAAGGAAACGTGCAGAAATTTGTTCTGTCATAATAATTATTCTAATCACATTTGGACCACGAGATTTAAAAATTAAGTTGCGTATTGCCCGGGTGTAGGTAAGAAAAAGATACTTACCCAACAGGGGAGATTAGGATGTGCACGCACCGGCACATTAAAATAAAGAATGCATGGTTGGAGCCCACCTGAAAACGGGATAGGCCGCCCAGGCCCCTAGTGGCAATGAACTCTGGGGCAATCCCAAACCATGCCGTAGAGGGAGCTTCCCCCGGCTTGGGATTGGGGAGGATGCATAAAGTGGGGCAGAAGCCCACAAGAATTCTTAGACTCAATTTGGAAAGGAAGTCCTGAGATTGAAGGCAGCTAATGAGGATAAGAAAGTTTAGATTCTTTCCGTTCAAAGCACAGTGGCTAGAGGGTGAGTTTCTATACAAGAAGAAAGGAATGCCTGACGAAGAAATGCTAAGGAAGGAATAGTGAAAGTACAGAGAAAGGATGAAATTCTGCTTGATATGCTAGGATAATAAGACTAAGACCACATTGGGGGAGAGAGAGAGAGAGAGATACAAACGAAGGGCGAAGAGCGAGCTACGAGACATGTCAGGTACTTCACTTTATCTCGTCTCAGCGCTTTATTTTCATTTTGTCTTAACCTAAGTCGTTGTTGTTATTTTAGTAATTCATGTCTTTTGCTTTTGAACTTCTTAAATTTTATTTGGTAGTAATGCTTAAGCAGAAATATAAGACCTTTTTACATTCACAACCACCTTGCCATGCACTTTGTCTCGTCTGGTTCAATGCAATCTAATTCCTCAAGAATTTAGGATTCCGATTCCAGCTATTTTCATGTGTGGAGAAAATCTGAGTTCGGATTTGGATTCTATGTGAAATAAATTTACTCATTAAATGTAAAATCATGTTATCTAGCTAAGGTTAGGATTGGGATATCATTCCACTTTGTTACAAGCATAACACTATGAAAAACCCAACTCCACCATTGACCGCCTCTAGCAGTTCCTAGCCTCCACCACCAGTTGCCAGCGAAGGTCATTGGCAACTAGACTCCACCATCGGTCAGCGGCGGTAGTTGCAGGTTGCTGGACTCTACCATAGGCGACCAGACTTTGTTTTAGGTAGCCAAACTTTGCCATTAGTTCTAAATTGCTTGTCGCTAGAATTTGCCATCGGCCGCCGGATGCATTCACTGTCGTGAATGATGAGTATTCTCTCCTTTGTGACCAAATTTTTACAATCCGAACAATTGAAAAGGAAAGAATGATGGAATCCATTTGAGAGTTCGTCACGGAACCAAAGGAGACTTTTTTGGTGAATTTAAGAATTATGATATTAAAATATGTGGCATTTCTCCTATTTAGCCCTGAGGTTACCCAAAGATAAAACTATCAACTTTGAGCTGTTTTCCTTCCTTGTTTGCTCTTTCTATATACACACGTGTGTGTGATTGTGATTTATGGAGTTTATATACTTTTTTGTACATGTGATCTCCCTTTACCTAATGGCTTAAGTATTTGGATTAGACTTTCTAACATTATATCAGAGCCAAGTTTTGCCTTAATTTATTTTGCATATACATATTCTACATTAACAACCCATAACACATATTTCTTGCACACTAGGTCAATAATCGAGAAATCATTGCTTCACAAAATCTAGTCAAATCGGTTTTGTCACAACTTAAATTTGCCATACCATTTAAACCTTGAATTTTGTCACTTCATCTTTCAAGCATACAAGATTAGTGAGACCAAACAACTCAATCAAATACACTATGGCGCTTCGAGAACCTCCAGACACGTACCTCGCTTGCCTTTTTTTTATTTTTTATTATGAAGTGAAACAAGTATCTATAAGTCAAAATCTATGATCATTTGACAACTTGAGATGAAACATGCACCTTACTACCTAACCTAACAAAAGATTAACACATAATAAACTAACTCAAAACCTCACAACGTTCCATAAAATCTAAATTCCAAAAGATCATAACCTAAGCTCTGATACCAACAAATGTTACACCCCCAACTCATCAAGAATAGAGGCAATGACACTATTGTCCTTTCATCCTGTCACACCCCGAACCCTACGAGCGCGCGATCATCCCTTCATGGTCGTAATGTACGCGACATCCCAGGAATTGTCGCCGACCCAATCGAAACACTAACGAGCAATGCATGCGGAAGCAACCTCAAACTCTCTGTACAACATATAAACAATGGGATAGTAGAGAGACAAAGAATACACATCAAAAAGACACTTTTATAAACATAACATCGATTACAATACATACATTTGCAAGCCTTATACGAGGCCACTATCTACGAACCACACACAATAAAAAGGATCGGGTGGTTGGTAAGCTTATCTCCTCTACAAAAGGGCACTAAGAAGACGAGGTAACTCGACCTATGCTCAATCCCCGTAGTATCCTAGCAGCATGTCCAGATCAATCACGGTTGCGGGTCTGAAATGGTTTGGTTATACAACCATGAGAACACTTCTCAATAAGCAACTACCTAAGCCTCGCTTAGGCTAAAGCGTACTTCCAAACAATTCTAAACATGCAATACCGGCATCCAATATGTCATAACAATCACAGGCGCCCTTACCTTGCATCGGCACATACGTGAGCCTGCACGTTAGAATATCACCATAACATGGCCAATTGCCCATCAAGCATGCGCAAAGCAATTCACGACATGATTAATTATAACATGGTTAATAATCCAGACGTGCTCATCAATTAACTCAAACAAAGCATTCCCCAATGCAAATCACACTCATTAAGTCCAGATTATTAACGACCCCTCGGGCCACCGAACTCCCACCGGTCTTCTGACGTAACCAGGCATCGTCCCATTACTTCGGCAACGGCAAAGTCCAGAACCCTCGCCCAGACGGCATTCCACAAAGGAGCATCGATCCGGCCTCCACCACGATCAGCATCGTCTAGAACCCCCGCCTAGACTGCATCTGAACTCCCGTCGGGCATCGTCTAGAACCCCCGCCTAGACGGAACGTGTCGTGACCATGCACACACTCAACAACCATTACCGATTCTTATCTTTAGGAATTAACCAAATGCCAACTAAGTCTGCACTCATCAATTAAAAAGCATTGCCTTTCTTTTGTAACAAAATCTCCGAAAAGTCCCCGAGAGAGAGAAAAAACAAAGTATGCAGAGAATTAGGGCCAAATTGGGCAGTTGTGCAGTGACCGAAATCCTTTTTAAATAAATAGTAAATCAACTCTAAAAATTATAAATTTTGGATATGTCGTATAAAACATCTTGATAAGTATTTTCTGTGCAGAACTCAAAACCCAGTTCCAACTGTAATCACCTTTTTTTGTCACTTGAAGTCAGACAAAATTCAACCCGTCTGGTCAAGCCGCCTGACCATAAAAATTCATCCCATTCAGTACCCAAATCACTTTGAAAAGGCTTGAAAGTTTTATATGACATATAAAAGGATGTTATTAACAATTTTCGTGAAGGAAGTTTGTAAAAAAGAGGTCTGGAAAAATTTATAGAAAATCGGAAAGACCAGAAGGTCGAGTGAACAGTAAAACCGCCATACTAATTTTGGTCCAAAGATGGACTTCCGAATGGCCTCAAATGATTTTAAAAAATTACAAAATTAAATTATGTTATACTTGAAGATGTTAGGAGAAACTTTTATGAGGAATACTTCTCCAAATTCGGCCCACAATAGTTATAGAAAAAAATAGGAAAAACCAGCGATGTAGTAGCAACCTTACTGGAAATCAACCAACAAGCACCATCAAGCAAACCAAGCATAACCAGCCACTAAACCAACTATCCACATCCATAATCCATCCCTGAATATATTCATTAGTAACCCATTATCCTAACCAATGGTTAGGAAGCCACTTATTAGGAATGTCACGCCCCGTACCCCACGAAGCGCGAACATCCCACCTCTGGTCGATTATGGTGCAACGCTCCCAGGATGCGTCGCCGACCCAACACACAGAGAATAATACACATGCGGAAGCAACGTATATATATAGACAACTCATTATGCAACGTATATATATAGAAGGTCCTTAGGTGATCACACAACTCATTATTATCTGAACCCAGCGTATGACGCTTCAGGGTATTTTAAGTGATCACATACTCATGGCAGACACGCATTCTCGCATAAATTCATCACATGCCTCACTCTCGGCATACACAATGCGTGTCCATGTTATGCAATGCAATGCACCACGAGCACCAAGGAAATTCATACACTAATCAACACAACACGTGCTCAATTGACCCAAAATTATATTCCAAAATCACCAATAAATTCAATCAATATCGCATGTGACACGTTTAACACGGCAATATTGAGATTAGCCCCAAACAATATCAATCATCACCAAATCAGTCAATCTGGGCAATCTCAACCATGCAATTAGCCACTTTCACGGTCTAATTAACCCCGGTACTACCCCCAGTCCCATGAATAAATATTATTTTACCCATTCGGACTCAATAATCATTCATAAAAACCCTACTAATTTCCTTAGGATTTATGCAATCACAACAATCAACATTCTCACTCCAAACCAATACCGGAATTGCCTAACCCTGTCCCGAATACACCGAAAACACCTAAACCGGTCTAGAAAAATGTACCGACAGTCCTAATCAGGGTTTAGGAATTATACTCACCTAATCCAAGGTCACGACGACGGAGAACGGCGGCCGATCACTGGTGAACAGTGAAACCGGCGGCGGAATTCCCGGCGACACGCACTGTTCACGGCGACACTGTTCACGGGGGGAGGGGGGGGGTACTGTTCACAGCGGTACTGTTCACGGGGGGTACTGTTCACACAGAGGGTGGCGGTGGCCGGCGCGACGGCCGAACGGGACGGCGGTGAACAGTGTTTTCCGTACGGACGTGAATAGTAATTCGTACGGACACTGTTCAGGCGGAGATGGCTGAGGTCGTACGGCGACGGAGGACGGCCCTGTGGCGACGGATCGGCCAATCGAGCTCCGGCTAAGGCTCGAGCGTCCAAAACAGAACCGGCGAGAGAGAGAAAAGAGAAGAAAACGGGCCGGAAGAGAGGGAAAACGGGGCTGTGCTGGGCCGGGGTTGCTGCTGGGGACTGGTGGTGACGTGGGGGAGCAGCAACGGCACTGGCGGTGGCTCACGGTGGCCGGCGAAGCTCCGGCCAAGCTTTGGCCGAGAAGGAAGAGGAAGAAGAAGGAGATTTCGGGAGAGAGAGAGAGGAGAGAGAGAGTGTTCAGATCAGAATGGGAGGAGAGAGAAGGGGGGGCTGGTCCAAGTAGTCAAAAATATCAGCCCGGGGTAACACGTGTCGCCGATCCGCGCGTTTTCCCAATTTGCCCTTCGATCCGACGATCCAAAACCATTCAACCTAAATAATTGAGGGGCATTACAGTCAAATGGCCAATAATTGAGCTGATAGGCCTCTAAAAATATCCCGGATGATCACCTCGAAATTCGGACCTGGATCGGGCTAGGGGTAAAACTGTCCTTTTTCCGGTCCCGGGGCGAAATTCCAATTTTCGCACCTATGCGTTCCTTATATGCGTGGCCAACCTAATGTGGCGTCGGAATCTCGAAATTCATTTTCTAAGCCCCTGTAAATCGACTGCGAAGTTTCGGGATTAAAATAATATTATTTTTCAATTTTTGTCGAAATTCCTGTTTTGGTCCAAAACAACTCCTGGCATGCGTGGCCAGTCCAAAATGGCGTCTGTCTCGGGAAATAACCACTTCCGGGCCCCGAACCCAAATCGGTCTCTCGAGGGGCAAAACTGTCATTTTCTGACCCCGGACCGAAATTTCAGTTTTTAACCCTACACACTCCAAATGTGTGTGGCTAGTGAAATACGACGTCAGATTTCCAAAATCTGTCTCTTAAGCCGTGGAAAATTGATATTCAATTCCGGGCCCAATTCCGTGTTCAATACTCACTCGGTTTCAAACTTTAGGATCTCTCACTAACGGGTGGCTGTTTAGAATGTACGCGTATCGACCTAGGGTTATCCGATTCGCGGTCGGGTCCCTGATCCACGTACCACTTCCTAATTAGCCATACCCTATCGGTTAGTATCCCAAGAGTGATCAGCTCTGGGCGAGATTTACTAAAATGAAATGCGAAATATTATTAACTTCATTGATCCCAGAATTATATCAAAATTCGGGCTGTTACAAGGAATGTCTAAGTAAGAAACCGAACAAAGCCAAGTCAAGCAAGCAGCAGCTGCTCCGGTGGTCGGACGGGGCTGGACGGGTGGCTTTCCATAGAATGGATGGCAGTGGTTGGGACGAGCACGATTGGTGGTGGTTAGGGTACAGGGCATGAGGCCGAAAGAGAGAGGGTAAGAGGGGAAATGTGGGTGTTTTGGGCTGGCTTTTGGCGGGATGGGCAACCGAAATGGAGAAGCCAGCGGTCAAGCATAAGCAGAAGTAGAAACAGAAGCAAAAATGGAAGTAAACAAAGGAGCAAAAGTAAAGAAGAAGAAATAGCAGCAGCAGTACCGGGTCAGCAGGAAGTCATTAGCGTGAGGCAGTAACCAAAACAGAAGAGCAGAGGCATGGGTGGAGTAGCAAAGTAGCAACAACGTGGGAAAAGGAGAAAGTTAGCAAAGTAGAAGTCAACAAGCAAAGTCCATCATGGTAGCTGCATGGGGAGGTCAACAACGTGGGGTGTTCGGCGGGGAAAGGGGTGGGCGTCAGCGGAAGAAGAGGCCGGCGTGTGGGGGGAAAAACAATGGGCGAGAGAGAGAGAGAGAGAGAGAGAGAGTGAGAGAGAGAGAGGAAGTCAAACTGATCGAGTGCGATCTAATGGCCTACGTTCAAACTCGACGATTGATCTAACGGTTAGAAAAAATCCTAATTATAAATTAAGAAAAAGGCCAAAAGACAATAAATAAAATACACCAAGAGGGAGGTCTACTGATCAAAATCCGCATCCGGTTCAAATTTCACTTTTCGATAATTCGGGGTAATATTGACGCTGGCTACAATAATATTGACACCGTCCAATTAAATTTTATCACGAAACTCCGAGAAATTCGACACCAAAGTTCGGGCTCTAAATAACGGCTAAATTCGATCGAGTGCGATTCTAGCAAAATCTCTAATTTAAAAAAAAAACCCAAGAGTGATCAGTTCCAGGTGGGATTTTATTATAAGCGCACTGACGAATTTTACGTTTTATAAATCCTAAAAATGGGTCGAAATTCGGAATGTCACACATCTAAAGGATGTAACCTCAGACGTAACAATAACTCAACCTGATATCGAAATATATACATCTATATTTATTTGATAAAAAGGCATTCGGTTACAATATTAGAGTTTTCTATAAACCACCAAAAAGATACATTGCACTACCGTTTTAATCAAAATTTCTTTCCCTGCTTTGGACATTAATTTTTCCTTCCATCCTTCTAGTTTAGCGCTGACTCATCCAATTATCCAGGCAAACATTTGTTTTTTTGATGTTCCCCAATCCGAAGGGATCCCAGGGTACTTCCCTGTCTTCTCTATGATAGGCACTCTCAATTCGCTTGCCATGTTTTCTTTTAATGTTTGGGCATAATCCTTGCTGAAGAATATCCTAGATTTGTTCAAATTTATCTATTGTCCAGCAGCCATATAATATTCCTACGGGATTGAGGCCAAGTTTTGACATTCCGGATTTTCCCATCCAAAGAAAAGATCGAATCATCCGCGAACAGTAGGTAGGAGAGAGTGGGGCACCATTTGTTCAGTTTGATTCCCCTTATACTTTCTTCATCCACCGCCTTCCTCATGAGCGATGTTAAAACATTGGCTACTAGGATGAATAGGTAGGGAGAGAGAGGATCCCCTTGCCTAATTCCTCGGGAAGGTTGGAAATAGGAAGGTGCTCCCCATTCACTTTAACGCTAAAGGATACAGTGGTGACGTATTGCATTATCCAGCCCACCTAAAGCTCATCACAGGAACTTTTACTGTCCACTTTATAGCCAGCAAGATCAATATCAGAATAACCAATAAGTATAAAATCTGGTCCCTTTGAATACCGTAGACCTAATGTTGGATATGTTCTAATGTATTTGATTATTCTTTTTATTACTATAAGATGTGATTCCTTTGGGTTAGATTGGAATTTAGCACACATACAGATACTAAATAATATGTCAAGTCGAGATGCAGTAAGATATAATAATGATCCTATCATGCTTCTATACACTTTCTAATCAACTTATTTATCATTTTCATCCTTGTCCAATTTGAATGAATGAGACATTGGTATGTCTGTTTTCTTGCTGTTCTGTAATCCAAACTTCTTCACGATATCTTTTGCATACTTTCCTTGGTAAATGACGGTACCATCATTTGTTTGTTTCACTTGTAGTCCAAGAAAGAATGTAAATTCTCCTATCATGCTCATCTTGAATTCATTCTGCATAGACTTTGAAAATTTCTTGCAAAGCATTTCATTAGAAGATCCAAATATAATATCATCCACATAAATTTGAATAATTAAAAAAATCTTTACCTTTTCTTTTAATGAATAGGGTTGTACCAGCTTTACCTTTCATAAAGTCATTCTGTAGAAGGAAATTACTTAACCTCTCATACCAAGCACGGGGTGCTTGTTTCAGACTATAAAGTGCCTTTTTTAAGCTTTTAAACGTGGTCAAACTTTCTTGATTCTTCAAAACCAAGAGGTTGTTTTACATACACTTCTTCTTTAATATAGCTATTCAGGAATGCACTTTTAACATCCATCTGAAACAATTTAAAGTTATGTAAACAAGCATAAGTAAAAAGTAGCCTTATGGCTTCTAACATGGTAATCAGTGCATAGGTTTCATTATAGTCTATGCCGTCTTCTTGTGAATATCCTTTTGTTACAAGCCTTACTTTTGTTTCTTGTGAATTTTCCCTTGTCACCCAACTTGTTTCTGAATACCCATTTTATTTCAATTACTAGATGATTTTTGGGTCTTAGCACAAGTTCCCATACTTCATTGATTCTGAACTGATGGGGTTCTTCTTGCATTGTTTCTATCTAGCTTTCATATGAAAGTGCTTCTTCAATTCCTTTTGGTTCTATCTTAGATATCGATGCCAAGGTACTGATATTTTCTGTGTGTTTGGATCAAGTCTTGATTCCTTCTTCTACTTTTCCAATGATGAGATCATTTGGATGACTGGATTTGTGTTTTCAATTTCTATTGAATCTTTCCTTCTGAGCACCATCAAATTCTAAAGATTCTGGTTGATTCTAAGTGATCCTTGAATCTTCCTTTCTTTCTTCAACAGATTCAATAATCTTTGAATAGTCTTGTTGAGCTTCAGCCATTTCTTAAACATTGTGAGATGATTCAGATTCATCCTTTTGTGTCTGAACATTCTCATCAAATCTTACGTTCATTGTTTCTTCCACAGTCTAAGAGTTTTTGTTAAAAACTCTATATGCCTTGCTTATTGTGATGTATCCAAGGAAAAATCTTTTATCTACTTTTTCATCAAACTTTTCAGAACAATCATTTGGATTTTAAAGTATAAAACACTTACAACCAAAAACATGAAAGTATGCAATGTTGGCTTTTTTACTTTTGTAAAGCTCATAGGGGGTTTCGTCAAGAATTGGTCTAAGAAACACTCTATTGATAATATAACAGGCTGTAGAAACTGCTTCTGTCCAAAAATGATAAGAAATCCTATTTTCAATCAAAAGGGTTCTTGCCATTTCTTGCAAAGAACGATTTTTTCTTTCCACAACACCATTCTGCTCTGGTGTATAAGGAGAAAAAATTGTGTTGAAAGCCATTTTCCTCACAAAAATCTGAAAAACTTTGATTTTCAAATGCTCTCCCATGATCAGTTTTGATGCTAGAAATAGTATAGCCTTTTTCATTTTGAACTCTTTTTGCAAATTTTGAAGAAATATGAAAGAGCTTCATTTTTGTGTGCAAGAAAGAATACTCATGTGAATCTAGTAAAATCATCAACAATAATTAAACAATACTTCTTACCACCAATGTTTAGAGTTCTCGTTGGTCCAAACAAATCCATATGTAGAAGTTATAGAGCATGATTAGTAGAAACATGATGTATAGATTTAAAAGAACTTCTGACTTGTTTCCCTAAGGTGCAGGCTATACATAACTCTATTCTCTTGTACTTTAAATCTGGTAGATCTCAAACAAGTTTTTGTTTGAGATCTTTGAAATTTGTTTCATGCTGATGTGCCCCCATCTTCTATGCCGTAGGTCTTCATCTTACTTGATAGAAAGTAAGCATTGAGTAGTATTAGATTTTACATCCAAAAGATAAATATTATCATGTCTTCGTCTTGTGAATATTTGAGAATAGTCTTTGCTAGAGCTAGAACAAATGTTCTCTTGGAAGCCTCTTGGAAGCTTATTTTGAAACCAATATCGCATAATTGGCTTATTCTTATAAGATTGTAATTAAAGACCTTTTACCAATGAAACATCATTGATAGTAAGTCCTCTAATCTCAACAGTTCCTTTTCCAACAATTTTTCCTTTGTTGTTTCCTCCAAAGGAGACACTCTCACCATTCAGACTTTGAAATTTAATAAACATGATTAGATCTCCTGTCATATATCTTGAATAGTCACTATCCAAGTACCATTTTCTCTTTCTCTTGCTAGTAACCTGTAAAAATCATATACACTCAAGTTTTCTTCAGTACCCAGATTTGTTTGGGTCCTTGAGAGTTATGGTAGAGGTTGTTTTTTCAAAGTTTCTCCGAAGTGGTCTCCAGACTTTAGGACATTTATTCTCAAAGTGCTGTGGGTCACCACATTTTGAGCACTTGAGTGCACTTCGGCCAACAGGTTTTACAAAATTTTTTTGAAAGTGATTTTTGTAAGCTTGTCTAGGAGGTCTTTACCTTAATCTCTCCTTGACATTTTGGAAATTCAATTAAAGATCACTTTCCTTAACAAAACCAAGTCCTGACTTATTATAGTAAGGAACTTGAATGAAAAGAATATGTTCCAGCGTTTTTGAACGATTTGAAAATTCGGAAGTAACATCAGAAAACTTCCTTTTTAAAATAGAATTTTCTTCAGCAAGTAAATCTTGATTTTCCTTAATTTTGATGAAATTCTTTTTGCAAAAAATCGATTTTGTCTTTTTGAGAAATATCTTGTTGCCTCAGCACTGAATTTTCCTTTTTCAATTTGAAGATTCTTTTAAAAGCAGCTTAAATTCAGAACATAATTCATTAATGTAATGTGACACTTCAATTGGAATTTTAGGATACTTTACCTTGATTTCGACTTCAATGTTAAAGTCTGAGTCTGAACTTGAGTCTGAGTCAGAGTCAACATTTGATTTGGCCATCAAGCAAAAGTTTGCAATGTCTTCATCACTATTTTCACATTTTGTGTCACTTCAGATTTCTGCTTTCAAGACTTTCTTTGCCTTTTCATATTTGCTCTTCTTTTTCTTCAGAAGTAGATAGTTTGGTTTGATGTGTCCACGCTTCTTGCAATGGAAGCAAATTACTTCCTTTGATTTTTCTGTCTCATTAGGGATCTTTTTTTTTCTCAAATGGCTTTTTCCCTTTGAAGTTTCTTCCTTTCTTTTTCATTCTTTTGTACTTCTTTATGAAAAGAGCCAGTTCTTCATCATCACCATCCTCTTCTTTTGAATATACATCATCATAATCAATATTAGATTTTAAAGCAATTAACTTCTTACCTCTGGATTCCTTACCAAAACAACTTCTTACCTCTGGATTCATTCTCCTCATTTAGTTGTTCCGTTTTGTATGATTGAAGAGTTCCAATCAGTTCATTCACTGATAGTGGCATGATCCTTTGAGTTTCTCAAAATGAGGTTTTATGTTGTCCCACTCCTTTGATAATCCCCTTAGAAGCTTGTTTACTTTCATTGTATCCGAAACTAGTTGTCTTTGATATGCAAGACCATTTACTATATCAGTGAATCTGTCATACGTATCAATAACTAATTCTCCTGACTTCATTCTGAAGGATTCATATTACCTAAGCAATAGATTGGTCTGTGTTTCCTTTGCTCGATATATTCCTTCATATGTGGGGTAGATGGTGTCCTAAATATCCTTTGCTGATTCATAAGAAGCAATTTTCTTATATTCAATAGGTGTTAAGGCATAGTAAAATGAATAAATTGCTTTAGAATCTAAAGCTTCTCTTTTTTTTATCTCAGTTTGAGATAACGAAGCTTCTTTCGATTTGCTTTCATCTAGCTTCTCTTTTGAAGCATACATAGATGCAGAAGATTTTGGATTGACTCCTCTGATGACAACATCCCACTGCATTTAATCAATTGATTTGATGAATGCTTTCATCTTGCTTTTCCAAACACTGTACTCTTTTCCATCGAAATATGGTGGTCTAGAATTGCTTTGTCCTTTGATGAGACCTGGAGCACTCATGCTAGCCATAAGATCATTAGCTCAACAGTAAAAACACTTCAATAAACGAGCAATCTGCTATGATACCAATTGATATAGCAAGCAAGAATCATCTAGAAGGGGGTGAATAGGTGATTTAAAACTTTTTGGTCAATTTTTTAACGTTGCAATAGATGATCGATGTTAAAGTCTGAAAAATGATCAGATTCTGATCAGACTTAGTGACAAATGTACTAGTGTGTAGTTTATATATAAAATATGAGTTTAGGGATAGACAAGCTGAACATAGAAAATTATAGTGGTTCGGCTTAGATCAAGCCCACGTCCACTCTCTCACGCTGATAGCCTATTGTCTATATTCCACTATATGATCAAAGAGATTACAAGTTCTGAGTGATATCACTCTGTGAATCATAGAACTCTCTATTTTACATAATCATTCTTACAAAATGTCTCTTAAGATCTTAGTGTTTAACTTAGAAAAGACAAGTAATAGAATCGGAGTATGCTCAAACTTTGGACTTGTTGATTCTTGACTTTGTTCTCTACCTTCTGCTCCTCGTTAATTTTCTTTTAAACTCCTTCACTTCCAAACTAGCTGTTGGAAAAATTTGTATAAATTTGATTGAGTAGCCGTTGGTTGACAAAATCCGAATTCCGTTGAATCTGGTCGCCCATATAACCAGAATCTTGGTTTCCATAAGTAGAGCTTTATCCGTTATAAGATATATACTTACATTAATATTTGATTGTCAATCAATTATAGTCTTTCAAGATTGAGTCAATTAAAACTTTTCTTCTGTGAAATCCATGCCAGATCACTAGTAGTTATGTTCGTTCTGAATAGTTTCAGAGTCTGGATAACTTTTGGTTCTTGCTTCCCATCCAGAACTTAAGTCAGTATGGGTATTTAGTAAGGTCTGAACCTTCTAGAAGTAGACTTTGAAGTACTATATGAAGTTTGAATGACTTTATCAGTAAAGTCTGAAGTTCTCGTTCTGAATCCCGTAAAGTCTGAAGTCTTCCTTCTAGGCCTCGTAAAGTCTGAGTGTCCAGAAATTTAATTCTCTTGAAATATTTGAACTGCCATTTCCAGAAGATGTCTACCTAGATCAAAATACTTTAGATTATTTGTCAGACTTACAAAATTCACATGAGTAGTTTTGTCAACTTTAAAATCTATTAGAAAGTTTCCTTAACACTGACCACATGTCAAATGTTTGACACCTGTTGACCATGTGTCGCTCGTGTGTCCGACATGTCCGACATCGATGCAGAGCTTTCCAAAAGTAGAGATGAATGGTTTTAGGTTCCGTACAGGTTTCACCTGAAAATATGGAACCTACCCATAAGAACAAGTTCTTTATTTTTTGGAACCTGGAAGCTACTATACATACCTTAAAACCTAGAACCTATCCCATCACAAATTCCGGGCTTGGTTCCAAGGTCTATATAGATTCCTTCTGTTTTATTAATTAAACAATTACAATGAATCATCACCTTTGATGACCACCATTTACTACTACGATTCACTGATCACAGCTTATTTTTAGACACACGAAAAATATCAAATAATAACTAGTCATAAAATGAAAGTTCAGACTAATGGTTTCAGGTTATACACTCATCCTTTAATGCCATGGAACACTACAAGATCACGTAAAGATATAGGCAAAAATAAATAAATAAATAACTTGTTTAAGGATTCAGGTTTTAAGTTCCAGGTTCCACCTATTTAGTACCTAGAATCTACTTATCAAAATAGGTTCCTTAATATTTAGAACTTGGGACCTACCCTGCATATCTTAGAACCTAGAACCTGTGGATTCTCATTGATTAGGTTTGTCACGCCCCAGACCCAATCGAGCCTGCGATATCCCTCCGTGGTTGTATTTCGAATGCGACGTCCTAGGACTCATCGCCGACCCAAAAAAAACTTTAAGCATAGAACGCATGCATAAGCAATTATAACACATAGACAAGATTAAAGACCAAGAGTAGTAGAAGAACACTTGAACAAATCAACCATATGCTTCATTTAATGGCACGTACTTACAAAATCCAACCTTACAAACAAAAGGCCGCTAGGATTAAAACCACCATCATAAAAAAAAGGACAAGTGATCGGGTAGGCTAGCCTAGCTATATAAAAGGGGTCCACCAACTCCATGGGCTTCCCTTTGGGATTTTGCTCCATCGACTCTTTCTCGGGATCCCAAAATGCTATGACAAACCATTCATGGTCGGGGTCGGGGGTCTGAAATGGTTATATAATAACCATGAGAACGAGTCCCAATAAGCAAGCACTCTAAATCCCACCTAGGCTAATGTGTACCTTCAGACAAATAGAATAACACCCAACACATTAAATCAACATGCAATAACATTCAAAGGCACTCTCTCGCCTTACCTCGATGCATATAAAACCCTGCACGTTAGTTGGATCGCAATAACATAACCAACTTTCAATGCACATGCACCCCAAGATACAATCAATTTTCTACACATGCATCCATAATAATATTCCAACCTATTCCAATCTCAATCTCTACACATGCTCACACCTTTCAACTTCTGACACAAACATGTGTCCACCCTGATCAATACCAACCCGCGTAACACGCCTCAGGCCTACCTCATCGTACGACTCGCGTAACACACATCAAGTCTATGGCACGACTCACGTAAAGACGCATCAAGTCGATGGTCCTCCGATTTATCTGGGCATTGTCTCGCGTAAAACACGCCTCAAGACAAATCCAGTTCCTCGCGAAAACATGTCTCAAGGATTATAGAATCAAACGCACATCCTCATTCAATTTCATGCCTTTCCCTGCGTCAACACACTTTAGAGCCTATCAATCATACGCGATACATATCTCATTCCCTTCGTACAACATCCACATGCCCTAATCGCACACAAACATGCTCAATTCCAAATCAACAACTCAGCCCAACCAATCCATTCATAAAGTCAGCAATGTAGCTCAACCATATCACCCAATCATTCTAACACATTTCAATCCATAATTCAAGCTATACACTCAATGGCATAAATCCACACATCAACATTCAACTCAGCCATCAAACACCACAACTCAGCCACAAGAGGAAGAGAAAATTGACTACACAGAATCGGGGCAAATCTAGGCCAGTGCACAGTTCTGGAATTCCTTTTAAAATAAATAGTAATTTAACTCCAAAAATTATGAATTTCAAATATGTCCTAGATAAAATCCTGATGAACATTTGTCATGAGAACATAAAATCTAGTTCTGCCTAGAACCACCTCTTTTTGTCACCCAAAGTCAATCATAAAATATTTTCATTCGGATTGGCCATCTAGGCTTTCAAAATGCATTTTAAGCAGTAACCAAATCTCCTTACAAAGCTTTGAAATTTTTATATGTTATAGCCACAAATGTCCCCAACAAGTTTTGTGAAGGAAGTATTTTGAAAATAGGTCTGGAAAAATTTATAAAAATTCGAACAGACCCAAAGGTCGGAGGAACAGTCTTTCCAGCAAACAAATTTCGATCCAAAGACAGACTTCCGAATGGCCTCAAATGACTTCCACAAATTCCCAAATTAAATTATGTTATATTTTAGGATATTTTGAACGACTTTCATGAGGGATATTATCCCAGATTCGGCACACACAGGTCTCAGAAAAAATAGCAAATCTCAGCGGCACAGTAGTAACAACATCCGGGATCACGACCAACAAACAAATCTACTCATCTAGCCTTTAAACCAACCAACCACAGTCACTAATCAACCCCTAATAAGCCCATTGGTAACCCCTTAGCTTAGACAAGGTTTAGAATGCCACTCACTCAAAGCCTAAGCAAGCAAGACCAAGCAAGAAGGGCAGCACAAGGTCTATAACAGTAGTAGCGGAGCAAAAGCAAAAACAGAAGCCAGCGAAGGAAGCAACAGCAGAAGTCAGCAATGCAAGCAGCATCAAAAGGAAGAAACAACATCATAAGTCAACAACGGAAGCAGTAGCATAAGGAAGAAGCAGCAGAAACCAACGGTAGCAGAAGCCAGCGAAGAAAGTAGAAGGAAAAGAAGAAGAAGAAGAGAAGAAAGTCTATCATGAGGGTTGGTGGGGAGTTAGTGGTGTCAGCCAAAGGGGGAGTTAGCGAGGAAGGGTCAGCGGCATGGGGAAGTCAACAGAAAAGAAGGAGGAAGAGAGAGAGAGGAGAGAGAGAAGAAAGGGGGAAAATGATTATCCCCACAAGAAATATCTTCCACAAATTTTCTTTTGCAATTTTTCTTCAATTTTGTCCCTTAAATTACCAATTTGTCATTGGCTCGAGTGCCGAATTACGGGTTGAATTGTTCTTATCTATCCTTGACGACTGGCCTTTTTGGGCGCGAGGCCCAACGGCTTTGCTCGGCTCAATTTCATTTTTCACATCAAATTTCCGACAAATCCAATAAACATTAAGGTTGGCCACGCTTATGTGACGTCATCCAAATAAATTAATCGTGACCCTTCGAGTAATTCGACATCCATGTTCAGATTCAAATGACGGCCAATTTCACTCAAATGCGACTTTAGTGTATCTCTGACTAACGGGCGGCTCTTTCGGGTATACGCGTATCGACTTATGGTTACTCAAGTCATGGCGACCTCGATCGTCACCGAAGGTCGACTCATGGTCAAATTCTTAGGTCCACGTACATTTCCCTAGATAGCCATTCCCTAAAAGTTAGTATCCCGAGAATGATCAGTTCCATGCAAGATTTAACTACAATTACATTGAAGAATATACACATTTCATTTATCCTAAAAGTGGGTCGAAATTCAAAATGTCACAACTCTTCCCCCCTTACATAAATTTCGTTCTCGAAATTTACAACCCAACCCATCTACTCAAATAAATTGGGATATTGACATCGCATCAACTCTTCACTTTCCCATATGATACCTTCGGCTCCATGATGCTCCCAAATCACTTTGATCATATGGATTGTCTTATTTCGTAACACTCGTTCCTTTCTGCCTTCGATCTTCACTAGTCTTTCAACGTATGTTACCCTATTGTCCACGTTTATTTCTTCATAATTCAGATCGTGGGTCAGATCCGATTTATGCTTCCTCAGTATTGACACATGGAATACATTATGTACTTGCGACAAATTCGGCGACAAAGCGAGTCTATAAGTTAGATCTCCAATCCTTTCCAAAATTTCAAAGGAGCCTACGTACCTCGGACTTAACTTCCCTTTCTTGCCAAACCAGGACAATTCTTTCATTAGCAACATCTTGAGGAAAACATGATCTCCTACTTGAAATTCCAAAGGTCTTCGTCTCCGATCCGCATAACTCTTTTGGCAACTTTGCACGTGTCACGCCTCGAACCCTCATCTAGCACGCAACATCCCTCAAGCTCGGTCGAATTAGTGCGACGTCCCAGGAAACGTCGCCGACCCAAACAATCTCATCAGAGTTCGATTTCGGCGGAAGCCAAAATATAAACCCGGACAATAAGATCATGGGGTACTAGGGAGAAATAAATCACCAAGCCATCAACACATTATATTACACCATGATATATATACTATATCCATTTACATCCAATACACAGCAAACAGTCACTACAAATACTCACCTAAGGTCACATCAAACCTATAATTCACACCCGAGTTGACTTCCACATATCACACCATCAACCTCAAAATGGGTTAATAGTCTAGGTATACCCTAAGTCCAAAAATGGGACACTTCAAAGGAATTCATCTACCCCTAAAATCAGCCCCTATGCCCTACAGACGGCGTCCACTTTGACTCACTCTTCCGAGAATCCAAATCTGAATCTGAATCCCCCTAAGGCAAGTGCTCACCTAAAGACTCCGAGTCTGTCTCGATCTCGATTGGGTTATCCTCATCACCCGATTCTAAAGGGACCTCAATTTGTTCCTTGGATTCAGACTCCTCCTCCAAATTCTCCTTTGGTTCTTCTAGTGGTTCTTTCTTCGCCTCATCTTCTAATTCCTCCTTTGGGGCCTCCTCATAATCTTCTTCTTCGGGCTGCTCTTCGGTAGGTTCTTCCTCTGGCTCTACACTTAGATCCACATCCATTGGGTCGTACCTGGCCTGCGACTCCTCCGACTCCGGATTTGGCTCCGCTACTGTAGGTTCGGGCATCGCAGGTGTATGCTGATGCCCTAATTGTGCGAGGCTAGTCTCTAAACTAGTCATCTCGCCATCGGGAGGGGGTATGGCCGACGGGTACCAGTCTCCCACTCCGTTAAACGGAACATCAAAACCTCGGATAGGGCCAAACTCATCTAATCCATCCCGGAAACACCAAGCGGTATAGGTGTGGGCCTACTAGAAGGGTTGCCCTATGTCTACTCAAACTACGGTCGTATGTTTGATCCAAGTCATATTCTCCTCTACCGGATATTCTACCACTGAATGCTCGATGTGCATCGGTATACCAAAACGCTGGGGAAGTGGTGGCGGTGGTGGATTCATGGCTCAGGCGAGGGCTCTGAAATGGTTTGGTTACACATCCATGAGACGAATCTCAATAAGTTGATAGCCTAAACCCCACCTAGGCTACCACGTATTTTCAGACAAGTCCAGACACAAAATCAAGCAGTACACACATAACGTACTTACCTGGGCTCGACCTGCACATTAGTCTCAAAACCACGAATTTACAAATCACATGCATTTTGCCAACCATTATCATGCCCAAAAGCACATGTCGAACACATGACATTTCCAAACTCCACATTTCACACTCATTTATGTACTACCACACCATTTTCATTTAACTTGCCAACGACCCGCGTAAACACGCCTCAGGTCCGATCACATTCTTACTCTCTTTCCTCAGCCAGCGTAAACACGCCTCAGGCCTACATATCGCGACTCGTTTAAACACGCTTCAGGTCCGATCACATTCTCACTTTCTTTCCTTAGCTCACGTAAACACGCCTCAGGTCCGATCTCACGGTCGTATCACAACCCGCATAAACACGCCTTAGGCCAATTCAATTTCCCGCGTAAACACGCCTCAGGGATTTAGTGATCACGCGAACATGCCAACACACCGTATTTTATCTGTACCCCGTGTAAACACGCCTCAGGGCCTTTTAGTGATCACACGTACATCGCAAGCCTCAAATCTCACACGTGCACACACTCGGGCATTAATCCAATGCATTCAAATGCATAAATTTTGACCATCTCAATTCAGCCATACATTATACACACAACCATCACACAACATTTTCACCACAAATCATAGCACAACAATTCACGGCACTACCCGACAATTTCACGCAATTAAGTACCGAATCGAATTATCCACTTGCCGCGCCAAACATAATTTTTCAGCATATAAACCAACAAATTCCAACCCTTAATCGGCCTCTAAATTTCCACCAAAATGCCACAAATTTATCCCTAAGGCCCCCATCTAATTTAGCCCCTAAACCAAACTAAACCGTGTCTAAACTAGCCCGTGAATACCCGATATCCTAAATAGAGTTTAGATTGTAACTTACTTGAAATTTCCAAGCAAGATCAACCTATCCAAGGGTGACTAGGCGGCTGGAATGCGGCGACTACGGCGGTTCGGTTGAACGGCGGCGATTGGCGACAGCGGCGTCGGCTTGGCTTGGCCGGCTATTCATGACCACGGGAGGGAGAGAGAGAGAGAGAGAGAGAGAGAGAGAGAGGTTGCTGAGAGGGAGAGGGGAGAGGGACGGTGGCGTGAGGGTGGTGGTGCGGCTCGGTGAGATGGTAGCGATAGGGCGGACGGACGGTGGCCAGAGCTGTGGTGGCGTGGCCAAGGGGGAGAGGCGGTCGGCGGCGAGGGGAGAGGGAATGAGCCGAGAGAGAGGGAGAGAAATGAGAGGGGGAGAGAGAGAATTGACTTTAAAAACCAATAATTGACCCCCTTTTGGCAAAATGACCATCTTGTCCCTCTCTCAACTTTTCAAACGACGGCCGAGATTTATCCTTATCCTGGAATCGACGGCCGAGATCAAATCTTTTCCAAAAATATTTAAGGGTAAAATGGGAATTTCACAAAAAACCAAGGGTAAAATTGTCCAAAATTTATCATTTCTAAAGTTAGGGTGAAATGACCAAAATGCCCTTCCCCATTTACACTTGGCCTTAATAAAATCCTAGGGGTGAAACGGTCATTTTCCATTTCTCGCTGAAATTCAATTTTTCTGAAGGATCCGAACAATTCTAAGACTGAACATGATAATAATAATGTCGTCCAAATGTCCTGTCGTGACTTCCTAAATTTTTAATGCCCAATTTGGTCTCTAATTGATGACTAAATTTTAAATCTTGCAACTTGAGCGTGTCTCAGACTAACGGGTGGCTTTTGGGAAATTCACATATTTGACCGGTGACTGATACTAAATCAAGCCACATGTAAGTTCACTCAGATCGTGACGACCTCGGTTGTGGAAAGTCAGTTCACGATCGAGTTTCTTTGGTCTCGCGAATTTAAATCCCTCATTAGCCTTTCCCTAACGGTTAGTATCCTAGGAGTGATCAGTTCCGGGCAAGATCTAACTATAAGTACGTCTATAAAATCCTCAATTTCATAAATTCCAAGTGGGTAAATTTCGGAATATCACAACTCTTCCCCATTTATAAAATTTTCGTCCTCAAAATTTACAGTTCAACCTAACTACTCAAACAAATGGGGGTATTGACGTTGTATTAGCTCTTCACTTTCCCAAGTCGTGCCTTCTGTCCCGTGATGTTTCCACACAACCTTGACCATCGAGATTGTCTTGTTTCTTAAAACTCGTTCTTTCCAATCCTCAATCCTTATTGGCCTTTCAACATACGACACCCTATCGTCAACTTCTATCTCTTCATAGTTCAGCATATGAGTTGGGTCCGGTTAATATTTTCTTAGCATCGATATGTCGAATACATTATGCACTTGCTACAAATTTGGCGATAACACAAGGCAATAAGCTAAGTCTCCAATCCTTTCCAACACCTCAAAAGGTCCCACGTACCTCGGACTCAACTTCCCTTTCTTGCCAAATCGGGACAATCCTCTCATGGGCGATACCTTAAAGAATACATGATCCCCTACTTGAAATTCCAAAGGCCTTCATCTTCTGTCTGCATAACTTTTTTGACTGCTTTGAGATGTTTTTAGCCTTTCGCGAATGATCTGAACTGCCTCGATTGACTGTTGAATCAATTCTGGCCTGGTTATACTCCTTTCTTAAACTTTGTCCCAACGTACGAGCGTTCTACATGCTCTGCCGTACATCGATTCAAATGGCGCCATTCCAATACTCTGCTGAAAACTATTATTGTATGCAAATTCCGTCAAAGGTAATTGTTCCTGCCATTTGCCTTGAAAGTCCGACATACACGCCCGAAGCATATCCTCTAGAGTCTGAATTATCCTTTTAGACTGGCCATCCGTTGTGGATGGTAAGCTGTACTAAACTGCAGCTTTGATCTTAAAGCCGTTTGCAGATTTTTCCAAAAGTTAGCGATAAACTTGGGATCACGGTCTGAAGTAATCGTCACTAGCACCCCGTGCAAACAAACTATCTGTTGCACATACAATTCAGTATATCGATCCAACGCGATGTCCTTTCGTACTACCAAGAAATGTGATGACTTGGTCAATCTATTGACAATCACCCAAATGGAATCATGGCCTCTTTGGCTCCTCGGTAATCCCATTACAAAATCCATAATAATATGTTTCCATTTTCATTCTGGGATTTTAAGAGGTTGCAACAATCCTCCAGGCTTACAATGTTGTGCTTTCACTTACTGGCACGTCAGACACTTAGCCACATGCCTGGCTATGTCCACCTTCATGCCATTCCACCAATAATACTGCCTCAAATTCTGATATATTTTCGTACTCCTCGGATAAATACTATAATTACTACGACGTGCTTCCGACAAAATTTCTTCCTTAAGTTTTGCATCGTCGGGCACCTATAATCGTCCACATAACTTTAAGATCCCATCCTCGGATACTTGGAAATTCGGTTTCCTCTTAGTAGCATCCATCTCCAGAATCTTCCGAGTCTCTTGATCCGTAGACTGTAAGGCCTTAACCTTAGTCTGAATTTCTGGTTCAATCCTTAGCGTGACTAGCAAACTCGAAACTTGACTTACTTCAAATTTAAATTCCGAGTCTCGCACTTTTTCCAACGAGGTCCATTCTTTGACCATCAAGTGCGCAATGCTTGACTTTTGACTCAACGCATGTCACACCCCGCAACCCACGAAGCACGAACATCCCACATTAAGGTTAAATCTGTTGCGACGTCCTAGGAAACGTCGCCGACCCAAAACCCTACACATCGAGTTTAAAACACAAGCGAAAGCTACGTATATATAAATGTATATATATACACCCGTACAAAATTTAAGATAACCACGAATAACAAAGCAAAGAAATACAACTTAATAAAGACATACACATATCACTAATATAAAAAAAAAGTAGATACAATATCCATTTACAGGGGGGCGTACAGACCAAACTCAAAAGGCGAGTCACGACCACTAAGATAAAAAAGGGTCAGTGGCCAGGGTTTACTAAGCTAAGGCGGGCTTCGATAAAAAAGGTACGGCCCATCCTATCCCTAACCAGTTCATCCTAGGGAACCCAGTCCGGGTAAGAACCAGAAGATTCTGACGAGGAGGAACCATCAGGTAGCTCCTCGTCGGAATTTAACGAGTCTAACTTGGACTCAGCCTCCTCGGGCTCATCCTCTATGTCCATCGCCACGGGATCGGGGTCCTCCTCCAGCTGCTGCTCCATTTCATCATCGTTCTCTTCTTTGTCCATCGATTCACTCTCGTCGGACTCGTACACTACCGGTATCCCCTCTAAGCTCATACTTCCCTCAACTGAAGGACTGGGGTCTACCACTTGACCGTCGGGGCACCGAGGGTCTATTCCGCCTTGCCCGTTAAATGGGACATCAAAAGTACGAAGGGGCCCGGTCTCTTCCCCATTGTACGACCTATGTGACCACGCCACATACTCATGGATCGCAGACTCTAGCTCCCCCACGTCTACCCAGACTAAAGTATAATATCTAATATACGTATTCCCCTCTCCCATCGGATGTACAGAAAAAGTCTTCTCAATAAAATGGGGGATCCCAAAATGCACGAGTGGCTCTACCATTTTCACTGCCGGGGGTCTGAAACATCGATTTCCAACAATCGAGAGATAAATCTCAGTAAGTAAATAACCTCCAAACCTAAACTAGGCTAACATGCACTTCCTGACAGGTAAATTAAACACTCAAAATAGTGTACCATTAAATCACTATAAATTTATAGGCCACAACCCAAATCACTCATATCACAGTCATGTAGGCTAGGCATTTATCAACAATAATCATGTGCTAATTATCAATTATGCACAATCATTCCAACTCGAAGGCCAATAGATTTCCTGACCCGAAGGCCCGACCCGAAGGCCAATAGGTAATCCGGCTCGAAGGCCCGACCCGAAGGCCACGATTATGCCACAACATATTTAATTCACACCTCAACAGTATATCCATTAATTCAATTGATGTACCATTCGGCACGACATCAAATTCACATAATTTAATGCAACATCAAACCGCACATCCAAGGCCCGACTTTCATTGGCATTCTCGGCTATTGAATGTACACGTGGCCTCACTCAATTAAGCTCAATCAAGGTTCAATTAGTCCATAGATCATACCATTTAGGCATACACAACCATGATCCAATCAAATCTCACTTAATCAAAATTTAGCAAATTCGGATCCAATGGGGGCAGCCACTAAACAGCCAATATCAAGGCACTAATCAGCCTCTAAATTAACTTGTTAACCCCAAATATTTCATATAATCAACCACTAAACATTGAACCTCCATTAAACTTGATTCCAACCTCATTAACCCCTAAAAAAGCACAATTTCGGTTCTGTATGAACAGTACCAGGGCAGCACACCATTAGGCCATTAAACCACCTCTAAATCACCTCATTAGGCCTTAATGAAGCCCCCTAATCATCCTACACACAACCACACCTAATTAATCCATAATTAAGCTTAATTAACCCTTAATTTGCCCCTAAAATGCACAATTAATCTAGTTCGGGTTTAGGAGTTAATACTCGCCTAAACTTGACTCGAGTCGTCGAGAACGGGCGGTCAATTACTGACACGCGGTACAATCGGCGACGGCGTTCGGGGAAAGCAAGCTGGCGGTTCACGGCGGACGGCGGCTCACGGCTTGATCCTTTCGGTTCTGCTGGACGACGGCTAAGGACGGCAAAGGAGAGGGTGAGGATGGTCGGTTGAGGGCGACGGTGACCGGTGGAGGCGCACGGCGGCGACGACGATGGTCTAGCGGTGCTCCGGCGAGAATGAAGCTGAGAGAGAGAGATCACGGGAGAGAGGGGGAAAATGGTGAGGTTCGGCTGAATGAGGGAAGGAGGAGAGAGATCAGATTAAATGCTGGTCAAAAATTTTGTGAGTGGACTCCATGTGTCAACAATCCAAGGTTTGTGACCATTTTATCCCTCATCCAAGGCCAATAATCCTTCTTATCCAATAATTCAAGGTTAAAATGGTCATTTGTCCTCAATTATTGGCTGACCAGACCTGAGTTAATCCACTTAACCTTAGTTAACTCTAAAAAATGACCAAAATTCGGAATTACCCAAAAATGGGTCCAAGGGCATTTTGGTAATTTTCTTGTCCCGGGTCAAAATTCCAATTTTTGTCTATACCGCTCCTATATATGCGTGGCCAGCATAATATGATGTCGGATTCTTAAAAATCATCCTTTAAGCCCTCGGAAATTCGTCCTAAAGTTTTGAGGGGTAAAGCCGTAAATTTTCACTTTGGGGTCGAAATTCCATTTTTCGACCGTACGCACTCCAGATGTGCGTGGCCACCCCAAAATGGCATTGGCCTCGAAAAATAATCTCATTTGGCCTAAAAAACGGCTGTCGGAGTCTCTAGGGGCTAAACTGTAAATTTTTCAATTTGTGTCGAAATTCCAGTTTTCGATCGTACTAACCCCAAACATATGTGGCCACACTAAAATGACTTCGGTTCTTCAAAATAGTCACTAACGCCCTCGAATTTTCGACGTCGAAGTTCGGGTCCAATTTCGCGATCAATTTTGCTCGTTTTGAAGTTTTATGGCCTCTCACTAACGGGCGGCTGTTTAGGAGTTACGTGTATCGACCTAGGGTTGTCCAAGTCGTGATGGTCTCGAATTTCGGGGAAAAGCGAGGAATTATCACTAGTGCCAAGGGTCGCAATTGTTTGGATTAAATTCAAGGTTCGTCCGTCAGTGTACTTTCAGTTTGCGGAATCACCCGCGATCCGAACGTACGTCACTGATTATATCGAATCCTTTATTTTCCTACAATCGGCCCATATTAGCCCAAAATATTCCCTCGACGTTTCTCGAAATCAGTATTCAACTCGTGATCGGGTCCCTAGTTCACGTACCATTCCTCATTTAGCCTTTTCCCATTTGATTAGCATCCCGTGATTGATCAAGTTCGGGCGAGACTTACTAAAATCAAACGAGAATTAATATACACTTTATTGGTCCTGGTAACGGGTAAAAATTCGAGATGTTAGAATTCTTTCCCCCTCACAAAAATTTCGTTCTCGAAATTTGTAATCTAAACTTGCTCCTCAAACAAGTGGGGGTGTTGACGTCGCATGGCCTCTTCGCTTTCCCATGTAGCGCCTTCTGTCCCGTGGTACTCGGGATTGTCTTATTCCGCAGTACTCGATCTTTCCGGTCCTTGATCCTGACTGGTCTCTCCACATACGACACTCTGTCATCCACGTCTATCTCTTCATATCTCAGAACGTGCGTCGGATTTGGCTCATACTTTCTCAACATCGACACGTGGAAGACATTATGTACCTGAGACAAGTAGGGCGACAATGCCAAACCTATAGGCCAAATCGTCAATCTTTTTCAGTATTTCAAATGGACCAACATATCTTGGGCTCAGCTTTCCTTTCTTGCCAAATCGAGACAATCCCTTCATAGGCAACACCTTGAGGAACACATGGTCTGCAACCTGAAACTCCAAGGATCTTCGTCTCCGATCGGCGTAGCTTTTCTGATGACTTTGTGCGGTCTTTAGCCTTTCCCGAATGATTTCGATAGCTTCCACTGTTTACTGAACTAACTCTAGGCCAGTAATACTTCTCTCACCAACTTCGTCCCATCATACTTGAGTCCTGCATGCCCTACCATACAAGGCTTCAAATAGGGCCATCTGGATACTCTGCTGGTAGCTGTTATTATATGCAAACTCTACCAAGTGCAGCTGCTCTTCCCATTCACCTTGGAAATCCAGCACACAAGCCCTCAACATGTCCTCAAGGGTCTGGATGGTCCTTTCCGATTGACCATCGGTCTGTGGATGGTAAATTGTACTGAATTGTATCTTCGTTCCTAAGGTCGCTTGCAAACTCTTCCAAAAGTTAGCCGTAAATCTCGGGTCGCGATCCGAGGTGATCGTTACCGATACTCCATGTAGTCTGACGATCTGTCTCACGTACAGCTCTGCGTACCTTTCTAGCTCAAAATCCTTTCGTACTGCTATGAAGTACGCCGATTTCGTAAGTCGATTCACTATCACCCAAATGGAATCCTCCATTTTGGTAATCTAGTCACAAAATCCATGGTGATGTGTTCCCACTTCCATTCTGGGATTTCTAACGGTCTCAGTAATCCTCCAAGCTTGCAATGTTGTGCCTTCATTTGTTGGCACGTCAGACATTTAGCCACATGTTTGGCCACATCCTTCTTCATTCTATTCCACCAATAATGCTGCCGCAGATTCTGGTACATTTTCGTGCTGCCAAGGTGAATGCTGTAATTGTTGCGGTGAGCTTCTCTTAGGATTTCCTCCTTAAGCTCAATGTCATCAAGCACGCACCAACGCCCTCGAAATTTCAAAATCCCGTGGTAAGATATTTGAAAGTCTGACTTCCTCGTAGTAACATCCATTCCCACAATCTTTTGAATTTCCTGATCCGTAGACTGTAGGGCCTTAATCTTAGTCTGAATCTCCGGCTCGATTCTCAGTGTAGCTAACAGGTTAGACACATGGCTCAACTCAAGCTTAAATTCTGAATCTCTTAGCCTTTCCAGCAAAGTCCACCCTTTGATCATTATGTGTGCCATACTCGACTCGAGACTCAGTACATCCGCTACTCGATTAGCTTTCCCAGGATGGTATATGATGTCGTAATCGTAGTCTTTCAGTAGTTCTATCCATCGGCGCTGCCTCATATTCAATTCTTTCTATGAGAACAGGTATTTGAGCCTCTAGTGATCCGTAAAAATCTGGAACTTCTCCCCATACAAATAGTGCCTCCAATTCTTGAGTGCAAAAACAATTGCAGCCAGTTCCAAGTCATGTGTCAGGTAGTTCATTTCATGTGGCTTCAATTGACGCGACGCATAAGCATCTACCTTTCCGTGCTGCATTAGCACACAACCAAGTCCTCTTAGTAAAGCGTTGCTGTAAACTTCAAATCCTCCTAGTCCAGCTGGAATCGTCAACACTAGAGCGGTTGTTAGCTTAAGCTTCAGCTCCTGAAAACTCCGTTCACACTTGTCATCCCACTCAAATTTGGCTTCCTTCTTAAGTA
Source organism: Syzygium aqueum (assembly GCA_031216185.1). Classification (NCBI taxonomy): domain Eukaryota; kingdom Viridiplantae; phylum Streptophyta; class Magnoliopsida; order Myrtales; family Myrtaceae; genus Syzygium; species Syzygium aqueum. The sequence continues at coordinate 15,146,446 of CM062234.1, forward strand.
GCCATGTCATTGGCATGGCTATCGACGAGAATCCTTCTACGAAACGTCGATAATAGCCAGCCAAACCTAAAAAGCTCCGGACCTCTGTCACGGAAGTCGGTCTTGGCCACTTTGTTACAGCTTCAATCTTCGTAGGATCCACAGAAATTCCATCTCCCGAGACTATGTGTCCCAGGAACGCCATTTTACTAAGCCAAAATTCACACTTACTGAACTTGGCGTAAAGTGCGTGCTCCCTCAAGGTCCGTAGTACCTCAGTCAAATGCATTGCATGTTCTTCTGGGCTCTTCGAATACACCAGTATATCGTTAATGAACACTATGACGAACTGGTCCAGGAATTCCTTAAATACCCTATTCATCAGGTCCATGAAAGCTGCAGGGGCATTCGTTAAACCGAAGGGCATCACTATGAACTCATAGTGCCCATATCTCGTCCTAAAAGCGGTCTTGGGTATGTTTTTCTTTCGAATCCTCAATTGATGGTAACCAGTCCGTAAGTAAATCTTGGAGAACACCGCAGCTCCTTGTAATTGATCGAACATGTCGTTGATTCTCGGCAATGGATATTTATTCTTCACTGTTACTTGATTCAACTGCCGATAATCTATACATAATCTCAGTGTCTCGTCCTTTTACCTCACGAACAGGACCAGTGCTCCCCACGAAGACACACTAGGACGAATAAACCCCTTATCCAGTAGTTCTTGCATATGGACCTTCAATTCTTTCAGTTCTGATGAGGACATCCGATATGGAGCCTTAGAGATTGGTTCGGTACCTGGGGCCAATTTTATTAAAAATTCTACTTCCTGTTCCGGCGGCAAACTCAGCAATTCCTGAGGAAAGACCTCGGGAAAATTGCACACCACGGGTATTTCTTCCAATCTAGGTTCCGCCACTGTCGAATCTACTACATTCACTAGATATCCTTCGCAACCTTCATCAAGCAACTTAGTCACCTCAAGCGAGGAACTCCAAGGGATCGAGGTTCCTCCTCGGTTTCCCTGGAATTCAAACCTAGGATGCCCAATCGGGTTAAACTGAATCATCCTACTGCCGCAATCCATAACGGCTTTCTGCTTCATCAACCAATCTATGCCAATAATCACATCGAAATCATACATGGCCAATACAGCTAAATCAATTATGTCTTCTCTATCCCCAATCACAATTTTACATCCAAGACACCCCATCCATACTAACACCCTATCATGCAATGGGGTCGACAAACAAAGCATATTTTCAAGCAAAACTAGTTCAATACCAACCAACTTAACAAACTACTCTGAAATAAAAGAAGAGGTCGCCCCGGGATCGAATAACGCATATGCAGCATGATCATAGAGAGAAATGGTACCTGTGACCACGCTTGGCGCATCCTCGGCATCCTTGCGCGCCATTGCATAGACCCTTCCTTGAGCAGGTGGTCTTCCTTGAATACTCGGTGGGGGATTCCCGGCTTGATTCCTAACTCTGGGCGGCTGTTGCATCGAGGGTCCTGAAGGGTGCTGCTGGAGATAGCTTCTAACCTGATGCTCCAAACTCTCGCATCTGAAACAAGCTCCAAATCTGTTCGATTGCGGGTTAGGCTTCTCGATGTTCCTCTTAGGTGGTGGGGCAAATCGTCTATTAACCATCATCGGTTTCTTGCCAAAGCGACGATTGTCCCGATTTTGAGCAAACCGTGAACCAGATGCGGCCGCTCTATCCATCTGATCCCTTCCATCGTTTGGGCTCGTTCATACAATTCTCTGTAATCTCGAATATTCAGCAGGAGCATCTGAGTGCGAAGATCCAGTTTCAAACCATCCTAGAATCTTCGAGCCTTGTCCAGTGGATTTTCGAACATTCTCGGAGCAAACCTCGATAGTCTCACAAACTCTGCCTCATATTGGACTACTGTCATTGATCCTTGACGAAGTCTCATGAACTCCGCCATTTTCTTTTCTTGTGCACTCTCTGAAAAGTATTGTCCGTAGAAATTTTCAACAAATGTAGTCCAGGTCTGATCTACCCCCTCGGGAAACACCCTTTCAATGACCGCTTTCCACCAGTCATTAGCATTATCCTGTAATTGGTATGTTGCCAGGGTGATCTTCTCGGTCTCTGTGCACCCCAATAAATTGAACGTCTTCTCCAACTCTTCCACCCAACGTAGGGCGGTTTTGGGGTCACCTTGGCCCGTAAACTTGGGTAATTTCAGCTTAAGAAACTGTTCCATCAGCTGGGGCATCTGTCTCATTGCCACCACTGGTTGAGCTTGAGCCTGCTGTGCTTGATTCTCGTGAATAGTAGCAGTTGCCACAGCCTCAGCAATTGTAGCGGCCCTTTCCTGAGCCTGTCTACCCATAAAAGTCCCCATATTGTGAATAGTCTGAATAACATCCTCTAGTCTGTGGTCTCGAGGCTTTGGACTTCTTGGGCTCGATGGACCTTGGGGTTCCTTGCCCTTTCTTTTACTCATCTTTCCACCTTCTGACACTCAACTACCTGTTATAATTCAGCTAAGGAATTAGAGACCTAAACCAACTATACTGGTCTAAGTCCTAGGCAGGTACTTAACACAATAACAACCAAGCACTCAGCACATAGACTAACTCAATAACACCGGATTCCACCCAAGAGGTTAGTACACTTACCTCGATTCCTGCCGCACCTGCATCATACGGGTCAAATCCATAAACACTCAATCAAACACCACTGTCAGGAAGTACACATAGCACAAGAGGTCACTCTACTGGCTACCCATGGTCACCCCTCCTTATTAGTCCGGGTTTCGACCTAATTGGATCGAGCTGACCTTGCTCTGATACCAATTAAAGAGGCGATGTCACGCCCCGCAACCCACGAAGCACGAACTACCCACATTAAGGTCAAATATATTGCGACGTCCCAGGAAGTGTCGCTGACCCAAAACCCTACACATTGAGTTTAAAACACAAGCGAAAGCTACGTATATATAAATGTATATATGTACACCCCTACAAAATTTAAGATAACCATGAATAACAAAGCAGAGAAATACAACTTAATAAAGATATACACATATCACTAATATAAAAAAAAATAGAGACAATATCCATTTACAGGGGGCGTACAGACCAAACTCAAAAGGCGAGTAATAACCACTAAGATCAACAAGGGTCAGTGGCCAGGGTTTACTAAGCTAAGGCGGGCTTCGATAAAAAAGTACGGCCCGTCCTATCCCTAACCGGTTCATCCTAGGGAACCCAGTCTGGGTCAGAACCAGAAGATTCTGACGAGGAGGAACTATCAGGTAGCTCTTCGTTGGAATCTAACGAGTCTAACACGGACTCAGCCTCCTCGGGCTCATCCTCTATGTCCATCGCCTCGGGATCGGGGTCCTCCTCTAGCTACTGCTCCATCTCATTATCGCTCTCTTCCATGTCCATCGATTCACCCTCGTCGGACTCGTACACTACTGTATCCCCTCTGAGCTCATACTTCCCTCAACTGAAGGACTGGGGTCTACCACTTGACCGTCAGGGCACCGAGGGTCTATTGCACCTTGCCCGTTAAACGGGACATCAAAAGTACGAAGGGGCCCGATCTCTTCCCCATTATACGACCTATATGACCATGCCACATACTCATGGATCGCAGACTCTAGCCCCCCTACATCTACCCAGATTAAAGTATAATATCTAATATACGCATTCCCCTCTCCCACCGGATGTACAGAAAAAGTCTTCTCAATAAAATGGGGAATCCCAAAACACATGAGCGGCTCCGCCATTTTCACTGCCGGGGGTTTGAAACATCAATTTCCAACAACCGTGAGATAAATCTCAGCAAGGAAATAACCCTTAAACCTAAACTAGGCTAACATGCACTCCCTGACAGGTAAATTAAACACAACAAACAGTATACCATTAAATCACTATAAATTTATAGGCCCACAGCCCAAATCACTCATATCACAGTCCTGCAGGTTAGACATTTATCAACAATAATCACGTGCTAATTGTCAATTATGCACAATCATTCTGACTCGAAGGCCAATAGATTTCCCAAACCAAAGGCCACGACCCGTAGGCCATTTTCAGTAATAAATCGACCCGTAGGCCCGACCCGAAGGCCAATAGGTAATCGGGCTCGAAGACCCGACCCGAAGGCCACTATTATGCCACAACATATTTAATTCACACCTCAACAACATATCTATTAATTCAATTGATGTACCATTCGACACGGCATCAAATTCACATAATTTAATGTAACATCAAATCGCACATCCAAGGCCCGACTTTCATTGGCATTCTCGACTATTGAATGTACACGTGACCTCACTCAATTAAGCACAATCAAGGTTCAATTAGTGCATGGATCATACCATTTAGGCATACACCATGATCCAATCAAATCTCACTAAATCAAAATTTAGCAAATTCGGATCCAATGGGGGCAGCCATTAAATTAACTTGTTAACCCCCAAATATTCCATATAATCAACCACTAAACATTGAGCCTCAATTAAGCTTGATTCCAATCTCATTAACCCCTAAAAAGCACAATTTCGATTCTGTATGAACAGTACCAGGGCAGCACACCATTAAACCATTAAACCACCTCTAAATCTCCTCATTAGGCCCTAATGAAGCCCCCTAATCATCCTACACACAACCACACCTAATTAAGCCATAATTAAGCTTAATTAACTCTTAATTTACCCCTAAAATGCACAATTAATCTAATTCGGGTTTAGGAGTTAATACTCGCCTAAACTTGACTCGAGTCAACAAGAATGGGCGGCCAATTACCGACATGCGGTACAATCGGCGGGGGTGTTCAGGGAAAGCAAGCCGGCGGTTCACGGCGGCAACGGCGGATGGTAGCTCATGGCTTGATCCTCTCGGTTCTGCTGGATGGCGGCTAAGGACGGCAAAGGAGAGGGTGAGGATGGTCGGTTGAGGGCGACGGTGACTGGTGGAGGCGCACGGCGGCGACGACGATCCAGTGGTGCTCCGGCGAGATTGAAGCCGAGAGGGAGAGATCACGGGAGAGAGGGGGAAAATGGCGAGGTTCGGCTGAATGAGGGAAGGAGGAGAGAGATTAGGTCAAATGCTGGTAAAAAATCTTGTGAGTGGACTCCATGTGTCAACAATTCAAGATTTGTGACCATTTTATCCCTCATCCAAGGGCCAATAATCCTTCTTATCTAATAATTCAATGTTAAAATGGTCATTTATCCTCAATTATTGGCTTACCAGACCTGAGTTAATCCACTTAACTTTAGCTAACTCCCAAAAATGACCAAAATTCAGAATTACCCAAAAATTGGTCCAAGGGCATTTTGGTAATTTTCTGGTCCCAAGTCAAAATTCCAATTTTTGTCCATACCGGTCCTATATATGCGTGGCCAACATAATATGATATCGGATTCTTAAAAATCATCCTTTAAGCCCTCAGAAATCCGTTCTAAAGTTTTGAGGGGTAAAGCCGTAAATTTTGACCGTACGCACTCCAGATATGCGCGGCCACCCCCAAAATGGCATCGGCCTCGAAAAATAATCTCATTTGGCCTCAAAAACGGCTATCGGAGTCTCTAGGGGCTAAACTATAAATTTTCCAAATTTTGTCGAAATTCCAATTTTCAACCGTACTAAGCCCAAACATATGTGGCCACACTAAAATGACGTCAGTTCTTCAAAAGAGTCGCTAACGCCCTTGAATTTTCGACGTCGAAATTCGGGTCCAATTTCGCGATTAATTTTGCTCGTTTTGAAGTTTTAGGGCCTCTCACTAACGGGCAGCTGTTTAGGAGTTACGTGTATCGACCTAGGGTTGTCCAAGTCGCGATGGTCTCTAATTTCAGGGAAACGCAAGGAATGATCACTAGTGCCAAGGGTCGCGATCGTTTGGATTAAATTCAGGGTTCATCCATCAGCGTACTTTCAATTGTGCGGAATCACCCGTGATCCAAGCGTACGTCACTGATTATATCGAATCCGTTATTTTCCTACAATCGGCCCATATTAGCCCAAAATATTCCCTCGATGTTTCTCGAAATCAATACTCAATTCGTGATCGGGTCCCTAGTCCAAGTGCCGTTCCTCATTAGCCTTTCCCATTTGGTTAGTATCCCGTGATTGATCAAGTCCGGGCAAGACTTATTAAAATCAAACGAAAATTAATATACACTTTATTGGTCCCGGTAACGGGTCAAAATTCGGGATGTTACAATGCACCCACTACCCGGTTAGCCTTTCCGGGGTAATATAGAATATCACAATTATAATCTTTCAACAATTCCATCCAACGATGCTGCCTCACATTTAACTCCTTTTGAGAAAACAGATAATTCAAACTCTGATGATCTGTATATATCTAAAATTTCTCTCCACATAGATAATGTCGCCAAATCTTAAGGGCGAATAATATTGCGGCTAATTCCAAATCATAGGTCGAGTTATTCAACTCATGCGGTCTTAACTGTCTTGATGCGTAGGCGATTACTTGTCCATTTTGCATGAGTACACACCCTAGTCCTTTCAATGACGCATCACTATAAATTTTACATCCTCCTGGTCCTGATGAAATAGTCAACACCGGCACTATTGCCAATCTCTGCTTTAATTCCTAAAAACTCCTTTCACATTTGTTTGTTCATTCAAACATTGTTTCCTTTTTCAACAAATGTATCAACGGTGTTGCTATTGCCGAAAACCCTTCCACGAAGCGTCGGTAATATCTGGCCAAATCCAAAAAGCTTCGAACCTCTGTTACCATCGTTGGTCTTAGCCATTTCATTACAGCTTCAATCTTTGTTGGATCTACTGAGATTCCTTCCTCAGAGATCACGTGTCCAAGAAATGCTACTCAATTGAGCCAGAACTCACACTTGCTAAACTTAGCATACAGTGCATTTCCTCTTAAAGTCTGCAAGACTTTACTTAGATGAAATTCATGTTCCTTTAGGCTCTTCGAATACACCAATATGTCGTCTATGAAGACTATGACAAATTGATCTAAAAACTCTTTGAACACCCAATTCATTAAGTTCATAAATGCAGCAGGGGCAATTGTCAACCCAAATGGCATTACCGTAAATTCATAGTGCCCATATCTCGTCCTGAATGCCATTTTCGGTATATCCTCCTTTCTAATCCTCAACTGATGATATCTCATCCTTAAATCAATCTTAGAAAATACCGAAGCCCCTTGTAATTGATCAAACAAATCATTAATCCTTGGCAAGGGATACTTATTCTTAATCATCACTTGATTCAACTGCCTATAATCAATACACAACCTTAACGACCCATCTTTCTTTCTTACAAATAAGGCTGGCGCTCTCCATGGAGATGCACTTGGACGAATGAATCCTCTGTCCAATAATTCTTGCATTTGCACCTTTAACTCCTTTAACTCCGACAATGACATTCTATAAGGTGCCTTCGAGATTGGCTCAGTCTCAAGGGCCAACTCGATTACAAACTCCACTTCTCTTTCTAGTGGCAATCTCGGTAATTCCTGAGGAAAAACATCGGGAAATTACACACCACGGCTATGTCCTTTACCCTTGGTTCCTCCATCGTGGAATCAACCACTGCCGCTAAAAATCCTTCGCACCCTTGGTCCAACAACTTAGTCACTTCCAGTGACGAAATCCAGGGAATCGAGGTTCTTCCTCGATTTCCTATAAATTCGATTCTAGGATGTCCAACCAGATTAAATTGGATCACCCTGCTACTACAATCCACAACAACCCTCTTCTTAACTAACCAGTCCATACCCACGATCACATCAAAGTCAAACATGACTAAAACCACTAGATCTATCCTTTCCTCCCTATCACCAATCACAATCGTACAATCTAAGCATCCTAACAAGACTAGCACCTTATCATTCAATGGGGTAGTAACACACAACACAACATCTAGCATTTGCGGTTCCATTCTAGTCAATTTAACAAATTGCTCAGACACAAATGAATGTGATGCCCTCGGATCGAATAAAGCATATGCAGCATGATCACAGAGAGAGACTGTACCTGTGACCACACCTGGCACGTTCTCAGCTTCCCTTCTAGCCATCGCATACACTCGTCCTTGAGTCAGAGGTCTATTATGATTCGTGGGTAAAGGCGGCCTAACTTAACTTCTAACTCGAGGCTGTGGCGGTAGCACATACGACCTAGCTTGTCTGTTATTGGGACAATTCCTCACTTGGTGGCCCACTCCACCACATCTATAACATATAATGCTCCTACTCAGACAAGGTCCAATCCCATGTCTTCCACCACAAGATTGACACATCGCGCCCTAATAACGGTTCGGCTTTCCGATGTTTCTCTTAACGGAAGAAATAAAATGCTGATTCCTCGACATTGGTCTCTTCCCGAGATTACGATTGTCCCTAGCCGAAGCATATCTAGATCCAGAAAGTAGCGGCTCTATCCGCTAAATCACGTTCAATCGCTTGGGCCCGCTCATAGATCTCATTATAATCCCTCAAATTCAGAGAAATCATTTGGCTGCGAAGGTCCGGCTTCAAACCATCTCGGAACCTCTGAGCTCTATCTAATGGGTCCTCTACCATCCTTGGGGAAAACTTGGCTAACTGAGTGAATTCAGCCTCGTATTGATCTACTATCCTCTGCCCCTGATGAAGCCTCATAAACTCAGCCAATTTCTGTTCCCGAGCACTCTCAAAAAATTATTTACCATTAAAGTTTTCCATAAACCTCGCCTAAGTCTGGGCGGTACCAGCCGGGAACACTTTTCCTCTGGTGGCTTTCCACCAATCACTTGCATTTCCTTGGAGCTGGTACACTGCCAATGTCACTTTCTCTTCCTCGGTGCACCCTAATACCTCAAAGGCTTTTTCCAACTCTTCTACTCAAAGCGATGTAACCTCAAGATCGCCTCTACCATCAAACTTAGGGGGCTTTAATTTCAGAAACTATTCAACTAGCTGATGCATTTGCCTGTTCACATTCACTTGCGTCTGTCCTTGATTCCCATTGTTGCCATTGATGGCAACGGCTACGGCGGCCTCAACCGCTTGGGCAATAGTAGCGTCTCGCTCCTGAGTTTGCCTACCCATCAAAGTCCCAACTTCCTCTAGAGCCCTTAAAATTCCATCAACTCTGGGGTCTATTGCAACTCTAGCATTAACTCCGAGGTCCTCTACAGCTTTAGCATCAACTCTGAGGTTCTCTACAGCTCTAGCTCGAGCACCACCTCGACCCCTTACTCCTCTTCTTGCACCCCTTCTTGTACCTCTTCCTGATCCTCTTCCTACACCTCTTCCTTGGCTGCTCATTGTCATAATTTCTATCACTCTCTTACCTGCTATAATTCCATATAGGAATTAGAGACCTAGGCCAACTAAACCAGTCTAGTCCTAGGCAGTGAATTACGACAATAATTCACTTAGCAGGCAATCCACCATCACAACACAAAATCACACTCAATAAGGTTCGTGTACTTACCTCGAGTCCAGACGCACCTACACTTCAACCATTACAACAAACAGTTTAGAGATATGCGTAGCACTAGACACACCTATGGCTCACCAAGGTCTCTCTAGCCAACTACCTCAGGGTCTCCACTCCTTATCACTTCAGGCTTCGACCGACTTAGATCGAGCTATCCTTGCTCTGACACCAATTCCAAGGGGACGTGACATCCCTCAAGCTCGGTTGAATTAGTGCGACGTCCTAGGAAACGTCACCAACCCAAACTATCTCATTAGAGTTCGATTGCGGCGGAAGCAAGAATATAAACCTGGGCAATAAAATCATAGGATACTAGGGAGAAATAAATCACTAAGCCACCAAACATTATATTACACCACGATATATATACCATATCCATTTACATCCAATACACAACAAACAGTCACTACAAACACTCACCCAAGGTCACATCAAACCTATAATACACACCCGAGTTGACTTCCACATATCACACCATCAACCTCAAAATGGGTTAATAGTCTGGGTATACCTTAAGTCTAAAAATGGGACAGTTCAAAGGGATTCATCTACCCCTAAAATCAGCCCCTACACTCTACAGATGGCGTCCACTCTGACTCGTTCTCCTCAGAATCCGAATCCGAATCCGAATCCCCTTGAGGCATGTGCTCCCATGAAGACTTCGAGTCTGCCTCGATCTCGATCAGGTTATCCTTATCACCTGATTCTAAAGGGACATCAATCTGTTCATTGGATTCAAACTCCTCCTCCAAATTCTCCTTTGGTTCTTCTGGTGGTTCTTCCTCCGCCTCAACTTATGGTTCCTCCTTTGGGGCCTCCTCATATTCCTCTTCTTCGGGCTGTTTTTCTACAGGTTCTTCCTCTGGCTCTACACTTAGATCCACATCTATTAGGTCATACCTAGCCTGCGACTCCTCCGGCTTCGGATTTGGCTCTGCTACTGTAGGTTCGGGCATTGCAGGTGCATGCTGATGCCCTGACTGTGTGAGGCTAGTCTCTAAACTAGTCATCTTGCCATCGGGAGGGGCTATGGCTTATGGATCCCAGTCTCCCACTTCGTCAAACAGAACATCAAAACCTCGGACGGGGCCAAACTCATCTAATTCGTCCCGAAAACAACAAGCGGTATAGGTGTAGGCTTACCAGAGGGGATTGCCCTATGTCTACCCAGACTACGGTCGTATGTTTGATCCAAGCCATATTCTCCTCTACTGAATATTCTACCACTAAATGCTCGGTGTGCATCAGTATACCAAAACGCTAGGGCAGTGGCGGTGGTGGTGGATTCATGGCTCAGGCGGGGGCTCTGAAATGGTTTGGTTACACAACCATGAGACGAATCTTAATAAGCTGATAGCCTAAACCCCACCTAGGCTACCACGTATTTCCAGACAAGTCCAGACACAAAATCAAGTAGTACACACATAACGTACACACAACGTTCTTACCTGGGCTCGACCTGCACATTAGTGTCCAAATCACGAATTTACAAATCACATGCATTTGGCCAACCATTCTCATGCCCGAAAGCACATGTCGAACACATGACATTTCCAAACTCCACATTTCACACTTATTCATGCACTACCACACCATTTTCATTTAACTTGCCAACGACCCACGTAAACATGCCTTAGGTCCGATCACATTCTCACTCTCTTTCCTCAGCCCGCATAAACACGCCTCAGGCCAGGTCCGATCACATTCTCACTCTCTTTCCTCAACCCGCCTAAACACGCCACAGGCCTACATATCGCGACCTGCATAAACACGCCTCGGGCCCGATCACATTCTCACTCTCTTTCCTCAGCCCGTGTAAACACGCCTCAAGCCGATTCAATTCCCTGCATAAACACGCCTCAGAGATTTTAGTGATCACACGAACATGCCAACACACCGTATTTTATCTGTACCCCGTGTAAACACTCTTCAAGGCCTTTTAGTGATCATACGTACATCGCACGCCTCAAATCTCACACGTGCGCACACTCAGGCATTAATCCAATGCATTCAAATGCATCAATTCCGACCATCTCATTTCAACCATACATTACACAACCATCACACAACATGTCATTTTCACCACAAATCATGGCACAATAATTCACGGTACTACCCGACAATTTCACGCAATTAAGTACCGAATCAAATTATCCACTTGCCGCGCCAAACAGAATTTTCCAGCATATAAACCAACAAACTCCAGCCCTTAATCGGCCTCTAAATTTCCACCAAAATGCCACAAATTCATCCCTAAGGCCCCTCATCTAATTCAGCCCCTAAACCAAACTAAACCATGTCTAAACTAGCAAGTTAATACCCGATATCTTAAACAGGGTTTAGATTATAACTTACTTGAAATTTCCAAGCAAGATCAACCTATCCAAGGGTGACTAGGCAGTTGGAACGTGGCGGCTACGGCGGTTTGGTTGAACGGCGGCGATCGGCGACGGCGGCGTCGGCTTGGCTTGGCCGACTATTCACGGCCACGGGAGGGAGGGAGAGAGAGAGAGAGAGAGGTCATCGAGAGGGAGAGGGGAGAGAGACGGTGGTGTAAGGGTGGTGGTACGGCTCGGTGAGACGGCGGCGACGGGGTGGACGGACGGTGGCCGGAGCGGCGGTGACGCGGCCAAGGGGGAGAGGCGGTCGGCGGTTAGGGGAGAGGGAATGAGACGAGAGAGAGGGAGAGAAATGAGAGGGGGAGAGAGAGAATTGGCTTTAAAAACTAATAGTTGACCCTCTTTTGGCAAAATGACCATCTTGCCCCTCTCTCAACTTTTCAATTGACAGTTGAGATTTGTCCTTATCTTGGAATTGACGGCCGAGATCAAATCTTTTCCAAAATTATCCAAGGGTAAAATGGAAATTTCACAAAAATCCAAGGGCAAAATTATCCAAAATTTGTCATTTCTAAAGTTAGGATGAAATGATCAAAATGCCCTTCCCCATTTACACTTGGCCTTAACAAAATCCCAGAGGTAAAACGGTCATTTTCTATTTATTGTTGAAATTCAATTTTTCTGAAGGATCCGAATAATTCTAAGGCTGAACATGCTAATAGCAACGTCGTCCAAATGTCCTGTCGTGGCTTCCAAAATTTCCAATTCCCAATTTGGTCTCTAATTAATGACTGAATTTTAAATCACATAACTTGAGCATGTCTTAGACTAATGGATGTCTTTTGGGAAATTCGTATATTCGACCCGTGACTGATACTAAATCAAGGCACGTGAAGTTCACTCGGATCGTGACGACCTCGGTTGTCGAAAGTCAGTTCACGATCGAGTTTCTTTGGTCTCGTGAATTTAAATCTCTAATTAGCCTTTCCTTAACGGTTAGTATCCCAGGAGTGATCAGTTCCGGGCGAGACCTAACTACAAGCACGTCTATAAAATCATCAATTTCATAAATTCCAAGTGGCAAATCTCATAATGTCACAGTGCGATCTTGAGCCTCTCACGAATGATATCAAATGCTTCGACTGATTATTGCACTAATTATGGGCTGGTTATACTTCGTCCCAACATACCGGCGTTCTATAAGCTCGACCATACAATGCCTCAAATGGTGTCATCTTGATACTCTGTTGATAGTTGTTATAGGCAAACTCCACTAGATGTAATTGTTCTTCCCACTTACTTTGAAAGTCCAAAACACATGCCCGCAACATGTCTTCCAAAGTCTGAATTGTCCTTTCAGACTGACCGTCCGTCTGTGGATGGTAAGCAGTATTGAACTGTAACTTCGTTCCCATTGCTGTCTAAAGACTCTTCCAAAAGCTAGTAGTAAACTTGGGATCACGGTCTGAAGTAATCATCACTGGCACTCCATGCAGATGAACTATCTGTCATACATACAACTCGGCATACCTTTCTAATGCAAAATCCTTTCGCACTATTAGGAAGTGCGCTGACTTTGTCAATCGGTCGACTATCACCCAAATGGAATTATGACCTCTTTGGCTCCTTGGCAATCCCTTGACAAAATCCATAGTAATATGTTCCCACTTCCATTCGGGTATTTCCAAAGGTCACAATAATCCTCCGAGCTTACAATGTTACGCTTTTATTTGTTAGCACGTTAAGCACTTGGCCACATGCTTGGCTATGTCCATCTTCATATCGTTCTACCAATAGTGCTATCGCAAGTTCTGGTACATCTTCGTGCTACCCGAGTGAATGCTATAATTGCTACAATGAGCTTCCGACAAGATCTCTTCTTTAAGCTCCGCATCATCGGGCACGCACAACCTCCCTTGAAACTTCAAGATCCCATCCTCGGATACTTTGAAGTCCGATTTTCTCTTGGTGGTATCCATCTCTAGTATCTTCTAGATTTCTTGGTCCGTACATTGTATAGCCTTAATCTTAGTCTAGATTTTCAATTCAATCCTCAATGTTGCCATCAAACTTGAGAGACTACTCACTTCAAACTTAAACTCCAAATCGCGCGCTCCCTCCAACAAGGTCCACTCTTTAACCAACATGTGAGCGATACTTGACTTCCGATTTAATGCGTCCGCTACTCTATTAGCTTTCCTAGGGTGGTATAAAATATCATAATCATAGTCCTTGAGGAGTTCCATCTAACGATACTGTCTCATATTTAACTCCTTTTGAGAAAATAAATACCTGAGACTCTAATAATCATTACAAATCTAAAATTTCTCTCTGCATAGATAGTGTCTCCAAATCTTAAGGGTAAAGTTAATTGCGACCAATTCTAAGTCATGCGTTAGGTAGTTCATCTCATGCGGTCTCAACTGTTGCGATGCGTATGCAACCACCCTTTCATGTTGCATTAATACTCATTCGAGCCCTTTTAGCGACGCATTGCTATAAATCTCATATCCTCCAGGTTTAGTTGGAATTGTCAATACTGGCACCATCGTCAATCTCTGCTTTAGTTCTTGAAAGCTTCGTTCGCACTTATCGGTCCATTCAAATCTTGTTTCTTTCTTAAGCAGACGCATCAACGGTATTGCTATTGAAGAGAATTCTTCCACAAAGCTTCGATAGTAACCTGCCAACCCCAAGAAGCTTCGAACCTCTGTTATTGCCGTCTATCTCGGCCACTTAGTTAAGGCTTCATTTTTTTTCGGATCTACTAAGATTCCATCCCCAGAGATTATGTGTCCAAGAAACGCCATTCGATTAGCCAGAACTCGCACTTACTAAACTTAGCGTATAATGCGTGTTCTCTTAAGGTCCGTAGAACTTTACTTAAATGCATCTCATGCTCTTTCGGGCTCTTTGAGTAAATCAATATGTTGTCTATAAAGACTATGACGAACTGATCCAAGAACTCCTTAAACACCCGATTTATTAGATCCATAAAGGCAGCAGGGGCATTAGTTAATCCAAACGGCATCACCATGAACTCATAATGTCCATATCTTGTCCAAAATGCCGTCTTTGGGACATTTTCCTTCTTGATCCTCAATTGGTGCCACCCAGTCTTTAAGTCAATCTTAAAAAATACCGATGCTCCTTATAGTTGATCGAACAGATCGTCTATCCTTGGTAGTGGGTACTTATTCTAGATAGTTACTTGGTTTAATTGTTTGTAGTCGATACATAACCTCAAAGTTCCATCCTTCTTCCTTATGAACAAGACTAGTGCTCCCCACGGAGATGCACTTGGATGAATGAACCCTTTGTCCAATAATTCTTGCATTTGAACCTTGAATTCCTTCAACTCAAACAATGACATTCTGTAAGGCGCCTTCGAGATTGGCTTAGTCCCAAGGGCTAACTCGATTATAAATTTCACTTCTTTTTCTGGTGGCAATCCCGGTAATTCTTAAGGAAAGACTTTGGGAAAGTTGCATACCACGGCTATATCTTCCAACTATGGATTCTCCGCCTTCGAATCAACCACAGTTGCTAGAAACCCTTCGCACCCTTCATCCATCAACTTTGTCACCTCAAGTGATGAAATCCAACAGATCAAGGTTCTTTCTTGGCTTCCTACAAACTCGAATCTAGGGTGTCCAACCGGATTAAATTAGATCACCATGTTACCACAATCCATTATAGCTTTCTTTTTAACCAACCAATCCATTCCCACAATCACATCAAAATCAAACATAGGTAAGACTGCCAAATCTATCCTTTCGTCTCTATCTCCAATCACTATCTTACAATCCGGGATTCCTAACGAGATTATCACTTTATCATTCAAAGGCATGGTAACACATAGCATAACTTTTAGTAGATTCGATTCAATTCCAGTCAATTTAACGAATTGCTCATATATAAACAAGTGCGACGCCCACGGATCAAACAAAGCATATGCAGCATGATCACAGAGAGAGACCGTATCTGTGACCACACCAGGTGCGTTCTCAACTTCCCTTCTCGCCATCGCATGTACTCGTCCTTGAGCTGGCGGCCTATTCTGAATAGCCGGCGGGGAAGCACCTATTTGATTTCTATTCCGAGGTGGCTGCGGTAGCACAGGTGACCTAGCCTATCTATTGTTACGGCAATTCCTCATTTGGTGGCCCGTTTCATTGCATCCAAAACATGCTCTGCTCCGATTTTGAAAGTGGCTTGGCTTCCCAATGTTCTTCTTAACTGGAGGGATAAAGCGTCGATTGCCTGCCATTAGCCTCTTACCGAAGTGGCGGTTGTCCTTAGCCGAGGCATACTGTAATCCAGAGGTGGTAGCTCGTTCCCACTGATCTCGCTCAATAGCCTAAACCCGCTCATACAACTCATTGTAGTCTCTCAGATTCAATGAGATCATCTGACTGCGGAGGTCCAACTTCAATCCATTTCGGAACCTCCGGGCTTTGTCCAATGGGTCCTCCACCATACTTGGACAATCTTGCAAACTCGGCCTTATACTGGTCCACCGATAGCTAATCTTGGCAGTGTCTGAGAAATTTAGTCGTCTTCTATTCCTAAGCACTCTCCGAGAAGTGCTTGTCATTAAAAGCCTCCATGAAAGTGGTCCAAGTTTGTGCCGTACCCGCAGGGAACACCCTTCCAGTGGTGGCCCTCTACCAATCACTGGCATTTCCTTGTAGTTGATACACTGCTAGGGTCACCTTCTCGCCTTTTGTGCATCCTAGCACGGCAATTTTCCACTTCTTCCACCCAAATTGATGTAGTCTTGGGATCATCTTATCCATCAAAATTAAGAGACTTTAGCTTTAAAAACTATTCCACCAACTAATACATTTGGCGATTTCCATTATTCCTATTATTTCCAAGGTTCCCATTATTTCTGTTATTTCCATTAGCCCCATTGGCGGTAGCAACAACGGCCTTTGTAGTAGCAGTAGCAGCTCACTCTTGGGTCTGTCTACCCATTAAAATTCTAACCTCTTCAAGTGCCCTCAATATTCCATCCATTTTGGGGTCCTCTACAGCTCTAGCTCAAGAACACAATCAGCCTCCTATCCCTCGTCCTCGGTTGCTCATTGTTACAGGGTTTTCACCACTCTCCTACCCTGCTATAATTCCATCAAGGAATTAGAAACCTAAGTCAACTATACCAGTCTAAAGCCTAGGCAAAGATCCACATCAACGATTCACAAGCAGGCAATCAACCACAAACAACACCAGATCACAACCAACAAGTTCATGCACTTACCTCAGGTCTTCACGCACCTGTACTGTCACATGTTATTGCACCTAATCACTCAACAATCACAATCAAAGAGTCTAGAGGCATGCATAACACATAAGTTTCTGTAACTATCTACCCCCAAGGTCGTCGCTTCTTCTCACTATAAGTCTTGACCAACTTGGATCGAGCTGACCTTGCTCTGATACCACATTAACGGGGATGCCACGCCCTGGACCCTATTGAGCCTGCGATATCCCTCTGTGGTCATATTTCGAATGTGACGTCCTAGGACTCATCGCCGACCCAAATGAAACTTCAAGCATAGAATGCACACGGAAGCAATTATAACATCCAAACAAGATTAAAGACCAAGGCTAGTAGGAGAACATTTGAACAAATCAACTACATGCTTCATTCAACGGCACGTACTTACAAAATCCAACCTTACAAACAAAAGGCCACTAGGGTTAAAAGCACCATCATTAAAAAAAGGACAAGTGGCCGGGTAGGCTAGCCTAGCTATATAAAAAGGGTCTACTAACTCAATGGGCCCCTCTTCAGGGTCTTGCTCCATCGGCTATTCCTCGGGATCCCAAAACACTGTGACGAACTATTCATGGTCGGGGTCGAGGATTTGAAATGGTTATTTATAATAACCATGAGAACGAGTCTCAATAAGAAAATACCCTAAACCCCACTTAGGCTAACGCATACCTCTAGACAAATAAAATAACACCTAACACGTTAAATCAACATGCAATAACATTCAAAGGCACTCTCTAGCTTTACCTTGATGAATATATAACCCTGCACGTTAGTTGGATCGCAATAACATAACCAACTTCTCAATGCACATGCACTCCAAGATACAACCAATTTCCTACACATGCATCCATAATAACATTCTAACCTATTCCAATCTCAGTCTTTACACATGCTCACATCCTTCAACTTCTGATCCACACATGTGTCCACCCCAACCAATACTGACCCCGTAACACGCTTGAGGCCCACCTCATTATACGACTTGTGTAACACGCATCAAGTCTACGGCATGACTCGCGTAAAGACGCATCAAGTTGGCGTTCCTCCTGTTTATCTAGGCATTGTCTCACGTAACACGCCTCAAGAAAAATCCAATTCCTCACGTAAACACGCCTCAAGGATTATAGAATCAAACGTACATCCTCATTTAATTTCATGCCTTTCCCCTCATCAACACGCCTAAGGGCCTATCGATCATATGCAATACATATCTCATTCCCTTCATACAACATCCACAAGCCCTAATCATACACAGACATGCTCAATTCCAAATCAACAACTCAGCCTAACTAATCCATTCATAAGGGTAGTAATGTAGCTCAACCATATCATCCAATCATTCCAACACCTTTCAATCCACAATTCAAGTTATACACTCAATGGCATAAATCCACACATCCCAACAGTCAACTCAGCCACTGAACACCACAACTTAGCCACAAGAGGAAGATAAAACTGACTATATAGAATTGGGGCAAATCTGGGCCAGTGCATAGTTCTAGAATTCCTTTTAAAATAAATAGTAATTCAACTCCAAAAATTATGAATTTCGAATATGTCCTAGACAACATCCTGATGAACATTTGTTATGAAGAACACAAAACCTAGTTCTGCCTAGAACCACCTCTTTTTGTCACCCAAAATCAATCATAAAATATTTCATTCGAACTGGCCATTCGGGCTTTCAAAATGCATTTCAAGCAGTAACCAAATCTCCTTACAAAGCTTTGAAATTTTTATATGTTATAGCCACAAATGTCCCCAACAAGTTTGTGAGGGAAGTATTTTGAAAATAGATCTGGAAAAATTTATAAAAATTCTAAAAACCTAAAGGTCGAAGGAATAGTGTTTCCGGCAGACAAATTTCGGCCCAAAGACGGACTTCCAAATGGCCTCAAATAACTTCCAACAATTCCCAAATTAAATTATGTTATATCTCAAGATATTTTGAACAACTTTCATGAGGGACATTATCCTAGATTCGGTCCACACAGGTCTCGGAAAAAATAGCAAAACTCGGTGGCATAGTAGTAACAAAATCCGAGAACACAACCAACAAGCAAATCTACTCATCTAGCCCTTAAATCAACTAACCATAGCCACTAATTAACCCATGATAAGCCCATTGGTAACCCTTTAGCTTAGATAAGCTATAGAATGCCACTTACTCAAAGCCTAAGCAAGGAAAACCAAGCAAGAAAGGCAGCACAAGGTCTAGAATAGCAGCAAGGGAGCAGAAGCAGAAACGGAAGCCATCGAAGGAAGCAGCAATAGAAGTCAGCAAAGAAAGCAGCAACAAAAGGAAGAAACAGCAATAGAAGAAAGAAGCAGCAAAAACTAGCGGTAGCAGAAGCTATCGAAGGAAGCAGAAGGAAACGAAGAAGAAGAAGAGAAGAAAGTCAATCATGAGGGTTGGTGGGGAGTTGGTGGTGTTAGCCAAAGGGGGAGTCAGCGAGGAAGGGTCAGCAGCATGGGAAGTCAGCGGGAAAGGAGGAGGAAGAGAGAGAGAGGAGAGAGAGAAGAAATGGGGAAAATTATTATCCCCAGAAGAAATATCTTCTACAAATTTTCTTTTGCAATTTTTCTTCAATTCTATCCCTTAAATTACCAATTTATCCTCGGCCTAGGTGTCGAATTATGGGTCTACTTGTTCTTATCGGGCCTTGATGACCGGCCTTTTTTGGGCACAAGGCCCAACGGCTTTGCTCGGCTCACTTCCATTTTCACATCAAATTTATGACAAATCCAATAAACCTTAAGGTTGGCTACGCTTATGTGACGTCGTCCAAATAAATTAGTCGTGACACTTCGAGAAATTCAACATCCAAGTTTGGATTCAAATGACGGCCAATTTCATTCAAATCCGACTTTAGTGTATCTCTGATTAACGGATGACTTTTTACGGTTTACACGTATTGACTTGCAGTTACTCATGTCACGGTGACCTTGATCGTCACCGAAGGTTGACTCATGGTCGAGTTCTTAGGTCCATATACATTTCCTATTTCCCTAAAGATTAGTATCCCCAGAATGATCAGCTCCGGGCAAGATTTAATTACAATTGCATTGAAGAATATACATATTTCATTTATCCCAAAAGTGGGTTGAAATTCAGAATGTCACAAGGTTTTCAAGTTTCAGGTTCTATCCTAAAACTACTTCACCCCTACCAAAAAGTGTCCATGCTTCCTAGGCACTTTCTAGTTTCTCTCTCCACAACGACCTTAGATTCTCATATAAAAGGAAATTTCAATCTACACCAAGGGGAGGACATTAGACGCATCACAAAGAACCATTTCTGAAAATACATCATGAATAGAATACCAATAACTAGGGGTATCAAAATTCGAACCGAAAATCGAATCGAAACCGAACCGAGCCGAACCAAAAATTCGTGTATTTTCGGTTCGGTTTTGGTTTCGATTCAGATAATAAGTAAATAAATTTGGTTAGTTGATAGTTTGGTTTGGTTCAGGTTGACTCTCGGTTTCTTTGTATTTCTTTTTCTTTTCACGGACACTCTCTCTCCTCACTCTCACTTGTCTTACTGTCAGTAGCCGTCCTCTCACCCACTTTTCTTTCTTGCTCTCCCTTTTCTCTCTCTTCCTCTATCTTCGTAACTCTCCCCTCACTCACTTTTCTCTCTCCTCTATCCCCCCTCTCTCTTCCTTTTTTCTTTATTCTCTCTCTTCCTGACATCACACATGCCTCTTCACGCACCGAGGACAGATCGAGGCTCAAATCGGAGAAGCTTTGCCGCTCAAGCTAGATCCCGGAATCGAAAACCCCGATTATGATGTTGTCGGCATAATCGAAATTCGGCTAGAGGCCAGTAATAGGGGCCAAGGAAGTGAGGGTCCGGGTGGTGTGGAGGTGGCGGATGCAATCTGGGACGACGGAGAGGACCCTGCGGGTGTGGCGGAGGGCCTCGGCCTGGGGGGCTATAAGGCAGGTGAAGAGTAAGTATAGAGATTCTAGGAAGAAGGGTCTAAGGGTAGGAGGGAATGGAGGAGGGAGGAGTACCAGTAGTGGTGGGTGGAAAAGAGGGAGGGCTTGTGGGAGGATGAGGCATGGATGATGAAGGTTTACTGGGGGCTGTAGGGTGATTGCTCTTGTGAGGTTGAGAGAGATAGAGAGATAAAGAGCAGGAGTATGAGGAAGCAGATGGAGGAGTGAGAGAGATTGGCCATGGATGAAGATGACTATTCTTCGATGAGGAAGAAGATGGTAGTCAGGGGGAAAAAGAGGACGACGATGAAGAAGAAGGAGAAGAGGACGAAGGAGATGAGGAGGAGGAAGAAGAGGGACCCTAAAACCGAAAACCAAGCTGTGAATAAAAAGAAAAAAAGAAAAAGAAGAAAAAACTAAAAATCAAACCGAACCAAATCGAACCGAACCGATTTTTCAATTCGGTTCATTTTTGGTTCGTGCGAGATTTGGTTTGGTTCAAGGGACCCTAATGGTTTGGTTCGGTTCGTTTTTCAAGAAAACCAAACCAAACCAAACCATTTACACCCCTACCGATAACATCTAAGAGTAGAGAGACACTCACAAAAATTGATCCACAGCTTTTTCCAATTGTCCCGTTGTCACCATCCTCAAATTCGAAAGAGCATTGAATGCGCTCTGTTCTCCCATGCTTCATGGCGGTAATTAAGGCTCCATTTATTTTGTAAAAAATGAATGATTTAAAAAATATTTTCCAAAAAATGATAGCTTGTATCATTTGAAATAATTAGTTAATGAAAAATATTTTAATCATCGACAACAATTTATATCTAAACATTTTTTGGGACGATGAAAATACTTTTTGTCAATTCATTTTTGTAAGTGATACAAGAGATAATATTTAAAAAAATATTTTCCAAATCATTCATTTTTGTGAAACAAACACACCCTAAATGTTGCTCGAGAATCCCTAACTAGCCTTGATTTCATTAGTTGACATCCGCAAGAGCTTTAATGGTTGATTCAAGTGTTCTTCACAGCTTTAATGCTCTCTTATTGTCCTGTTTTGATTAGAAGAAGAACCGATATATCATGTCTTAGGTTAGTATAGAATATGCTCCATTTGAATTTGGGTAAGTGATTACGTACATCATGCACTGTTTTCGTAATTAAGTCACGCGAGCTCCATCCAGCACCATGCATCTCCTTGGGTAGTTAACTCATCGACAATATTGCTGGTATCCTCTATGAGGCAAAATTGCACCTCGGGAGTGTCTAACTTATCATCAAGGCAATCGCATTGCCCATGAGGTGGGAATTATACTTCAAGGCTATCTGTTAAGTCTGTATTTATTAGTAGTTTGGGCTTGGGCCGATGAATAGTTACTTCACCTATATATATTTTATTTCTATTGTAATTGAAGGACATAATAGAGAGATGTGATATGCTAATTATAGTGAAATCCTCCACTAGGCATAGCCCTAGTTTAAGGGCGATACGAGCATGGGTGAGTGATTCCGGAAATGGGGACTTTTCTAGGTAATGTGTGTGGATGGATGGGTGTGTGTGGGATGGTTGTCGATGGGTAAATTGCAAAATATAGGATTGAATACGATCACCACCAAGGTATAAAGGATGCACCATCAACTAAGGATGAGGATTGGGATGGACGAAGTTCACCACCAAGGCTTAAAGACAATCCACTCGACAAGGATACATGACTTCACGATAGGAGAAGCTCACCACAAGACCTAAAAAAAACCATCAGTTGAGGATAAGGCACTTCTTGGTTCACCACTAATGAGTAATCCACTCTCCAAGGATAAAGAAATCAAAACAGAAGTAATCCATTCTCAAAAAAATTTCACTCACGCAAAATGAAAATCTCATGTATTTTCTTTCATCAAAGTCTTGACCGTGTTTCAATAGAGAACTATCATCTTTTTAGGGAAAATGATACAAAAAGTCCATAAACCTTGACTTAATGTGTAATTTGGTCAATGAACTTTTAATTTGTTCAAAGTCGTCCCTGGTATATGTTCAATTTAGTGCTTGAACAGTATGAAAATTTTCAATATAGTCCTTCCATTAATTCAAGTTCAAGGATTACATTGAATATTTTCATGTTGTTCAAGGATTAAATTGAACATGTACCGGAAGTCTAGGGACCACATTGAACAAATTAAAAGTTTAGGGACCATAATGAATATTAGACTAAAGTTCAGGGACTACATTGATTAAATTAAAAGTTCAAGGATCAAATTGCACATTGGGCCAAAGTTCATGAATTGTTTGTATCATTATCCCCTCTTTATATAGAGGGACTAAGACATAGGAAATCACCAAACATTAAAGAGACATGGGAACTACTCAAATATTTAAGGACTAGAGAACTAGAAAGGAATTAAAGTATGAGAAACTTGGAAAATGTATAGAGACTTGTAATCTTGACTCTTTAGCTTTTGCGGTTCACCTTCCAAAACTTGTCCATCAACTTTGACCAAAGGATAATTATCTCAATAAATAAGAAAATGTCATAGGAAATTGCTTAGATCAACCTTCCATCGATATGTTATTGATCTGCATCGAAATCAGCAACTAATCTTGGTGAAACGATACTGAATTGGCTAAGTCAATAATCGACAATAACTTGGTAGTTAATTAGCATCTTCATACTGGACCATCGAAGCAAGTTGTGACCAAAATTAGCCTTGGCTTGGATGAACATTGATTGTGCTAGGCTCGTCGATGGAATCAAGTCAAAACTTAAGGAAGATTCCATAGAATCGGATGCTCCCACATCAAAGGCTGAATTGAGATAAAAACCTTGTGTCTTTTTTTTTTTCGCTTTTACTCTCTATTTCCTTATGATTGTGTGCTAAATCCTAACACTATCTAACTCTTCGCCAATGCGGTTGCATCGCCTCATGAGGTGTGAATTAGCACTAAAATTACCAAGAGCCACCCTACATCGGCTTAATTTGTAATAGGAAGATCATGAGAGGAGCTTGTAAGTCTCGCACATCAAACGATGTGAGCCCGCTTCACACATAACTTGAATTCATTAGCCCAAAGTGACTAATTTGTATTGGTGTTCGAAGAAAATTGTGCTCTAGTTCAACAAAAAGCCCAAAGTGATGAGTACAAATGCACATAGAATCTTTATTGAAAAAAGTCCATGTCAGTGCCGGCCATTCTATGTAACATAGCCGACGTCTACATTAGCGATTTCTAGTCACGATTGTCCAAATGGACTCAATTGGTACAAATGTAGGTTTTAAGACTCAATTGGGCAAAAAAGATATTTAGAACTGAATTGACATGATTGCAATATGTTTATGACTTTTTTGGTAATTTTTCCAAACCTGACCATACGTTGTTAGTAATATGGTCAAGGACACCATATACAATACCCAACAAATCCTAAAATGAACCTCTCTCAATGACTCTCTCTCTCTCTCTCTCTCTCTCTCTCTCTCTCTCTCTCTCTCTCTCTCTCTCTCTCTCTCTCTCTCTCGTACCTATATCTTGAGTCCCACCGATCATGCACAGTTTCTTCAACCATGTAGTTTACATTCTCCTACCATTACACACCTAATTGAATTCGAGCATAGTTTGCATCGATACATCTGCTCAAAATTCTAATTATACTAGATTGACTGGGAACAATGCCAATATGTCCCCTTCCTTCCACATTCCATATTCTCTAGTCCTTACATTCCATCTTGGCTCGAGTATTAGTACTACGCGGCTCCACTTCTGCTTGTTATGATTGAAATGACGTGGATGTTCAGCTATTAAGATGCATCATTGATTGGACCAGTTGGTAGTGGTCCTCACAATATTCATGTTGTACATTTCCAGAGCAATGAGTTGTGCGGATTTTTGTGGCATTATTATCATGTTAACGATGTACTCTTACAAAAAATTATCTAGGCGTGAATGTGTGAAAAGATAGTGTGACGATGGTATTATCATCTTCCCAATTGATACCAATTAGATAAAACAATTGTACTAGGCACGTACGGTTAGGAAACTTGCAAGTGAAAAACAAAGGGAGAATTATCCAAAAAAATTCCAAATCTATTATACAGTCGCTAATTCAGTTTTAAACTTTCTAATTTGATCAAAGTAGTCCTAAACAATTTGACTGTTTTCCCATATAGTTATTTCGGCCAATTTGTGCCGAAAATCCCTGACATGGCGGTCTAGTCAATGCCAGCCATCCTACGGATGTGACTAGCAATCTGACATGTATGACGGGGCTCAAAACGACATTGTTTTTTTCAATTTTTCAATTTCTCACTTTCTTTTTTTTTCTTTTTTATCTTCATCTTCTTGAATTTTCAATCGTCAAGGTTGATAGGGCTTCTTGATGGCCAGCAAGGGTCACGCCTAGATTTATGTGAGGACAAGGACCGTTTGGGGCAAGCAAAAATACTGTCGAGCCATAGACAACCGGCAGAGAAGAAAGAAAAGGAAAGGAAAAATTGCAAAACTACATTGTTTTGACCCTTGTTGAACATGTATGATAGCCGGTTGACGTTGACAGACCACCATGTTGTTGATTTCTAGCCTAAATTAGCTAGAAAGATTACATTATAAATTGTCAAAAGATTTAGGACTACATTGACCAAATTAAAAAGTTTACGACAGAATTGACGGCTGCAAATATTATGTTTAGGACCTTTTAGATAATTTTTCCGAAAAACAAGTTTGCATTAGAAAAAAGAGTTGTTGCACCCCTTAATTACCATCATTGTCTCGCAACTGACTTCTATAAAATAAATTAAGTGATGATTAACAAGATGTCTTTTCTTTCAAATTTTGGCATTTGATATTTTAATAGTCCGTTTTCTTCTATATATTCCACTATGTCATGCTTTACTACTTGTCATGAGAGGTGACCAACCAAATTCTTAGAGAATGGTTCCAACTTTTAAGCAAAAAAATCAGCAATGCTTGCCACCGAATGCACCTTCCCACAATAATAAGAAATTAGTCATTTCAGTAGCAGTAAAAAACATATAACAGAAACACGTGCATACTCAAGACAGCGAAAACAACTAAAGAAGAGCCACCACTTCCAAAACAGACAATTAAAAGTGAAGCTCGTGTAACAGAAATCTTAGTCCCATTGTTGTCATAAACTTCTACCGCAAGAAAAACCTAATGATTTTGCTTGGCATTCCACCTAGTGTTTCAGCAATTTTATTTGTGATGGATTTTGTGAATAAATGGGCCACCCATGATGGGCTAACCCAGCCCATGATGGGCTAATGGCACTCATTTGTGGGAACAAAAGTGAGAAAAGGAAAAACTTACGTTAGTTCTACAAGTGTTTATTGATTCACCATAAGAAACTCTCACTCACTTGAAAACAAAAAAAAAACGACTTTGCTCGACAATTGAAGGATCGTTCTCTCGCTCAAGACTGCAATAGGTGTATTTAATATGTGGTAAAGAGGTATGTTCGTTTACGTAATATGCTTCGTTCGATCGGTGATTCAAGTATAGAATGGGCACATTTTCCGAGTTTTTGCATTATGTTTAGGAATCTGTTTCCTTCGTTGGTATCGGAGCATGCGTTCTTGTTTCCTGATTGTTTAACGTGTTTATAAAATGGAATGTTGGCCGGAATTCGTGAAACGACGCTGACGAATGCTCGGGTATGGAAAAACCGACACCCAGTCGTACTGTTCGAGGTCGTTTCTCGATTTTCGTGCATCAATTTTTTTTTTAAAGTGTAGGGTCGTAGTGCTTGTCGAGACGAGAAAAATGACGAGTGGCACGCCTTTGGGGGAGGCCGAACGAGCCTCCACGCGCAGCCGCAAGTAGTAGCTTCGTTGGCATGTACGTCACACGTGCGCAGCGGTTGCCAGGCACACTTGCATCGCACGCGCCACGCGTACACATGTGGGTGTGGCTGATGTCACATTGACGTTAGCCATGCCGGTTATTTTTCTTCTAGGCCGATAGACCCGGCCCCGATCGGCTCGGTTCGGCCTAGTGGCCTGACCCGATCCAACCCGATTTCTAACCCGTGACCCGACCATTCTGACCCGTTGACCTAACCCGGTCATCCGTTGACCGACATTGATTGTCGTTGACCAAAAATAAAAGCTGAAGGGGGCAGAATGTGTTTCTTGCAATATAGTATCATGGATTAAAAAGTAATCCTTTGATTTTTTCTGCATTTGTTGCAAGAAAGATGGTACAAAGTTGTCGAACCCCCGTTATGTCTAGGAAGCCTGAACAAAAGGCATGACTTGCAGCGTTGAGAGCTGAGTTAGATGCTTATCGATGGGAAAATGGTGATTTGGAGAATCACATGGTCAAGGTCAATAATATGATACAGAAAATCATCTGGAATGGTTATTGTATGCCGGACTTTGAGAAGTTGAATGTTCTGATCAACACTCTTCCATCTGAATGGATAAAGGTGTTGCATCAACTATGGGAGGACAACGTGATCCCAGCCTACAAAAAACTTGTAATGGATTTTGTGAGAGAATATTATAGGATTGAGGCAAGAAAGACTTTGACCCTAGAGATGAATACAACTTGGCGAAGAATGAATGTACCATGGAGAAAGCCTAAAGGATACCCGACGGTCTTTTCTTGGTTGCCAAAGAAGAATATTGAATTTTCTAAGAAATTTGATAAATCTTTCCCTGTGTATAGGAAATTGATAAACTGTTGATTTTATTTTATTTTAGTTTGGTTTTAGATATCCTAGGTGGATATTACTATTCATGTTGTTATTCATGTTTCTTTCCTATGATGGATTTGTTCCTCATGTAAATAGTTTTTAATGAATAGATGTTGATGGATATTTTCTGTTATGATTAGTTTATGGCACTATTATATTATAATATCTATCTTATTAATATCATGTGGTTGAGTGGGAGTTCTAAAAGTTTTTGTAACTTTAAAGAACGTAATTTTACCTTAATGATTATATTAACAATATTTTCATATTAGGATTTTAGATGATGATTGGGAACATAGTGAACTTTCGAATCTAAAAACTACGTGAAATTACTCA
The DNA here is from genome assembly GCA_031216185.1 of Syzygium aqueum. Lineage (NCBI taxonomy): Eukaryota > Viridiplantae > Streptophyta > Magnoliopsida > Myrtales > Myrtaceae > Syzygium > Syzygium aqueum. The sequence goes on from CM062234.1 coordinate 15,174,531, forward strand.
TTAATATAATTAGTTTGTGTAAAATTGATGCATAAATGAGTGGCATTAATAATTCGAGCTATATGTCTGAAATGTTTAGATACCATGGCTTCAGTAACTAAGAACATAGTGGTTAAATTGAATAAATGAGAGAAATTGAACGGCGAAAATTATGAAATACGGAACATAAAAATCCAATATGTACTAGAAGAACAAGAAGCACTAGAAGCTCTTAACCAACTTATGGAAGAACCTGAGGATGGGAACACTGCACAGCATAAGAGAGATAGAGATGCATTTGCTACATGGAAGAAGAAGAACTCGATTGCTCGCATCACGTTGCTAAGTAGCATGGAGAATAATATCATGCGAGAGTTCAGGCGTTTTGAGAATGCCAAGGAAATGTGGAAAGCATTAGCAGTAAGATTTGGTCATACGTCAGTGACCAAGTTGAGACAGCTCACTACAAGGTTTGACTCGTATAAGAAGCCTCATGGTCAGTCCATGAAACAACACCTGAGAAAGATGTCGAACATGATCATTGAGTTGAAGGATGCTGGACACATTCTGACTGATGAATAGCGAGTGCAAGCAGTGATCCGTTCCTTGCCTCAAAGCTGGGAGCACATGAAGGTGCACCTGACACATAATGAAAACATCAAGATATTTGAAGATGCCATGCGTCATCTTGAGTTAGAAGAGGATCACCTCATGGCGGCGAAACCAGAAACTGACTTCTATTATACTAGTTCTAGCTCACATGGGGCTGCGGGCTCCAAGTGCAAGCGCGTCAAAAGGTTCATGAGGTGGAAAGGCAGGGGAACAAGTTCTTCGAGTAAGAAACCAAAATTTAATCAACATGACAAAGAAAAATGTTCTTTTGTTAAGAAGATGTCGAGGTGAAATGCTACAATTATAGCAAGAAATGCCACTTCGCTCGCGATTGTGGCGAGCAAAATAAGGTAAACTCCCCTTGCATTTTTGAAAACTTTGTCTATGTATCAAGTTCTGTATGTTTAACTAAGTCTAATCCTTTATGGACTGTAGATTCGGGAGCAACAGACCATGTAGCAAAGGACAGAGATGCCTTCGTGGAGTTTCGACGGGTTTCGATCGGAACAAAATGGATCTATGTAGGGAACAACTCTAAAGCTGAAGTTAAAGGGATTAGCACCTACCAGTTGATGATGCATGGTAGAGGCACATTATTTCTACATGACGTATTATATGCTCTGGAGATTTATCGGAATTTAGTGTCTGTATTAGTGTTGGTTAAACTTGATTTTAATTTGAACTTCCATAATAGTGGTGTTGATTTGTATTTGAATACGAATTACTATGGTTGTGGATAGTTTTATTGTATTAAATGTTAACCATGGTGATGTTAACGTTTGTTATTCCCTATTTGCAACTTCCAATTCCTATGAAAATGATGTGAATGTGTGGCATGCTAGACTTGGTCATATTGGCCAACAACGAATACAAAGATTAGCCAAAGAGGGCTTATTAGGCAATATTGAAAATGTAGATTTGCCTATTTGCAAGCATTGCTTGGCTGGGAAAACACAAGGAAACAATTCGGAAAGGGTGCAAGAGTTGAGTTTCCTTTACATCTAATCCATTATGACATATGTGGTCCAATGAATGTAAGAGCAAGGCATGGGGCTGTGTATTTCATCACATTCATAGATGATTATACTCGATTTGGATATGTCTATTTGATTTCCCATAAATCTGAGGTATTAAGTTGCTTTAAGAAATTTATGAACTTAGTAGAAAATTAATTAAATAAGAAAATAAAAACGTTTAGATCCGATCGAGGTCAAGAATATTTATTTGATGAGTTCAGAAATATATGTGATAAAAAAGGAAAAGAAAGACAGTTGTCTATTCCATATATTTCTCAACAAAATGGTGTTACCGAGAGGAGAAATAGAACCCTATTGAAAATGGTTAGGTCTATGATGGCACGAGCTAACTTAACTATCACATTTTGGAATAATGCTTTGTTAATTGCTGCCTATGTACTTAATCATATGCCTTCTAAATCAGTTACTTCCACTCCGTATAAGTTATGAACAGGTAGAAAACCCGATTTAAGTTTTCTTAAACCTTGGGGCTGTGCTGCTTATACTCACGAGCCCTCTCATAAATATGGGAAATTGGGTCCCAAAGGCAAGAAGAGTATTTTCATAAGATACTCAGAGCACTCAAAAGGGTATGTGTTTATAGGTGAGCAAGAAAGAGGGAGTATAACTGAATTTGAATAACGAGATGTCACATTCTTAGAGTATGAGTTTCTTAAGAAGGGCAAAATAGGTGAGGACTACTCACTATTTGAAACCTTGGATCCCGATAATGAAATTGATGAAGTTCGTCTAAGTGGGAGCAATGTAAGAAGTGAAGAATTAAATTCGACCCAATCTCAAGTGCAACCGTTTGATGAGACGATACCGTCATTATCTAATCCAAGTGGGAGCGTAATGGAGAATGATGTACTACGTGTACAATCTCTCGTATGGCGAACAAGTCGCAAAAGTGTTCCCCGACGACGTTTTGACATTGAAGAGGAAACTTTCATGGTCACTCCACAAGATAAAGATGAGCCAAGGAATATAAACAAGGCTCTAAGTTGCCCTAGTAAGGAAAAATGAATAGATGCAATGGAAGAAAAAATGGAGTCAATGAAGTCAAATTATGTGTGGGAACTGGTTGATCTTCCAAAAGGACACAAAACTATTAGGAACAAATGGGTTCTCAAAATAAAGCAAAAAGTTGATGGCTCAATAGAAAGATATAGGGCTCGCCTCGTGGCGAAATGGTATATTCAACAGGAAGGAATTGATTATGAGGAAACTTTTTCTCCTGTAGTGAGATTTATCTCAATTCGCCTTATTTTGGCAACAGTGGCAAGTATGGATCTTGAATTACATCAAATGGATGTAAAGACTGCTTTTTTAAATGGAGAATTAGAAGAAGAAATTTATATGGAGCAACCTATTGGCTTCATTGTGAAAGGCCAAGAACAAAAAGTATGTCGACTTTTGAGATCGATATATGGCCTTAAGCAGTCTTCAAGATAATGGTATACACGTTTTCATATTGTCATAGTGGCCTATGATTTTACAATGATTAATGAAGATCATTGTGTATATATCAAAGGATCCAAAGATCAATTTGTGATCTTATCATTATATATTGATGAAATACTGATTGTCGGAAGCAATATGGAGTTGGTTAATACTGTTAATAGTTGGTTATCGTCCAATTTTAAGATGAAATATATGGGCGAAACTACATATATTCTTAAAGTTAAGATTTCAAGAGATCGTTCCAAGAGATTATTATCTCTTTCGTAAGAGACTTATATCAACAAAGTTCTTGAACAATTTTATATGCATGACTATAAACCCATGGATACTCCTATTGCAAAAGGTGAAGGATTGAGCCATAGGTTGTGTCCAAAAACTCCACAAGAGAAGGAACAAATGAAATATGTTCCTTATACTAGTGTTGTTGGGAGTTTAATGTACGCTATGATGTATAAAAGACCTGACATATACTTTGCAGTTCGAATGGTAAGTAGATACCAATCCAATCTAGGTCAAGCACATTGGAAAGCCATCAAAAGAATCATGAGGCATCTAAAGGGTACTGCTGATTATTCTCTGAGTTATCAAGGAAAGGATCTGCGACTTGAAGGCTACTCAGATGCTGACTGGAGAGGAGATTTAGATGAAAGGAAATCTACCTTTGGATTTTCATTCTTACTTAATAATGGCATCATATCTTGGAGTAGTAAGAAACAAACATGTATAGCATTATCCACCATGGAAGCCGAATTCATGGCATTGTCAGCAGCAGTACAAGAGGGAGTTTGGCTTAAGAGATTTTTAGATCATTTAGGTATTGTTGAGCATGATGCAAGCTCATTGTTAGTCAATTGTGATAGTCAAGCAGCGATAGCATACACTAAGGATCCGAAATATCATAGCAAGACCAAACATATAGATATCAAGTACAATTTTGTTAAAGATATGGTAGCACGAAAGGATGTGAACTTGCGGTACATATCTATGCATAGAATGATAGCAGATCCTATGACGAAGCTAATTCCTAGAGATGTTTTCAATGGTCATGTAAAATCTCTAGGGCTACGTAGATGCTAATGTACTGAATATTGTAATTTCCCCGAATGTTCACATTTAAATGAAATTGTTATATCATTGTTAATGCCTATGAATTTTTTTTATATTTATGCATCTTAATACTTAGTGTATTATGTCAAGAAAGTATGTCGGACAGATAAGATTAACCCACTCACACGAGTAATCGCCTCTATTTACTGTGTGATAAATAGAAATGAGACAATTTTAAGCTTATTATCTAGGTGATAATCAAGAGCTCAAGCTTAAAATATAAATGCCGCCTTAGCTAAGTGCTCAGATGAGGACATAACATTTATTATGTCCGAAAGTAAAATAGTCCACATATTTTACTTTATCTGTCTTTGATGCCAGATGTGAGTTCTAATGGACTCTTTAGAAGAGTAGATACGTGAACTCAAGTTTAGACATTGAGTATGTCTGAACTATCATTTGTATGGTATTGAATGTAAAGACATACGCTCCACGGGAAAGGAGTTAATACCGTACTACATATTTCATATTACGTACGCATGAGATGATAGATAAGAGTGGCAAAAGTTTTTGATCTTAACTTTATGCCGTGTGAGACTCTTGAGAATATGAGTTCCTCATTTAGTGCCCTCATAACTCTGACTTATTCTCAAAATTTCTATTCAGTGTTCGCTATCTTAGGATATTGCCAATGGTCATGAATGATTCGATCTAATGGAGTATTTCTAGAAAAGTGAGCTGGACTGAAATAGAGAGGTTTAAGAAGAGAGGAAGATCAATTTATTTATGATGTCACATCCTATTTTTGTATTCACAGGTGACCAATTATGATTTTGAGTAAATTATAGTTGTGACTGATTGATCTAGGGTACTGCATACTATATCTACTCAAAAATGTTATGCCCAATTTGAGCTGCTATGTGTTCTTAGCAGATGCATGGCAACGAGTTCTCGAAGTATGATGGTTGCACGAATTATTTGCTAGTATAAACATTGCAAAGAAGAGAGAGTTATGGTTAGCCCACCATGTGCGAATGCAAGATGATGGGTTTTGTGAATAAATGGGCCGCCCATGATGGGCTAACCCAGGCCATGAAAGAAAATAACTGCACATGACAGTTATTTTGCGGGAACAAAAGTGAGAAGAAAAACTTACGTTAGTTCTGCAAGTGTTTATTGGTTCACTTTCAGAAACTCTTACTCACTTGAAAACAAAAGAAAAAAAACGACTTTGCTCGACAATTGAAGGATCGCTCTCTCTCTCTCGAGGCTGCAGTATGTGCATTTAATCTGTGCCAAAGAGGTATATTTTATTTACGTAATATGCTTCGTTCGATCGGTGATTCAAGTATAGAATGAGCATGTTTTCCGCGTTTTTGCACTATGTTTAGGAATCTGTTTCCTTCAATTTGTTACCAAGAACTTAGTTGCCACCATTACCAAAAGAAAAATATCTCAAAGCCTAAAAAGAAGAGAGTTCAATTCACTAGACGTTGGGAGAGCTTTAAGCAAACGGACTACATCCGTCTATCCTACCTAACAACAGTAATCTTTGTGATCAGTGCAATCTACGTGTTACTAACCAAAAATTACTCACATTCCTAAATACTATATTGAAAAAGGAAATACACAGGAAATCATTTATTCATGTCACTTTATTTCACATTAAATGTTCTCGTAACTATTCATTACACCCAAAACCAAAATCACCAATATGGTAATAAAACAAGAAGCAAAAAATCTCAGAAGGAAACGTGCATAAAGTTGTCCTAGCTCAAAATTTTCCAAGAAAACGTGCAGAAATTTGTTCTGTCATAATAATTATTCTAATCACATATGGACCACAAGATGTAAAAATTAAGTTCGGTTGTCTTGGGTGTGGGTAAGAAAAAGATAGTTACCCAACAAGGGAGATTGGGATGTGTATGTACCGGCACGTTAAAATATAGAATGCATAGATGGAACCTGCCTAGAAATGGGATAGGCCGCCCAGGCCCCTAGTGACAATGAACTCTAGGCAATCCCAAACCACGCCCTAGAGGGAGCTTCCCCCCGCTTGGGATTAGGGAGGATATAGAAAGTGGGACAGAAGCCCACAAGAATTCTTAGACTCAATTTTGAAAGTGAGGAAGTCCTCAGATTGAAGGCAGCTAATGAGGATGAGAAAGTTTAGATTCTTTCCTTTCAAAACACAATGGCTAAAGGGTGAGTTTGTTTACGAGAAGAAAGGAATACTTTGTGATGAAGAAATGCTGAGGAAGGAATAGTGAAAGTGCAGAGAAAGGATGAAATTCTGCTTGATATGCTAGGAGAATAGGACTAAACCAAATTGGGGGGGGAGAGAGAGAGAGGTACAAACGAAGGGCTAAGAGCGAGCTACGAGACATGTCAGGTACTTCACTTTATCTCCTCTCTCTGCGCTCCATGTTCATTTTGTCTTAACCTAAGTCTGTGTTGTTATTTTAGTAATTCATGCCTTTTGCTTTTCAACTTTTTAAATTTTATTTGGTAGTAATGCTAGAACAGAAATATAAGACCTCTTTGCATTCACGACCGTTCATGAGTGTTTAGTATGAGTTCAGCTTGCCATGCACTTTGTCTCGTCTGGTTCAATGCAATCTAATTCCTCAAGAAATAGGATTCCGATTCCAACTATTTTCATGTGTGGAGAAAAATCTGAGTTCGGATTTGGATTCTATGTGAAATAAATTTACTCATAAAATGTAAAATCATGTTATCTAGCTAAAGTTAGGATTGGGATATCATTCCACTTTGTTACAAGCATAACACTATGAAAAACCCAAGTCCACCATTGACCGCCGCTAGCGGTCCCTAGCCTCCACCGGTTGCCAGCAAAGGTCATTGGCAACTAGACCCCACCATTGGTCAACGGCGGTAGTTGCAGGCTGCTAGACTCTACCATAGGCCACCAGACTTTGTTGCAGGTAGCCATACTTTGCCATTAGTCCTAAATTGCTGATCGCTAGTATTTGCCATCGGCCGCTGGATGCATTCACTGTCATGAATGACAATTATTCTCTCCTTTGTGACCAAATTTTTACAATCCGAACAATAGAAAAGGAAAGAATGATGGAATCCTTTTGAGAGTTCCTTGTCATGGAACCAAAGGAGACTTTTTTGGTGAATTTAAGAATTATGATATTAAAATATGTGGCATTTTTCCTATTTAACCCTCAGGTTACCCAAAGAAAAAACTATCAACTTTGAGTTGTTTTCCTTCCTTGTTTGCTCTTTATATATATATATATATATATGTGTGTGTGTGTGTGTGTGTGTATGTGTGTGTGATTTTTGGGATTTATATGCTTTTTTATATACATATAATCTCCCTTTACCTAATGGCTTAAGTATTTGGATTAGACTTTCTAACGTTATATCAGAGCCAGGTTCTGCCTTAATATATTTTGCATGTATATTTCTTCGTTTGTCAAATTACACGTGCCATTTCTGATCTGATTTGTACGTGAGAGAGGTCATTAAAGTATTCTACATTGCTTGCCTATTATGGTTATATGATCTTTATTTACAATAGACTTTTCTTCGCCTAATTATTGAAGTTTTTGGATTCTACTTTTTATCATGAATAAAATCACTCAAAGAGAAAGTCAAAAGAAGCATTAATGTATACTAAAATTATGCCTAGGCCTGCTTTGTATTGGTAGGTCCCCATTAGTACTTCCTATAAAGTTAATGTTAAGACTCATAATTGAAGTAACCGATTGAAATAACCTTTATCCCCATTCTAGAATCAATTGTGTTTAAACTGGGTTTGTTTGTTTTGCAGCACCCGCACCGTACAAAAGAGAACTTCGTCCAGCTCATTATATAATGAAGATAGAATCATTTTCCACAGTATCAAAATTGCACAAGTATGAATCCAGGGTTTTTGAAGCTGGGGGCTACAAATGGCGAGTTCTCGAATTTCCTCTTTTTTTAACATATATTCATCTAAGTAGAGATACAACTTCAATGCTTAATCAACTGATAGATACTTAAACGTCTAATTTGTTCATTTCAGGAGTCTATCTCTTTACCCTAAAGGAGACAAGCACACTAAAGGGTCCGGGTACATTTCCCTATATTTGTCCATCGAGGAGACAAGTAATTTTCCTCCCGATTGGAAGGTTCACGTTAACTACAAGCTTTTTGTGCATGACAAGATACGAGACGACTACTTGACCATCCAAGGTTGATCATCACATAATTTGATAAAGTCAAAACTCCAATTATACCATCATCGTTTAGAATTAACAGCAAAGTTTATCAACTTGTGGAATTGGTGTAGATGCTGATGGGACAGTGAGGACCTTCAATGACAAGAAGACCCAATGGGGGTTTTCTCAGTTTCTTTCCTTAGAGACATTCCAAAAGGATTCAAATGGATACCTTTTGCATGGCTTTTGTGCATTTGGGGCTGAGGTTTTCGTCGTCAATTCTACCGGGAAAGAGGAGTCTCTTACCATAATCAAAGACCCGCCAAACCAGAGATTCACTTGGAAGATGAAAAACTTCTCCACATGGGACAAGGACCCTTGCTCTTGTGCCTTTTCCTTCGGGCAGAGCAAATGGTACAGTCCCGGACTAGAAGTTTGCAAAAGCCTTTTACCGTTGTTAAAATTTATTTTTGTTGCTTACGTCTGTAAATAGAATTGGCCAAAATCTATCGTTGTTTAACTGTGATTATCGTGTGTAGGAAGTTATCGGTGTATACCAAACGCAATGTCCCCACGGAACGGAAGTCGCTGTCCATGAAATTACAAGTGCAAGACCTCCCTCCGAAGAGGAAAGTGTATGCAGAATTCTATGTGCGTGTTCGGAACCAAGTTAATGATAACCATAAGGAGGAAAAAGGTACGTTTTTCGTTTTTATCTTTGTAAGAGGCGTGTTTGAATTGACTTTCACTTTGTTTTTACTTTTCTCACAACGCGCACACTTTGTTTTTTGGTAACCCAAGGAACCTCCGCACGGCCGACGGCCGGGAGGTAAACCCTGGGGGCGACATGTGCTAGCCACCACACACGTGCCACCGGTTAAGTCATCCTGCGGCGTCTGGGATTCGAACACTCAACCTTTTGCGAGAGGAAGAGTGCCCGCGCCAGCAGCGCCACCTAGGCGGGTGGTACAACGCGCGCACTTTGATCTTATGTTATTCCATAAATCTCAAAACTTTTGCAAGGTGCAAATATTGGCATGTAAATTTGCATATAACTTAGCATAATCTTTGAATTTCGAATAGTATTTTAAGTTTTGACAAAAAAAAGTATTTTTTTTCTATTTTAGTTTTGCTTAATCCAAAACAAACGGACTCATAAAAATACATATAAGCAATATTATGGTCCTGAACATGATCTTAAAAGGCTTAACTGGTAGCAAGCTTGCTCTCATAAGATTTCTGGATATTCCCTCTCATCATGAAAGAAAAACATGTGGTGAAAACTTGGGGAGGTAGGGCTTCAATGAACAGCTTCCCAACATGTAACCAAAGGGAGGTTGGGCGAGGAACTCTCGGGTTATGGTAGTGGTGGGGGTGAGGGTGTCCGGCTACCGAGACATTAAACAAGGCGTGAAAACTATGGAGCTCGCTAGGTGTTTATACCTGGACAGGCCACAATCCCTATCTAGACTCGACCTCTCCAAATACATATAAGCAATACTATTTAAATCACATCAACTTTTTCCGGATTTTTCATAAAAAGAACATCATTTTTATTTTTGAGAAAACTTCAAGTGGCTCTTTGGAGAGGCTCAAAGCCCATCTATATGACTTCTCAACTTGTAAATCTCTCTCTCTCTCTCTCTTCATGAGTCCAAACTGAGTATGAGTATACTAATTGGTGACATGGCTTCATCTACATTATTAAAAATAATTGCAGCTAGTCAATGGCTAAGTGCCTCTTCTCCGAAGGTTTTCGATGACTTTATGCCCATGGAGGATCTCCAAAAACGGGACAACGTGTTCGTTAAAAACGATGATCTGATCGTTGAAGTCCAATTCCTTGTCATATCAGCTGTCAAGGTTAAGGACTCTGATGACTTACTATCGAAAAAGAATTAATTTCTTGAGAACAGTATGTAGCCGTCAAATTGGCATTGACATTGGTGCCGCGACACACTGATTCCTCCTAATTTGGTATCTTATTTAATTACTGGATGGAGTATTTAATTATTAAATTTCAAATCTTTTTATCGTGTGGTTGATCTGAGCCTTATGAAGCCTGCCTTTGGGATTCCTTAACGTCTTGTTGGATAACCCTGGATAAACACTCTGATGCCCAAGTAATATGGTATGGGAGAAAAAAGGAAAATTTGAATATGAGAGTGATGCGGGCAAAGTCCCACGTCGGGCAATTAAGCAGATATCCTGAGACTTATAATGGGGTGGGTTCTTTCCTGACAAGTTAGTTTTTCGGAATGAGTTTTTTCACCCCTATAACACATCAGAGTACTAGTTACTCCATATGTTTATGGCTTACTAGTCCTCTAGACAAGAGAGGGACTGGTCCTGGTAGTAGCTCATGCTAATGCCTGGTCCGTGAGGGTTAATTCGAGTCAAGTCAGACAACTGGATGCTCCACGGATGGGTATTTTGGCACTTCATCTTATACTGGTCACTAGGGCCGTCTTCTAGAGGGCATTTCCTCACAGAATCAATAAAAGTCATCGTACTAATACAACCAATGGAGCATTCTTCGTACCAATTCGAGCATCGTGGCAAGTGTTTGTGCCTAGTTCATGTTTATAATGAGTGATCATTGAGATGCGTAATCTTTGCAGGTTAGCAGGAAGCAATTTTTAATATGTATCTCACGTGGCAAAATAACTACATTGATCAACTCTCAATCTATAGAAGACCATACTGAATACAGATCCTACATAAACTCCAAGACAGTGGGTTCTGTCAATTAGATAGATTAATTGCTCAATTTCACTCCAAACAGAACGGATGAATAATGGGGCCGATGCCCGCATTGTGCTTTCTACAATCTTCTACATGCATGTAGATTTTAAAACTTTTTTATTGTCTTTACGCCCACAAATTCAAACTTGTAATATTCTTGAAACTATAAAGTAATCTCAAAAGTTAATGTTCAACTTAAAAATTTTCTTAAGGAAAAAAATCCATCAAATCCGTTCCTCTATTCATATGAATCGTACATAAGGCAAATGATAGACCAAAGTGTAATGTTGAAACGGTCATGGTTTTCTTGTTTCTCTTTCTTCACTGCCATAACTCAGAGGTGATTTTGAATCTCATACTAAAAAATGTCTTCGAAGTCCAAACACCTTTGTTAAAACGAATAACTAGTATAAGATAATAAGTACCTACTTAAAAATTAAAAATTAATGGTTATATCATGATAGTAGTGGTAAACATCAATTGTCAAAAGAAAGATAAAAATCATTCCCATCTACTTTATTTTGTCAATCAGTCACTTAATAACATCATGCAAAAAATATCAGATTAAGCTTGCCGTTCAGATTTATACTGTCGTGTCTTTTAAATGGACTTATTGACCTGAATTTAATTTTTTTTTTCCTTTTGCTAATAGAAAGAATTAAGTGACCTCTTCAGTTCCAATGTTAGAGAAAATATTGGGTACCCTAAGTGATGTCATGTCAGCAAAACCATAGTCCACTCATTGATGGACAAGCGTTGCCTGGGCCCACCTGTGTCAGCTAAATTTTCAGCCCATCTCTTTTCTCTCGATCTCTCTCTTTCCCCTTCTCTCTCTCCTTCGCTTCACCCCTTTTCCCATGTTTGACCTCGAGCCCTAGCCACCGCCATTGTCGGCCATGGCGAAGAGGACCTTTGGAGTCTCCGGCAACGGGCTCACTGCCGATGGATGCTTGTTACTTCGTGTGCCTCACGGTCGGGAGCCTTGCACTGAAAATCCCCATTGCTGCCAAGCCCACCCCCTCCACCTACACCCATCGTCCTCGCCCTACTTCCACAAGATCAAGCTCAAGAGCTTCCCCCTCCAAACCACCATGGTCGTTTGACCATGAGCTCACGACCATTGTGACATTTTGAATTTTGGTCCCTTCTTTGGATTTATAAAATGTCTTTTTCGTCAACGCGCTTGTAGTATAATCTCGCCCATAACTGATCACTCTCGGGTTATTGACCATTAGGAAAAGGCTAACTCAAAATTGATTACGTGGACCTAAGAATTTGACCATGGTTTGATTGAGAGCGCCCTGGCTCGAGTAAAACTTAGATGTGGCTCGATTTCAAATCGGCCACGAGTCGATACGCGTAATTGTTGACACCTAATTTTTAGCCGACGCGTCATTAAAAGCATAAAATTTGAAATTATGATTTCCGATCGCGACAGAACCCGTTTCTTGAACAAAAAGTATTGTTTTTTAATTCTGTTTGTTGGCCTAGCTTCTGTAAATGTTTTCTATTCATTTCATGCAAAAACCTGAAATGTCAAATGGTTGACTTTCGAGTTGACTTTTTGATCAACCCTTTGATCAAAAGTCAACATCGGGTCAAATTGGAGTTTTTCACATAAAAATATTCCTTTCAAGTTTAATTTCACTTTAGAACTAGAAATTCTAGAAAAATTCAAAGATTTGATCAAAAAATGAAGCTCCTAATGAAAAGTCAACTAGGGTTTGACTTTTGGTCAAACCTTTTGACTAAAAAATTGAAAAATACAAAAATCCAAAAATCATCTTATTTTACATTCAATTTGACTTTGGCATTTGAAAATTTACAAAAATCGGTTTAGAATTAACTTTTTCCCAATTTGCGGAATTTGATTCAAATTGGCCAAAAATGAAATTACTTCATTTCTAGTCATTTTTTAGGTTAGTTTCCTTCATGACTTTTGATCTAGAGGTTGTATTACTTTTAATTTTGGAACCAATTTTGTGATTCCAAGCCAAACACAAAAATCCCCAATTTAGGCTATAATAAGTGATTTTGATCAATTCTTCATAATTTGCTCAATTGAGACATGAATGAGCCTAATTTCTTATATGAAATCCAAATTAGAAATCAAATTTGGAAGATTCACATGAATTTGAGCCAATTTGATCAATTTAGTGATCCAACGATTGAGAAGTCTAAGAGTAATTGGTCCAATTAATGTAATTCAACTTGACTCACTCTAGACTAATATTCAATTTGATGAATTGACACTCAATTTGGCTAATTGGACTTCAATTAAATTTATTAGTCTAGCTAGGCCATGCAATTAATTCAAATTCAAGTACAATTGAGCTAAACAAGTTAACTTTGATCAATTTGTGCATGAATTTCAAATCGGTTCAATCCAATTTAATCGAATTCAATATTAATGGGATCAATTAATCATGATAGAGATCAAATTGTAAAAAATTGGAACAAATGGAATCAAGGATTGAACCGATTCAAAAAGCCCACACTCGGGACAAACCGGTTCAACCCGGTTTGATGCGAATTGAATCGGTCTAATCAGATTGGCTATTTTTCGATCAAAAATCCGGCGATCGGCGATCTATTCCTACCAGCCAAGGCCGCCTACATCCCTTTGAGCCCAAAAATGATAAAGATTCCCTTAATTGAAAATTACGAAAATGCCCCTAAGTGAAATTACTAAAATGCCCTTTCTTAAGGATTAAGCAAATTAATTAGGGATAAGCAATTTAATCATACTCATTCATTCAAAATTGATCATGGTCATCCATAATGTCATGTTACCTATCCTTAGTCCTTAAGGAATATACTTAATACCTAAGAATGCATTCTAGGCCATTAGATCAATATAAGGGCTAGGATTCAAGGTTAAGGGGAGTATATAGATTTTTTTCCTTCTAAAATTTTGGAAGCTCTCACATTTTCAGATCTGAATTCTCTCTCTTCTCTTCCTTCTCTCTCTCTCTCTCTCTCTCTCTCTCTCTCTCTCTCTCTCTCTCTAACTCACGCTTCTCCCTCCCTCTTGATCTCTCTCTCGGCCGCTAGCCTTTCCACCTCCCGTTGGCCGTTTTTCGATGAGCCACCGCCTCACCATCGTAACATCCTGAATTCGATCTATTTCTAGGATCAATGGAATTGATGTATTTCTCATTTCATTTTAGTAAATCTCGCCAGGAATTGACCACTCTTGGGATACTAACCGATAGGGAATGACTAACTAGGAAAAACGATATGTGGACCAGGGACTCAACCGCGAATCGAGCTCCGATTTCGAGAAACTACGGGGAAATATTTTGGTCCAATATAGGCCAATCCTAGGATAATAACAGAATTTGTTTGGCCAACGACGTATGATTGGCTCGTGGGTGATTTCACACGACCGAGAGTGCGCGTGGCCAACAATTCCGAAATTAATTCGAACGATCGTGATCCTAGGACTAGCGATAAATCCTCACGTTCTCTTGATAATCGAGACTGCACGACTCTATTAACCCTACGTCGATATTTGTAATCCCTAAATAGTCGCCCGTTAGTGAGATACCCTAAAATTGTAAATTGAGTGATGTTGATTGTGAAATTAGATCCGGACTTGGACGTCGAATTTCGTGGACGTACGCGACTATTTTGCAAGGACGATGTCATTTTAGTGTGGCCAATTATATTTGGGGTCGGTATGGTCAAAAAATGGAAATTCAGCTCGGAACCGAGAAATTACGATTTTGCCCGTAGGCCTACCCTTGTATTCCGAATTTTAGGGATTAATTGGAGGGCATTTTGGGAAATTTGTGGACATGTTCAGCCCCTCCACTACCAAATATTGAGGACTAAAATGCCCTTTGGATATTTTGCAAGATTAAATCTTAGCCCTTGGATGGACGGCAAGATGGGCTTTGTGAGAAGGTTGTTCACCCACCCTACTAAGCTCAACCATGCATAAACCTTCATCTCTCTCTCTCTCTCTCTCTCTCTCTCTCTCTCTCTCCCTCATTTCTAACCACCTCACCCGGCCAACCCCTCCCCCAAGCCACTCTCTCTCTCTCGCCGCTCCTCCCTCTCCAGTCGTGATCCGTCGAGTAAGCCGGAGCCGTCACTGTCGTGCCGCTCAACGCTCCACCTTGCACCACCCTCTGCTCAACCTTGCACCACCCTCAATCGACCGACTCTCTTTCTCCTTTCTTCTCCCCATTCAGCTGTGAGTGTTGCGTCGGATCAGCCACGCCGCACGCTATCCGCCAGAGAGCCGTTGCGCGCCCATCACTGTTGTTCACGTGCTGCCGCTCGCCGAGGCTGCCGACCATCCGCCGTCTCGCCATTCTCTTTCTCCCTCCATTCTCCCTCTCCGCCACGTGAAGAGCAGTCATGTCGGACCGCTGTCGCCTGCCGAAGCATGCTGCTGCCGTACCGCTCAGCCCCGTCGTGCGCAACCCGACTGCCATTCTCTCCCTCTCATCTCGACCGCCACCACCATCACCGTCACCTCACCCTTTGCCGCCATGATCGCCGAGGACCACCGCCCGTCGTTGTCGCTGCCGCAGGAGTCGCTAATCGCTGCTGCTGGTTCCGCCGCAAACCAGCTCAGCCGGCCCGTTCTCCCCCCTCACGATTAGCCCTGTTCGGAGCTTAGGATAAGTGTGAGTATTAATCCTCAAACCCTAATTAGGCAAATTAGCATTTCTAGATAGGTTAGGGTTAGATTAGGGGTTAATTAAGGTGATTTAGGATTAATTATGAGTTGATTAGTAAGTGGTGGACTATGTGGTGATTTGGGAGCCTAGTGTGCTGATTTGGAAGTGGAGAAATTACCTAGTTTGGATTGAATTGGTGGCTGTCCATAAGGTGATTAATCGGACCTAGATTGTTGAATGAAGAGCTTAATCGTGAAAATTGCCGCATATGCTTATTTGGTTCAATTAGTGGTTGATTTATGCTCGTTTGAAATCCAATTTCGGTGATGCCATGTCGTGTGTTTGATGTGGCTGAGTAGTGAAGAGATTAATGGGCCATCAATTATGCAATTTTACATGGCTAAGTATATGTGATCGGGTGTCGATGTTGTGCCGTGGCCGAATTGAGTAATTGGGTTATATTGAGCATGTTAATGTGTTGATCTGAGCATGTTAAATGATTATTGGAGCACGTCATGGCATTTGTTGGAGCATGTACTAGCATTGATTGAGCATGTGCCTTTGTGATATGTAATGCTCATTGTGAATCGCATTGTTGCCCGAGTGCCGGATTACATGGCCACGCATTTTGCATGCTGAGCATTGGCTTGAGATGACAATTATGCGAGTATGCGTGCCTGACATGAGCATGTGATCACCTAATCGCCCTGATGCGTTTTACGCGGGGTTCGGATAAAAATCGGTGTATGTGTACGTGTGATCACTATAAGCCCTGAGGCATGTTACGCGAGGTATTGAACTATCCTGATGTGTTTTACACGGGATAATGCACAGACTGTCGAAAGACGGCCAACCGATGTGTTTTATGTGGGTGTGGTCCGTATTTAGAGATCGGTGTTGCTCCTGATGCATTTTACGTGGGCTAGAGACACTGGACCTGATGCATTTTACGCGGGCCAGGAAGTGTTAGATATCTATAGATTTGATGCGTCTTACGCGGGTCAGACCTGATGCAATTACGCGGGTCAAGTACTAATTGAGACAATGTCTATGTGCAAGAGTGCATTGGCAAGTGTGTAAGCATGTGCATGAGGTACGTATGATTGAGCCTGTTTGTGTATGTGCCATTATTGTGATGTTACATGCTTAACCTATAGGGTCATTTGCATGCTCGGGCCTAGGTCAATTGATTGTTATATTGGATTGAGTGAGTGTTTGCATGCTAGGAGGTGCATGTTAGCCTAGTTTAGGTTTAGGGGGTTTTACTCGCCGAGATTCGTCTCACTGTTGTTGAACCCAACTTTTCAGACCCTTAGACCAGAGATGTTAGCGGTGCCTACACGTTTTGGGATCCAGCACCGCATAGAAGAGTCGGTGATTGAGTACTTCGTAGGGAACGGGAAGACTTATATTAGGCATTATACCACGGTCTAGGTCGATGTGGGCCAGTATCATTTCCAACCTCACTACTACTTAGGTTGGTGTTTTCGGGACCTAACTAGGGTTCACGGGCCCCTTAGGACTTTTGACGTCCCATTCAATGGGTTAGGGGAGATGGACCCTCAGAGTGCCAAAGGAGAGTTGGCGAGCCCGGAGGCGTCTTTGGATGGAGTTTCCAATGACGAGCTAGTCATCTGGGAGATGGACCAGCCAGACCCGATGGATGAGGATCCAGCTGATTGGGAGTCTGAACTAGAGCCGATGGATTCAGATGAGGAGCCAGAGCCCATGGAGTAGGAGCCAGAGCAGGAGGACGAGCCTGTGGAGATGGATTCTGAGGAGGAGCTGGCAGAGGCCGAGTCCGAGTTGGATTCTTTAGACTCCGAGATTGAGCTGTCTGACAGTTCCTCCGAGTCCTCGAGATTTGACTCAGACTAGGTTCCGTAGGGTAGCCTTAGCCTCAGTTAGGTAGAGCCAGTACCTTTTTGATCAGGGCCCTTCCTTAGTATAGATGTCTGACCTCGAGCCACCTACCCCTTTTTGCAGTGTGTGGCCGCTGACGGTTGTCTTTGGTTTTTTGTGCTTGCGCTGTAATTAGATGATGTATATTTGTTCCCTATGGCAATGCAAGTGTATATTTGTTTATCTAGTTGCCGTGGTTGTGCTATCCTAGGTCGACAAACTCGACGAGGTGCAACTGCATTTCCCAACCTCCTTTAAAGTTTATAACGCATGCTCGTAACATGTCATCGAGTGTCTAGAATGTCCTTTTAGACCGACCATCCGTCTGTGGATGATAGGCCGTATTATATTGCAGTTTCGTCCCCATAGCCGTCTGAAGACTTTTCCAAAAGGTTGTGGTAAACTTAGGGTCTCTGTCTGACATTATTGTCACTGGCACTCCATAGAGACGGACTATTTGTCGCATATACAGCTTGGAATACTTATCCATTGCGAAATTCTTTCGCACTGCCAGAAAATGTGCCGACTTAGTCAATCTGTCGACAATAACCCAAGTGGAATCATGACCTCTCTGGCTCCTCGGTAATCCCATAATAAAGTCCATTGTGATATGCTTCCATTTCCATTCGGGAATTTCCAAGGGTTGCAACTATCCACACGGCTTATAATGCTATGCCTTCACTTGTTGGCACGTCAAATACTTGGCCAAATACTTGGCTATATCCACTTTTATTCCGTTCCACCAATAGTGCTAACGCAAATTTTGATACATCTTTGTGCTGCTTGGATGAATGTTGTAGTTGCTACGGTGAGCTTCTGCCAAAATTTTCTTCTTAAGCTCTGCGTCATCGGGCACACACAAACGTCTACGAAACTTCAAGATTCTATCCTCCGATACTTGAAAGTCAGCCTTTCTCTTAGTTTTGTCCATTTGTAGAATCTTTTGAATCTCAGGATTCGTAGATTGTAATGCCTTAATCCTTGCCTGAATTTCTAGTTCAATCCTCAAGGTAGCTAACAGATTTGAGAGGTGACTTACCTCAAACTTGAATTCTGAATCTCGCACCCCTTCGAGTAATGTCCAGTCTTTAACCATCATTTGTGTAATACTTGATTTCCGACTAAGTGCATCCGCTACCTTATTAGCTTTTTCGGGATAGAATGTTGCAATCATAATCCTTCAGGAGTTTTATCCAGCGACGTTGTCTCATGTTCAATTCCTTCTTAGAAAATAAGTACTTTAGGCTCTGATGATCCACGTAGATTTGAAACCTTTCCCTACATAAATAATGCCTTCAAATCTTAAGTGCAAAGATGATAGCAGCAAGTTCCAAATCATGCATTAGGTAGTTATGTTCATGAGGTCTTAATTGTCACGATGCATATGCAACCACTCTTCCATGTTGCATTAACACGCATCCTAATCCCTTTAGTGATGCATCACTATAAATCTCATATCCTCCAGGACCTGATGGTATCGTCAATATAGGAGCGGTAGTCCACCTGTGCTTAAGCTCTTGAAAACTCCTCTCGCACTTATCTGTCCATTCAAACCTTGATTCCTTCTTAAGTAAACGAGTCAGAGGAGTAGCTATCGCGGAGAACCTTTCCACGAAATGCCTATAATAGCCCGCAAGTCCTAGAAAACTCCAAACCTCTGTCACTGTTGTTGGTCTTGGCCAATTCGTGACTGCCTCCATCTTTGTTGGATCCACTGAAATTCCATCCCCGGAGATTACATGCCCAAGAAATGCTACCCGGTTGAGCCAGAACTCGCACTTACTAAACTTAGCATAGAGTGCGTGTTCTCTTAGAGTCCGTCAAACCATCCTTAGATGTCGCTCATGTTCCTCAGGGCTCCTTGAATACACCAGGATGTCGTCGATGAATACAATAACAAACTGATCCAAAAACTTCTTAAACACCCGATTCATTAAATCCATAAAGGCAGCTGGGGCATTAGTTAATCCAAACGGCATTACCGTAAACTCGTAATGTCCATATCGAGTACGGAACACTGTCTTCGGTATGTCCTCATTCTTAATCCTCAACTGATGGTATCCCGTTCTTAGGTCTATCTTGGAGAATATCGATGCCCCTTGCAGTTGATCAAACAAGTCATATATTCTTGGCAACAATACTTGTTCTTGACAGTCACTTGATTCAACCGCCTATAGTCAATGTACAAACGCAAGGACCCGTCCTTCTTCCTTACAAACAACATTGGCACTCCCCACAGTGATGCACTTGGACAGATGAACCCCTTATCCAGCAGTTCTTGCATCTGAACCTTCAACTCCTTTAACTTTGATAATACCATCGTATAGGGCGCTCTAGATATCGATTCTGTCCCGGGGGCCAACTCAATTATGAATTCTACTTCCTCTCAGGTGGCAATCTTGGCAATTCCTGAGGAAAGATATGGAGGAAATTGTAAACCACGACTATCTCTTCTAGCCTCAGTTCCTTAATTGACGAATTAACCATAGTCGTCAGGTAACCTTGACACCCATCGTCCAACAACTTAGTCACCTCGAGCGACGAAATCTAAGGAATCAAGGTTCCTCCTCGGTTCTCCACAACTCATATTTAGGATGACCAACAGGATTGAATTGGATCACCCTATTACTATAGTCCATAACGGCTTTTTATCTAACAGCCAATCTATACCAATAATGACATCAAAATCAAACATAACCAA
This sequence comes from Syzygium aqueum, assembly GCA_031216185.1. Lineage (NCBI taxonomy): Eukaryota > Viridiplantae > Streptophyta > Magnoliopsida > Myrtales > Myrtaceae > Syzygium > Syzygium aqueum. The sequence goes on from CM062234.1 coordinate 15,194,806, forward strand.
AATAGCCAAATCGATCAATTCCTCCCTACCACCAACAATAATCTTACAGTTTGAACATCCTAACGAGATTAGCACATTATCCTTAAGAGGGGTGGTAACACATCAATTTACTTCTAACGGTTTCAATTCCATGCCAGCTAGATCAGCAAATTGCTCAAACACAAATGAATGTGATTCTCCCGGATCAAACAAAGCATAAGCAGCATGATCATATAAAGAGACCGTACCTGTGACCACGCCAAGCGCATCCTTCGCCTCTTTGCGAGCCATAGCATAGATTCTCCCTTGAGCTGGGGGTCGGTTCTAAATATTTTACGGGGCGGTTCCGGCTTGATTTCCCTTCCGAGGCTATTGCAGTTGCATTGGTGGCCTAGCTTGTTGGCTCGGGCAATCTCTCACTTGGTGACCATATTGATCACATCTATAACAAGCTCCACTTCTACCTGAGCAAGGGCTATTCCCGTGCCTCCTTCCGCACAATCGACATGTCGCGCTAGAGTGATAGTACAGCTTTCCATCATTTTTCCTAACGGGAGGGACAAATCGCCTATTCCCAGTCATAGGCCTCTTTTCAAAGTTCTGATTGTCCCTAACCGGCGTGTACCACGATCCAGAAGCAGAAACCCTTTCTGTCATATCTCGTTCCACCATTTGTGCCCACTCGTAGAGTTCATTATAATCCTTCAAATTCAGAAGTATTAGCTGACTGCAGAGTTTCGGCTTTAGTCCATCTTGGAACCTCCGTGCCCTATCCACAGGGTCTTCCACCATCCTTGGTACGAACTTAGACAGTCTAGCGAATTCTACTTCGTACTGATCCACTGACATCTGATTTTGGCAAAGTTGTAGAAACTCTACCATCTTCTGTTCCCGGGCTATCTCAGAGAAGTACTTCCCGTTAAAGGTCTAAATGAAGGCGGTCTAGTTCGAAACAATGCCTACAGGGAAAATTCTACCTCGGGTGGCCTCCCACCAATCATTTGCCACACCCTAAAGTTGATACACAGCCAGGGTCACCTTTTCTTCTTCCGTGCACCCCAGCAGTGCAAAGGCCTTTTCCAGATCCTTAACCCAAAGAATAGCAGCCTCAAGATCATGTTTTCCGTCGAACTTGGACAGCTTAAGCTTAAAAAACTGCTCTACTAGTTGATGCATCGAGCGATTTCCATTTCCATTTTCATTATGACCATTATTCCCATTATTTCCATTTGCCCTGTTAGCAGTAACAACAGCGGCCTCAGCAGTAGCAGTGACAGTAGCAGCTTGTCCTTGAGTTTGCCTACCCATCAAAGTTCCAACCTCCGCAAAGTGCCCTCAATATCCCATCCACTCTGGGATCCTCCATAGCTCTAGCACGTGAACCCCCTCAGCCTCTTGTCCCCTTGGTTCCTCTACGTCGGCGGCTCATCCTCACCGGGTTCTCTCAACAACACCTAAACTTGCTATAATTCCGTTCAGGAAATAGAGACCTAAGCCATCTACTCAAGTCTAGCAGTTTTAGGCGGTAAATCATGACAATAAGCATAGGACAAGCAGCCACCAAAACAAGCATGAAGAGCATATAGCCAGTAGGACTCTCGATCTTGTCGTACTCCTTACAGCTCCTGCAATCATGAATATCACCAACCAAGCATCTAGCAATCATAAGCACATATTCACAGGGCATGCATTAAGCATTCTAAACTTGTGATCAAGCAGGTCTCCTTAACTAACTACCCCAAAGTCATCGCTCCTCATCACTCTAGGTCTCAACCAACTTGGATCGAGCTAACCTTGCTCTGTTACCAAATCAACGGAGATGTCACGCCTCGAACTCTATGAGCGCGTGAACATCCCTTCGTGGTCATAATGTACACGACATCCCAGGATTTGTCGTCGACCCAATCGAAACACTAATAAGTAACGCATGTGGAAGCAACCTCGAACTCTCCGTACAACATGTAAATAATGGGATAGTAGAGAGACAGAGAACACACATCAACAAGACACTTTTATACACATCGATTACAACACATACATTTGCAAGCCTTTTACGAGGTCACTATCTACGAACCACGCACAACAAAAAGGATCGAGTGGTTGGTAAGCTTAACTCCTCTACAAAAGGGGAACTCAAAAGATGGGGTAACTCGACCTATGCTCAATCCCCATAGTATCCTGGCAGCATCTCCAGATCAATCACGGTTGCGGGTCTGAAATGGTTTGGTTATCCAACCATGAAAACACTTCTCAATAAGCAACTACCTAAGTCTCGCTTAGGCCAAAGCGTACTTCTGAACAATTCTAAACATGCAATACCGACATCCAACATGTCATAACAATCACATGCGCCCTTACCTTGCTTCGGCACATAAGTGAGCCTACACATTAGAATATCACCATAACATGGCCAATTGCCCATCAAGCATGCACAAAGTAATTCACTGCATGATTAAGTATAACATGGTTAACAATCCAGACGTGCTAATCAATTAACTCAAACAAAGCATTCCACAATGCAAATCACACTCATTAAGTCCAAATTATTAACGACCCCTCAGGCCGCCGAACTCCTGCCATCTTCTGGCGTAACTAGACATCGTCTTGCTACTTCAGCGACGGCAATGTCCAGAACCCCCGCCCAGATGGCATTCCACAAAGGAGCAACAATTCGGCCTCCACCGCTATCGGCATCATCTAGAACCCCCGCCTAGACGGCATCCGAACTCCCGTCGAGCATCGTCTAGAACCCCCACCAAGACGGAACGTGTCGTGACCATGCACACACTCAATAACCATTATCGATTCTTATCTTTAGGAATTAGCCAAATGCCAACTAAGTCTGCACTCATCAATTAAAAAGCCTCGCCTTACTTTTGCAACAAAATCTCTGAAAAGTCCTTGAGAGAGAGAAAAAATAGAGTATGCACATAATCGGGGCCAAATTGGGTAGTTATGCAGTGACCGAAATGCTTTTTAAATAAATAGTAAATCAACTCTAAAAATTCTAAATTTTGGATATCGTATAAAACATCTTGATAAACATTTTCCATGTAGAACTCGAAACCCAGTTCCAATAGTAAACACCTCTTTTTGTCACTTGAAGTCCGAAAAAATTCAACCCGTCCGGTCAGGCCACTTGACCATCAAAATTCATCTCATTTAGTACTCAAATCACTTTGGAAAGGCTTGAAATTTTTATATGTCATAGAAACGGATGTTCTTAACAATTTTTGTGAAGGAAGTTTGTTGAAAAGAGGTCTAGAAAAATTTATAGAAAATTGGAAAGACCAAAAGATCGGGTAAATAGTAAATCCGACGGACTAATTTTGGTCCAAAGATGGACTTCCGAATGGCCTCAAGTGATTTTGAAAAATTCCAAAATTAAATTATGTTATACTTCAAGATGTTAGGAGCAACTTTCCTGGAGAACACTTCTCCAAATTCGGACCATAACAGCCATAGAAAAATATAGCAAAAACTAGTGACGCAGCCACAACCTTACCGGAAATCAACCAACAAGCACTACCAAGCAAACCAAGCATAACCAGCCACTAAACCAACTATCCACCGCCCTAATCCATCCCTAAATATGTTCATTGGTAACATATTATCCCATTATCCTAACCAAGGGTTAGGAAGCCACTTACTAGGAATGTCTAGGCAAGAAACCGAACAAAGCCAAGTCAAGCAAGTAGCAGCTTCTCCGGCGGTTAGACTGGGCTGGATGGGTGGCTCTGGCGGCTTTCCGGCGACTGGATGGCAGTGGTTGGGACGATCACTATAACATCTCGAAATTCGACTCAATTTTCGGAATAAACAGAACGAGTCTTATTCAATATTTCATTTTAGACAGTTTCACCCAGAGCTAATCACTCTCGGGATACTGACCGATTGGGAAGGGCTAATTAGGAATAGATACGTGGATTAGGGATCCGGTCACGAATTGAGCATGATTTCGAGGAAAGACGAGGAAGTATTTTGGGCCAGTGTGGGCCGATCTTCGGAAGGTAACGGACTCGGTTTGGCCGAGGCCAACGATGTATGATCATTTCCTTGTCCATCACACTCATTAATGCCCATCATTTCCTTGTCCATCACACTCTCTCACCTCTTTAGCTTTCTCTTGAAAGCCAACCTCACTTCCCTCTCACTTCTCTCTCTCTCTTTCTCTCCCTTCCACGCCGGCCAGCCTCGCGCCGAGCAGCGTCCGTTCGCCCGCTGCCGAGCTCCGCCGCCCCACCGCCTCGCCACCGCGCCACCGTCGCCTCTACCTCCGTCAACCCTCTTCCTTCCTCTCCATCTTGGTCGCATGGAGGAGTGAGCGCCGGACCGTCGAGGAGGGCAGCGTCCGTTCGCCTTCCCGCTGAGGAGCGTCGCCGTCGCTGCTTGCCGTGGCCGCCGCTACTGCCCCTCTCACTGTTGCCTCACCCTTGCCACCATCTCTCTCGCTCTCTCTCTTTCACTCTCTCTCCCACCGAGCATTCCCTTCTTGGCCGCCTAGAGGCCGACCGCTGCCGTGTCCTCACACTGCCGCTGTCCTCCGCCGAGACCACCACTGCCGAGTCCACCACCGAGTCCACCGCCGCACCACCGTTCGTCTGCCTCCCCGACCGTGAGCCACCAGCCGCGCCGACCGTGAGCCGTCGCCCGTGAGAGCCGTGGGCCACCGGCCGCCGCTCGCCGTCACCCCTTTGGAATCGTTGCCGCTGATTTCATCGTTCACTGGTGATCGACTGCCGTTCCTTGTCGTTCCGAGCTTGGATTAGGTGGGTGTAAACCTCGAAACCCTAATTAGGACGATAATGCATTTTAGCGGGTTTAGGGTATTGTTAGTGGTCAATTAGTGGTAATTAAAGGCATTTATGAAATAATACCTTGATGGCAAATGTCGGGAGAATGTCGATGTATTACCAAGTGGATTTAGAGGTAGATTAGAGGCCGAGATGAGGTGGTTTAGTGGCTGTCCACATCGGAACTTATTGGCCACTTATCGATAAGTTTGAGAATTAGCTTGATTAGGGTGCCAGGATTGCCGGGGTGATTGGATTATTTGTTGTTTTACTCAATCGTGATGATTTGAGATTACCATGCCGTGTGCTCGTGTGGCCGACCATTGTGGGGTGCGATTGATTATTGATTTAATGAAAATCATAATGCCCAAGTACGTTACAAGTGTCAATTATGTGTGTGATGCCTCATGGTATTAATGAGCCAGTTAAGTATGTGACGTGAATCGTTTGAGCATGAAATTGTGGCATTGAATTGTATTATACGTTGTGGGTCATTGTGTTCATTGTACATCGCACCATCATTCGTGTGCGAAATTTGCATGGCCACGCATTGCGCATGCCGAGTGTGAGGCTTGTGTCGAAATTATGTGGGAATTCGTGTTTGCCATGGACATGTAATCACCTAATTATACCCTGAAGCGTTTTACGCGGGGTTCAGATAAAACTGGTTGTGTGAATGTGTGATCACCTTTTGCCCTGATGCGTGTTACGCGGGGTGTGCCGTCCTCATGCACTTTGTAGCAGGACGATGCCCGGTTTATCCAGAAAACAACCAACCTGATGCGTTTTACGCGTACTCTGGTTCGTAAGGAGATCGGTGTTACGCCTCATGCACTTTGTAACAGGCTGGAGACACTGGGCGGGGGGCGTTTTTACGTTGGCCCCGGAGTGTTATGAAAAAGGAAAAGAAATTATGCGTCTCTACTAGGATTGCAGTAAACAATAATTGAACATTTACATGCATATGGGTGCCTGGACCAGTGTGCGAGTATGTATGATTCGGTGATTCGTATGCGAGACTGACACTCAAGATTATGAGCATGCGTATGACGTACGTGTGACCGGGAGTGCCGCGTATGTGATGTGATATTATTGGTTTATTTAACCTGTAGGGTCATTGAGAATGCCGATTTGGGCCTAAAGGCTTAAGTCATCTTTGTGTGTGGTTTTGTTTACCCGTCAAGAGATGCATGCTAGCCTAATTTAGGTTTAGGGGTTTTTCACTCACTGAGAAGTGCCTCATGATTTTTATAACCCAACCTTTCAGACCCTCGTCTCTGACGATGCCGGATGCTCCAGTGCATTTTGGGATCCCTTTTGAGTTAGAGCATACTATGACCGTACACCCCATAGGGAATGGGGAAATGTACATAAGGCATTATCTCTAATAGGAGTAGATGTGGGTACGACACATTCTGAGACCCATGAGTATGTAGCGTGGTGCTTCCGCGATCGTTTTGGAGTCGAGTATGGACCTCTCTGTTCTATGGATATCCCGTTTAACGTGGAGGGTGAGCTGGATTCGCAGTGTCCGGATGGCGACGTTATGGATTCAGACCTAGGTTCGGAGTGGAGTATGGGCTCTAATGGTGCGTTCGAGGCAGTCGAGGATAAGGTGTTATGAGGAGTAGACTATGAGCCAATAGTAGTGAACCCGGTCATGGAGCCGATGGATGTTGACGAAGCTGAGCCGATGGATATCAAGGAGTCCGAAGAGGAGAGTTCTAGCGAGGACTCAGAGTTACCAGAGAGTTCATAAGAGTCTGCCGATTCCGATCCAGACTGGGCGCCCTAGGCTAGACCTTGGCCATGTTTCATGAGGGCCGACACTTTTTGTTTTTATAGCCCTCCTTCCTTTTTGTAGTTGACCCTCCTAGCCATTTACCCCTTTTTGACCAATGGTAGTGGTTGACTGTACTCTTTTGTCGTACCCCTCCTTTTTCTTGCTGTTTAAATGAATATTGTAAGAATTTTTCTGATGGTTTTATGGACGTGTAATTTGTCTATAGTTTTTCGATACATTGCTTCCCTGGTTCTCATACTTGTTTTATCCGGGTGTTGTATTTATTCTTTTGTCACTTCCGAATGTGCTATGATTGTGTTCTTGGGTTTTTGGGTCGGCGACGCATTCCTGGGACGTCGCACCATATCGACATATGCAAGGGATGTTGCGTGCCGTGGAGTTCGGGGCGTGACAAGCACGGTTGGTAGTGGTCAGGGTGCAAGGCGTGAGGCCGAAAGAGAGAGGGTAAGAGGGGAAATGTGGGTGTTTTGGGCTGGCTTCTGGCAGGATGGGCAATCAAAATGGAGAAGCCAGCAGTCAAGCAGAAGCAAAAGTAGAAACAGAAGCAGATATGGAAGAAAACAAAGGAGCAGAAGTAAAGAAGAAGAAGCAGCAGCAGCAGTAGTACGGGGTTAGTAGGAAGTCATCAGCGTGAGGCAGTAACCAAAACAAAAGAGTAGAGGCATGGGTGGAGCAGCAAAGCAGCAACAACATGGGAAAAGGAGAAAGTCAGCAAAGTAGAAGTTAGCAAGCAAAGTCCATCATAGAAACTGCATGGGAAGGTCAACAACGTGGGGTGTTCGGCGGGGAAAGGGGTGGGCGTCAGTAGAAGAAGAGGCCAGCGTGTGGGGGGAAAAACAATGGGCGGGAGAGAGAGAGAGAGAGAGAGAGAGAGAGAGGAAGTCAAATTCATCGAGTGCGATGTAACGGCCCACGTTCAAACTCGACGACTGATCTAACGGCCAACAAAAATCCTAATTATAAATTAAGAAAAAGCCGAAAGACAATAAATAAAATACACAAAGAGGGAGGTCTACTAATCAAAATTCACATCCAATCCAAATTGCACTTTTCAATAATTCGAGGCAATATTGACGTTGTCACAATAATATCGATGCCGTCCAATTAAATTTTATAACGAAACTCTGAGAAATTCGATACCAAAGTTCGGACTCTAAATAACGGCCAAATTCGATCAAGTGTGATTCTAGCAAAATCTCTAATTTAAAAAAAAATAACCCATGAGTGATTAGTTCCAGGCGAGATTTTATTATAAGCGCATTGATGAATTACACATTTTATAAATCCCAAAAATGGGTCGAAATTCAGAATATCACACACCCAAAGGATGCAACCTCCGACGTAACCATAACTCAACCTGATATCGAAATATATACATCTTTAGTTATTTGATAAAAAGGCATCCAGTTACAATATTAGAGTTTTCTATAAACCATCAAAAAGATACATTGCACCACCGTTTTAATCAAAATTTCTTTTCCTACTCTGGACATTAATTTTTCCTTCCATCTGTCTAGTTTAGCGCTGACTCATCCAATTATCCATGCAAACATTTGTTTTTTGGGTTAATACCATGAAAAACCCCAAACTGGTACAGTTGTGATAAATTTATCCCAAACTATTTTTTTTACCACAAAAACCCTAAACTGGTACACCTGTGATAATTTTACCTCGAATTATTTTTTTTACCATAAAAAATTTCACACTGGTATACCTGTGACAATTTTACCCTCGAACTAATTTTTTAACCACCAAAAACCCCAAATTGGTACACTTGTGATAAATTTACCCTCCGTTAGTTTTCGTTAAATTTTACTGTCAAATTGCGAAGTTTAATGACACGTGATAATTAACATTTGTACCGATTTTAGGTTTTACCCCTCTGTTTGTCTCAAGTTTACCAATTTGTGATTTTTTGTGATATAAATATAATTTAATGGACATTAATAGAGGGTAAATTTATCACAAATGTACCAATTTGGGGTTTTTAGTGATCAAAAAATAAGTTTCAAGGGTAAAATTGTCACAGTTGTACCAGTGTAGGGTTTTTTATGGTCAAAGAAATAGTTTGGGATAAAATTGTCACAAGTATACCGGTTTGGGGTTTTTGGTGGTCAAAAAAATAGTTCGGGGTAAAATTGTCACAAGTGTACCAGTTTAGGATTTTTTGTGGTATTAACCCTTGTTTTTTTTATGTTCCCCAATCTAAAGGGATCCCAAGGTACTTTCTTGTCTTCTCTATGATAGGCACTCTTAATTCACTTGCCATGTTTTCTTTTAATGTTTGGGCACAATCCTTACCGAAGAATATCCTAGATTTGTTCAAATTTATCTATTGTCCAATAGCCATACAATATTCTTGCGGGATTGAGGCCAAGTTCCGACATTCCAGATTTTCCCATCCAAAGAAAAGATCGAATCATCTGCGAAGAGTAGGTGGGAGAGAGTGTGGCACCATCTGTTTAGTTTGATTCCCCTTTTACTTTCTTCATCGACCGCCTTCCTCATGAGAGATGTTAAAACATTGGCTACTAGGATGAATAGGTAGGGGGAGAGAGAGGATCCCCTTGCCTAATTGCTCGGGAAGGTTGAAAATAGGAAGGTGCTCCCTATTCACTTTAACACTAAAGGATACAGTGATGACGCATTGCATTATCTAGGCCAACCATAGCTCATCTCAGGAACTTTTACTGTCTACTTTACAGCCAGCAAGATTAGCATCAGAATAACCAATAAGTATAAAATCTGGTCCCTTTGAATACCCTAGACCTAATATTGGATATGTTCCAATGTATTTGATTATTCTTTTTATTGCTATAAGATGTGATTCCTTTGGGTCAGATTGGAATCTAGCACACATACAGATACTAAATAATATGTCAAGTTGAGATGCAGTAAGATATAATAATGATCCTATCATGCTTCTATACACCTTTCGATCAACTTGTTTATCATTTTCATCCTTGTCCAATTTGAATGAATAAGACATTGGTATGTTTGTTTTCTTGCTGTTCTGCAATCCAAACTTCTTCACGATATCTTTTGCATACTTTTCTTGGCAAATGAAGGTACCATCATTTGTCTGTTTTACTTGTAGTCCAAGAAAGAATGTAAATTCTCCTATCATGCTCATCTCGAACTCATTCTGCATAGACTTTGAAAATTTCTTGCAGAACATTTCATTAGAAGATCCAAATATAATATCATCAACATAAATTTGAATAATTAAAAAAATCTTTACCTTTTTTTAATGAATAGGGTTGTCTCAACTTTACCTTTCATAAAGTTATTCTGCATAAGGAAATTACTTAACCTCTCATACCAAGCACGGGGTGCTTGTTTCAGATCATAAAGTGCATTTTTAAGCTTGTAAACCTGGTCAGACTTTCTTGATTCTTCAAAACCAAGAGGTTGTTCTACATACACTTCTTCTTTAATATAGCTATTCAGGAATGCACTTTCAACGTACATCTGAAATAATTTAAAGTTATGTAAACAAGCATAAGTAAAAAGTAGCCTTATGGCTTCTAACCTGGTAATCGGTGCATAGATTTCATTATAGTCTATGCCGTCTTCTTGTGAATATCTTTTTGCTACAAGCCTTGCTTTGTTTCTTGTGAATTTTCCCTTGTCATCCAACTTGTTCCTGAATACCCATTTTGTTTCAATTACTAGATGATTTTTGGGTCTTGGCACAAGTTCCTATACTTCATTGATTTTGAACTAATGGGGTTCTTCCTACATTGCTTCTATCCAGCTTTCATATGAAAGTGCTTCTTCAATTCCTTTTGGTTCTATCTCAAATATCAATGCCAAGGTACTGATATTTTCTGTGTGTTTGGATCAAGTCTTGATTTCTTCTTCTACTTATCTAATGACGAGATCCTTTGGATAGCTGGATTTGTGTTTCCAATTTATGTTGAATCTTTCCTTCTGAGTACCATCGGATTCTAAAGCTTTTGGTTGATTTTGAGTGATCGTTGAATCTTCCTTTCTTTCATCAACAGATTCAATAATATTTGAATAGTCTTGTTAAGCTTCAGCCATTTCTTAAACATTGTAAGATGATTCAAATTCATCCTTTTGTGTCTGAACATTCTCATCAAATCTTACGTTCGTTGTTTCTTCCACAGTATGAGAATTTTTGTTAAAAACTCTATATGCCTTGCTATTGTGATGTATCCAAGGAAAAATCCTTCATCTGCTTTTTCATCAAACTTTCCAGAACAATCATTTGGATTTTTAAGTGTAAAACACTTACAACCAAAAACATGAAAGTATGCAATGTCGGGTTTTTTACTTTTGTAAAGCTCATAGGGGTTTTTGTCAAGAATTGGTCTAAGAAACACTTAATTGAGAATATAACAGGCTGTAGAAACTGCTTCTGTCCAAAAATGATAAGAAATCCTTTTTTCAATCAAAAGGGTTCTTGCCATTTCTTGCAAAGAATGATTTTTTCTTTCCACAACACCATTTTGCTCTGGTGAATAAGGAGAAGAAAAATTGTGTTGAAAGCCATTTTCCTCACAAAAATTTGAAAAAAATTGATTTTCAAATTCTCTCCCATGATCAGTTTTGATGCTGGAAATAGTATAACCTTTTTCATTTTGAACTCTTTTTGCAAATTTTGAGAAGTGTGAAAGAGTTTCATTTTTGTGTGCAAGAAAGAATACTCATGTGAATCTAGTAAAATCATCAACAATAATTAAACAATACTCCTTACCACTAATGTTTAGAGTTCTAGTTGGTCCAAACATATCCATATGTAGAAGTTATAGAGCATGATTAGTAGAAATATGATGTATAGATTTAAAATAAATTCCGACTTGTTTCCCTAAGGTGCAAGCTATACATAACTCTATCCTCTTGTACTTTAAATCTGGTAGATCTCAAACAAGTTTTTTGTTTGAGATCTTTGAAATTTGTTTCATGTTGATGTGCCCTCATCTTCTATGCCATAGGTCTTCATCTTACTTGATAGAAAGTAAGCATTGAGTAGTATTAGATTTTACATCCAGAAGATAAATATTATCATGTCTTTGTCCTATGAATATTTGAGAATAGTCTTTGCTAGAGCTAGAACAAATGTTCTCTTGGAAGCTTATTTTGAAACCAATATTGTATAATTGGCTTATTCTTATAAGATTGTAATTAAAGACCTTTTACCAATGAAACATCATTAATAGTAAGTCCTCTAATCTCAACGGTTCCTTTTCCAACAATTTTTCCTTTGTTGTTTCCTCCAAAGGAGACACTCTCACCATTCAGACTTTGAAATTTAATAAACATGCTTAGATCTCCTGTCATATATCTTGAATAGTCACTGTCCAAGTATCATTTTCTCTTTTTCTTGCTAGTAACCTGCAAAAATCACATACACTCAAGTTTTCTTTGATTCCCAGATTTGTTTGGGTCCTTGAGAGTTAGTGGTAGAGGTTGTTTTTACAAAGTTTCTCCGAAGTGATCTCCAGACTTTAGGACATTTATTCTCAAAGTGCTGTGGGTCACCACATTTTGAGCACTTGAGTGCACTTCGGTCAACAGGTTTTACAAAATTCTTTTGAAAGTGATTTTTGTAAGCTTGTCTAGGAGGTCTTTACCTTAATCTCTCCTTGACATTTTGGAAATTCAGTTAAAGATCACTTTCCTTAACAAAACCAAGTCCTGACTTGTTATAGTAAGGAACTTGAATGAAAAGAATATGTTCCAGCATTTTTGAACCATTTGAAAATTTGGAAGTAACATCAGAAAGCTTTCTTTTTAAAATAGAATTTTCTTCAGCAAGTAAATCTCGATTTTCCTTAATTTTAATGAAATTCTTTTTGCAAAAAATTGATTTTGTCTTTTTTAGAAATATCCTATTGCCTTAGCACTAAATTTTCTTTTTTCAATTCGACGATTCTTTTAAAAGCATCTTAAATTCAGAACATAATTCATCAATGTAATGTGACACTTCAATTGGAATTTGAGGATACTTTACCTTGATTTCGACTTCAGTGTTGAAGTCTGAGTCTGAACTTGAGTCTGAGTCTGAGTCAACATTTGTTTTGGCCATCAAGCAAAAGTTTGCAATGTCTTGGTCACTATTTTCACATTTTGTGTCACTTCAGGTTTATGCTTTCAAGACTTTCTTTGCCTTTTCATATTTGCTCTTCTTTTTCTTTAGAAGTGGATAGTTTGGTTTGATGTGCCCGCGCTTCTTGCAATGAAAGCAAATTACTTACTTTGATTTTTCTGTCTCATTAGGGATCTTTTTTTTTTCTCAAATGGCTTTTTCCCTTTGAAGTTTCTTCCTTTCTTTTTCGTTCTTTTGTACTTCTTTATGAAAAGAGCCAGTTCTTCATCATCACTATCCTCTTCTTTTGAATCTACATCATCATAATCAATATTAGATTTTAAAGCAATTAACTTCTTACCTCTGGATTCATTCTTCTCATTTAGTTGTTCCGTTTCATATGATTGAAGAGTTCTAATCAGTTCATTCACTGTATGACATATAAAAATTTTAGAGCTTTCCAAAGTGATTTGGGTACTAAATGAGTTGTATTTTTTATGGTTTGAGGGGCTGTCTGAGTGAACCGGGTTATGTCTGGCTTTGAGTGTCAAATCGAGGTGTTTACAGTCAGAAATGGATTTTGTGTTCCCATGAAAAATGTTTATCAAGATGTTTTGTACAACATATCCAAATTTCAAAATTTTTGAAGTTGATATACTATGTTTTTAAAGGAAATTTGGTGACTGTGTTACTGCCTAGAATTGCTCGGAATCACCCATTTATGTGTATACTCGGTTTTCTCATTTTCGGTCAATTATTCAAAGGTGGGGTTACCAATGAAAAGTGTGGCATTTTATTGGCCGATTAAGTATTTGGTTAGCATGTGACCGATTCTCATAGATAAAAATTGGCATTGAGTGGATAATGTGTGTGCATGATCATGTCACATTTTGTCTAGGCGGGAGTACTAGACGATGCTTGGCGAGAGTTCGAATGCCATCTGATACCCAGGGTTGCCAGGGGATGTTCGATCCCAGACAATGCTGATCGCGATGGAGGCCAGATCGATGCTCCTAAGTGGAAGGCCGTTGGGTACCCAGCTTGCCGGGGGGTATTCGATCCCCAACATTGCCATCGCCGACATAGCGGTATGATGCCTGGTTATGCCAAAAGACCGGGGGGAGTTCAGTGGCTCGAGCGGTCGTTAATAACCTAGATACATGTGAACGTATGCTATGCTTTGGTGAATGCTCGAAATCCAGAATATTGAATATGTTTCTTATAATTATGCCATGATTTGAAGTGTGCTTGTTTGATGAGCAATTGGCCATGCTAAGGCGATATTCTAACGTGCAAGGCTTGTGTATGTGCCAAGGCAAGGTAAAGACGACTGTGATTATTTATGGCACGTCAATTGTTCGAATTGCATGTTTAGATTTGTTCGGAGGTATGCTTTGGCCTAAGCAAGGCTTAGGTAGTTGCTTATTGAGATTTATTATCATTGTTGTAATATAACCATTTCATACCCGTGACCATGATTGATTTGAAGACGCTGCCAAGATACTACGGGGATTGAGAATAGGTCAAGTTACCCAATCTTTTGAGTGTCTCCTTTTGTAGAGGAGTTAAGCTTACCAACCACCCAATCCTTTTTGTTGTGGGTGGTTCGTTAATAGTGGCCTCTAGTAAGGCTTATACTTTGTGCCGTTTGTAAGTAACATTATGTTCTTAAAAAGCTGTTTGTTGATGTGTATCGTTCGTCTCTCTCTACTACCCTATTTCATTGTATGTTGTATGGTGAGTTCGAATTTGCTTCCGCTCGTGTTCCTCGTTTGAGTTAAGTTGGCTCGGCGGCAAGTCCTGGGATGTCGCACGCTTGACGACCCTGAAGGGATGTTGCGTGCTTGTTTGGGTTCGAGGCATGAGAACCATAGTTACTCGAGGTCGAGCTCCGTGGCCATGGTTGCCGCAAGCCTTTGGCTCGCGCTCCGGTGCTAGGGATGGAGAAGAAATCGATGACGCCAATTTAGACGAGTTGTTGGGAGGCACATGGTCGTCATCCGCTTTTGGTTTCCATGGAGAAGATATGGAATTGTAGAGGAAGCAACAAAGAGAAAGTGAAGAGGGAGTCTCGTGAGGGACAGGAGGGGAGAGAGAAAATGGGCCCCACACACGAGAAAATATTGGGTACCCCAAGTGATGCCATGTCAGCAAAATCATAGTCCATTCAATGATGGACACGTATCGCTCTGGCCCACTTGGGGTACCCAATGTCAAGATCTTATATTAAAATAATAAGAAGGATAAGGATGTACTCATGGAATTCAAGGAAGAGCTTATTCAAGTTGCCCTATATAGAAAATGTTCGAGTTCGTCAAAAAGAGTTATTGCAATAAGAAATAAAAATACCAATTTGTTATAAAATACATGAATGAATATTCATTATATTCATCTTATCAAATGTACCTATTATGGTACATTTGTATCCTATATTCTATGTTCATCTCCCTATCCAATGTATGTATTTATTCAATACATTGACATTAATGATAAGTACATCCTTGTTTTCCTATAAATAGGAGCTTAGTTTTGGTCATCATGCGATGATAGTAAAATAAAAAAAAGTTTCCTCTTGCTTTCTCTACTTAATCTCTCTATTCTCTCTATTATATACTTGCAATATAATATTTTACAACACGTTATCAGCACGAAGATCTACCGGTTAAGTAAATAATTTTTGCAAGGTAAGTTTTCTCGTTGTTTTCCTTAATCAACTTATACTTCATCTTCTTCTATCAATTCTTCATTTTCTTTTTCTTGGCTTGAAACCAATTTCAAATCTAAAAGTATCCTTCTACTCCTGAAGTGGCGGTGGATATTTAAAATCCTTCTAATAAATTTAACGATTCATTTTTTTTGCGAGAATTATGGCAAATATTGAAAAGCCCAAATTCCACATCCTGAAAGTGAGTGGAAATAATTATCTATCCTGGTGCCTTGACATGGAAATGCACCTCGAAGGCAAGGTCTCGCTAATGCAGTTATAGAAGACGAAACCTCATATGCTAAAGATAAAGCAAATGCTCTGATTTTTATTCATTGTCATTTGCATGAGAGCCTGCAAACTTAATATTTATCCGTTCGAGACCCTCAGACCCTATGGAGGAGGTGGAAGGATAGGTATGATCATACCAAGACCGATATCCTCCCTCAAGATTGTAAATCAGTGTCTGACTATGACTTCGCTTTATTTAATATTATTTCTTGGCTTGAGTTATGCAGTATCAAGCTCATTGATGCGGAAATGTTAGAGAAAACTTTATCCAGCTTCCATGCTTCAAATATTGTATTGCAATAGCAATACTGGTAGCGTCAATTTGCTACGTACTCTGAATTAATTTTTTTGCTCTTCACTGCTAAACAAACTAATGAATTGCTGCTAAAAAATCATGATCTTAAACCTGCTGGCTCAAAAGCATTGCCTGAAGCACATACTAACTCTAAGAAAAATACTAGCCGTTTTAAGGACTATAAGTGCAGGCAAGAACATAATCCTCAAAGGGTTGGTAGGAATTTAACCGCCCTAGGAAATCTAACTTTGGCCCGAAGCATGACAAAGAAAAGAAGCCAAAGAAGGTGACCAATGAAAGTATTTGCTATCGTTGCGGCATGACTGGGCACTGGTCATGTACTTATCGTACGACAAAGTACTTTGTTGATCTACACCAAGCATCTTTAAAAAATACAGGCAAGTGTGGTGAATCTCACGCCATTGAAATTAATCCTAGTGATATAACCACTATTGAGACCAACAATATCTCTGTTGGTGGGACTCCTCTTGCTCCTAAAGTAGGAAATGCATCCCTAGATGTCTCCGATTTCTTTGAGGACCTCTAATTACTTTGATGAGGCATCAGACTGGTGGATGATAACTTAGACGTCGAATTTTATGATTCTAATAATTTATTTTCTAGTTGCTTTTCTTTAATGTATTACCCTTTATTGT
The DNA here is from genome assembly GCA_031216185.1 of Syzygium aqueum. Classification (NCBI taxonomy): domain Eukaryota; kingdom Viridiplantae; phylum Streptophyta; class Magnoliopsida; order Myrtales; family Myrtaceae; genus Syzygium; species Syzygium aqueum. The sequence continues at coordinate 15,211,383 of CM062234.1, forward strand.
TCTCTAATATGGTTATGTGATGAAATGCTTATGAATTATAATATTTATAATTTTAAAATTTTATTTGATCCTATAAGTAAATGCAAATTTTATGATACTTGACACCTGAAGTTGTCAACATAAATGCAAATGGAAAATACTGAGAAAAAGGAAGATGTTTGTTTGCTTGATAGTGCATCAACACATACCATCTTTTGTAGTAGACACTTTTTCTCGAGTATGACATTGCGTAAGGCACATGTCTATACAATATCAGGTCATGTTCCAATTATTGATGGTTTAGGGCATGCTACAATTGTTTTGCCAATTGGCACCATCCAACATATTGAGGATGTGTTTCTAAGCAGTAGATTAAAAAGGAATCTGCTCAGCTTCAAAGATGTACGCCGTAATGGATACAATATTGAAATTGTTTATGAGCGACGTAAGAAATATATTGGCATTACCTCTTATAAGATAGGACTGAAGATCATCCATGAGAAGCTAGAAGCTTCTTCTATGGGTTTGTATTGTGTCATGATTAAGGCCGTTGAAACCTACGCCACCATATCCTGGAGATTGGTAAACCCTGATCAGTTTGGACTGTGGGATGATCACCTTGGTCACCCTAGCGCTTCAATGAAGTGTAGAATAATTCAAAATACAAAAGGGCACCCTTTAAAGGATACAAAGGTATTGTTGTCCAAAGATTATAATTGTGAAGCTTGTTCACAAGGAAAACTCATTACCAAACCTTCTATAACAAAGGTTAATCTTGGATCCCCTTTATTTCTGCAAAGAATTCAGGGTGATATTTGTGGACCAATACAACCACCAAGTGGACCGTTTCGATATTTTATGGTACTAGTGGACACATCTTGTAGATGGTCCCATGGTTGCCTGTTATCTACGCACAATGTCACCTTTGCACGTTTACTTGCGCAGATTGTAAAACTCCAAGCACAATTCCCTGATTATCCAATTAAAAGCATAAGGATGGATAATACTGGTAAATTTACATCAAAGAGTTTTGATGCGTATTGTGCTTCGCTCAGAATCGAGATTGAGCACCCGATCGCATATGTTCATACTCAAAATGGATTGGCAGAATTCTTGATTAAACGTATTCAAATCATTGCCCGCACACTGTTATCGAGAACGGATCTCAATGATATAGCATGAGGTCATGCAGTTTTGCATGCGGCTAATAAGATGGTGCCTAACTGCTAGTCTCTTACAATCTCCCATTCAAATGGTTCTTGGTTATGAACTTGATATTTCACATTTACGCACCTTTGGTTGTGCAATACAGGTGCCTGTAGCACCGACAAAAAGAACGAAAATGGGTCTTCAATGCCATTTGGGCATTTATGTTGGGTTTAATTCACCATCCATCATTTGGTCCTTTGAACCAACTACTAGTGATCTTTTTACTACCATTTTTGTAGATTGTCATTTCGATGAGACTATGTTTCCATCAATTGGGACACCTACAACTTCCATGGCTGCAAAGTAGAAACCAGTTAAGGTTTTCTCCTAGAATGAGAAAATTTTATCTCAATTAGACCTAAGAACTCCTGAGTGTGAAAACGAGGTGCAACGCATAATCCATTTACAGGTTATGGCCAATAGACTTCCTGACGCATTTAATGATGCTACTAAGGTAACTGTCACGCCCCAAACCCTATGATCATGCGATCATCCCTTCGTGGTCATAATGTACGCGACATCCCAGGATTTGTCGCGGACCCAATCGAAACACTAACAAGTAACGCATGCGGAAACAACCTCGAACTCTCCGTACAACATATAAACAATGGGATAGTAGAGAGATAAAGAATACACATCAATAAGACACTTTTATAAACATAACATCTATTACAACACATACATTTGCAAGCTTTCTACGAGGCCACTATCTACGAACCACGCACAACAATAAGGATCGGGTGGTTGGTAAACTTAACTCCTCTATAAAAAGGGATACTCAAAAGACGGGGTAACTCGACCTATCCTCAATCTTCGTAGTATCCTGGCAGCGTCTCCAGAACAATCACGGTCGTGGGTCTGAAATGGTTTGGTTATATAACCATGAGAACACTTTTCAATAAGCAACTACCTAAGCCTCTCTTAGGCCAAAGCGTACCTCCGAACAATTCTAAACATGTAATACCGACATCCAACATGTTATAACAATCACAGGCACCCTTATCTCACCTCAGCACATACGTGAGCCCTGCACGTTAGAATATCGCCATAACATGGCTATTCGTTCCTCGAGCACATAATACAATCACATGACGTAAACGTGCATGAAACGGTTATTAATCCAGACTTGCTCAACAGCAACACAAGCATATTGCATTCCCCAATGCATAACTCACGATTATAAATGTCCATATTATTAACGGCCCCTTGGGCCACCGAACCCCCGCTGGTCTTCTGGCATAACCATGCATCATCCCGCTACTTTAGCGACGGCAACGTCTGGAACCCCTACCCAGACGGCATTCCATAAAGGAGCATCGATCCGGCCTCCACCGCGATCGGTAATGTCTAGAACCCCCGTCTAGATGGAACGTGTCGTGACCATGCACATACTTAACAACCATTATCGATTCTTATCTTTGTATATTAGCCCAATATCAACTAAATCAGTCAAAACGCCACAATACACTGAATAATTCTCGAGAGAGAGAAAATCGAGTATATACAAAACCGGGTCCAAACTAGGCAGTTGCGCAATGACCGAAATTCGTTTGAAATAAATAGTAAATCAACTCCAAAAATTTTGAAATTTGGATATGTCGTATAAAACATCTTGATAAACATTTTTCATGAGAACTCGAAACCCAGTTTCAACTGTAAACACCTCTTTTTGTCACTTGAAGACAGACAAAATTCAACCCGTCCGATCAGACAACCTGACCATCAAAATGCATCTCATCCAGTACCCAAATCACTTTGGAAAGCCTTGAAATTTTTATATGTCATAGAAACAAATGATCTTAACAATTTTTGTGAAGAAAGTTTGTTGAAAAGAGGTCTAGAAAAATTTATAGAAAATCGGAAAGACCAGAAGGTCGGGTGAACAATAAATCCGGCAAACTGAATTCGGTCCAAAAATGGACTTACCAATGGCACTAAACGATCTCCAAAAATTCCAGATTTAATATATGTTATACTAAAAGATGTTATGAGCAACTTTCATGGGAACACTTCCTCAAATTAGTCCCATACAAGTCACAGTAAAAATAACAAAATTCAGCGACGCGGCAACAACCTTACCAGAAATCAACCAACAAGCACCATCTAGCAAACCAAGTATAAGTAGCCACTAAACCAACTATCCACAGCCCTTAAACCATCCCTAACATGTCCATTAGTCACCCCTTAGCCTAGTCAAGGGTTAGAAAGTCACTTACTTAGAAAAACCCAAGAAAACCGAGCAAGAAATGAAAGAAATGGTGGTGCGGCGAGCAGCGGTGGTCTCCAGCGGTGAGCCGCGATTTCAGGTGACTTGGACGGCGGCTGCTGGTAAGAACAAGGCTGAACAAGGGGCTGGTTTGGTGGGATGAAATGGAGAAGCCGAAGAAGAAGCAAAACCAGAAACAGAAGTGAAGAAGAAAGAAGCAGAAGACATGAAGCCAAGAAGGAAAAGAAGAAAAGAAGAAAAAGTGAGAGAGAGAGGAGTTGGTGGGGGAGTCAGCAGCAACGTGGGGTTGGTCAGGAAGTTAGCGGGGTCAGCAAGCAGAGGCAGAAGTCAGTAGCAACAATTAGCAGAAACAGCAAGGTCAGCAAAATAGAAGTAGAAGCAATATGGGGGTGTCAGCAGCAACGTGGGGGGAGCAGCGGGGAAAGAGGAGGAAGTCAGCAAGCAAAACAGAAGCAACAACATGGGCTGCTTGGCAGGGAAAGAGGAGGAGGAGAGAGAGAGAGAGAGGAGTGGGGTTCAACATTATCCCTCAAAATCTTGCCCAATTTCCTTATTTTTTTCCAATTCCGATTAACTCGATAATTGGCCATGCTTAATGAGACGACGTTCGACTTATTAGTCGTGGAAATCTTGAAACTTTGACGTCCAATTCAGATTCTAATTAATGGTCAAATTTAATCAAATGCGACTTTAGCATATCTCGAACTAACGGGCGGCTTCTAGGAATTACGCATATCGACTCATGGCCGATTCAATATCGAGCCACATCTAAGTTTACTTGAGCCATGGTGACCTCGGTTGTCATGTAATTGCGAGGGTCAATCACTAGTTTCGAATGACGCGATCATTCGGATTAGGTTTAGGATCGTTCGAAATTCATACAATGGCCATGCGGAATCACCCACGATCCAATTGTACAACATTTGTGAATCATTCCATAACCATCCTTGGATTGGCCTATAACGACCCAAAATATTCCTTTGTCAATCCTTATGGTCGAAGTGTCAATCCATGGCCAAGTTATTAGGTCCACGTACTTAATTCCTAGCTAGTCATTCCCCAACGGTTAGTCTACTCGAGAGTGATCAATTCTGAGCAAGATTTACTGAAAGCACATTAAAGAAATATTCATTTCATAAATCTCGAAAATGGGTCGAAATTCAGAATGTCACAGTAACGAAGTCTCATATTCCAGCTATAAATGCTCTAGTTAGGATAGCTATTCCCGAAGGACAGGCTAAAATGGATCAAATCCCCCACACTTGAAGACACTGTTCCTCGAAAACGAAGGAGAAAGAATTAGGAATTTGCTCTAGAAGAGCCTGGTGTTGTGCTTGCTCCCAAAGAGCTCATTGCCCCTGAAGAGACACAAACCCATGAAAAGATCACCAAACCTGGGAATACTAAGAATTCCATTACATATTGTAATATGTTGTGCTTCTATTCCATTCCATTACAAAGAGCTTATTGATGATGTTTTTGCATATTCAATTGCTCATAAAATTATGGATGATGATTGTGAGCCACAATCTATTATTGATTGCCATCAAAGGCAAGATTGGCCTAAGTGGGAGGAAGCAATTAAGGCCGAATTAGCTTCCCTAGCTAAACGGGAGATTTTTGGACCCGTAACTCAAATCCCCAATAATGTAAAGCCTGTTGGATATAAATGGGTATTTGTCCGGAAACAAAATGAGAAAAACGAGGTTGTTAGGTATAAAGCCCGATTCGTTCCCAAGGATTCTCCCAGAGACCTGGAATTGATTGTGATGAGATATATTTACCTGTGATGGATATGATTACATTTCATTTTCTCATTAGCCTGGTACTCTCTGACAAATTGGAAATGCATCTTATGGACGTTGTGACGGCATATCTATATGGCTCATTAGACTCTAATATTTATATGAAAATTCCTGAGGTAATCAAAATGCCTGATGCATGTACTCCTCGCAACTTATTCTCAACAAAATTGCAAAGATCTTTGTACGGGTTAAAGCAATTCAGTCGCATGTAGTATCAACGCCTAAGTGAGTACCTAATTAAAGAAAGGTACAAGAATGATCATATCTGCCCATGCGTGTTTATTTAGAAATCAGAAACCGAATTTGCTATTGTAGTAGTTTATCTCGACGATATAAATTTAATTAGAACTCCAGAAGAGTTAGCTAAAACTGCTGAGTATTTGAAAAGGGAGTTTGAAGTTAAAGATTTGGGTAAAACCAAACTTTGTCTTGATCTAGAGCTTGAGCATAAAGCAAATGGAATAATCATCCATCAATCAACATACATTGAAAGACTACTTGAACACTTCAACATAGACAAAGCTCAACCACTGAGCACCCCTATGGTTGTAAGGTCTCTAGATCCCTAAAAGGATCCATTTCGTCCTAGAGAATATGATGAAGAGATACTTGATCATGAAGTACCATATCTCAATGCAATTGGGGCTTTGATATACTTGGCACAATGTACAAGACCAGATATCGCTTTTACGGTAAATTTATTTGCATGTTTTAGTTCTAAGCCAACTCGGAGACACTAGAATGGAGTTAAACATATTTTTCGTTATCTCCGAGGAACCATAGATTTGGGATTATATTATTCTAAGGATTCCACTACCTCTAGTTTAGTTGGATATGCTGATGCTGGATATAGATCTAATCCACATAAGGCTCGCTCTCAAACCAGCTATTTATTTTGTTATAACGGCACTGCCATTTCTTGGCATTCTACGAAACAATTGCTAGTAGCTAAATCTGCTAACCACTCTGAGATTATTACTTTATATGAAGATGGAAAAGAGTGTGTTTGGTTAAGATCCGTTATAACGCATATTCACAATTCTTGTTGTTTAACACTGGTTACAAATTCTCCCACTATAATTTATGAAGATAATGCTGCTTGTGTTGCATAAGTTAGGGGAGAATATATCAAAGGTGATAGGACTAAGCATATCTCGCCGAAATTTTTCTATACTCACGAACTCCAAGAAAGTTGACAAATTGATGTTAAACAAATTCAATCCATAAATAATCTTGCAGATCATTTTACCAAATCATTGCCAACATCAACTTTTGAGAAATTAGTATATGGCATTAGTATGCGGCGAGTTCACAAGATGCAAGATTGACAAGCCCTAGCAGTGGCTATATGGCTCAATTGAGGGGGAGATATTATGAACTATGCATTGCACTCTGTTTTGTTTTTTCTATTCGGTTTTTCCCACAGGGTTTCTCCGGCTTAAGGTTTTTAACGAGGAAATTAATGCATCTATAAAAGGGAGAGATCATAAAATTTGTGCTCTTTACTCGTTTTCCCTTTTGTCCTGTTTTTTGGCCCATTGGGTTTTTTCGACTTAAGGTTTTTAATAAGGCGGTATCATTCAATGCACATTCGTAATATAATGAATATAATGAATGTTCAAGGGGGAGTGTTATGAAATACATGAATGAATATTCATTATATTCATCTTGTCAAATATACCTATTATCATACATTTGTATCCTACATTCTATGTTCATCTCCCTATCCAATGTATGTATTTATTCAATACATTGACATCAATGATAAGTACATCCTTGTTTTCCTATAAATAGGAGCTTAGTTTTGGTCATTATGCGATGATAGTAAAAATAAAAATTTTCTCCTCTTGCTTTCTCTACTTAATCTCTCTCTATTCTCTCTATTATATAGTTGCTACATAATATTTTACAACACAATCGACATAAATTTAATATCTATGTTATTTTACATTTTTGACGTGTTTGATAACCACTAAAATAATTGTGAATGGCAAATTAAAAGCAAAGCGAAATGCAAAAGCAATCTAAAGAATTGTATGTACAATTTTTGTTACTTCTAAAAGTTAATTGACCAAATAGCCCAAAAATATAAGCGGGATCTCCAACTTAAATTGGCTGTTTAATAAGAGTGTCAATGGCTAAACTTGTCCATCACAATCCGTCCGTGCATATAATACTTTAAGTGATACATTCCAAATTTCACTTTTAAATCTCCTTTTCATCTTATAATATTTAAGTTTTTTGAAATTATTGAAATTCTACTATACTCTTAAATTTCTTTTCATACCTAGAACTCTATTTTACTTTTTTTGGTTACGTACAACTAACTGTGCACATCTTCTCTAGTATATAGAAACAACATTGAACTTAAATAGTAGATGAACCCATAAAAAGGTCAATGTCACTGTTTAGTGAAAAAAATTTCTTTCGGGTACGTTTGATTTAATCTAAGAGTTTTTGACCAATATATGTCTTATCCAAACTTTTTCCTAAACTAGACTTTAAGAAGAAAACTACCATATTGCACGTATTGCCGTAATTGCAAGAACAATGAGAAAGTGGCAGTAAAAATTGTAAAAGCCGCTTTGATCATTTTCGATCTAAATGGAATGTAGTTTTTAACATAGTTAAATTATAAAAGAAGTTCGTACATGAATTTTATTTTCGACAGAAGCTATTATTCTGATCATTAGTTATCATTTATAAGTTAAGCAAATGAAATTCTGTTAATTTTGCCCCCACTAAAATTTTATTCTAAATCCGTCTTGACTCCAAATATCCTATGTGTGATTCTTCTTCATATCAAACCTTGTCACTTGAGCACCCAACAACTATAGAAGTATCTCTATCACTCATATAGATTTTAAGTTTGATGCAGCATTATCTCGAGGTCTAAATTGAGTCAAAATATATTATTCGGAGGCGTCAATTCAATTTTGGAGTTACAATGGCTATGTCAGAGGCATAATTAAAAAGTTAATGATGATGTTCATGTTTCAAAAAAAGTAGAATGGCATGCAGCTTGTATCTTGTGTGTTATCAAGTTAAATTCTTGCCTAATTTGTTATACAGCATTGACTCCATTTTCCTGATCCACTCACAAGAGGCAGAAGGACATTATTGATGTCATAACTTGTATACGGCGATCACTTTAGTGCCATAACTTTTTTTCGGATCACTTTGGTGCTAAAATCGGAAAAATAGATCACTTTAGTGACTCGGGCCAAAATTTCGGCCAAAAAGCTAACGTGACATTTATATTTTTTAAAAAAAAGTCTGACTTGTACACGTGAAAATTATGTGGCTTTTTTTTTCGAATTTTTTAATTTTTTTTCTTTTTCTATTTTTTTTTCTTCTCCGGCGAGGGCCCTCGCCGGCGTCGGGCAAGACTGCCCTTGTTGGATCTGGCAAGGGAAGCCCTTGCCTAGGCCGGCGAGGGCGACCCTCGCCGGCGTCAAGCGAGGGAAGCCCTCGCCTGGGTGGGCGAGGGTCGCCCTCGCCTGAGTCGGGCGTGGGTGACCCTCGCTCGACGCTGGCGAGGGTCGCTCGATGCCGGATCCGGCGAGGGCGACCCTCGCCCGCCCAGGCGAGGGCTTCCCTCGCTTGGGCCGGCGAGGGAAGTCCTCGCCTGAGTTGGGCGAGGGCCACCCTCGCTAGATTTGGAGAGGACAGTCTCGCCCGACGCCGGCGAGAGTTGCCCTCGCCGAAGAAGAAAGAAAGAAAAAACAGAAAAAAAGTTAAATTTTATGTGGTATTTTCCTTTTTTATTTTTTTAATGCTGACTGGACCTCTCCGGCGAGTCATGTCTGCACCACGTAGGATTTTCGGTAAGCCACGTCAGCATTGACACTAAAGTGATCGTTTTTCAAAAAAGTTAGCATCAAATGATCCGAAAAAAAGTTATGGCACCAAAGTGATCGCCGTACACAAATTATGGCACAATAGTGTCTTTTTGTCCTCACAAGACAAGTTGTCCTATCGAGATTAGAACATTCGCACATATGAATTACATTTTCATGATTAGGCTCAAAAGGATGCATCAATTGAAAATCGAGACTAAAACCTCACGCTTCTCGAGGTGCAAATTCTCTAAGTGATTTTACCCATGACGGACCAATAAATAAGAGCCAACAGATTGAAATCCTCCATTGCTTGATTCGAATATAAAGGGCCGATTATTCAGGTCGAAAATTAGTAGTTAACGAAAAACACAAGGGTTGACTTTGGAACCAAAAGTTTCGTCCCATGAGGACATTGAGTGATATATTTAGGTAGGATAAGAAAAATTCAGTCTTTTAACTTGCATAAGAAGTAACTTGACTGCCGCATTGGTCAGTTTGTGAGTAAAAACATCACTCGGTGCATGTCGATAGGACAATTTTGACACAAGTCTAGATCGATCGATCCGAAAATTCAAAAAATTTATGTAATATGATAAATTTTGAAATAAGAGGGTAATCTCATAATGTTCATTCTAAGCTAAAAGTATGTGTTAATATCTCCTGATGACAGCTTCCATACGTTATTCTTTTCAAATAATTACAATTGTGTAGGTAGTTGAATCAAGACTTATTTTATCGAATTGTCTAATTAAATGCTGGCAAGATACATAGATTCAATCGTTATAAACACAATGTTATAGATCCATATATCTTTTGACATGGGATTGAAACTGTATTTTAATAGATTAAAAATGACTAGATTGATTAATTTGATGAGACTAGGCAATGGCCAACAGGTATACGGTAAATTACGAAATAAGAAAAAAGAATAATTCTTCATTTTGTTTCTTTTTGGGCCTTAAATTTTCGGTGCATTTGTTTCAGCGAAAAAAATTTGTCCCCTGAACCGCTTTTCAAATTTTCGATTGTTTGGTAGGAGGAAAACGATGAAATCATTGGAAAAGCATTTCGGTGAAGGAAAATACCGCTGCCTGAAAATAGGAGAAGCTCAGACAAGGATGGTGGGTTTCTCTATCTCTCTTTTTTTCTAAGCCTGAGTCGATTAACTGACTCTCGTGTTCACCTGCGAGTATACTAGACTTGCCATTGTTTGTATACACTAGTGCGTATATGTTTTTTCTTGTGTCTGTGTTTTTTTTTTCACCCATTAACCTTTATTAACACTTTTGCCACCCTGGCACGAGAAATCAGCTTTGGAATATGGAGAATCGACTGGGTGATCTGTGCAATTTCTAGTGGCCTTGACCTAAATTAGAATAAATAAGCCACGACAAATTACTGTTAGTTAGGACGTTAAATATGCACTAAATAGCACATGCTAGCTTCAATGATTGCGTACTTCCTGTTTTCGTGTGACTGCGCTGGCTCCTTTGTTCTATCCGAGAACTTTTGTTTGACAATTTCTCCTTATATTTTGTGTCTTGCTCTCTGTATGCCCGAGAATCCTCTCCTCCTTCCTTTTTGATTGGCCTTCTCTCATTCCCTCATGTGTGGTCTGATGATGCCCTATCAGATCCGTGACTCACGGCCCTAAAACCCTCCCACTTTCTTCTTTTGCCTTCCCCATTTGACTTTCTTGGCCAGCACCTCCCCCATTTGTCTCCCCGTTTTCGTTCTTTTGCTTTTCTTGGCTGCATGGAATCAGCTTACACCTTCCTCAGTTGGGTTTTCACGAGGTTCCTCTCCCACTTCAATTTCCTTTTTCCTTGACTCAGTTTTCATAATGTAGATTAGTCTTGTAAGTTTAATTTCCACCTTGGTCTAGGTTCAAATAGGCTAAACGAGGAAGGGAATATGGAACGGGGATCGTGCCAAAAATGACATGATCCCATCCATGCATGCATGGGCACACGAGTGAGGGAGGGAGAGACAAAGCGCCTGGACATATCGCTACTCGGCCATTAATCAAGCCTAAGGTAGTGGCAGTCCCTAACTAACCTTTTCGGGTGTTCAAATGGGCCTTGGCTAGGCGCTATCTTGGTCAACTGGTTCTTGGCTGGCTTAATTAAGGCCAGAGAGAGTTTATTTTCGTTATGATATATGGGACTCGGGAGCTCTGACAACTTTGTCAATAATTGCTCTCATTACAGGCTCAATGATCCTACATCTACAATGCCTCTAATTGCTAAATGTCAGAAAATGCAAAAAGAAGTTTTAATATGGGAATGTGTAGTGTAAATTCTGACCCAAAAAAAAATTATGCAGCGTAAATGTCTTGTCAGGTGTTTTGTTTTTTGGTCGAACTTTTGTCAGGAGTTTAATTCCAATGGTATCCCCAAATTCAATCTCTAAATCTTGCCAATGGGGAAAAAGATCTTTGAGGCCAAAATCTTATGTGTTAACAAACAGCGTTGCGTGGCAATTACCAATTAATTTCAAATTCACAAGTTGCTTATCATCTCTTGAAAAGTTTCAAAAGCGAAATTCAAACACAAACTTTATTTGCCCTCTATTTCAAGAATATTTCCAAACAATGGAAAATCAAGCATTTTTTTTTTCAATTGAAGCACTTTCCTTCAAAATGATTTCTAGGAAGACTTTTTCACCAAATAAACGCACTCTTCCATGGTGTGTAGATCTGAGTCTCTTTCTTCAAAAAGTCTGGCTCTCGAGTCTACGTTGACTCTTCAATCATAGTCATTTTTAATCAATTTCATGGTACTTGTCTTGTTGAAGTCATTTTTTGTGCGGATAATTCCAAATCTGAGTTGTCCCAAAGAGGTGCATTAACGAGTTAAATGATTGAACAAATTGCTAGATCTATTTGCTCTGACTATATATACGCCAGTTTAGTTCGTGGGATAGTCCATAAGGGCGAGAGAGAGAGAGAGAGGGAAAGAGAGAGAGAGAGAGAGAGAGAGAGAGAGAGAGAGAGAGAGAGAGAAACATTTGTAAGCCAAAGAAGAGCCAGCCATGCTTTCTGCCATGGAGATCAGGAACAGTGGCACTGGACCTGGTACTTGGATCTTTCTTACCTCTCTTTGCCATTTTAGAATTAACGTGACCTCACTCTTAATATTTCATGTCTTTTTTCTTATGCACTGTCTTTCATAACTCGGTTATAGGAGCATTTTGAATTTATTATTTTTAATGATTGCACACAACTTGCCCCATTCATGCGCACCAAATGAAAGATCTCACCCGCAGGATAATGGCGCGGCTCCTAGAATTTTACTGACCATGAGACGTTGTGACTTCACTACAGGATCTATCAAATCCTAAATAAGCGCTTAATGTGATATAGGCTTAATTTACTAAAACGACTCTAAGTCATAACTTATCCTTCCAATCATTAGTGGTCACCCAAGATTATTTTGGTTTAATTGATAATAAACCTCTTTCACAAAAAAAAAATTGGATACAATAAATTTACATCTAGAAATATGCTTTCATAGTCTTAATTGTCAATTGTGTTCAATATTTTGACAAAGATGGGGTTGGACACCATTATTTCGCCTTCAAAGTTTGTCTAGAGGATCTAAAGTGGAAGGGCCAATTTATGCACATTTAGGGGGAGCCATTGAATAACCTTCTATCTCCCAGAACAGATCAACTGTGTTCAAATGTTTTTTCTTATGGCAGAACCTGCCGTGCACAAAAGACATCTTCCGCCGGCTCATTATTCATTGAAGATACAATCATTTTCCTTATTATCAACATCCAATGCGGACAAGTACGAATCTGGTGTTTTTGAAACTGGGGGCTACAATTGGTGAGTTCTCGAATTTCCTTTCTTCTCTTTTTTTTCCTTCCAAACATATTTTGTGTCAAACTAAAGGCCCATATTCTTTGGAACCACAATGAACTCAATCAAGAGATACAAATTTAATGCTTAATCAATTAATGGCTAATTAAACGTCTAATTCGATCTTTTCAGGAGCCTATCTCTTTACCCTAATGGAGATAAGGACAATAATGGGTTGGGATATATTTCCTTGTATTTGTCAATTGAGGAGACAAATAAGCTTCCTCACGGTTGGGAGGTTGATGTCAACTACAAGCTTTTTGTGTATGACAAGATACGGGACACATACCTGACCATCCAAGGTTAGATCATGGTGTAATATTAACAAAATCACACGTCATCATCATAGTTTAGAATGAAAACAATAAAGTTTTATCAATTTGTGGAAATATGTGTAGATGGTGATGGGGTAGTGAGGAGCTTCCATGACTTGAAGACCCAATGGGGGTTTTCTCAGTTTCTGTCGAGGCTTCAAATGGATACCTTGTGGGCGACTCTTGTATATTTGGGGCCGAGGTTTTTGTCATCAAATCTACTGGTAAATGGGAGTCTCTTACCATGATCAAAGACCCGCCAAACAAGACATTCACTTGGAAGATGCAAAGCTTCTCCAAATTAGACCAGAGCATTTACTATTCTGACGCCTTCACTGTTGGAGAGAGTCGTTGGTACGTTCTCAAAGTGAAAAGTTTGCAGATTAAACTTTATTTACTTGTATATTTCCATTTTGTCTCTAACATCAATTATCGGATCTAGGAAGCTCCAAGTGTATCCCAAAGGCTATGGATCCCTTAAAGGGAAGTCATTTTCCGTTTACTTACAGTTACTTGGTAATAAAGACCTTCCTCCCAAGAGAAAAGTGTATCGTGAGTGCAATTTGCGCGTGTTGGACCAGCTAAATGATAACCATAAGGAGAGAAAAAGTAAGTGCCTTCAGGCTTCATGTTTCTGATCTTCTTCTGACAACCATTTTTTGAAAAGTTGTCAATTTGATTTTTCACTAAATGTTTTCCATTGAAAAATTTGTTTCGCAGATTGCCACTGGGTCACAGGATCAGAAAATTCATGGGGTTTCCCAGACTTTATGTCCTTAGAGGATCTCCATAAGCCATCGAAAGGGTTTATTTATAATGATGTTCTGATTGTTGAAGTCCAATTCCTCGTGGTGTCGGCCGTCAAGGTTGTTGGAGTTTGACAACTCTAACTTCATATCATTCCTATTGATGTTGTCATAATTTCCTTGAGAACAATCTCTATCAACTAGTTTGTCAATGTATTTTTCCCCCTAGCTTGGTTTCTCCCTCTTTTTGATGGAGTGGAATCCCACAAATTGATGCATTCATCGTTGAGTTTATTGTACTAGAGCCAATAAAGAATCTTGCAAGTTCAATTCTCCAAATTTGTATGAGTGTGCATTACTATTAATAGAAGTATACCTGGTCGATGGACGGGTTTGGGTGAGTCAAGTAGGATATTCGGCTTACAGTCCTTTCAGAGTTCCGCCCATAATTTAAACATCAAGTTATATTTATAAAATGACCAAGTCTGCACGGATTCAAGTTTAAGAAGGAAATTGCTATTAAAACGACCAAGGGTCACCGACTGTCCCTCGCCGGTCATAGGCGAGGGCCGGCTGACCATGACCGGCCAAGAGGTCTGGTGGAGGACCGCGACCCTCCTTGAACTTGAAGAAGAAAAGAAAAAAAAAGAAATTTTTTTAAAAAATTAATTAAAAATTGGAAAATATTAAAATTTTATTAAAAAATTTCCACATCAATGCCGGTCCCGGCCATGCCACATAGGATGGCCGGTGTCCACGTTTGCAATTTTTCGCTAAAATTGGCCGAATAGACTCAATTGACAAAAAGTGAAAAAGTTTAAGACTCAATTGACAAAATTGAAAGATTTAGGATTAAATTGATAAAAGTGTAATAGATTTAGAATTTTTGGACAATTTTCCTTCCCGTTCGTAACCTAGTCCTCTGAAGATAGTGAAAACTACTAATGAAGAGCCACCACTTCAAAAACAAACAAAACAAAGTAAAGTTCATGTAGCAGAATCTTAGTCCCATTGTTGCCTTAAACTTCAACCACAAGACAATCCTAAAGTTTGCTTGGTTTTGTTTCCAGTGCTGCAGCAATTTGATTGTTACCCAGAACTTAGTTGCCACCAGTGGCAACAAAAAATTCTATCATCCCACCTAAAACTAACTCAGAAACTTAACAAGAAGAGAGTCCGGTCTACAAGAAGTAGGAAGAGCTAACAGTAACCATTCTGATCCATGCCTCCATATGATCATCTATTCAAGTTAGTTTATTTCACATTGAATGTTCTCAAACCTATTTGTCGCGACCCTAAAAAAATTTTCACATTTTTCGGGTTAATGGATTATTAAGACTAATCTTAACTCGGGCCCTTCCAAACCCTACCAATTCGCAACTTAGGGTTTAAGTTCTTAACATGCAAATATTTTCATGCTTGGAGTCGCCACTAATCAATTTGTGGTAGGCTGATTAGAAACCTAAATAAAACATAGGGAGATATGTTTTATTTCTACGAACCAGAGATTCTAAGCTCGGGGACTTGATTACGCTAGATCTAGTCTAACGCCCTTTCGGTACCTTTTTTTTTCAAAAATATTTTGGCAGACAGCTTGAATCCATTTTAACTTAGTTACTAACATGTGAGGTGTTCATGCGGGTGCGCAAACCACCAATTTAACACCCAGGAAAGCATTAAATAAATTGCGAGTTTGGAAGAATTACTTACCTCGAACCAACGCAAGCATCTGCATTGTTAGCTAGAAAATCACATCAATCAACCCTAATATGATTTCTAATTAACAAACATTCACTCAATTCTTTTTGGATTTTCACTTATTTAGATGCAATCTAATCTACATGCAATGACATGCAAATATGACATGCGAATTAATGCAATCTAATATGCAAACTATATGTCATGCGACGACGTGACCTAATTCTAATGACGAAAGAATGATTATTTTTTATATTTTTCTCATTGAAATTCGGAATTAAAATAAATGCCTAAAATAACACGCAACATAATGACTTCTCCTTTTTGGTATTTCTAATGAAATTCGGAATAATAAAAATACCTAAAATAACATGCAACCTATAATGATTTAATCTATCCTAACATGACTTATTTTTGGGATTTTTGTTAAAATTCGAAATAATAAATTGCTGAAACTAAGAATGTAATCTATCCTAATCTACCCTAAAGCAATTCATTCTTTTTTTTGGAATTTTCTTGAAAATTCGGAATTAAAAATAACGTGAATAATCCGTTAGGATTAAAACAATACCTAATTTAAACTAGGAAACATGCCACCTTAAGTCCCAATTTAAATTAAATACTTATCATATCCTTTGGGATATATTCAAAATTCCTAGACATGCAAAACTCTAATTTAAATCTACCTAACATTTTTGAATTTTTCTGTTTTATTTGAAAAAGAAAGATAATCAAACAAATACGGATAACAACAACATTCAAATCAACCACGCGATCCGCCGAATTTATTTCGAACTCAGATTAGGCACAAAATTCAAACTATCGATCATATCTATAGGGTTATAGATATTAACGGATATTTGATCATTCAAATTTGGAAAGCTAATGAAATTCATTATCGTATCCAAATAGTTATGGATAGGATAATAATTTCCCGTATCGCCACGTATCGAACCTTAGAGTTAAGGTCAGATAGTCGTCCAGATACGTTGCTAAATTAGGAAATCTTCTTAATTTTGAATATTCGAAAATATTACAGATATCATGAACATCATCCTAAGATATCTAGCAAATTAACACGATATTCATGCAATATTCAAACACTCAAATTAGGAATCTAAATATTTTGAAAAATATCGGGATAATATCTAATTACCTAATTTGCAGATAATTCCAAATTTGAATTGCTTCGGGATCGGGTTTGCAGATCAAGACGGCGACGAACAACCGGCGACAACGGGATCGACGAAACACGGCAACACCGGCGAGGCTATTCGGTGGGCTCGCTGACGGCTGGTGGCACGACTCCGGCGACGGGATGCAGCAATCCGCGGTGGGTGGCGGCAGTGCACGGCAGGGAGCAGCTCCGGGCGGTTGAGCAGGCGTCGGTGAAGCTGTTCCGACGGGAAGCTGGCTGTTCCGACGTGGATATCCAGGCGGCGATTGGCGCGGCGGCAGGCAACTCCGGCACCTGGCGGTGTCAGGCGGTGTAGCTGCAGGGCGATGGTCGTCGGCGTGGCGGGAGATGCCGGTGTATGGCGATCAACAGAGACATCCGATGAGGGGCAGCGACGCACGGCGGTGGACGACAGCAGGCCGACGGGGATGGCGGCAAGGTTGTCCAGCAGGGGCAGCAGCACGGTGTGACGTGCGGCGCGCGGCAGTGAGCGTCACGGGCAGCGTCGGGCAGAGGGGAGCGACTCCGGCAGTTGTGTTCGATGGGGCTGCTCCGGCGAGACAGGGACGGCGGCGGTGTAGCCGTTGGCGACGGCAGCAAAGGGGATGCCGGCGGGAGGCAGGGCAGCGACGCAGCGGCAGCGACGTCCGCGAGGGGCTGCGGCGGACGTGGCTGAGGCGTGCGGCAGCGGGCTCGGCGCGGGGCGACGGGCTCGCCGGCAAGCGGTGGCGCGAACGGCGGCCTCCTCTTTCTCTCTCTCTCTCTCTCTCTCTCTCTCTCTCTCTCTCTCCCACTCTTACTAAAATTTATGATCTGAAATTCTGACGTCCCTCTCAAAAAAAATTCTGACCTAATTATGTTTATATAATGCTAATCCTAGGTCAATTAGGTGGGCTTTCTAATCCTAGTGAGCTTAGGCTTGGGCTTAGGCTCTAATCAACATTAAAATGGGCTGAATTAAGCTCAAAATATAATGGGCTGAATTAAACCCAAATTAAAACGACCGAGCCCGTTCGACTTGCAATTCCCGACCCTTGCATTCTCGAGCGAACCGAGTTTTGTTCGATGAAATTTAAGCCATTCGCCAATGCCAGTTTGATGTAAAAAAATGCAATTAAATTAAATTGGACCTAAACTATATGTTATGCAATTTAAATGTTTTTGTTTAGGGGTTAAAATTTAATCCCTAATTTTCTATGCAAACTATACTAAATGTTTGGTAAAATTTAGGTGTCAACACTATTCATTACACCCGAAATGAAAATCACCAATATGTTAAGAAAGCAACACGCAAAATAAAATCGTGACTTCATAAGCACGATAGATAAAGGAAGAGCCATGACTCTCCATACGAAACGTGCATAAACTTGTCCTAGCTCAAAGTCGCATTTGCTACACTATTATGGATAAGCTTCTTCTCTCCAAGCTACCTATCTAAAAGTACCAGGGAGTATCAATTCAACGAAAAAGGAAAGCATTTAATCACACTACATTCATTCCACTGTCAATTGCATTCTGAGTTTACAGACACGACTTCTTTCTAAACCAAACTCCTAAATGTAGATACTGAATTACTGGGGTAAAAACAGCATTGGTGCTAAAACTTGTGTACGGAGGCCACTTTGGTGCCAAAACTTCCATTTGGATCACTTTAGTGCCAAATCGGAGGAAAAATGATCATTTTGGTGCCAACGGCGAGAGATTCCGGCCAAAAAAATACGTGGCATTTATATTAAAGAAAAATAAGTTGACATGGCAAATATTTTAAATCGCAGTCCACGTGGAATGGCATAAACGACGTCGTTTTCCATCCTCCACAAGAAACGACGTCGCTTTATTTTCCTACGTGGAATTTGTTTAGCAAATGACGTCGCTGAAGAAGGGGACTAAAATTAGGGCTCAGATCTTGAGTTCTCCCTCGCTCGACCTAGCTCCCTCGATTGCCTTTCGTCACTCGCCCACCGTCGGTCGGCCATCGTCCACCGCCGTCGGTCTGCCATCGTCGTAGCTGTGCCATTGTTTGCTGGCCCACCGTCGCTCAGCCGCTTCACTCAGGTTTGTCATGTTCTTGCCGTGGGTCAATTGGGTGGAGAATTTAGGGTTCCGACAGGCAAATTGGGGCACGGAGGGCAAAATGAGGGCTCGACTTAGACTGCTTTTATGGGGAGGGAAAAATAGTGGGGACCTCACTTTTGTTTAATCACTTTTATGGGGAGGGCAAAATTGTGGGGACCGAATGTGAC